>JANAVB010029819.1:38890288-39173016 GCA_029216955.1 Iris pallida
TTCTTTTACTTATTTGATGGTGCTCACCCGCTCACCCCGTATGCCACACCTGAAAATGGCACACTTCCCCTCCAGTCGGTTGACCAGTTGACCGATGCACCTCCCCTCTACCTACCATCCTCCTCCCTCCACAAATCCACTACCCGATGCCTCCACCACCTCCACCACACATCCCAGCAGACCGGATACTCCCCCACCACCTATTACTATACCTGCCCAGGCTTCCTCACTCTCGACGGGAACCAACTGCTCACTCTGATCCAGGGGTTCCTAACGACCAATCAGAAGCAGACCACCTTACTCCGCCAGAGCATGGAGCGTTCTGAGGAGCGTACCGTGGTCCCACCACAGGTAGAACCACGGCAGAGAGCGGGGACAATCAAGGACTTCATGGGTCTGAACCCCAAGAAGTTCATGGGGACCGAGGGCATTGTAGTAGCAGATGACTGGCTAGACTCGGTAGAGAGGAAGCTCTTTGGAGCTAGGTTACCGGGTGACCTCCAGGTCAAGGCAGCGGGATTTCTGCTGATAGACTTGGCAGGAGTTTGGTTCAGGAATGAGACGCTATTCGCGAGAGGGAAGGCCACTTGGGACCAGTTTAAGATCCAGTTCAAGAAGAAATTCTTTTCGACCACCGCTAGGGTAGCCATGGAGCTACAATTCCAAAACATCCAGCAGGGGAACCGTTCTGTTGACGAGTATACAGCAGAGTTTAGTCGATTGAGCCATTTCGCTCCTAGTCTGGTTGCAGACTCAGAGGAGATGATGCATAGGTTTTGCCATGGTATAGTTCCAGACATCGGCATTCTCATAGTAGCGAACGGAACGACTGACTACTACCAGAGCCTAGAGTTGGCCCGGAGCATAGAGGAGCGTCTTCAGTCTTGCAAGAGGCCGGCTCCTGTACACCACGAAGGACCTTCCAAGCGTCAGGCTTTCCAGCCGAGAGCACCGGTGTCGTACCAGCAGACTTACCGTCCTCTCACACCACATCACCCAACCCTGCCAGTTAGAGCCCCGGGACCCCGGCAGCAGAAGGGAGGTGTGTGCATTCTGTAGAAGGCCAGGCCATGACGCTTCCATCTGTAGAAAAAAAATTGGGGCAGTATTTAGCTTGTGGGTCTATCATCCATCAGCTTCGGGACTGCCTAGTAGCAAGGGTACCAGGTGCCGGACCAACAACTAGAGGACCGCCACTTCCGACTCAGCAGCAGAGGTTTGGGCAACATCTACAGCAGCAGAAGGGGCCCAAGGGAAAGGCTTATAGCCTAGCTCTTGAGGCAGAGCCGAAGTAGATTTCGGAGCCAGATTATTTGGCTGACGTTATCACAGGTCATGTTTATTTGCATACTTTTCTAGCTCTATGCTTGTTTAATTCCGGAGCATCACATAGCTTCCTGTCATTAGAGTTTTTGCGTAAACACCACTTAGTAGCTACACCTACCGAGGAGATGAGTAGAGTAATGACGGGAGGCGGACCAGTACCCATTAGAGCTATCTATAGATGCTCTATTACTATAGCTGGGAAAGAGTTTAGGAGACGATTCTTTGTGATGCCACTCCCCGGGTATGATATCATATTAGGGATGGACTGGCTTAGCTATGCTCACGCAGCCATAGACTGTCATGAGGGTAGTATTCTATTCAGTCCCCTAGGTACGGCACCATTCAGTGTCAGGAGGACATGGCCGGAGATCAGCCTAGAGTCGAACAGTTGTGCGACAGTTGGGGAGTTAGCACCGCCATACCCTATCATTAGAGAGTTTATGGATGTATTCCTAGAGGATCTTCCAGGACTTCTGTCTGACAGAGATGTGGAGTTCACTATCGATTTAGTACCGGGTTCTTCACCAGTATCCCGGGCTTGCTATAGAGTGAACCCCAAGGAGGCCGTAGAGATGAAGAAGCAGATTGATGATCTGTTGAAAAAGGGTTTCATTCGATCTAGTGCTTCTCCATGGGGAGTGCCAGTACTCTTTGTACCGAAGAAGGATGGTACAGTCCGGTTATGTATTGACTACCGGGCATTGAATACCATCACCATTAAGAACAAATATCCTCTGGCCAAGATAGATGATTTATTCGACCAGTTGAGTGGGGCGAAGGTATTTTCTAGGATAGATTTGATATCCGGTTACCACCAGGTGAAATTTAGGGCTACAGACATCCAGAAGACAGCGTTCAACACGAAGTACGGGCAGTACAAGTTTTTGGTAATGCCATTTGGTCTCACAAATGTGCCAGTTGTCTTAATGAACCTGATGAATAAGATATTTCACCAGTATCTGGATAAGTTCATCATAGTATTTATCGACGACATTCTGATATACTCGAAGACGCTAGAGGAGCACGCAGAGCACTTGCGAACAGTTTTGGGAATTCTGAGGCAGGAGAGGTTGTTTGCCAAATTGTCGAAGTGCGAGTTCTTTTTGGACCGAGTGGAGTTTTTCGGTCATATAGTTACTGGGGAGGGGATCTCAGTGGATCCCAGGAAGATTGCTGCCGTTGAGACGTGGAAGGCTCCGACGTCAGTTTCAGAGATCATGAGCTTCTTTGGTTTAGCAGGCTATTATAGAAAGTTCGTCCAGGACTTTGCTAGGATAGCTGAACCCATGACAAAACTGAAGTGGAAGGACATAGAGTAAATCTGGTCAGGGGACTGCCAGGCAGCATTTAAGGAGCTGAAGAGGAGGCTGATGACCGCTCCAGTTCTGACATTACCTTCAGGATCTGGAGGTTTCACCATATACAGCTATGCTTCGGGAAAGGGGCTAGGATGTGTCCTACAGCAACATGGGAAAGTGATTGCTTATGCATCTAGGCAATTACGGACTCATGAGCAAAACTATCCTACCCATAACCTAGAGTTAGCTGCGGTAATCTTTGCACTCAAGTTGTGGAAATACTACTTATACGGAGAGCTTGTGAAAATCTTTACTGACCATAAAAGCTTGAAGTATGTGTTCATGCAGAAAGAGCTGAACATGAGGCAAAGACGATGGTTGGAGTTGATGAAGGACTTTGACATCGATTTACAGTATCACCTCGGGAAGGCAAATGTGGTGGCGGATGCGCTGAGCAGGTATCTGATGATAGATCGACATTTGCGGAAAGATCTGGAGAAGCTCTGTATAGAGATAGTCCGGCCAGGATCAGTGATACAGATGATGGCTCTAGACATTCAGTCAGGTTTGATGGAGCAGATCAAGGAGGCACAGTCTACAGATGAGAGCCTCCGCAGACTTCGAGCCCAGGCTTTAGCTGGATTGCTAGATAACTTCACCGTAGCAGAGGATGGATCCTTGAGGCATGACCGCCGGTTGTGCGTGTCGAAGGGAGAGCTGATAGAGGCAGTCTTATAGGAGGCGCACTGATTGCGATATTCTATTCACCCTGGTGCCAACAAGATCAACCGTGACTTGCGAGAACATCTTTGTGGCACGGGATGAAGAGAGATGTATGACGTTTTATTTCGAGATACCTAGTTTTCCAACAGGTCAAGGCGGAGCGTCAGAGGCCAGCTGGTCTATTGCAGCCGTTACCCATTCCCGAGTGGAAGTGGGAACACATTACGATGGACTTCATTTTAGGACTTCTTCGTTTCCAAGGAGGGAAGGATGCCATTTGGGTCATCGGTGATAGGCTGACGAAGTGTGCGCACTTTATACCCTTCAAGGTGGGGCTCTCCACCGAGAAGTTGGAGGAGCTATACATGCAGCAGATAGTTCGCTTACACGGAGTACCAGTGAGTATCGTGGTGGACCAAGATAGAAGATTCATGTTCCACTACTGTAGGAGCTTGTAGGAAGAGTTGGGCAGTCGGCTCAAGTTCAGTACAGCATACCACCCGTAGACTGATTGACAGTCCGAGAGAATGATACAGACGCTAGAGGACATGCTGAGGACGATATCGTACACCGCTCTTTTGGGATGATGTTGGGGACAGAGTGATGCTTGGGCTAGAGATGATCACGGATGCAGCAGAGAAGGTCGAGATGATCAGAGACAGGCTCAGAGTCGCTCAGGACAGGCAGAAATACTGGGCCGATGCTAGTCGCAGGCCGATGGAGTTCGCCGACGGAGATATGGTGTTGGTGAAGATATCACCTACTAGAGGGACAATCCGGTTTGGACGAGGCGACAAGTTGAGCCCCAGATACATTGGACCGTTCGAGATACTTGGCTGGATCGGAGAGGTAGCTTACAGTATTACACTTCCACCCAACCTAGCAGGAGTTCACGATGTCTTTCATGTGTCTTAGCTAAGGAGATACGTTCCAGACTCCAGCCATGTGCTAGATCATTCATAGTTGTAGATCGGACCGAGTCTTGCAGTTACTGAGCAGCCAGTAGAGATATTGGACAGGAGGGAGAAGAGGCTGAGGAACAAAGTTATACCCTTAGTACGAGTAGCTTGGAGCCGTCACTCTCCGGGAGAATCTACTTGGGAGAGGGAGTCGGACATGAGGGAGAAATATCCTTACTTGTTCGACCCAACAGCCGCGAGGGAACCACCCGTTCTCGCTTGATACCTTAGAGGTTAGTCTTAATAGTAGTCTTAATCATTGTTTGCATTGCTTGCTATATTGAATGTTTGTATAGTCTTCTATCCTTTTAAATTTCGAGGACGAAATTTTTCAAGGAGGGAAGATTTGTAAGGCCCTAGATTTTTAAAATATTATTTTTATAATTTTAAATAGCATTTATATCTTTAAAATGAGTTATTATAATTATTAGAAATTTTTAGAATTTTTAAATAATTTTTTAAAATAATTTTTGAAGCTAAAAATATCAAATTGCAATTTTTTAAATTATTTTAAATACGTTTTGCAATTAATTTAATTATTTTATATCAGTTTGTAATATTCGGTTTTTTTGTGCAAATTTTATTTTGCACAGAACAACAGCGGGGGGTGTTGTGCAGATTTAATTTTTGCACTCAACTAAGGCGATGGGGTGTTTTGTAATAACCAGTTTTAGGGGAGGGGGGTTTCTGCAAATTGTCGACGATCACCGCCGTCGTCTCCGGCTAATCCATCGACCTACGGCTAAACCCTAACCCTAAACCCTAATCTGAACCCTAATTCGATCGACTTTCCCAGCCTATAAATGTCCTCCGACCTGAACCCTAACCCTAGACTTCACCACGACCGCCCTAACCATCGCCCTGTCCTATTTCTTCCCCAACGAACTCGTCGGAACCCTAGATTTAGGAGCACCACCGCTACAAGCCACCCGCCGTCGTGATCCACCACCACCACCTTGTTCGCCTCAGCGAGACGAACCCAGCACCACCCTTCGCCATCGACCCCGACGCCTACAGCCGCCGCTAGCACCCCCGAAAGCTACTGCTCGACGGACACGTACGTGTCACTCTCTGTCTGTGTCGTATAGTGTATCGTGTACACGTGTGTGGACTCGCCCAGTGTCGACGAACCCAGTAGAGTGCTTGGACACGCGAGACTCGTGTCGTGCGTGTCGTGCACACTTTGGACACTGGACTCGTGTGTCTTCGTGTTCCTAACTGTCAAGACACGAAGACACAGAATCGTAGGCTAATGGGTTTCGATATCGGGTTTGGGTTATTTTTCAACCCGTTATTCTATTTCGTAATAAAACTAACTCAAACCTAACCCAATCGGTAAGCTCGAGGTGGCCCCCTGGTCAGCCGAGTGGCGCTCAAACCCACCCCTGTCCTAGCGGGCCGAGTTCGAGCCCCCCTTTTGTTTCTTTTTTGTTTTGTTTTGTTTTTATTTTATTTGTTTTATTATATATATATATATATATATATATATTATATTTAGTATTTTTATATTTAGTATTTTTATATATATATGTATATTTATTATATATATATATATATATATTCATTATATATATATATATATATATATATATATATATATATATATATATATATATATATATATATATATATATATTTATGTATATATAAATATATTTGTTATATATGTATATATATTTCAAATTCAATTTTGTGCAAAATATTATTATGTATAAATTCACAAGGTATTTTATTATATAATTTTATGACTTGTATATTTTACCACTTTAAAATATATTATTAAAATACTTTAATATTTATATTTGAGTTACTTTATTTTATTAATCATGGCCATTTGATGTCCAAACCTAGCGTGAGTTTTTGGGCCCAAATGTATCTAATACATTCAGAGTCTGTACAAGTCATATTGGACTTGATTCATGGCTTTGGGTCCCGTATCTGGACTTCGGTTCAATTTCGTATACGTGGACAAAATACTAAATAATTAATTATTTATTTTTCATGATTTATAACTTGCTATTTTTGAATTTTTATATATATTATAAGTGCTGTAAAAATCTGCGAAAAAATTATATTTAAATACTATGTTAATTTATCTAATTTAATATAATTTTTCCAGCATTTAATAAGTACTTTTGGCATTTTATAAAAATAGGAAAACAGAAATCATTTTCAGGATACATATGTTTGCTGATTTTTAATAAATATCTATGAGGGTTTATAAATTCCAGAAAAATTAGTATAAATTTCTATAATTAACAAGGATCATCTTGGTACTTTATTTTATGTATAATTGAGCTTTTTGTCTATCTCAAAAATTGTTGGAACACAGTATACAGTCTGATTTATTTATTGAGTAGTTACGACATACAAAGTTTTGTGTTGATTTGAGTTATTGTAGTATTGGACCTCACCCTACACTAGTGTAAAGGCCCTAGAAAGTTAGTTTGGGTATTGTGTCACCCCATATTAGTCTTCTATGCTAAAGCCGTCATTTGGCTAGGTGTCCAGTCAGAAAGTCGTGTCGCACTACTAGTGTCTTAGTGTTTAACTTAGTATGAAAACTAAGTTTATGTATTATTTCTATAGTGACGAGTCACCAGACATCTATAGCATTTTTATCACTACCTTGCTTTGCTAAAGGCAAGTACCTCTACAAACTTTACATACTGTTATAACAATAAACTGTGATCCAACCATGTTAAATGCTGATCCTTGGGGTAGCAAGTTAAATCTTCACATGTTACATTATTTTCAGTCCCTACCATGCTTAGAAAAGTTCTTATATCTCTCACATGTTTAACAACGGGGCTATGAAAAAACTATTAGTAGAGTACGTGATCATGCCCCCTTTCTCCGTATGTATTTATCGAGCATTATTACATTCTATATGTAACTTTGTCGTATGTTCTGGTCTCGCATTTGTGTATGGATATACACCGATGCCGTTATGTGTACGTATGTACACATCAGAAAATTGATATGTGCCACTGTACATCATATTTTATCTATTAACCGATCACGTACATGCTACAGTTTTAAACTTTAAAACAAACATATGATGCCATGATAGATTATGATATGCCATGATTCCTACACTTCTGTTCATTTCATGTTTTCGTATATTTAGTTTGTTAGAATCAGTACTTGCTCCCGTCCTGACAGGATAACGTTGTAGGTATACTTACTGAGGAGGAGTTGCTATGAGATTCCTATTATGGAGTTGCTGACGAGGATCAGGCTTTACTTTACGAGGATGTACCTGCGGAAAAACTCGTCTAGTTTGTGTAGTTGCTCGAAATTTTGAGAGTAGTCATGTTTTAGACTACATATTTTGTAACTGGACCTGTATCCAGTTTTACATTTTGGACTTGTACTTGGAACATATTTATATACAAGATGATTTTGTGTTTGGATATATTCTGACTCAATATTACATATAGAACTGTTAGCACACTTTGGTCTTATCTTAATTGTCTTTAGAACAGCTTACTACGTTTTATCTCAAGCGTAGGCTGGACATGACTCGGCCCGGCCCAACAATTTGGGTAGCGGATCGTGACACTAATTAACAAGAGTTATTGTAAAAGACAGACATTGTACCAGGAATAGAAAATATGGTCGCTCCGTCGAAAAGCAAAGAAATTTTTAGAAAGGGATAATCTAAATATATCTTGAGATTTTTCTGGAACAAGGTTGAAGGAGAACCTGGAGAATGAGAGATGGAGATATCTTCTATTATATAAGGAGGATTCAAAACGGCTGAAAAGTGAGACATTTAAACCGTATGTATATCATGGTCCATTTTATTTAAAAAAAATTAAATTATTTAAAAAATTATTGAATATATAACTCAACAAACAAGAAGAATATCTCCCACCTTAACCATATGAGTTATAAGAGATATTTGACTATAATTGGATAATATTCTTATTATACGTTACTAGTGTACATGTACGTGCTTTGCACGTATTTCAATTAGAATATCATAAGGTTAGCTACCATTTTTTCGTCTTTTTCATGTGACTATTCATGTGTGTGCTTTCTTTTTACAATGCAAAGGAATTCGAAGTACGAATTTTGTTCTTTTTTTTAATTTTATATTGAGAACAATAACATTTAAAAAATGGTAAGGACAAACAAATTTATTACCATTGGAACTTGAAGAGTTGTATGGAAAGATGAGACTTTATAGCATGCAAACATTATTGCTTTGACTCTTAAACATAAATATCATGCAAGTTGACATAATAATATTATGTTTATAAAATACTCAAGGATATTTTAGGAATTCAAAAGTTTCACCATAATGTTTTTCTATTATATAGTAGAATAGATTATACGTGCTTTAACATTTACTAGTAGAGAATAAAAGAGCACTCAATTTTAGTTTTCTTTTCGGACGAAATATTGCACATTATCTTATTTTGGTAAATTTTTGAAAAAGGAATAAGCTAATTAATGTATTTTTAGAATAATGAAAATTAATAAAATATTTTTGAAATATATGTTTAGATAAATGTAATCAAATCAAATCTCAAAACAAATTTATCATATATTTAGTTTTTAAATATTTGGTGGACCGCTATATATGGAGTCATTATAACTTTTAAAAGTTTCTATGTATAAAATATATCAGCCCTATCTGGAAATAAATTTACAAGTTTCTATTCTATCTATCCGGTATTTGCCGAAAATATTTGCACCTTCTGTGCAAAAAAATAAAATACCGCACATATGTTTTAAGTAGCTATCCATAAAAAATATACGAAAAAATTTGAGAATCTTGGGAGGGGGGGGGGGGGGCGTGGCCCCCCTTGGACTCACTTTAAATCCGCCTCTGTCTACCTGTATTCCGACGTCGCACACAACTCGGAGGGATTGATCCTGACTTAGCGCTTTTCCAGAGCACAAAAAGGATGAACAGAAATGTGAAAAGAGAGGAAGAGATTTTTATGAATGAAAGATTTTCATGTAATTGTGATTTTTGAGGAGGAGAATGGAGATCTCTTTCATACTCCAACAACATAGAAAAGAGTGAAATATATAGGTTTAAGACATTTGATGGAGAGTTAAAACACTCAATTAGTAGAAATTTAGGATTAATAATATAGTTATTAGGGAATGATAAATAGACCATGTCAATGTTAAAAACTGTCAAGAATTAAGTGTAAAATAATGAAGTTTGTAAATTGATTTTTTGCACCAATAATAAAAACACTACTTTCAGTGAGTCTCGAGCTTCGTCACTTTTGATTAAAAATAGAGATAAAGAATAAATTTTAGAAATTCCCATTGGAGATGGCCTAACTCATAAGGATAAATTACAAAAAATTACGCTCATCAAAGGAACCTTTTGCCTATCATTTTTTTGCATATCAAATATAGAGGTTCAAAGCCCATCTCCTGGCCAAGTATACTATCAACACAGCTACATGTGATTACTATGATTTTCCACCTGAATGTATTTTGCTAGCATTAGCTAATGATTCACCTAGTATTGTATCAAGCTTTATAAGCACCCCCCCCCCCCCCCCCCCCCCCCCCCCCCCCCCCCCTTTTCCCGCCCTTGATTTCAAAAAGAATATATATATATATAGAGGTTCAAGTGTCCAGTTAGTCACTATGATCTAGGCTGACAAATCTTCAAATTAGATTTAAACTCCAGATTTGCTGTAATTTACCATACTCATAAATATATATAGTAAGAATCAAGGAAAGCCAACCATAAAATATATATAGTGTGTAAGCTTCTCTCCAGTAGTACAGTACATGCACAATATATTAGTTGGAAATACACTATGACACATGCTGCTAGCTAGCTAGCTAGCTGCTGCACGCCAGCACACTCTTTTTTCTTTCTTTTTTCTTCTTCTTCTTCTGTGAAGCACGATCTATCACCTAACTAGATAGAAAACATGCATGCATGAGAAATTGATTAAGAATAGTACAATTGCATAATAATTATAATACCATAAATTAATAATTTCTGATTAGAACGGTACGTAGTAGGGGTGAGCATTATTTGCTTATGGACCGAAAATCGAACCGAATCAAACCGAATAAAAAATTTAGGTTGGTTTAAAAATAATTCGGTTCGATTTCAGTTTCATTTTTGATTTCGGATTTGGGTTTCAATCCAAACCGAATAAGAAAATGTAAAATATATATATATATATATATATATATATATATATATATATATATATATATATATATATATATGAAAAACGAGATATGCCAAGTGACTTCCACGTGGACCAATAAAAATATAGCGATTTGGAAGAAAAAAATTTAAATAGATAGAAACAAAAGATCTCATAAAAGATTTGATAAATAATAATTTATCATTTTTTTGTCTAGAAACAACTTGCCAAATATGTTTGTCTATGAATTTAAATAGATAGAAATATGTTTCCCTAAGAATTTAAATACCTAGAAATATGTTTACCTAGCCAAAGATGTTTGCCTTGGAATTTAAAATTAACATGAAAATTAATATTAAATTAATATTAATATTAACATCAAAATTTACATTAAAATTAAAATTAAAATTAATATTAAAATTAACCTTAAAGGTTAAATGTTAAAATTAAAATTAAAATTAAACTTAACATTAATATTAATATTAACATTTAAATTAAAATTAAAATTAAAATTAATTAATAGTAATAAATATTGATATTAATTTTAATTTTAATATTAATATTCACATTCACATTACAATTAACATTAATATTAATATAATTAACATTAACATTCACATTATTAACATTTAATGCGAATGCTAATCCCTAGTACGTAGTCCCTTTCTTTTTCTTTCCATTTACCAAATCAACTGTACTCTTCACGTGCTTTTGCGCGCACCTGTGCATGCAGCCAGCCACGAAATTTGGTTCGCGGAATGGAAGGGAAAGGAAATCAATTCCTTGTCATTTACTTTTCTTTGGAAAATTTTATTTTTCATTGATTTTTCTTTCCGATGATGGAAATATCAAGAAATTTGGAAAGGAAAGTGATTACTTCAATGTGGGAAAGTGATTTCTTTCTTGGATAGATGGAATCACTTTCTTCCATAATTTTTTTCTATTATGAATCTTTTTTCTTTCCTCTTCAATTTCTTTGGCACCCAAACATCAAACATAGAAAAATAATCATTTTTTTTTTTTTTCCAATTCAGAGATTCTGCAAACCAAAAGAGGCCTAGGGGGTAAGGGAAGGGAATGGGTGGAACCATCTTGTGCGTGCACAACTGCACGCAAAAGCTAGTTTTTTTGTTACCAAATACTTTTTCTTTCCACTGAAGACGATCGGCAACTAATAAAATGTAGATTGATCGAGTCTTTGTAAGAAATTTGAAGCTACAATGTTCACAATATGCTTAGCCACCAAACCCAACCCAGTTGCATGCATGTAAGTGACCTTTGAATCTTGAAGAAAGGTGAGCACAAATAAGACTCCATCACAATGAAAGTTGAGCACAAATTTCTTTCAAACTTCCACACAGTTTGGAGGAAATTTTCAGGGATGTATTTAGTAATGACTTGGACTGGACTGGACGACTAGAAAATATGACTCTACCTGTGAAAGCAAAGCATATATATATGTAGGAAATTGCTCAGCTAACTTCCCTCTCTATATACTCCAAGTGTGGTGGAGTGGGAAAGCATGGCTTTGACCGGAGGAATAAATTATATTAGATAAGTCAATAATGTATGACTCTACCTGTGAAAGCAAAGCATATATATATGTAGGAAGTTGCTCAGCTAACTTCCCTCTCTATATAATAAACAACGTCAACTAATACAACTTAATTTGTTGACTTGAGCACATAATTGTGTTATCATTCGAGCGAGCCAATTAAGTGACATCTCATTAATTAAGAGCTTAATTAATTTGGTATGTACGTAGTTGCAGTGCAATTGTTGGGATATATGCTTACAGCTCCATCCATGCTTATTCACCTGCATTCATTTATGTTTCAAAGGCATACTTGGTTGATTACGTGTTCAGGCTCGCGTGTAGGCTCGCACGCAGGCACGCACGCATGCTCGCTCGAAGGCAAGCGTGTAGATCTCCGCACGACAGGTCCGCGGTCGACATCTCCACCCTCCTCTGCTTCCTTCTTGATCCGTTCATTGTCAATCACCTCAAGTTTGTCCCTTCCAAGATTAGCGTAGTCAAGATAACATGGGAGGAATGTTCCTTCTATGTATTTGTTACGTATATATACACAAACAATATTACTTTATTTTTTGTATATATAAATAATTAACATGACATTTGCCCATCATCAAATTCTAGTCTAAATTTACATGTACAAGAATGTACACTAACCAATTCAAGGCGTTAATTTGTGGACTCAAATGTTGCCCATGGACAACAGGATTCGATAATTTCATGATCCTAGTTGATCATGACTTAGTTTTCAGTATTGATATACGTACCATCTCTCTCACTCATGCAATTCCCATCACATGGTACTGTTGTCTGCCGCAAACACTTCATGTCATTGCAGAGGTTCCAAAACACGAGCAATATTGGGAGCGTGCAACATGTTCCATGCAACACAGCTGTCGGTTGTGGCCAAGGATGATTTACATACGAATAGAATGTTGTTATTCATCTACATATGAATAGACTATTGTTATTTATCATCCAAATTTTTTTTGGATGATAACCTCATCCATGACATGGCCATGATATAGCATTAAAGTGGTGTTGATTTTAGTGTTTGAAAATGTTGATCACAAATGAGAGATTCGTCATAGGATTCAAAAATAAAATATAAATATTATAAATATTTTTTAAATGTATTATCTGTAACACTACTACCTATATGTCACGTCAGCGTCACCTTTTAGTGTTAAAAAATTGATCACAAATAAGAAATTTCATGATAGAATTCAAAAATCAAATAAGAATGAAAAACATATATTATTTGTAACATTAGAACCATGTTTGCCATGCCATGGATGATCTATATCACCAAAAAATACACATGGATGATAAATAGTATTTGTAATAATAAAAACAAACAAATAAATATTACATAATCAGCATTTGTATACCTGGACCAATCTATTTGGTCTGAATTGTTACAAATTACAATCCAACCTTTTGGAAAGGTTTGCATCAAAAAAAATAAATGAGTCGATTCATCCAAACCGAACATATTGATTCTTCCTAGACAATATAGGAGACATGAGATATTAAGACATCTACTGAACATATTGTAGAAGCATGGAATTGCAGGCGCATTTATCTCATACACCTCCGAGGTTATGCGCCCAAAGTACTATGCGTCCCCAAAGCATCATCATTCAGAAACAACAAGTAGAAGAGCCACATAAAGATTGATTCTTTATTTCATATAAAAATCTATTACATGTCATAAACACTTGCTACAAAGAAAGCCTACTACAAAGGAGAAGCCTAAAAACTACAACTAGGCGCATCACTTCGATGACTCGGCCAGGCGCATTATTCTGACGGCTCAGCTAGGCGCATCTCTCCGTTCCGTCAGAGGAAAACACTCGTCAACGCACGAGTGCTTCGGCTAATGAATCACTTATTGAGCAGAACGTGGGTTGGCAATCAACCCGAACCCGGTGACTCTTCCAGCATAACGGAAGTCGGGGTACGACGACCCCGATCTTTGGATGCAACAGGCACCCGACGCCATATTGTAAAAGAACACTGCCGACAAGGGGTTCGAACATAAACAGTTATCACTACAAAAAAAAGGCTTTTAGCGACGGCGGTATCCGTCACTAAAAGTCGTTTTTTCGTCGCTAAAGCCAAATAGCGACATATCAGCGACGGAAACGGTTTGTCGGGAAATCATGTGTCGCTAATTTCAATCAGTCGCTAGTTTGTCGAAAATAGCGACTGATTAGTGACGGATTTAGCGACACGCTATTTATTACAAAATGCGACGTATTAGCGACGGAAATTCCGTCGCTACTTTTACCGACTAACTATCGACGGGTCCGCGACGTATTCCAGGATTAATGTTGTGACGATATAGCGACAGAAAAGTACGTTGCTAAAGTGTTTCTGTTACGCTATTGGTATCGGACATGCTTGTAGCGACGAACCGGTTATGTCGCTATTCCGTCGCTATACTTTAAATCTATATTTTCCAGAACCTTAGCGACGGAATGTTCCAGATATTCCGTCGCTCTTTCGTTGCTATACTGCAATTTTCCAAAAATTTTGTCGCTGTTCCGTCACTGTCCCGTCGCTAAATACAATTTTATGTTTCTATATGTGTGTTTCCTGCACTCCACATCCATGTTGACAGTTACACACACAATATACAGTCATATAAACAGTTTCCAATACAGATATATAAACAGTTACACACATACCAAAAAGTTTACAAACAATTTCCAAATACAAACAGTTTCCAAATACACACATACCAAAAACGTTCCAAACTGTTCCCAAATACAAACAGTTTCCAAACAATATCTACGTCGACGGCGGCTGAGGAGGCGGCGGGTGGGTGTAGCTACCCAGCACATTTCGTAATGCGCCTTCGAAATTTTTCCAAGACAGAGGAACTCTCGAAGTCAGTACTGGATCCGTTGGTGTTGTAGCCGGATGTGCTGTAGCCGGATGTGCTGAAGTCTGTAGCGGAGCTGAATCGGTCGAAGTCTGAACCGCCGGAGCCGCAGTCGGAGCTGGAACGACCGGTACTATAGGTGTCGGAGCAGAAGCTCCTGCACTACCGTATATGTAATTTTGTAAATCCTATAATATACGGGTAATAGTGACCTGGTCGTAGACGGCAGCACCGCCGGTGGGAAGTACTAGTACAGGTGGAGGTAGAGCTCTAGAAACGATGGACGACTGGGATACAAATGATCCAATACCGTATATGCTGCCACCTTTCCCTACTCTGACCGTATCTACCCATAGTTTGTTCCTATCCGTCGGCTGGCTAGGTCCATCCCCCTCACCTCCCTCACCCCCCTCACCGACCCGACTCTCAAACTCCTCCTATATTATATAAACGTAAATAAATTTAGAGTTAATATAAAGACTTATAGTAATGTACCGATACCGATATCAATACTCATAGTAATGGGCCGATACCGATACTTATACTCATATAGTAATAGATCTATACCGATACTCACAAGAGGAATGGCTCGATACCGATACTCTGAGTATCGGACCATTCCTATTAGTATCTGTATCGCAATCGAAATCGGTATCAGCCCATATCTATTAGTATCAGTATCGCAATCGATACTCGTAGTCCGATCATCTACAATTATAAAAATATAATACATGTAAAGAATATGAAAACTTACATAAGCTTTGGCGGACGGCTCATCTACGAGCTTCCTATCGCTCTTGCGCTTGTGGGTATACGCAAAGACTGTGGGGAAGTCGACTGTGTCCGGATCTCCGTCTTTCCCGACGACCTCCTCGCGCTTGTACAATTAAACATAAATTAATACTCATTTTGTAGAGTCTAAGACTTAAAAATTTGACAATTTAATAGAATACACACCAATCGGTGCATGTGCTCCGAAGACGGGATTGAACCACCCGTGTGCTGACCAGCCTTCGCCTTCTCAGACTTGGCCAGATAGGTCGGGGTCTCCATTTTTTTCTTCATCTCCTCCCAGAAATTCGCTCTGAGCCACTCCTTGCACCCTTTTTCTGATCCACTACCTCTCAGGCTCTCCAACGCATTCTAATATTGTGAATGTGAAGCTCTGCTTCATATTTGGTTTTATATTATGCTATGTTAGAACAAGCTATGAGATTAATGGTGATACTGATTCCGATACTGATCCTTGGTTAATATTAATATTTTCATACTTCTCCACGCTTTGGTTGAGATGTATATCATATGATGCGGAATATGATGCCTCATGACCCGAATAAGAAGAAGGGGAGTAGGGAGGCTCACTCTATACACTCATCCGCCTACGATATACACTCTATACACTCTTACTTATACAAGCCTTTTGAGGTAATCAGTATTATACTAGATTTCCGAAAAGATCTATAACTCTGATTGGCCCAAAAGACTTGGCATAAGTAAATTTAATTTTCAACACTTACCTATCTACTACTAAGATATCTTATATATATCCTTCTAGGATACTCACTCTATACCGATATCTTAAATTTGATTTTCAACACTTACCTACCGCCTAGGCACTGCCTAGACGCCTAAGCGATCAATATCGATACTCATAGAAATAGTCTGATACCGATACCCAGAGGGTACATTGATACAACAATTATTCTCATACAATATATACAGCCTTATTAACAAATACACAATTGTTCAAATACAATATTTATTCAAATAAAATGGCTTCGTCGGAGATCGCAGGCTGCTCATCGTAGTTTGTGTGTATAATCATTTGAATGTTTCATCTTGTTGATTCAATAAAGTATTTGTTCTATTGTCCCATGGAGCATGTCAATTTCGACAGAACCATGTAAAATAATACATGTTTATGATTTATTATTGTCACTATTAGAAAAAATCTTAATGCTTGTATGGGTACACTCAACAGTGCATGCGGCTTATATTTTGGTGACAGTTTAGTTAGGCTATGTTAAATACACTAAGGCCTCGTTTGGTACACTAAACAGTGCATGCGGCTTAAATTTTCAAATTTTGTTGGATACTGAAATTTGTTTACACATGCACAAATCGACATGGTTGGACGAACATGACACGAAGATAAGGACATTTGAAACTTGGCTTTTGTTTACGAAAAATCATTATAAATTTGACTTTACAAATCCTTGATATTTAACAAGTATTATATTTACATCCAAGTCCTAATTGTCCAGGTTAACTTTTGAAAGTAAGGAGGGGCCAAGAAGGCAATTTCTTTTTATCTTTTTGATAAGCTTAAGAAATACTTAAACTTACCTTATCTATATGTATACATATACTTTACCTACATATGTTATATATACCCTATAGCCTAATATTACCCTTTTAACTACGTGTTTACATGATTATAGGTATCACCTACCTATCTATCTATGTTATCTATATATTAGTGTCACCTCCGTTTTCCGTTATACGTATTTCCAGTATACGTGTACAGGATCCTGACCCGTATTTTATTTCTCCTGACTTGCTAGCTAATTTTGGTTTAATCTTGTTTAGGTCCATCATGGCATGTCATGGTTTGGCTTGGTTCATTATTTGGTTTGGGTTGGTTCAATCCCATGGTTCATCATGTAAACCCCCTACCTACCATCATCCCCCTTTATTAAGCCACCTACTTTTCTCTCTCCTCATCATTCCCCATAACTTCTTCTCCTCCATTAAAAACCTCTCCCCCTCCATAGGCAAGTGTACCTTTCTCTCACTCAAGAACCAATCGTGATGGTTCCAATGGCTTCCTAGCATGATTCTCTACCACTTTAGAACTTGGAGATTTTTATTTTGAAGCTTGGATCTTTGTAGATCAAGGAAATAGCTATTTTCGGATTCTTGGAATTTTGATCTATTAAAATTCTTCTTTTGTATAATTTGATACTTCCATATCGTAGAGAATTTCGTTCTACCCCAAATCGACCTAAGGAAGTCCGAAAACAGACACAGGATAAAGATTTGGCGGAGTTCGGAAGCTGAGTTCTTCTTCTCAGAATTTTCGAGAAGAAGAACAGTGCACTGCTTCGGCGCATAGACATTGTTATGCGCCCAAAGCAGTTCTTTCCCCTCATGTGGGCGCATAGAACCATCATGTGGGCGCATAGCCTCATGTGGGCGCATAGAACGCATGATTTTCAGCACCTTTCTTCACATTTTTGATCCTTAGTTAATTTTCTTGGATTTGAAACTTGGAGAACTTCTTTAGTGGGCGCATAAGGGGTCCCCCACCCATGCATTGGACACATAGCCACTGGCAGTGGGTGCATACTGCCGTCCTTTGGGCGCATAGTACAGGGGACAGGCCCCCCTTTTAGGATTTTCATGTCTTTTGCCATTTTGCTCTCCACGACTTATGATTTTGTGATGTTTTCTCATGATTGGTGTTTGTGACACGACTCGACACGTGCGTGCCACAGCCTGGCATGGCACAACTCGTCACGGCCTGGCCCGTGCTAGCCGTGGCACGGCTTGGCACGACTTAGCATGATTTGGCACGATTAGTCACGGTGCGACTTTCGCGGTACGACTTTTGCGGCACGACTTAACACGACACGACTTGGCATGACATGACATGGCATGTCATGGCATGGCAAGGCATGGCTTGGCACAGTATGGCATCACACGATTTTCCATGTATGGCACACTAGCACGGATTGATCATTGTTTTATGCTAAGCCGTATTTGTTTCTTTTGATATGCCATTCTTTCGGATTCTTTATAAGTGCCAGGTTCTTTTCAGCCTTATTGTACTACATGCTCTATGCCATGCTTTCTTTCTAAAATGGTGGCCCGTTAGGGTGCACTCAGGATCATGTCTCTTTTCTTCTTACATAATGATATGCTATATGATCATAACCATGATATATGAACACGAAATGATGAATGACATGCAATGAACCATGATGGCGGCCCGTTGTGGTGCGCTCCTAACAAATAACAAGTACAAGTAACGAAACATGACAGTGGTCCGTTGTGGCGCACTCTTGACAAGAACATGACATGATGGTGACCCATTGTGGTGCACCCCTGACATGTAATCTTGACATGTAACTCATGAACGCTGTTGTGACAGCTAACTTGACATGCTAGTAAACTCTCATCTTGAACACCGTGGTTGATGTATTGAATGTGCTTGTATAAGCTACCAGTCTTGTCTCGCATCATGTCTAGGACTTGTATCCCTGGTTACCACGGTCAGGGATTCATACTGAATCTGACTAGGTTAATGACTAAATTGATCAAGTAGTTCATATAGAGAGATATTTCGGCTACAAGCAATCCCGTTATCTGGACATCTTCCTGATGGACTTGTAGCCTACCGACGAGTAAGGCACATTTCCAGCTCACTGTTATGTGGGATACTACACGAAACGATTACTATGCACACTGTCATGTGTTGTACCCAAGACACCTAACAAGTCAAGATAACTCTTAACATGAACCTTGTGCCTGGATAACCTGGATAGTTTGTAGGGCTTGTAGCCGTAGGAATATCTTATTGTATCTTGCTAGTAATTAGGCTTGTGATAACCCTAGTTAGTTAAAGTATCAAGCCGTACTCTTGCTTGGCCATGAATGATTGGATGGAGTTCCATCTTTTCTAGTCTTGTCTAGACCCAGTACATGGCTATCTCTGGACATGATTGTTTATGCTTTACTTTATCGATAATTGGTTAGAGGCTAAGTTCTGTTCAGGTGAAGGGTTACAACCCCGGTTCTTGTTTGGTTTACGGATTGTAACTTGGTTACCGAAATAGTCCTTTAGTTATCTTATCGTTTATCACCCTGTTTTCTCTAACTCATGTCTTATGCAAATTCTCCTATAATTTTATGTGCTGATATGCTGGTTTTAGTTCTTAAGTAAAGCCTCCTTTGTGGCACTTGCACTTTCTGGGGTCTGACCAAGCTGGTTTTATTTGGCCAAATTTTGGAGCAGCTTCCGAGGATCTTTCAGCCTTCCTGCCAGATGGTGACCACTAGAAGGAATCCTGGCAACGAGTGGATTCTTATTTTGCTCTTCCACTCCCTTGTAAAAATATTCTTTTGAGGCGTTTAGCCACCGAGCAAGTGTTAGCTCATTTGCAACTTTACTTACTGTCTACCTACGGGCTGTAACATGATTGACAAATCCTAGGTTTGATCATGTATGACTTAAACTCTTGCTAGTCTTCACATTTTGTATGACAAGCTTCATGATCATCTGAATATGTAATATATTGGACGCCTTACTTTGTATGTCTGATGATCTACCATCTTGTTACATTTACTTGCTTGCTTGAGATTGAGACACTAGGCTTGTTATTGACCTTAAGAGACTGATGGCTTGTAGTAAACCCTCATATATCTAGACAGCCGTGACCGTATTACGAGGTAGGATTCACTTCAATGTACGTAGCTGGCTGTGTCTGTCCCCCGCTCTCTAGTATTCTGGTTCTGGGGCGTGACACGGCTTAAGTGGTGGCCCATGCAGGTCTTGTAAATCAATATGGATAAGGGTTTTACCGGATAGATGTCTCAATCAGCACTCGCCTTTGATCTCTACTCGTGTCTCCTAATCTTCCTGAAATCTTGATCTGATTACATGTTTATATCCTTGATCTATCATGGTCCTTCCTTATTATTTCCTATGTCATTTCTTCAGCGGCATTGTTCCTGGTCCTACCGATCAGCAAGGCGGAGCACCTCCCGTGAACCAGCAGCAACCTGGAGATCAAGCTCAGCACTCAGGGGTAGCCTCCAGAGTCATGCCTACTGGGGGTCAAGAGCCACCAGTTCAGCCAGTCCAGCCTACAGAGCCTGACGATGGAACCTTGGTGGGTCGCATCAGGACATTGCTTGCATCTCAAGATCGTCGGGGCGATGTCCTGCACCAGGCAGTACAAGATGCCATGGGCCACATTGGTTATCAAGGAAATAATACGGCTAGCAGTTTCAAGTGCCTCAACCCTCCTTTCTTTGACGATAGTGAGGACGCTATTGTAGCTGATGCGTAGCTCCAGGACATCGAGATTATCTTGGATGCAGCCAAGACTCCAGAAGGAGAGAAAGTAGCTATGGTGCCGCTACAATTATTGGACCTAGCCCGCACCTGGTGGGCGATGATAACAGTTGGGTTGGCGACGCCTGTTCCATGGGCGGTATTCAGTGACAAGTTTCAGATCAAGTACTTCGATGTTGTAGCTCGGCACGACCTACAGACGAGGTTCACCAATCTCAGGCAGATGAGCAGGATGATCGATGGATATGCGATCGAGTTTTTAAGACTGAGTCGGTTTGCTTCCACCTTGGTGGCAATCGAGTTCGATCGAGCGCAACGGTTCCAGCAGGGACTCCACCTAGAGATCATTCTAGCAGTGGAGCAGTTTGAGCATCGAACTTTTGATGCCGTCTTGCGAGCAGCAAAGAGGCATGACTATACTTCTCAGAGGATAGTGGATAGAACTGGAGGACGGAAGCAGTCCCATGGTCAGATGAACCAGTCTTCAGCCCCAGCCCCGGCAGCTAGGGCCTTGACCATCGGAGCTCTGAGGAGGGCAGCATCAGTTACGTCGGTTCAGCACTCGACCCCGACGTACCCTCAACAACAGAAGCGGAGGTAGTCCTCCACAATGGGCTGCACTCATTGTAGGAAGCCAGGGCATGTAGTATCAGAATATTATCGAGCACAAGGATTATATTTGGCTTACGGGGCATCAGACCACATGATAGGGTCCTGCCCACAGAGAGCTGGTTCATCCTCATCGGCCCAGACTAGTCCCTCGGTAAGGGGACCAGCACCAGTGCAGCAGCAGCAGTACCAGCCTCTGAGGCAATTACCGACTCAGGCCCTAGCATTCCAGCAGCAGAGATCGCAGCACTATGCCCAGGCCCAAGCTCAGATTCAGAACTGCTAGAGAGGTTTCCAGCAGAGGGGACCAACACCTAGAGGGCAAGGTCAGGTGATGGCCTTGACCGTAGAAGAGGAGTTGGCATCGGGTGTGGTGGTGGCAGGTACCATTCTCGTCAACTCTTTTCCTGCATTAGTATTATTTGATTCGGGTGCATCGCATTCATTTATGTCTGCACGATTCACGACACAGATAGGACTGGAGCCCTAGTCATTATCAGTAAGGCTCAATATACTTACTGGTAACAGTCTTGTGGGAGTAGATAGAGTGTTTTTCTCGTGTCAAATCGTAGTTAGCGGTAGAGAGTTTTCCGCTAGGTTGATAGAGTTCCCGATGGTCGATTATGATGTGGTCCTAGGAATGGATTGGTTGAGGGACCAGTATGCTAGAATAGATTGCCATATCGGCAAGATTATTATTAGTATTTCTGGTGAGCCAGAGTTTTTATTTTTTCGAGGCAGAGTAGAACCTTCTTTCCCAGCGTTGCGGATGGCAGTAGCAGCATCAATTCAGTTTCCTAAAGTTGTAGAAGAGTTTTCTAACGTATTTCTCGAAAAACTTCCAAGCATGCCCCCAGAGAGAGAGATCGAGTTCACCATTGATATGATTTCTGGATCAGGACCAGTGTCAGAGAGAGTCTATAGGATGGCACCTTCAGAATTGGAGATCTTGTACAAGATAATTGAAGAACTTAGAACCAAAGGATTCATTCGTACTAGCGGATCACCTTGGGGAGCCTCGATGCTTCTTGTGAAAAAGAAGGATGGTACGTCAAGATTATGTGTTGATTATCGTACCTTGAACTCTGTAACAATCAAGAACAAATATCCTCTACCAAGGATAGATGTCACGACCCGTTACCCAAATTGTTGGACCGGGCCGAGCCATGTCCAGCCTACGCTTTGTTAAAGCGTAGTAAGCTGTTCTAAGAATAGACAATAAAGGATCTAATGCTGCTAACAGTTCTAATATCACACTTAATAGGTTCATCACAACACAGCATCTATAAGCGAAGGTAAAATAAGAACAATACACTTCCAAAGTATCTAACTGAAGACAAAGTCCAGTATCCAAATATAAGTTCAAACCAAAGTCTAAGTCTCAAAACACATGAAAGAAATATCTAAGCAAGGTTCCCCGCTGGGGCCTCTTCTGGAGCTAAGGCCAGGTCCTCAAATGTAGTACCATAATACGTAACATATAACATTTCCTCCTCGAAAAGTGAACCTACAACGTTATCCTGTCAGAACGGAAGCAAGTACAACCTCTACAACTAAAGTACTGAATATATAATAAAAGAGATGTATAACAAGAAACATGGTGTGATAAGTCTATAAAACAGGAAATACTGGAAACATGGCCTCATGGTACAACTGGGATCACAGTATCATAGTAACAAATGGAACATGGCATATCTGGAATCATGGTATGACTGAAATCACAATATCATAGTAACATAGGGAACATGGCATATCTGGAATCATGGTATGACTGGAATCATAGTATCATAGTAATATAGGGAACATGGCATATCTGAAATCATGGTATGACTAGAATCACGGTAAAATATATTTGTCATGGTGACACATGTATATCTAATATTTAAAACTGGAGCAGGTACGTGATCGGTCAATAGGTGTACAATGTACTGAGGCACATGTAAATAAAATGTACATACGTACAAGTGTACAAGCATAGGTGTACATCCGTACAGAAATACGGGATAATGGCCTACGACGCAGTGACATGTAGAATGAAACTTTGCTCGGTACGATAAAGGGGGCATGATCACGTACTCAACTATCAGTTTCCCCATAACCCAGGTTCTAACATGTAAGAGCTACTGAGATCGGTATAAAGTACGGTAGGTACTGATAGCAGTATAAAGCATAGTGAAACATGTACTGAGAACCAGTAAGAAGCATGTGAAGATATAAGAACTGTCCTAAGCATGGTAGGTACTGAAAGTAATACAACATGTGAAGATTTAACTTGCTACCTCAAGGATCAGTATTTTAACAGGGTTAATACATGTTCTAGCATTAAAAGACAGTAAATGAGTTTGTAGATGTACTTGCCTCGAGCACAGCAAGAATACTAGTACGAAGATATAGATGTCCGGTGTCCTGTCAATAATAATATACAAACTCAGCATCTAAGTTATGTTCAAGATTCTACACTAGTGGTGTGACACGACTTCTAACTGGATACTAGCCAAGTGGGGACCTAGCATAAAAGTCTAATCTGGAGTGACACTATATCCAAACTAATTTTCTAGTGCCTTACACTAGTGTAGGGGGTGGTCCAATACTACAATAACTCAAAACAACACAAAATATTACAAGTCGTAACTACTCAATAAATAAATCAGACTGTACACTGAGTTCCACAATTTTTGAGATAGGCAAAAAGCTCAATTATACATAAAATAAAGTACCAAATGATCCTTGTTAATTATAGAAATTTATACTATTTTTTTGGAATTTATAAACCTTCATAAATATTTATTAAAAATCAGCAAACACATGTATCCTGAAAATGAGTTCTGCTTTCCTATTTTTATAAAATACCAAAAGTATTTATTAAATGCTGGAAAAATTACAATAAATTAGGTAAATTAACATAATATTTAAATATAATTTTTTCCAGATTTTTATAGTAATTAAAATATATATAAAAATTCAAAAACAGCAAGTAACAATTTTTGGAAAAATAATTAATTACAAATTAAGGATGATACATAAGCAAAATCTACAGATGTTGTCGGATGATAAAATAAATATCACCAACGTGTCCAGCATGGTCAAATTAGCTAGAAACACCTACCCATAAGTCCAATTTAGATACGGGAGCAAAATGGTAATTTCGGGTCAAAATGATGCCCGCCGTTGGACACACTTTGTACCGAAAAACGTGTCAGGATAGAAGTCTACAAAACTTAGCAAATTATATGTCCACGAATCCAGAATGATGATACGAACCCAATGGTATGTCCGAAATGGAATTTCGATAAGCCGTTCTCAAAATGACACGTCGACACGGATATTTGGAATCCGGTTTGCACCGAAATGCGTATCGGGGCAAATATCTTCAAAACTAAGCAAATTATATGTCAACGAGTCCAAAATGATGATACGAACTCAACGGTATATTCGAAACTGGATTTCGATGAGCCAATCTCAAAGTGACCCGTTGACTCGGAATGTGGGACCCGCTTTGTACTGAAATGCGTGCGAGGGCCCACGTTCTCCAAATCAAGCAAATTTTATATAAAAACAAGCCAGAACGATGCCACGAGTCTACTGGTGGTGTCAGAAATTGAATTCAGAGTCCCAAATTCAAAAATGGAATTTTACAAGTACAAATTAAAGAATTCGGACGACCAACTTTGGCGTCGAATTCGACCAACCGAACGTGCTTATAATGAAACGAAACATAAGGGGCAGGAAGATGGTTATACCAGCTAAGCACAGGAACTGGTAGCGTGCCAACCAAAGCTGCGACGGCGGAGTTACGAGTCGACGAAGTCGGCTCCACGAAACTGTCCAAAAACAGTTCAATTTAAACGGTTAACTTGGTGGCCAGTTTTGAGGTATCAAACGACGAATTAACGGACGAAAATTGAGGGGAGTGAATTGCTATATAACGAGATTGAGACGGAGCAAGGAGTTTGCCGATCCAACAGTCGAATTGACCAGAAAATCTATGCGAAGTCGCTGCGACGGGGCACCATTTCCGAGTTCAAAACTCGTGCGCGCCGACGGGATCTCGTGCCAAACGCATGAATCGTGTATTTCACACGTCGGGGAGGCCGATTACTCTCCCAGGGTGGTCGCCCGGGTTCGCCGGAGGCGTGGGGAGCTCGCGGGGGCGGGTCGGCCACGTGGTGGTAAACGGCCACCGCGACAGCGCGCGTTTGCGCACGCACGCATGCGCACTGCTGCTGCTGCCGCTTGCTGTTGCAGCAGCTGCTACGACACGGGGTGGCAGTTCACGACGGAGGGGCCACGGTGCAGCGCCAGGCAAGGCGGGGGGGGGGAGGAGGGGCGGGTGGCTGTGCGGTGGTGGTGGTGATGGTTTTAATGGTGGTGGTGCATAGTGTTGATGATGGTGATGGTGGTGTGAGGATGGTGATGAAGTAGTGAGGAGGAAGAGGAGGAGGAGAGGGTGGTTGTGGTGGTAGAGTTTACGGTGGTGGTGGTGGTGTACGTGAGGGTGAGGGGGAAGAAGGAGAAGAGAAGGATAGTGTATATATGTGTGTGATATATATAATATAGAAAGAGAGAGAGAGAGAGAGAGAGAGAGAGAGAGAGAGAGTGAGAATAGAGAGAGAGAGATATTTGAGAGAGAAGGAGAGAGAGAGGTCGGCCACAAGGAGGGGGGTGTGCTGTTATGGGGAGTGAGGGGTGTGGTGGTATGTAGGTGTAAAGTGAGAGAGAGTTATATATATATATGTGTATATATATAAGAGATATTTTAAGATATTTAATAAAGTAGAGGGAGGAAGAGATATTTTCAAAATAAGAAAAAGAGAAATATTGTGTAGGGTATTTGGGCAGTCATGAGAGTACAACATGGAGCTTGGGTTCGGGTTCGGTCGAGCCGGGTCGGGTCGAAATTGGACAGGGGGCAATAATTGAATTAAAATAGGTATTTATAATCAGGAGTAAATAAGTAATATACGGGGGCTCAAATAAATGGGACACAAGCGTCATGTGGGTAGTAGGCTTCATGTGGGCCATGTCCATACTTTGGGTCGACTAGGTTGGATCGATATCGGGTCCCAAAATTAAATTGGAAATTAAATCGGGTTTTACGGTAGATAATTAATCGGCCTAAATTGACCCGAAAGTTGTGCGAAGAAAATGGAGCACAAAATGGAGTGTCTGAGTGGGACACGAAGGTCATAGGTGAAGAGCGTCTCGAGTAGATCATTTATGAGAAGTTGGTTCTGGGTAACGTGCAAACGATGATTAAAGATAAAAGTGGAAATAATTATTCAACGATTAATTGGTCTAAGTTGACCCGAAGTTGTACGATACAAAAAGAGCACAAGGGAATGAGTTTAAGTGGGACATGATATATCAAAACGAAGATAATCTTGTCTACTTCAAAACTCGTAAAGAGAGTTTACAGAGATTGGCATCCCTGACGCTTCAGAAGTCAAAGTCACGGGAAGGAAAATTAATTATCACAAATAATTAAATAATAAAATATTTATCGAAAATAATTCATTCAGAAAATTTAAAATAAATCATGAAATTCAGGGGGCTTACAATAGATGACTTATTTGATCAGCTCAAGGGAGCGACAGTATTCTCGAATATTGATTTGTGGTCACGGTACCATCAGATCAGAGTCAGAGAGCAGGACATCCCGAAGACAACATTCAGATCGAGGTATGGACATTGGAAGTTCCTTGTTATGCCATTTGGAGCGACCAATGCGCCAGCGGTATTCATGGACCTCATGAATCGTATCTTTATACCCTATTTGGACCAGTTCTTGATAGTGTTTATAGACGACATCTTAGTCTATAGCAAGAGTGAGGCAGAGCATGAGCAGCATCTTCGTGTGCTTCTTTAGATTCTCGGGGAGTACCAGTTGTATACGAAGTTCGGTAAGTGTGAGTTTTGGTTGGATCGTATCTCGTACTTGGGTCATATTATCACCAGAGGTGGAGTGGATGTGGACCCCCAGAAGATAGTTGCCATAGAGACATGGCCAGTACCTAGCACTGTCGCGGAAGTTCGGAGTTTCCTTGGATTGGCTGGTTATTACCGACAGTTTGTGTCGGACTTCGCTCGGATTTCAACGCCATTGACACAGTTGACCCGCAAGGATGTACAGTTTGCTTGGACAGCAGAATGTCAGAGTTCATTCTTCAGATTCTCGGGAAGTACCAGTTGTATACGAAGTTCGGTAAGTATAAGTTTTGGTTGGATCGTATCTCGTACTTGGGTCACATTATCACCAGAGGTGGAGTGGATGTGGACCCCCAGAAGGTAGTTGCCATAGAGACATGGCCAGTACCTAGCACTGTCGCAAAAGTTCAGAGTTTCCTTGGATTGGCTGGTTATTACCGACAGTTTGTGTCGGACTTCGCTCGGATTTCAACGCCATTGACACTGTTGACCCGCAAGGATGTGCAGTTTGCTTGGACAGCAGAATGTCAGAGTTCATTCGAGAAGTTGAAGCAGAGATTGATGACGGCCCCCATTCTCACTCTTTCTGATGGGACGGGAGGATTTTCAGTTTATTGCGACAGAGATTAGGATGTGGCTTGATGCAGCATTGTAAGGTAGTCGCATATGCATCACGCCAGCTTCGTAACCATGAGAGGAATTATCCTACCCATGACTTGGAGTTAGCAGCAGTAGTTTTTGCATTGAAGCTTTGGAGGCATTATCTATATGGAGATGGGGTAGAGATTTTTATCGACCACAAGAGTCTTAAGTATGTATTCACCCAGAAGGATCTCAACATACGTCAGAGGAGATGGCTAGAGCTACTTGTGGATTGTGACATCAACTTGTAGTATCATCCTGGAAAGGCCAACGTTGTTGCAGATGCATTGAGTAGGAGAGCCGGAGTTTATTTTCTAACAGCACAGCCAGAGTTGTTAGCAGATCTTCAGAAGATGGGTATTGAAGTTGTTCTTCCTTCCAGTGTTGCATTGATGGCCAGTATGCAAGTTCAGTCCAGTATAGTGGAGAGGATCAAGTTAGCTCAGTCCGCGGATTCTAAGCTTCAGTAGCTTAGGACAGAATGTGTAGCAGGAAAAGACCAGAGTTATGTATTCATAAAGATGGTACACTCTGACATGGGAGGCGTCTTTGTGTACACAGTAGAGATATCAGACAGAAGATCATGGCAGAAGCTCACAGTTCTCATTATTCGATGCACCCCGGCGGTACGAAGATGTATCGTGATATCCGACAGCATTTTTGGTGGAATGGTATAAAGAGGAAGATAGCCCGGTTTGTCTCTCGTTGTTTGATTTGTCAGCAAGTTAAAGCCGAACATCAGAGACCAGTTGGAATTTTTTAACCTTTACCGATCCCAGAATAGAAATAGGAGCACATTACCATGGATTTTGTGACTGAATTTCCTAGATCGCCATATGGGAGAGATGCTATATGGGTTATAGTCGACAGACTCACGAAGGTAGCTCATTTTATTCCTTTCAGAATCGGTAAGTCGACTGATCAGCTTGTAGAAATGTACCTCACACAGATAGTCAGATTGCATGGAGTACCAGTCAGTATTGTGTCCGACAAAGATTCGAGATTCACCACGCACTTTTGGCGGAGTCTTCAGGAGAGCTTGGAGACTCGTCTCAAGTTCAGTTCAGCCTACCATCCGCAGACAGATGGTCAGTCAGAACGCACGATCCAGACTTTTGAAGATATGTTGTGGTCATGTACACTCGACTTCGGTGGTTCGTGGGAAGATCACTTGCATCTCGTGGAGTTCTCCTACAATAACAGTTTCCAGGCCAGTATCCAGATGGCCCCCTTTGAAGCCTTGTATGGCAGGAAATGCAGATCTTTCTTGGCTTAGGATGATATCGGTGAGAGGCAAATGCTTGGACCAGAGATGGTGACGCGGACTGTTGAGGTGGTTAGACAAGTCAGAGATCATCTTCGAGTTGCACAAGATCGCTAGCGTCATTGGGCCGATTTCCATCAGCGTTCCTTTGAATTTTCTGTAGGCGACCATGTATTCCTTAGGATTTTGCCTACCTGTGGCGTCATTCGTTTTGGCGTACGGGGAAAGCTTTGTCCTAGGTATATAGGACCGTTCGACATTATAGAGCGAGTAGGTGATGTGTCCTATCGTCTCGTTCTTCCGTCGTCGCTACATGAGGTACATGATGTCTTTCATGTATCCCAGTTACGATGGTACATTCTGAATCTGAGTCACGTCCTTGATCATTCGGAATTGGTTGTTGGTACCAACCTTTCGTATGAGGAGAGACCCGTATCCATATTGGACCGAAGAGAGAAGATACTGAAGAACAAGACTATCAAGTTAGTCTGTGTTGCTTGGGATCAACACTCTTTGGGAGAGTCAACATGGGAGCATGAGGATGATATCCGATCGTGATATCCTGACCTGTTTGACTCGTAAGGTATAATATCTTCTTATGCCTTCAACTTCCTTGCTTGCATGAATGATTGCTTGATTGATTGCTTAGTTATAACTTGCCTGTGACTAGTATAGCTTGTTCGACATCTCTAGCCCCTTGGTTAAATTTCGAGAACGGAATTCTTTTAAGGTGGATAGAGTTGTCACCTCCGTTTTCTGTTATACGTATTTCCAGTATACGTGTACAGGATCCTGACCCGTATTTTATTTCTCCTGGCTTGCTAGCTAATTTTGGTTTAATCTTGTTTAGGTCCATCATGGCATGTCATGGTTTGGCTTGGTTCATTATTTGGTTTGGGTTGGTTCAATCCCATGGTTCATCATGTAAACCCCCTACCTACCACCATCCCCCTTTATTAAGCCACCTACTTTTCTCTCTCCTCATAATTCCCCATAACTTCTTCTTCTCTATTAAAAACCTCTCCCCCTCCATAGGCAAGTGCATCTTGATCTCACTCAAGAACCCATTTTGATGGTTCCAATGTCTTTCTAGCATGATTCTCTACCACTTTGGAACTTGGAGATTTTCATTTTTAAGCTTGGATCTTTGTAGATCTAGAAAATAGCTATTTTTGGATTCTTGGAGTTTTGATCTATTAAACTTCTTCTTTTGCATGATTTGATGCTTCCATGTCATAGAGAATTTTGTTCTACCCCAAATCGACCTAAGGAAGTCCGAAAACGGACACCGGATGAAGATTTGGCGGAGTTCGAAAGCCGAGTTCTTCTTCTCAAAATTTTCGAGAAGAAGAACAATGCAGTGCTTGGGTGCATAGACATTGTTATGCGCCCAAAGCAGTTCTTCCCCCTTATGTGGGTGGATAAGCCACCATGTGGGTGCATAGAACCTTCATGTGGGCGCATAGAACGCATGATTTTCAGCACCTTTCTTCACCTTTTTGATCCTTAGTCAATTTTTTTGGATTTAAAACTTGGAGAACTTCTTTAGTGGGTGCATAAGGGTTCCCCACCCATGCCTTCGGCACATAGCCACTGGCAGTGGGCGCATACTACCCTCTTTTGGGCGCATAGTGCAGGGGACATGCCCCCTTTTTAGAATTTTCATGTCTTTTGCCATTTTGCTCTCCACGACCTGTGATTTTGTGATGTTTTCTCATGATTGGTCTTTGAGACACGACTCAACACATGCGTGCCACGGCCTGGCCCGTGCTAGCCGTGGCACGGCTTGGCACGACTTAGCATGATTTGGAACGATTAGTCACGGTGCGACTTTCGCGGCACGACTTGACACGACACGACTCGGCATGACATGACATGGCATGTCATGGCATGGCAAGGAATGGCTTGGCACAGTATGGCATGGCACGATTTTCTATGTATGGCACACTAGCACGGATTGATCATTGTTTTATGCTAAGCCGTATTTGTTTCTTTGATATGCCATTCTTTCGGATTCTTTATAAGTGCCAGGCTCTTTTCAGCCTTTTTGTACTACATGCTCTATGCCATGCTTTCTTTCTTAAATGGTAGCCCATTAGGGTGCACTCAGGATCATGTCTCTTTTCTGCTTACATAATGATATGCTATATAATCTAACCATGATATATGAACACGAAATGATGAATGACATGTAATGAACCATAATGGCGGCCCGTTGTGGCACGCTCCTAACAAATAACAAGTACAAGTAATAAAACATGACAGTGGCCCATTGTAGTGCACTCTTGACAAGAATATGACAAGTAACATGACATGATGGTGACCCGTTGTGGTGCACCCCTGACAAGTAATCTTGACATGTAACTTATGAACGCTGTTGCGACAGCTAACTTGACATGCTACTAAACTCTCATCTTGAACACCATGGTTGATGTATTGAATGTGCTTGTATAAGCTACCAGTCTTGTCTCGCATCATGTCTAGAACTTGTATCCCTGGTTACCACGGTCAGGGATTCATACTGAATCTGACCAGGTTAATGACTAGATTGATCAAGTAGTTCATATAGAGAGATATTTTGGCTACAAGCAATCCAGTTATCTGGGTGTCTTCGTGATGGACTTGTAGCCTGTCGAGGAGTAGGGCACATTTCCAGCTCACTGTTATGTGGGGTACTACATAAAACAATTACTATGCACACTGTCATGTGTTGCATCCAAGTCACCTAACAAGTCAAGATAACTCTCAACATGAACCTTGCACCTGGATAACCTGGATAGTCTGCAGGGCTTGTGGCCGTAGGAATATCTCATTGCATCTTGCTAGTAACTAGGCTTGTGATAACCCTAGTTAGTTAAAGTATCAAGCCGTACTCTTGCTTGGCCGTGAATGATTGGATGGAGTCTCATCTTGTCTAGTCTTGTCTAGACCCAATACATGGCTATCTCTGGACATGATTGTTTATGCTTTACTTTATCGATAATTGGTTAGATGCTAAGTTCTGTTCAGATGAAGGGTTACAACCCCGGTCCTTGTTTGGTTTACGGGTTGTAACTTGGTTACCGGAATACTCCTTTAGTTATCTTATCGTTTATCATCCTGTTTTCTCTAACTCATGTCTTATGCGAATTCTCCTATGATTTTATATGCTGATATGCTGGTTTTAGTTCTTAAGTGAAGCCTCCTTTGTTGTACTTGCTCTTTCTGGGGTATGACCCAGCTGGTTTTGTATGGCCAGATTTTGGAGCAGCTTCCGAGGATCTCCCAGCCTTCCTGCCAGATGGTGACCACTAGAAAGAATCCTGGCAACGAGTGGATTCTTATTTTGCTCTCCCACTCCCTTGTAAAAATATTCTTTTGAGGCGTTTAGCCGCCGAGCAAGTATTAGCTCATTTACAACTTTACTTACTGTCTACCTACGGGCGGGCTGTAACATGATTGACAAATCCTAGGGTTGATTATGTATGACTTAAACTCTTGCTAGTCTTCACATTTTGTATGACTAGCTTCATGATCATCTGAATATGTAATGTATGGGATGCCTTACTTTGTATGTCTGATGATCTACCATCGTGTTACATTTACTTGCTTGCTTGAGATTGAGATACTAGGCTTGTTATTGACCTTAAGAGACTGATGACTTGTAGTAAACTCTCATGCATCTAGACAGCTGTGACCGTATTGCGAGGTGGGATTCACTTCGATGTACGTAGCTGGCTGTGTCTGTCCCCCGCTCTCCAGTATTCTGGTTTTGGGGCATGATAATTAGGTACTACCTTAGTAGGGTAACCCTATAACCTATAATCCTAGTTGTAGGTATTAGCATATACCCTATAATATTGGTAATACTCTATTACCTACATGACACATCATGACATTACCTACCCCTATATAGGTATACCTAATTATCCTCACATGTAGGTAAATCTCTAGAATACCTATCAACTATTCTATTTCGGAATTCCTTAATACTAACACTTCACACATGTGTGTCACTATAACACACACCATCTCCTAAAATCTTATAGGCCAAATAGCCAATGGCCCTTTGCCAAGATACTGGCTTGTGCCAAGATACTGGTCTAAAACATTAGCCTATGGCTAATATGGCCTATGGCCAATATGGCCTAAAAATAGAGCCAAACTTGGCTCTTTCCTGCTGCAGAGAACCAAACCTATGCTGCTAGATGCAACACATAGGGCCACTCATTTAGGAACTTTACTGATACGAGATACCTTAGTATCACATGTACACACACACTTGAACAGATGACACTCTCACCTATAGACACTAACATAAGCACATACTGCCAAGCCTATGATACAACTATGTATGGGCTTCACAACACCCCTACACCACTCCGTATCAGTCAACAACCACTCTCTAAAATAAAGCAACTACTCTAATTGAGTCCTCCTCTTATAGGATTGATACACTAGTGGTCTCTCACAAGATTAACTCCCAAAACCTCTTTCTATACATAAACACTAGGGGGCATTGATTTCACTGATACGCTAAACAATAATACACTGATTGAATCCTTCACCCTCTGATACTTCACTCACTGTCAAAGACAGTGAGCCCACGAAGTCTAAAAGCCTATGGCCAATGGCCAACATCAGTATAACTGATGTTGCACTCCCCCTTTACTCTCTTGCTTTTAATCACACATCCTTCACCTATTACCCTACTCCATATGAACAGGTCTTCTCATCACTCGAGCAATTTGCATAGGTATACCAAGCCTGTGCCCAACTTGGAACGCCCTTCATTATTTGAATTCCCTTCATAACTGATTCCCTCTCTCTTCTAGCTCATATAGAAATCCCTATTCCTAAAACTTACCTGTCATATTACCTCTGATAACAACTTATGCCTATATATATATATAGGCACTCATTTAGGTGGATACCCCATATTAATTGATGTTCTCTCCTCCTTACATTTCCTGTTGCTACCTTGCTTATGAAGGGACCCGACCTGCTGTCCCCTGCACTTGAGCAAGTGCATAAGGCACTGCTGTAGGAGGCATTTCACTACTGTTATGTTCTCCCTATCTTTACATCTGAAAATAGGGACAAGCCCCCAAACCTTCACCTACTGACACACAGGAACCCGAACTAATTCCAAGTATTAGTCCCATTAAGCACACACACACACGGAATATATACAACATATATAACTCACACACACACACACACACACACCCTCCTTTATTGATACGCATGGGTATCAGTCCACCCCTCTCTCATCTATTGCTCACTGACACTACTCACAACCCAACTCACTAACTGATACATTCTACTGACTGATCTACCTATTATACGTACAAAAATTAACTAGCTCACAAACCCCCTATCCTCTTTTCATGATACTGCGACTGCTATGCTCTATTCTCCTAACCTCACTGTAAACCCCCAAAAATTCTACAACATTTTTTTTTGTATTTATTTTGTACTTCGCATACGAGTTCGCATTGTTGTATTTACGTATCGTGCGAGATTTGCGTTTCGTAAATTCCTGACGAGTGCGAATATGTATCGAGGTACATACGTTAGAAAAATATTTTATTATAAATTTATTTTATATAGGAAAGTACACATTCAAATAAATATGATAAGTATTTTACAAAATAGTTATTTTATTCGTCATTTAAAAAAAATAAGCAGTGATTTGGAAAAATTTGGTTTATATAAAATATATTCTAGATATTTGCGAAATTTGGAATTTGTATAGTAACATATTTTTGTTATTTATAAAGAGCTATTTTATGATTATTTATCGTGATTTTCGAAATTAATTATCACTATATTTATTTAATTATGAAAATGATATTAAAATTTTGTTAATTTTAATATTTGATTAAACATGGTAATTTAAATTGGAAAAGATTTTATTGACTTTATTTAAAAATAGTTTAAATTAAGGATAGAATTTATCTAGATTTGATTTGATTTGGATTGAGTTATTTTTAAATCAGTTTAAATTAATAGGTGATTTACCTAATTGGGATTTAAATACTTCCAATTCCTATCTAACTGGGAATTCCCACCTCCTACAAAAGGAGAGGTACTCCTCCAGCAATTTTCCATCCACAACCAAAGCGTGCATCGTGTCGGTGTCCTCCTGTCTCATCCACTATATTCTTCAAGTACATATACAATCGTTCTCCATGTCCGACAACCCCGGACACTAAATCATTCCATGTCTCGCAGGACACAATACCATCCTTCCACCAATCGCATCCCCAAATCTCACTTCCACACCTCACCACCACCACAAAAAATCCGTCGCCACCACCAAAGCCAGAAAATAAATAGAGATAACCCTATCCCTAACCTTACCTCCTCCACGGCCGGCTGACCCCGTGTCGCACAGCCCCGTCCGCCTCTGCGCCACCGCCTCCTCGGTTCCGCTACCCACCTGAACGCCGACTCCTTTCTGCGCCATCTCCACCGAAGTCGACGTCGTCCGCCCGTCGATCGAACGCCGCACTCATGGCCGTCGCCTCCGCACAGACGCGCCCAACTCCGCTGCTCTAGCGCCCGGAGCAGCGCCACCAGCACAGGCAGCCGCTGCCGCCGGCGCGACCCTCCGCGGAGGGTACTGTGCGCTGTGCGCCGGGAAGTGCCGCCACCGCATGAACCCTCGCGGCCATGGTTGCATGCGCCGCCTCCTCCACATCTCATCCGCCCGCCTGCCGGCAAGATCCGCGCCAGGCCACCTCCTACTGCCAGCGCCAGTGCGCCCGTCATTCTCCGCCGCCCTCTGCCGGAGCCTGGCCGGAGCCGCATGTCAGAACCCCTTTTTTCACTCCTCTCTCTCTCTCTCTCTCTCGTGAATTGGGGGGGAATGGTTTATATGGTTTATTATTTATTGTTATTATTATTATAAGTATTAGTATCATTAATATTATTAGTGTTATTAAAAGGGAAGTGGCTGATTAGTTTTTTTTGGTTTTATAATTATTATAATTATTATTATTATTATTAGTAGTAGTATTAGTATTGCTAATAGTTTTATTAATATATTATTATATCATTAGTAGTTTTATAAAACTTTTGTTATGATTATGACTTTATTTGTAGGAGTATTAATATTATATTAATTGTTTACATTAAATAAATAGACAATATTTTTCTAAAAATTTATTAAAATAATTTTGACCCATGTGTGTATATAGTTCCAAGTTATAAAATAATTTCCTAGTATTTTCACATATTTATTGTTACTGAAATAATAATAATGATAATAGTTTTCCTATCTAAAATTCTGTAAAACCTAGTTTTGTTTAAAAAGATTTTTTTGATTTTCTAGTGTTTATTTAAAGCTAGTATAAAAACATATTTTTAGTATTATAAAAATATTTCTAAAATTAGCATATGTATTTGTTTTCACAAATTCTTTCAAATTATCGTAGTTAATCACGACTAATCTCCACTCCTATGTTCTCATGAAATTTGGACCCGTACGCAATAACCATGGCTAATGGACAAGACTGGACTTGTCAGATTTTCGTACCACACCAGGCGACACACCAAGCAAGATATCTTGCCATTATACTGTTTATTTTCAGTTTGCATTTATTACATATCACTGTTCATTTATTTTCAGTTCTTGATTTACTGCTTGCTACGTGATATTAGCTATACCTTGTTATTTATCCTTTGATTGCATATGGACCTAGAGTTAAGGGACTACCACTAGTTTAGTACATTACATAAACTTTGACACTGATGTGCCACGAGATGTGTGAGTTGTGAGTAGCATATAGCCTACGAACTTGCGTGTTGGCTGATCACTGATGCGTGCAGGACGTGCGTTAGGTCTAACTGTCAATAGTTGTATGTTAGAAGACTTGACGGTTAGTAGTGTTACATGATCGTGGATGCGACATGATAGGTACATTGGGTGGGGAGAATATTTCCTTGTCGTATGGGCTTCGATTGTACTTCCCTTGTAACCCGGAAGCTCCGCTGGAGATACAGGTATGAGCCTCTCAGGTTGGCCACTGTCGTTTTTGAACGTCATGCGCTTAGGTCACTGGTGCCCAAGTGGGGACTGTACCAGATCCCATTTACAGCCAGGGCTCATGCGACGAAAGGTTTGTTCTCGACTGCATGTTCACTTTAGTACGGTTAGGTTACCTTATTTATGTCTCGTCGCTTTCTTTAATTGTAGCATATTTTATATTCAGTATTTATATGGCATGTTTATTGTATCTTGTTACGTCCCTCTGAGGACCTGGTTATCTCGCCAGGTGTGTGTTCTTGTGTTTCGCAGGTGTTCTAGCCGTGTCCATGATCGTCATTATTTCTTCGAGAATGATTGCACTTTGATCATCTTCGCTTTGCCCGCCAAACTTATTTTATTTTTCATGTACTTTTCCTTACTTATTGGTAGTAGATTTGTCTCCGCCCAACATAGTGTATCATGACAAATTCAAAGTTGCTTTTATATCATAATTTATCTTTGTGGATAAGATTTAGTGCTTTGGATACTGCATTTTACAGCTTATGTATACATACGACGGTCCATATACTTTGTATGTATACAGCTGGCATGATTACGTTCTAGTCCTACGTATTTTGGGACTGGGGCGTTACATATTTTTGTGGTGGCCCATGCAGGTCTAGTTTGCCATTTCGGTTACATGACTGTACCAAACGGGCCTGCAGTATAGGATTAGAGTTTAGAATCTCATCCACTTACTTGACATCCTTCATTGACTTCAAAATTTGAACTCTCGTTCGACCTCCTTGATTTGCATCTTGCTTGACTCCTTCTACCGTAAATTCTTAGTTTCGTGTTTAGTAAGATGACTACACTAGTATATGCCCATAGGTTAAACATATGGCTAGATGGATTGCATTGATAATTAATATGTATTGAGATTTTATTTGAGTTATAAAGGCAGTTATTTTCCTAGAAATATGATCTGAATGATTAGTTAATTCCAAGTTGGGTAGTAGCATGTTACCGCTTCCAAAAGATAGTTAGAATTTTATTTTGATATTACAAGGTGATATACACAAGAGGATAGCTAGATCGAGAAAACAAATTGATTTGATTTGCGTTTTGATTTTTGAAGGTCCTTGAGCATTTATGATTTATCGAGTTATAGCTATACATCTTTTTGGAAGGATATAAATTTGATTTGGAAAAGGATCATAAAATTTTAAATGTGGAAGTATGATTTACGATTGACCAAAATTTGAGGATGATTGATAAATTTTGGTAAAATATTTTTTGAATTGAATTACGTCATATGATCTTTGAATTATAAAGTTATTTAGATTTCGAGTTTGAAGCCGTGATTATGGGTATTTAAATTTTGGTGAAAAATATATATATATATTTACTTTCGAAGAGTAGTGGTGACTTATTGGTAGCTAGATATACACATTTGAAGGATATAGAATTAAATTCGGGAGTTATTTAAATGTTCTATTTTGTAGTATGAATTTCGGCGGATAAACCAAATTAAATGTTGAGTTTAAGATTTAGAGGAAAAAAAATTATTATTCGATTTGTGATATACAATGGTTGTTTCGAGATTGACTAGAGATTGACAGTCTAAGATAATTGGAATTTTTGGCGGAGTATCTTGAAAATTTTATTGAGAAACTTTCGAGGAACTTGAAATTTAGATTAGATCATATATTGGTGAAGGACCAAGAAACAAGTAAGGTCACCCTAGTGAGATAGAAGTATTTCACATTAGATTGCCATACCACCTATGATTATGATATTGCATATACACAAGTATAGTTAGTCATCGACCAAACCGATGAACATATCTTTGTTTGAAACTTCGAAATGATTGGAATCATTCCCTTGACCATACCCTTATCTATGAGACTAATTTCTCCCTATAAAACTGTGTCTATAACTTATCTTAACTTAATCTATGAGATTTCATAAATTATCTTTATTTCGTGCTTTAAACCTTTTACTTTTGGTGCATTAATTAGTACCTTATGAAAACCCACTTTCTATTTTGATCATTTGGCGTTCCCTATCGTGACTTTGATATTTGGAGCACAACACTAGACTATTCCCTCCAACAAATTTTACATGCAAGACCTAGACGAGCTGACCTTCATGTAGGTATATCATGTTCCACTAAAACACGTCCCCTTGTACTCTATTTTTATGGTATGCCTTTTGGGCCATAAAGACTCAACCATAACCCTTACCATGGTACCGATATGGACTCCACCTCGACTCAAATTTTTCGACCTAATATGTGATTGCGATCTACTAAATCCGTTAGATGCTTAACCTTGTGTTTTATCTTGACTGCATAACCCTTGTCATTTTATTTTCTTGTATTATCTTGATTTACTTAGACCCATAACACCTTTTACTCTTCATGCAATATTAGCAACACTTACTTTTCTCCCTTCCAATTAAATTACTTTCTCATATTTCACTATGATTTCTCCATTGTTTATGCCACATTGTTCCTTGTATGATTCCCTTACGCGAAATGAAATTTGATCATGACAATCTCGGGTTAGTAGAGGTAGATTAGATAACCCCACAGCAAGGATAAATAACACAGTTGGCTAAGATGTAGAATGGACATAAATGAAAATGTGCGATAAATCCAAATAGATGAAGTAAGAAATGTTATATTGTGATGATAAAACAATCAAAGGTAAATAGACTTCTCAAATTTACAAAATTTGTTTCGAGGTAACAAAATATTGAGCGAAGAAATTCTTAAAGTGTTGGTGGTTTAAGAACCAAATTTATATACTAAATTGATGGATGTGAATTCTCGATAAAGACAATATTGACGTTGCCTTCGATAAATTATAGTGTCATGAAGAGAATAGGCTTCAAGGATAACCAATGGTTGAAGAAAGAAATTGCTTACATTTTTGACGAATTAAGGAATACGACCCTAAGATGATTATGAATATGAAGTAAGACGGGTTTTATTTTTACAATCATGAATTAAAAGATCAATGGATTCCAATTCTCCAAGAAGACGCTAATAGGTAAAGAATTTTCATTTGTAATGATAAAAGATTGTGTTGTAAAGATATGATCAACAAATACTGAAGGTGATAGCTTATTCTGGGTACTTTAAGGATAAGTACGAATTTCCTACAAAGAATGTTGATTTAACATTTGATTAAACATATTGAATGATTATCTAGAACCTACTCTTGAAGAGATTGTGAACGACGAGATCTATTTGGAGAAAAATGGATGTATATAGATATGTGAGAAAAGTACATTAGGGATTCATTTAATTCAAAATTTGTTGAACTTGTTGAAATTTTTTTACGATGAAATATTGAATTAGATAATTGCATACATTTTGGAATTTAAACTTTGTGAGAAAAATGATTGAAGTAAATAAAGAAGGAAAGAAAGTTATGGAATTTATTGTAATAGTGAATGACAAATTAATAAGGACGGTTTGAGATTTTAACAATATTGCAAACACGCAAGGAAATGTTGAATCAGGAATAGTGGTCTAATGATCAAAATTTATATTGGAAGACTATTACCTATTTGAGGAGCTTGCACGTCCATAGAACAAATGACAGTAAATGATGGATTATAGGCATCGAGGGGTTGTCATACGCATAATCATACTATAACCGATTCTTTCCTTGTCGTCCAACTGATCAATTATCATTGAAATGTTGCCCGCTTCCTCGCAGAATAATTTGTTTGCATTCTCGACCCAAGAAGATCTCGTACATCTATTCGAATATACTGCTTCTACCTCCTTCACCCTACCTACCCAAATTACTCCTAAATTTTGAGGACAAAATTCTTTTAAGTTGGATAGGATGTAAACCCCCTAAAATTCTACTACATTTTTTTTGTATTTATTTTGAACTTCGCATACGAGTTCGCATTGTTCTATTTACGGATCGTGCGAGATTTGCGTTTTGTAAATTCTCGACGAGTGCGAATATGTATCGAGGTACATATATTAGAAAAATATTTTATTATAAATTTATTTTATATAGGAAAGTACACATTCAAATAAATGTGATAAGTATTTTATAAAATAGTTATTTTATTCGTCATTTAAAAAAATAAGCAGTGATTTGGAAAAATTTGGTTTACATAAAATATATTCTAGATATTTGCGAAATTTGGAATTTGTGTAGTAACATATTTTTGTTATTTATAAAGAGCTATTTTATGATTATTTATCGTGATTTTCTAAATTAATTATCACTATATTTATTTAATTATGAAAATAATATTTGAAATTTTGTTAATTTTAATATTTGATTAAATATGGTAATTTAAATTGGAAAAGATTTTATTGACTTTATTTAAAAATAGTTTAAATTAAGGATAGAATTTATCTAGATTTGATTTGATTTGGATTGAGTTATTTTTAAATCAGATTAAATTAATAGGTGATTTACCTAATTGGGATTTAAATACTCCCAATCCCTATCTAACAGGGAATTCCTACCTCCTATAAAAGGAGAGGTACTCTTCCAGCAATTTTCCATCCACAACCAAATCGTGCATCGTGTCGGTGTCCTCCTGTCTCATCCACTATATTCTTCAAGTACATATACAATCGTTCTCCGTGTCCGACAACCCCGGACACTAAATCATCCCGTGTCTCGCAGGACACAATACCATCCTTCCACCAATCGCATCCCCAAATCTCACTGCCACACCTCACCACCACCGCCAAAAATCCGTCGCCACCACCAAAGTCAGAAAATAAATAGAGATAACCCTATCCCTAACCTTACCTCCTCTACGGTCGACCGACCCCGTGTCGCACAGCCCCGTTCGCCTCTGCGCCACCGCCTCCTCGGTTCCGCTACCCACCTGAACGCCGACTCCTTCCCGCGCCGTCTCTACCGAAGTCGACGCCGTTCGCCCGTCGATCGAACGCCGCACTCTCGGCCGCCGCCTCCGCACAGACGCGCCCAACTCCGCCGCTCTAGCGCCCGGAGCAGCGCCACCAGCACAGGCAGCCGCTGCCGCCGGCGCGACCCTCCGTGGAGGGTACTGTGCGCCGCGCTTCGAGAAGCCCCGCCACCGTATGAACCTTCGCGGCCGTGGTTGCATGCGTCGCCTCCTCCACATCTCATCCGCCCGCATGTCGGTAAAATCCGCACCAGGCCACCTCGCACCGCCAGCGCCCGTCCTTCTCCGCCGCCCTCCACCGGAGCCGCAGGTGAGAACCCCTTTTTTCACTCCTCTCTCTCTCTCTCTCGTGAATTGGGGGGGAATGGTTTATATGGTTTATTATTTATTGTTATTATTATTATAAGTATTAATATCATTAATATTATTAGTGTTATTAAAAGGGAAGTGGCTGATTAGTTTTTTTTGGTTTTATAATTATTATTATTATTATTATTATTATTAGTATTATTATTGCTAATAGTTTTATTAATATATTATTATATCATTAGTAGTATTATAAAACTTTTGTTATGATTATGACTTTATTTGTAGGAGTATTAATATTATATTAATCTGTTTTTATTAAATAAATAGACAATATTTTTCTAAAAAATTATTAAAATAATTTTGACCCATGAGTGTATAGTTCCAAGTTATAAAATAATTGCCTAGTATTTTCACATATTTATTGTTACTAAAATAATAATAATGATAATAGTTTTCCTATCTAAAATTTGTAAAACCTAGTTTTGTTTAAATTTTTTTTTTGATTTTGAAGTGTTTATTTGAAGCTAGTATCAAAACATATTTTTAGTATTATAAAAATATTTCTAAAATTAGCATATGTATTTGTTTTCACAAATTCTTTCAAATTATCTTAGTTAATCACGACTAATCTCCACTCCTATGTTCTCGTGAAATTTGGACCCATACGCAATGACCATGGCTAATGGACAAGACTGGACTTGTCAGATTTTTGCACAACACCAGGCGACACACCAGGCAAGATACCTTGCCATTATACTGTTTATTTTCAGTTTGCATTTATTAGATATCACTGTTCATTTATTTCCAGTTCTTGATTTACTTCCTGCTACGTGATATTAGCTATAGCTTGTTATTTATCCTTTGATTGCATATGGACCTAAAGTTAAGGGACTACCACTAGTTTAGTGTATTACATAAACTTTGACACTGATGTGCAACGAGATGTGTGAGATGTGAGTAGCATATAGCCTACGAACTTGCGTGTTGGCTGATCACTGATGCGTGCAGGACGTGCGTTAGGTCTAACTGTCAATAGTTGTATGTTAGAAGACTTGACGGTTAGTAGTGTTACAGGGTCGTGGATGCGACATGATAGGTACATTGGGCGGGGAGAATATTTCCTTGTCGTATGGGCTTCGATTGCACTTCCCTTGTAACCCGGAAGCTTCGCTGGAGATACGGGTTTGAGCCTCTCAGGTTGGCCACTGTCGTTTTTGAACGTCAAGCGCTTAGGTCACTGGTACCCAAGTGGGGACTATACCAGATCCCATTTACAGCCATGGCTCATGCGACGAAAGGTTTGTTCTCAACTACATGTTCACTTTAGTACGGTTAGGTTACCTTATTTATGTCTTGTCGCTTTCTTTGATTGTGGAATATTTTATATTCAGTATTTATATGGCATGTTTATTGTATCTTGTTACGTCCCTCTGAGGACCTGGTTATCTCGTCAGGTGTATGTTCTTGTGTTTCGCAGGTGTTCTAGCCGTGGCCATGATCGTCACTATTTCTTCGAGAATGATTACACTTTGATCGTCTTCGCTTCGCCCGCCAAACTCATTTTATTTTTCATGTACTTTTCCTTACTTGTTGGTAGTGGATTTGTCTCCGCCCAACATAGTGTATCATGACAAATTCAAAGTTGCTTTTATATCATAATTTATCTTTGTGGATAAGATTTAGTGCTTTGGATACTGCATTTTATAGCTTATGTATACATATGACGGTACATATACTTCGTATGTATACAGCTGGCATGATTACGTTCTAGTCCTACGTATTTTGGGACTGGGGCGTTACACTCACTAACCCCAATCCACACTTCACTGATACTCAATCAAGGCTTTGACACACACCTTGGCTAATACAGCCCTCACCCTTACCTGTGCAACACTGGAAAGTATCCCTATTGCAATGGTCGGTAATACAGGCATATGGCTCTGCCCTTGCCTGCTGCCAAAGGGTACTGGCCAATATGGCCTTAGCCAAGCCTCACATTGGCCTTCCCATAGTAGGTCGATTTCGACAGAACCAAGTAAAATAATACATGTTTGTGATTCAAATGATTATACACACAAACCCCTCTCCGCTAATTGAAACCTAGTCGAAACCTAATCGAAACCTAGTCAAAACCTAATCAAAACCCTAATAAGCAAAAAAAAATCCAAAAATCCAAAAATTAGGGGAAAATGAGAGGGAGAGGAGGAAAAAAGAGTACCTGAAGGGGGGTCGCCGGAGGGGGGGGTCGACGGAGGGGGTTCGCCGGAGGGGGGGAGACGCCGGAGGGGTCGGGTGAACGGGAAAGAGAGGGGGGAAGAGAGTAGAATTTTGTTAAAAATTTTCAGAATGAAAATAAAACCCTATCTTTCGATTTTTATTGAAACGTAGCGACGGATTCTGCCGTCGCTAGTACGTCGTTAGATATTATCCGTCGCAATAATGTCGCTAGTTAGTCGCTAAAGTTATGATATATTTTAATAAACTACGCCGTCGCCTATCAGCCGCCTTTCAGTCGCTAATAGGCGACTGAGTTGTCCGTCGCTAATAATTCAGTCGCTATTTGCCTGTATTTTGGTAGTGTATGTCCATAGCTCTCCCGGAACATCTCTGTCTTCTGAAGGAGTTCATCGTCAAAGCTTCTTCGAAAAAGGAGATCCACAACCCACAGTGCAACGTCTTGCCAAGGAGGAGGATCGGTTGAGTTCATCTTCGTCAAGAAGTCGTGTGAAATATGAGCAAACTCTCTCTCATTACTGCTATTTATAGGCCAGGACAAATCAAACCCATGTGCCAAGTGACAACTTCTCCGAATTCAGTACAATGAACTTGCATTAATGGTGATGAATCTGCTATCTCAAATTTAGCTAAGTCAAAGAATCATCAATTCGAGTCTCAAAAGACTCGACAAAGCGGACCAAAGAAGATGCACCACGTAACGGATGCGCTCCTCAGCATCATGCGCCCCATGCCGATGTGCATAGTAAAACACAGACAAATGCACCCACCTAAGCTCGTCATCCATCAAGCATTTAATGCTATGTGACAGAGTCGGTAGCACGCATCTCGAGAGTGAGCAGTTGACAGTTTTTGCAAAAAAAGAAGAGTCGCTAATGTCAGCCTCATCATTTCTCATTTTGTCGGTTATAGCTGTGTCCTGCCACGTGGCCGACTGACCGCTAGCATGTGCCTCCGAGGTCATGCGCTCAAAATCTGTATTCGCCCCTACAGCCATGTACCCGAAAGCTTTGCATGCGCCTTAAAAGCCATGTGCCAGACTTGTTTGTGACTCCTAAAAGCCATGAGCTAAGTCTTCTCATGAGTCAGATCCCAGGCGCATCCTGTCAGATCACTCTCCACCAAATCCGAGATCATTGAGCCATAAACACGCGTCATGTGTCATTGACTTAGTTCTGCTCAAGGATGAGAGCTAACCACTCAAGATCTCAGCAACAATCGAATCTCAACAACTGCCACGTGTCAGCTCCAGCGCAGCCCAATAGTACAGTTCAAAATAGATTTAGCTCCAACTTCAGGGCTCATCATCCATGCGTCCATCGGCATCAGCCATATGGCGTCCCTACGTGCAAGTTCTCCAGGTGCATAGTACACATGCGTGCATAAGAAGATTATTCTGCTGCCAATAAATAGAAGGATCATTCCTTCACATATACAGACACGCACACACTCCAAGCTCGAGCCCACTTCTTGAGCATTTCAAAGTAGAACAACATCCAGAGCACTTGCAAGAGTCAGAATCCTCTTCAAGTCACTGCCCGTTTCAGAGCAATCCAGACTTTTAGAAAGTTTGAGATCGTCGTCAGATCGTCAACAGAGTCAACTTATTACCACTCACTCCATCGTCACGATTTCCAGATAAAAACAAAAGTGTACTCCTAGGACCACATCTAAGTCCTATATTACACTCTGTTCTGTTTGTAATTGAAATATATAGTTTATATAAAATAACCTATTTTCGATGGCAAACAAGCTAGCAACTTTACTGGGGACCACTTTCTCCTCCAACGAGAAGGTCATGTCGCAGTCTGACGACAACAAACTCGGCTCCTTCTACAAGACACTTGTGGTACACCTCAATCAACAGGTGTACGAGGAGTTCATCTCTGAAGGCAGTACAAGCCCTTCGAAGCGGCTCCTAAAGTCGAAGAATACCCGTCAAGTCTGGATGCGCAAAGGCGATGTGCCGAACACCACCAATGAAGCGGCTGCGCCACCGTAATCATCGCATCCTGCTGACGTTCTCAACAAACAAGATATGGCCACTGGTGCAGCACATCTGCCAGGGAAACACAGTATCAACTACAGCTCCCAACCTTCTTCTTCCCAGTCGAAGAAGATGCGCCGACGAAATAAGGGTACATCTAATCTCCCATGCATGAGCTCGGGCGTACAGGAGAAAACTTCTGTCTTCGACAGAATCACTCGCTGTCATGGCGAGAAAGAATTAGATTCTGAGTACTATGTGCCTTTACAGGATAGTACAAAGAAGTCCAAGGCAGCACATGCCATGCGCGTCGAACGTGTTATGCGAGCAGCAAACCAGAAATGTGCGCTGAAACTCATGCGCATAGCTGGTGGTAAGCTGTACAGATTCAACTCCGATGCCTTAGCACCAGCCACGAGTCGACTCTCGAAGTCCTCTTCCTACTTGGGTGCATCTTCTGCATATGGAACCAAGTTGGGTGGGGCAAATCTTGCGACTTTGAACCCATGTGCCTACGTGGGCTGTGCGCATGAAGTGGGTTCAAGCCATAATACATGTTGCTCTCCCATCAATGATCTAGGTGCATCTCATGTGCTGGAACTAGATCAGGGGGTGCAACATTCACATAATCACTCCGGCACTTGGCCCTGCCATGTGCCTATACAGGGTGTAAATTTGAAACTCTTCCTTATGATCTACGTAATGTGATCACTCATAAATGTGGATCGGAAGAGACGACCTCCATGCATGTAAAACCCAAGAATTTTTGGATTATTTTTTATTTATTTATTTGGCTTAAATAGGATTTTATAGAATTTATGAATATCTTTAAATTAAATAGTTATTATTATAGATGACCTTAGTCATGGTTGAGTTTTGAAGTACAAGATGACCAAGAATTGTGGCACGAATGGTGTACACGTGTGCTTTGACTAGTTTTTTAGCCAAGGTAGGGAAGGCCAAGCCATATGTGTGTTCTAACTAGAAAAACTAGGCCAAGTTGTGACTTAACCCCTATCGATGATTTATTTATTTATTTATTAGATTATTGACTTTCTAGGAGACCCGGCTGTACCAATTTAGCCCTGACTTGACCCGAACAAAATTCAAATCTAAATAGACATATAGTACTATCAAATATCTTCATGTTGATATATATTTTGTATATATATTTTATTAATATTAATATGTTTTCAATTTTAGAAAGTTTCTATTTATAGAAAGTGTCTACGTGTAATCCTAGTATAATCCTAGTTGGCATTAGTTTATATTTGACACAAAATCTAACCCAATCCTAAGTAGGCATGTTGGACATTAATAAATATTAATAAATACATATATTTTGTATTTAATTCAGATTTTGGATTGTATTTATATAGATAGATTTAATTAGTCTATATTAGGAAAGACCTTTTTAATCCTCAATCCAATCATTTAACCAACTCACCAAACCACCACCCCAACCAAGTGGGAGCACTCTTGGCCGACCAAAGCAGCCCCTCCCTTGGATATTTGGCCAAGCATCTCATTAGGAATAGGATTTCCACTCCTTTTCATGTATGCAACCCAAAATGTCTATATATGTACACATCAACTCATACCCAAACCCAAACCCTAACTTAATTTCTTCTTTTTTTCCTTCTTCGCAGACCACTCCCTTACTTCCCCCTCATATTCATTAGCACCTCTCCCCCATATCCCTCAATACATGATCTTCTCTATTGCACATCTCTCCATCCTTCACAAAAACTCATCTCCTCCACCATACATCCACCCAACCACTCAAAATAAACCCTAAAAACTCTATCTTCTCCATCCAACCATATATAGCCATTGACAACCCTTCTGAACTCACCAAGAGATGATTAGCAAGCAAAGATAGCAAGAAAGGTTGGAGCTTTGACAAGGAGAAGTCTTCACAACCTCTCTAGCAAAGACTTTTGGTAAGAAACTCTAATTTTTTCATCTCAAACCCTTACTAAATTTCTGTAGAAAATATTTTATTAAATCTATATAAATCATATTTTGATGGATTTTTCTATGTATAATCATCTATAAAAGTTTAATAATTTATAGTCGTAATATTCATGTTTCGGTAGGATCAAAATTAACCCCGTTGTTAAGGAACTATAAGTTATTGGTGGTTATTTTCAAAACTGAATTTTATGTTTGTTCATATATATAAATTAGGATTTTTAAGTATTTTTTCACGAATTTAGAAACTCAAATATGGTCGAGAAAATTATAGGTCAAAACTAGCTATTTTCGGGTAACCTGCTGACCTAGAATGTTCCAACTTAGTAGCATAACTTAACTCTTGTATTCATGTCTTAATTCTAAGAAATATTATAATTTAAATTCTTTATAAAATAGTTTTTAGGTATTTTTAGTTATTTTAAGTAATTGGCCATGTTCCAGACGAGTTTCGGGTATACTAGATGACGTAGTAGTCAACTAGTCACATTAATTCTTTATAAATCGTAGTTATGAAATTTTAGAGTTAATACTGTAGAAAAATAGTTTTAGATATTATTTTTAGGAAATTTCTATGATTTCCAAGTGTGTTATTGAAGTGGGATCATAACCGATTAATTGGAAGGTCGAAAACCCTAAAACTGTGTTCCGAGGTCTCGTTAGACACGTATGTATATTATACAATTTAAGTAGTCCTACAAGACATTTGAGTATAGTTCAAGTAGTTTAAAATATTAATCTAGTTAATTAAGTTCTGTTATAAGTTTCATAAGTAGTTAAATAAATTATTCAGGAGCATTGGATTCCGGAGGCATGGACGCGAGAGCGAGACTTCATCTTCACATCACGGAACCAGGCAAGTATACCTTGCCGAACTTATACAGTATTTACATGTTTCCTTTCCTGTTATTTTCCTTTCCACATGGTTACATGCTACTCATATTGTGATTGGTTTGTCATCGACTGCTTTACTTGTTTTCTAGATTTACGTGCACGTATAGGATATATTTCATTTCTTTTGCTTGTCCATTGGTTTTATTCGTGTTTATCTTGTCTTGTGATAGAGTTGTCAGTTTTACGCCATGTTTTCTTGACTTGACTTGATATTGATCGACTTGGACTTGCCTTGAGTATGACCTGACCTGACTTGACCAATCTCGATTGGGAGTATCTTGTATTGTACTACAATTGAGATATACTGTAGATTGGGAGTATCTTGCATTATACTACAGTCTATAGGAGTTTAGTTGACCCTTGTATTCCTTTAGGAGAGGAGATCGATACTAGAATTGGCTATTCTCGATTGGGAGTATCTTGCATTGTACTACAATCGAAACATACTATAGATTGGGAGTATCTTGCATTGTACTATAATATATAGGTGTTATTCGATTGATTGTTAGCCAAGTCTAGTATTACATTTTCATATGACATGTCGTTCCTTAGATATTCTCTTTGCACTGTTCTTACCCTCCATACATGTTATTTACTGTAATATTAGTAGGCATATTTTTATGTATCTTGCTAGTCCCCTGAGGACCTGATGATCTCTTCAGGTAGCAGATTTCACTGAGTTAGTTAGTGTATCATGATGGTAGTGATTACATCTACAGGGATACAGGTACTTGCTTGTAAAATTACTTTATTATCCTCTCGTGCTTTATATTCATTATCATGCCATATTCTGCTTGTTAACCTAGTTTATAGACTCGTGTTATTTCTTTAGAGTCTAATCGGACATATATGCTTGTGGGCTGCAGACCACGACCCATAGTATTCATTCTTGTTTTATATACTTTTGTGGATTGAGATATAGATTTGCCTTGCCATGATTAGGCATCTTACCATAGTCCAGACAGCTTATACATATTCAAGGCAGGCTGGAGTCCGCTTGATACGTAGCTGACTTGTTCACGCACTTGCATCCCGAAAAGCGGGTGCGGGTCGTGACAATGTGTCACGATCCGTACCCTAGAGTAAGGGCACGAAAAGTGGGTACGTCCAGCCTACACCGCAGTGTCAGCGGTAGAACGCTGTCGTAGGTCAATCATCTAACAATATAAAGGTACCTGGACAGTATATACTCTCCGAATGGAGGTGACATAACAGAATACAATCTCAATCACATCTAGGGTAGAAGAATGAAAGATAGATAGATAGACAGTAACTCAAAGAGAACATAACAATAGATGAAATAGGTCTAAGTGTCTATGAAAACATAACATCCAGAATGTCAACCCAATATATAAAATAAGTCTAAGGGTCTATACATCTCAACATCTCAAAATACAACTCAGAATGTGAGACAAAATAATAATATAGAAATGACTGTCTAGCTAAACTAGCCTAGACTACTGGGGCAACATCCTCAGCTGCAGGTGGATCCTGCTGAGGGTCCACAACATAAGTGTCATCTAGTCCTGCTCCATAATAGGTAGACACCAGGGCCTCATCCTCATCCTCTGTAATATTTTCAACAGGTCCAGTCAGGACAGGAACGAGCACAATATATCTCATGCAGTGCATAATATGATAGAAAATATAAAGCATGCAATAGAGTAAAATACAGAAAATGCTGAAAGGAAATATACGCTATAAAAGAGATAGCTGTAAAGGAAATATCTACTGTATATAGAGAACTGTAAGTGTCTAGTGATGTAGAATACAAGATAGGCATATGAATGGCTAGAATTTATACATGATTATACTACTGAGTTTATACATGATTACACTACTTTGGAATTATTCACATGTCTACTTCTACTCCCCCGTTTCCCCAATCAATACACAAGGATCCATTCAAGTTATGTTAAGATTCGTGATAATCCCATAAATGGGTGATTCATGAGAGGCTCTGTGAACATGAAAGTACATGGGTCACAAGCGATTCGTGAATCTATGAAAGCATAGAGATACATGATGATTCGTGAAAAGCACAAACATGCTGTATCTGATGCTCCCGAGGGGGATAACATCTCATGAAAAGATCCATATAGTACCAATCCGTGATAACAATCGTGTCAGCATCAAGTAAAGTAATCTAGAACAAGAATATAAATCCTGTCAAGTATGAAACGGTCAGAGAATGTACTCGCCTGATAACTGAAGGTCTGAAGAGGATATACTGCCTGAGGAGAGGTGTATGGCTCCTAATCAGAGCAATACAAGTCACAATGTATCCACAATGGTAAAAATAGAGTATACAATGCATACTACATGATTCTAGGTCAATCTGATCAAAAGTCAACTCTTGGTCAACTCTAAAGTCAAACTAGGTCACAGGAAGTCATACTAGGTCACAGGAAATCAAACTAAGTCAAATAAGGTCAAACAAGGCCAAACAAGGTCAAACTAGTCTAATCTAGGTTAAAGTCAACTCTTGGTCAACATTCTAGCCAAACTAGTCAAGTTATCTAGGGTTTTGGTTAACAATGGTCAGGCTAGTCAAATACTAATCAACATGATCAATCTCGGTCAAGTCTAGGTCAAACTTAGACTAACTAAGGTTTTGGGTCAAACAAAGACTAGTCAACAAGGTAATTAGGTCAATGGTCAACTATCTAAGTCAATACTCCATAAGACTAACTCAAACCATGACACAACCTCTAAGTATTCCACTTAACCCCATACATATCTTAAATTACATAGGACTATCCTCATAACCATATGGTCAAACATAAATCAATTAGTTAGGATTTAGTCAAACTTTAGTCAACTAGTCCTTCTATGTTCATCTAAGCCATCTCTAGGTCAATTAGGTCATGGTTGACCTATAGTTGACTTTGGTCAACAATGGTCAATTATCTAGTCAAACTAGGTCTATTAGTCAAGTTAGGTTAAACATGGTCAGACTAGTTAAACTAGTCATTTTAGGTTAATCCTAGTCAATTCTAGGTTAATTCGGTCAAGTTTAACCTAAGGTTGACTTTGGTCAACTCTAGTCAAACAAGGGTCAACTAGTTAGGTCATGGGTCATTAGGTCAATTAGGGTTAGCCCCTAATGGACATAGGCTAATGTCTATAACCCATAGGCCAGTAACTTATAGGTTCTATGTAAACCTATATCTAAAAAGTATAGTATCACATATATATACATAACTATATATATATATATATATATATATATATATATATATATATATATATATATATATATATATATATATATATATATATATATACAAATATATCAAAATATATCAAAATATATATATACTAATATATACCATATATATATATATATCTACATAACCTATATATATATATATACAACATACATATATACATATATATATATAGAGAGAGGAGAACAATAGAGAGAGAGAGATGTGAGAGAGTGAGAGAGAGATAGAGAGTGAACAAGAGAGAGAGAGATATGGGAGTGTGTGTGTGTGGGGTGTGTTCTCTGATTTCTGGAACCACACACACACACACACAATACATACATAAATATATACACACACCCACACATACCTATACATACACATATATACACTCACATACACATACGCATATACCCACACACTCATATACATATATACATATATATACAATATATATACACACAAGTTTACATATATTTATACATAAAAATCAGTTTGAAAATGGATTACAAAATCTGCAAAAATACCAATATCTGAACCCCAGTGCACTGTGCACTCGATCAATGGGTAAACCCAAATCCGAGTCAAAAATGACCTAAGGCCCGAAACCCAAGGTTGGTAATCGTGTCCCACAGTGTCCCCTAGCATCTAGGGTGCCTGACACAAAGTCTAGACACGACGCGACGTGTCCAACCCTCTAAAAACCTAAACAGGTAAACACTGACACACACACGCAAACACTGCGTCGTGCACGTGTGCACCTAGCTCTAGGACACGACACACGCACACACGTGTCTCGTGCTCATGTAAGAAGGTGAGCCTGGGGTTGTGCACGTGTCCAAGTGCCTGCCCCGTGTCCACGTCACTCCAGGACAGGACACGAGGTCCGTATCAGTCGAGAAAACTCGACTGATACACGCGGTTTGGCACCGCGTCGTGCAGCGGTGCACGTGTCTCGTAGACACGACACGAGCCACGTGGGGCCTCGTGGTCATGTCTACGTGTAGCCTACGTGTTGGGCTACACACTCGTGTCACCACGAGGTGTCCACATGGTGTCTAGACACGACACGAAGGCCGTATCCAAGTAAAAAACCGGGTCTGTGTGTGCAGTCTGTGACCCGTGCGAGTGTAATTTCTTACTCGACACGACACGGCGTGACACAAAACTTTGGGGGCATGTTCGCAGACATTGCCCCCGTGTCCATGTCAAATTTTTCGTGTCCTAGTGCTCTGTGCAGTGAGCACGAACAGCGTGGTAGCAGGACACTGTTCGTGTGCATCGTACAGTGAGTTCGTATCCGTTTTGGACACGGACATGACTCAAATTCGTGCTCAGTAAGTTAGGGTTAGGGTTAGCAAGGTTAGGGCTACTTGAAAATGCAATTTGTTCTATATTTTAAGAAGTCAAAACCTTTGGGGCAATTCATCAAACATGGTTTTATAACCTAGGATACGTGTCCGATACGAACACCAAACCAAACCTACTTTCTACCAAACTTGACCCACAGTTAGGGTATACCTATATGCATGTATTTATGAAGAGAAATCACAGTATTAACAAGGTTTGAGGGTAATTACCTATTGAGTGAAAACTCAATGAAAAGCCTAGAATAGGGGGGTGTCCACTTCTCTTGGTGATGTCCTAGCCTTGTGAAACTTTGATTGCTAGCCTCCCTTAGCACCCTTGATGTTGTAGGGTCTCAATGCAAAAGACTAGAGGTGATTTGGATAAAAAATGATCAAGTTATGGTCTTGTGAAGGAATGGGAATTTCAAGGTTTAATAAAATGTAAAAGGGTATGTAAATGAGATGGGTAGTGACTAAATAGGATGGGGGGGGGTGCCCTATGGCCGGCCAAGACAAGGGGGGGTGTCCTTGGGTTGCTTCCAAGTTAAGGAAGGTTGACTTCTATGTAAAGGTAGCTTAGATCTTTAGGTTTTCAAGAAATATCACAAAAGTAAATAACTAGATATTTTCTATACTTTGACTAACATGTAAATATCTAACCCCTTAGTTTCTAGGTTAGTAACTAACCTCTAGATTAGGGTAAACTAGGTTAGGGACTCTCATGACACTTAACAATAATTAAATAATAATAAAAACACATAAATACAAATAATTCCAAATAAATCCTAAAAAATTACCAAAATACCCTTTAGGCTAAAAAGTGCTAAAATGGTATCCTAATCACTTGGTTAGGCTTACATGGTCATAGTAGTCTCTAGGTTATGAAATCTCTAGGGTTTACACTAGGGTTATACTAGTAAAATCACAAAGTCATAAGTCATGACTTAGAAAATAGTTTTAATTAACTAAAAATCACCAAAAATCATATCATGACTAAAATACCATTAATAAATAATAAAAATAATAAATTTTCAAAATACCCCAATTTTAGAAAACTGGGTGTTACAAGTCTACCCTCCTTAAAATAATTTCGTCCTCGAAATTAAGATGGTTGTACTCCTCCTAGGTCAAACCTCCAACAATCAGGATCGAAGCTACTACCTAGCAACATACAAGGTCAATAAGTAAAATATGGGTAGTAGACCTATACTGGGTCATGTCCAAAATTGGCTGGCAGTTTAGGTCAAAAGGTGTCCTTAATTTAAATCGAAATCAAAAAGTAACTCCATGGGGTAAATCAGGATGGAGTCTCGGGTCAGGAAAATCGTACTAAGCAAATAAAGTACGTGATGGTATGCCTGAGTGGGACACTAAGGTCATGGGTGTAGAGTGTCATGTCTAGGTCATGTATGTGAAGTTAGTTTTGAGAAAACAACTAGTCTTGTGCTCCTAATTTAAAAGTCACGGTAATGTGCCTATGATGATCATAATTTAGAGTTGGAAAGATCTATGGCCTAAATTGAACCGGAATTTGTGATGCAATAGTAGTATAAGGGGCAGGTTAAGTGGGGCAGTCCTGGTCATATGTATAGACTGGAAAGATAAGGAAACAATAAATCATAGGGCTAAATGGGTTACCATTCTATGGCCAGAGCTACTCTATCAATTCGAAGTCAAAAAGGCATAGCACATAAATTAATTCATTTAAGGGAAATTTCTTGACAAAAGAAGTTACTCAAAGAATTATATTAACAGCTAAAGCTACTCCTACTCCTACTCCTAAGTAAGAAATGAAGAAATAAACAAGCAATCAACAAAAATCAGAAAGAACTACCAGGTCAAAACTTATCAATAATAAAGAAACAGGTAGGAGCAGATGGAATTGGATTTTAAGATAGATATAATAAAGCAAGGTGGGAATGGGATTAGAAGAATAGAACCCGCAAGCACATCGCCAACTGCCTGAGCATCCTCAACTGTCATGGCGTAAGCTCGCCCTTGCTGGCCTCTTCCAACCTTTTGCTGAAACTGCATAAATCTCTGCTGCTGTGGCTGTAACGGTCCCCTCTGCTGACCTACCGGAGCCTTGGCTCCTGTTCCTGGTGCTGCTCCCTGTGCTACTCTGCCTATGTACTGGGAACACTTCCTCAGCTGGTGGTCCGCTGCCCCACATAGTAGGCACCAGTCCAGCCTCTTTCTGTACTCTCCCTATCTATGTCCCGGCTTCTTACAATAGGGACAACTGGTAGTCTGCTATCTCGGGGCCTGTTGTTGCTGCCTCGACTGCTGATACTGCTGTGGCTGCCTCTGCTGCTGGTGCTGATAGTGAGGCCTCTTGGCCTGACCTCCACTGCTGTCGTTTCCCTGTGGCTGGACAGCCAACCTCTCCATCGTCGCTCTAGCCAGCTGATGGGCCTCATCTATGCCCCTGGTAAACTCTGCTGTCTAACGCTGCTGCTGGGCCTGCTGCGTCTCTAGAAAATGCTGGAAGTATGAAAACATCTGTGCAACATCCACTAATCCAGATGGCATCGGCGGCTGGAACTGCTGCTGGTGCTGCTGAAACTGTGGCTGACGAAACTGCGGGAGAGGCATGTCGGGGGTAGCTGGGATGGTCCCCCGAATAGATAGAGGTGCACCCCCAAATGTGGCAGAAGCTCCTATATGAGCTGGAGTAAGGGGAGTTGTGGTCCCCGGGTCCTGGTGAGCTGGACGAGAGGTGGCAGACCTCTCAGTGGTGTCACCTTGACCGAGACGCTGTGATCGTGTCTCCACCATCCAGAAGACAGATCAACAAGGAAGTCAATAACAGTACAAGGATGATAGTATCAAGAAGGACAATATGAAATAGATTATACAGATTTGAACAAAAGTCAGTAGGTTCAAATCCATAGAAATTTTTCTAATTGTGATTGAGTATCCACTCTCTCTAAGCCTATTCCTCAAATTCTATCACAGGCTGTAGTGATACTCTAGTTCGAATACCACTACATAAACTCGACCTGCATAGGCCACCACTAAAAACGTGTCACGACCCGCACCCTAGAGTAAGGGCACGAGAAGTGGGTACGTCCAGCCTACGCCGCAGTGTCGGCGGTAGAACGCTGTCCTAGGTCAATCATCTAACAATATAAAGGTACCTGTACAGTGTATACTCTCCGAATGGAGGTGATAAAACAGAATACAATCTCAATCACATCTAGGGTAGAAGAATGAAAGATAGATAGATAGACAGTAACTCAAAGAGAACAGTACAATAGATGAAATAGGTCTAAGTGTCTATGATAACATAACATCCAGAATGTCAACCCAATATACAAAATAAGTCTAAGGGTCTATACATCTCAACATCTCAAAATACAACTCAGAATGTGAGACAAAATAATAATATAGAAATGACTGTCTAGCTAAACTAGCCTAGACTACTGGGGCAACATCCTCAGCTGCAGGTGGATCCTGCTGAGGGTCCACAACATAAGTGTCATCTAGTCCTGCTCCATAATAGGTAGACACCAGGGCCTCATCCTCATCCTCTGTAATATTTTTAACAGGTCCAGTCAGGACAGGAACGAGCACAATACATCTCACGCAGTACATAGTATGATAGAAAATATAAAGCAAGCAATAGAGTAAAATACAGGAAATGCTGAAAGGAATTATACGCTGTAAAAAGATAGCTGTAAAGGAAATATCTACTGTATATAGAGAACTGTAAGTGTCTAGTGATGTAGAGTACAAGAGAGGCATGTGAATGGCTAGAATTTATACATGATTACACTACTGAGTTTATACATGATTACACTACTTTGGAATTATTCACATGTCTACTTCTACTCCCCCGTTTCCCCAATCAATACACAAGGATCCATTCAAGTTATGTTAAGATTCGTGATAAGCCCATAAATGGGTGATTCATGAGAGGCTCTGTGAACATGAAAGTACATGGGTCACAAGCGATTCGTGAATCTATGAAAGCATAGAGATACATGATGATTCGTGAAAAGCACAAACATGCTGTATCTGATGCTCCCGAGGGGGATAACATCTCATAAAAAGATCCATATAGTACCAATCCGTGATAACAATCGTGTCAGCATCAAGTAAAGTAATCTAGAGCAAGAATATAAATCCTGGCAAGTATGAAACGGTCAGAGAATGTACTCGCCTGATAACTGAATGTCTGAAGAGGATATACTGCCTGAGGAGAGGTGTATGGCTCCAAATCAGAGCAATACAAGTCACAATATATCCACAATGGTAAAAATAGAGTATACAATGCATACTACATGATTCTAGGTCAATCTGGTCAAAAGTCAACTCTTGGTCAACTCTGGTCAACTCTAAAGTCAAACTAGGTCACAGAAAGTCATACTAGGTCACAGGAAATCAAACTAAGTCAAATAAGGTCAAACAAGGTCAAACTAGTCTAATTTAGGTTAAAGTCAACTCTTGGTCAACATTCTAGCCAAACTAGTCAAGTTATCTAGGGTTTTGGTTAACAATGGTCAGGCTAGTCAAATACTAGTCAACATGATCAATCTAGGTCAAGTCTAGGTCAAACTTAGACTAACTAAGGTTTTGGGTCAAACAAAGACTAGTCAACAAGGTAATTAGGTCAATGGTCAACTATCTAAGTTAATACTCCATAAGACTAACTCAAACCATGACACAACCTCTAAGTATTCCACTTAACCCCATACATATCTTAAATTACATAGGACTGTCCTCATAACCATATGGTCAAACATAAATCAATTAGTTAGGGTTTAGTCAAACTTTAGTCAACTAGTCCTTCTATGTTCATCTAAGCCATCTCTAGGTCAATTAGGTTATGGTTGACCTATAGTTGACTTTGGTCAACAATGGTCAATTATCTAGTCAAACGAGGTCTACTAGTCAAGTTAGGTCAAACATGGTCAGACTAGTTAAACTAGTCATTTTAGGTTAATCCTAGTCAATTCTAGGTTAATTAGGTCAAGTTTGACCTAAGGTTGACTTTGGTCAACTCTAGTCAAACAAGGGTCAACTAGTTAGGTCATGGGTCATTAGGTCAATTAGGGTTAGCCCCTAATGGCCATAGGCTAATGTCTATAACCCATAGGCCAGTAACTTATAGGTTCTATGTAAACCTATATCTAAAAAGTATAGTATCACATATATATACATAGAGAGAGAGAGAGAGAGAACAATAGTAAGAGAGAGAGATGTGAGAGAGTGAGAGAGATAGAGAGTGAACAAGAGAGAGAGAGAGAGAGAGAGATATGGGAGTGTGGGGTGTGTTCTCTGATTTCTGGAACCACACACACACACACACAATACATACATAAATATATACACAAACCCACACATACCTATACATACACATATATACACTCACATACACATACACTTATACCCACACACTCATATACATATATATACACAATTTTACATATATTTATACATAAAAATTAGTTTGAAAATCGATTACAAAATCTGGAAAAATACCAATATTTGAACCCCAGTGCACTGTGCACTCGATCAATGGGTAAACCCAAATCCGAGTCAAAAATGACCTAAGGCATGCGGCCCGGAGCGGAGCGCACGCCACGAGGCGTGGGGGGTCTGTCCAACGCGGACGCGCTATCCGAGGGGACAGCCCGCACGAATCGAGGGGCCACGTGTCCCGCCCCGACGTGGACCCGGGGACGGGGGCTCCGCCGACGGAGGGCACGAAGAGGGACGGTGGACCGGGGCCACACAGAACTCGGAGGCGGAGGCTCCGGCGTACCGGGAGAAGGGGAGTAGTCCGGCGGAGGGGGGGGGGAAGAACCCGACGGCGGTGAGAAGCGGTGGCAGAGAACGATGGCAGCCGTAGGGGGACCTGACGAGGCAGCGAGACGGCCGGAGGAGGAAGACGCTGGCTCCCGCGGGGGCGGGGAGGGCGGGAGCACGACCTCCGGACAAACGTAAGCACTCATCGGCGAGGGGCCAGCATCCGGCGTAGGGAACGCCGAAGGGCGGGGAAATCGTCGTGGGGGGACGACGAGGGAGGGAGGGGCTGGTGAGCGACCGGGGGGGGGGCGCCGCCGCTGGAAGGCAGCCCGCTGCAGGCTCTCGTGCCAAGGGCCGCATAGCTGCCACGAAGAGAGGGTTTCGGTAGGGGGAGTCTCCGCCGCCGAGGGAGAAGCCTGGACGGCGGAGGACGCCGGGCAGGGGGCCGAGGCTGGAGGCGGGGAAGTGGCCGCAGGGCAGGAGAGGGGGAGGCTCCTCCCAACAGGGAGTGGGCGGAGTTGGGCCACAAGGAGGGAGCGGCCGGGGAAGCTGCCGCATTTATATATATATATATATATATATATATATATATATATGCACATCGAGTCGTGGTGTACTGGTATCACCACCGTGCACCGGAGGTGGGGGCCGGGTTCGAGCCCTCCCTCCCACGGAGGTGGCTGGGTGGCGGTGGCCACGGCCTCCGGGCCAAGGTCGGGTGGAGTCGTCCACCGGCTTTGGTTTATATATATATATATATATATATATATATATATATATATATATATATATATACATAAACCAACCTAATTTTTTCATATAGGCCGAAAAGGCCGAACCTTTACAAGTATACCATAAGGCGCAAAATGTTGATGCTTATACACGTATACTAACAAAAGAAGAGGCAAAAGAAGAGGCAAATGCTAAACAAAACGGCTACGCCGAGGAAAGGATGGAGGTCCAGAGAGCTGTCTGACCGTGCTTACAGAGGGCTCTTCGTTTGCGGCACTGACGCATGGTCTCTCATATCAATTGGTTAGCGTCATACTGGTGGCCTTCGTATCTGGCCTTGTTCCGATTTTTCCATATCACCCAAGTGGCGGCTGCCGCGACGATATGGTGGCCATGGGATACGGAACCCCAGGTCGCCATGAGCTGGTGGAAATTATCGCCCCCAGTAGGCAGACTGTATCGCTGGGAAAGAGTTCTCCAGACCTGGACCGGTAGGTCCCCTTGTCTGAGGAATGGTAGACAGTTTCTGCTTGACGGTCTAAGCAGCATGTGCATGCTGAAGCGAGGTTGAAGCCGATTGTGTTGAGAGTATCGTCGGTGGGGAGGATATTGTGAAGGGCACGCCAGATATGGAAGGACTACTTCTTAGGGATGCAAGTCTGCCAGAAAGAAGCGATGGTACGAGACGGGATCGCGGTGCCAAGGATGACTCTTCTGGCTGATTTAACCGAGAATGCGTCGCTATGATCGGGCGTCCACTCGAGCTTGTCTGCATCCTGCCCAATATATATATATATATATATATATATATATATATATATATATATATATTTTTTATATATATATATATATATATATATATATATATATATATATATATATATTGAAGAACAGATGGCAACTCTAGAGGGGGGTGAATAGAGTTTATAACGATAATAGCCAATTAAAAAATAAACTCTTTCACAAGCTGAAAGTAATCAGAGTAAATACGGAAATAAATAAGGAGCAAGAAAGCATACGCAAACACAGCCGAATTTTAACCTGGTTTCCCTCGTGGAGGACTAGTCCAGGCCTAAGAACTCTAGCTCAAGATTAAATCCACTATTTGTGAAATAGTAGTTACACCCCGTGTCTTTTCGTCAGAAGAGCACATCAACTTCTTACAAAGATCGCAGTGGCGATGCTTGGAATTTTCCAAGCGACTTCTTGAACTCTTACACAAACTCCTAACTGAAAAATGCTGAGCACTTGAGGCTTAGGGAGCTTGTGGCTAGTAGATGAAGAAGGGTATGGCTTGTATTGAGCTTTAGTGAGAAGAGAAGAGAAGATTGGATGATTGAAAATGAGAGAATTCATGGCCTATTTATAGGATACCAGGTAGGCAGAATTCGGCCAGAATTCTGGTTGGATCATTCAAAAATTTGGCCGTTGGACAACTTACAACCAGCCAACCCTAAAAATTAGGGTGCTGATTTTTAGGGGACACAGTTCGGCCCGAACTCTGTGTGGAGGCAGAGTTCAGCCCGAACTCTGTCTCTAGAGCACAGAATGGGTCATTGGTCCAATGGGCTTATTTGGATGTGTATGGAGCTTTTTGGATTTTGGGTAGGGTATAGGTTAAGTCTCAGATGCTCAGCACAACTCAGCTTACATAAGTCTAGACTCAATAAAATTATAAAATACAGACCCAAAAATGACTTGTATTGTAAAACTGAGCTGTCGTCTGACTTGTGCTGGATGTAGTCTTCATGTGTCGTATTGAATTATCACAAGTATTATTTTGTTAATTCTATCAATATTTGGTTGACTGTGACTTTGTGTCAACAATCTCCCCCATATTGATAATTGACAAAATAATAATTGTATATTCAATATTCATACCTGGACACAGTTAAGGACAAAAAGCATAGCTCCCCCGTAATCAGTGCCGAGCTTAAAAAATAGCTCCCCCGTAAACATTGCTTTGAATCCTGTTGGCCTGATAAGAACATTCTCCCAAAAGCACAGATACAGAGACAAAAAGAATATAGAATATACCAAAATATCTCCCCCTTTTGGCATTTAGCAATTAACCATAATCAAATAAGAACTGGCAAGCACACCAAAAGATAATAGAAGAAACTGCATAGAAACTGATAAAACTAGTAAATGTCTCAAGAGTCATAACTCATAATAAGTCTAATACAATCAAAGTGCATAAAAACGACTATATCAACCAAAATCCAAACTGCATAAATCATAAGCTAAGATCCTCAGTAGCAGCAGCACGTAGAAGTCCATATCCATCATCGAGCTCGTGAAGGCCCAACGTCGTCTGATAGATCAGTGAAGGAACGACGAGGGTCCACGAAGGCTGCATCCGGATCCAAGTAGCGAATAACCCAAGGGTCATCGATACGATATCCCTCACGACCAGGGTCCCGCTCCATAGGAATAGGCATGGAAGGATGGTGAGACATGGAGTACCGAATATCGTACAACGAGTTGCTGATGCACTCATCTGCAGGGTGGTCCGGTAATCCAGCTGAGTCCAACGATCATCCTCTAAGGTGAAGCGATCGCGGAGCATAGTCTGAAGAGACGCGAAAGTGGCAGGAGGAGGAGGAGGATCCTGTCCAAGAGGAGGTGCATCGGGCTCATCATCAGAGTGCTCAGACACGACGGGTGAGCCAACGGCTGCCTGAAGCCTCCGTACCTTAGAGAGGAAGGTAGGGGCAGGTAAGAACTGGCACTCATCAAGTGGTATTGGAAACGCACAAAATACCATAGGAAGATACAAAGCATAAACCAAGGATCTTGGTTTCTTCCTACAATTAATCATCCAGTCCATCATGGTACGTGGAAGATTAAATGGTACATGAAAGTGAAGGTGATACAAGGCCGAGATTTCAAAGTAGGTGACTTCATCGGTGGATCCCGCTTTGGGTAGAATAGTGTTGAAAATAATCCGATGAAGTTCATAAAAATAGGGATTGAGATACTTGGCCAAAAGCTTACGAGGACATGTGTTAGGGGTACACAAGTCGTCCTTAAAGCTTTCAAGTGAAGACCCATCAGGAAATTGAAACGATCGAGCTTCAACAAGCTTTTCCTATGAGTTTGGCTCTTGGAGTTCAAGGTGTTCGGCCAAATCGAAATCATCAAAAGAGATGTCAATTCCCGCAACCCGTGAGAAAATATGTGTATCATCATGAGTTAGGTTGCAGTAAAATATTTGAATAGTACTACAATAAATGACCGAGTTGGTGGTGACAAGTTCGTCAAGGCAAAGGTCATAAAAAAGTGAGTCATATTGAGAGAAAATAGTAAAATTGATAGGGTGACCCGTAAACACTGGACGTGTCCGAAAATTACTAAACCAATCATTAGATGCGTCGAGTGATACAAATATTCGGTCGTCAAATGTGTTAGGGTCAAGTGGATGAGGTGGGTTGAACAACGGGTGGATAGGTGGTTGTTGTTCAACGGGCGGTGCAACGGGCGGTTCAATACGAGGAGGAGCATTCGAAGAGGATGCTCCCTCGGTTCGAAGTCTCTTTCCGCGATTGAACAAAAGTGGAGCCATAAAACAATAAAGATAATGGAGGAAAGTGAAATAAGAAAAGTGTTGAGATATACCTCAAAGTGATGATGAACAATGAAGGAGAATAGTGAAAGAGGCCTTCTCCTTGAGTTTGGAGAAGAGATGAGCTCTAGAAAGGAAGAACTAGGGTTAGGGTTTTGAGAAAAAGTGTTTGGAGAAGTGAAAAGGTGGCAATGGAGGAGAAGAGAGAGGAGAGCCCGAATATATATGAAGGGTTCCAATAGGTCAGAACAAATATGGGCCATTGGATCTATTTATGATCAGCGGCTGAGACTGTTCCCGGTTTTGGAACAGCCAGGCCGAATTTGGCCCGAACTCTGGTTAGGGCAGAGTTCGGCCCGAATTTCGAATTCTGTTGACAGAACATGAATCAGGCTGAGAAGAAGAAAAAAATGGTTAAGTATGAGAGACCAAAGGAAAAAAAAGTGAGGACATATACAAGAAAGACTCAAGTGGAGAATGACAGAAGTTTAACTTTGAAGCAAAGTGAAGTTTAAAAAATTTACATTTTAGCATGTGATAAATTAAAAATGAACCATGTAATAAACAATGAATTATGTCATAATTCAATATTTTGAAGCTGCCATGGGTTAGCTGCAGGGGCCGAATCCCAGCTAGCGGTAGTCCTGAGGACTAGTGCACCGTGTCGCTTAGGCTTTTACGCCTTGTTGTCAGAAGGACCCTTTCGACTTGTACCCATAGCAATTTCATAATAAAAGAATCAAGACATACTCGATATTTATGCAGGTTTATTTTAATTAATAACAGCTTCATCCAGAATTCCAAGTTCACGACAGAGAAAATTGAAGCGCTCTTCGGATAGTGGTTTTGTGAAGAAATCTGCTAGCTGATGATCAGTGTCAATAAATTCTAAGTTAATAGTGCCATTTTGCTGATGACCACGCAAAAAGTGGTAACGTATTTCAATGTGCTTCGTGTGTGAGTGACAAATGGGGTTCTTAGTAAGATTTATAGTACTAGTGTTGTCACAAAAGATTGGAATATGCATAAAAGATAAGTTGTAGTCTTCAAGGGTTTGCTTCATCCACAGAATTTGTGCACAACAACGCCCAGCTGCGATGTATTCAGCTTCTGTTGTGGATAGTGCGACAGAATTCTGCTTCTTGCTAAACCAAGAGACTAAAGCCTTTCCTAATAAATGACACGTACCGCTCATACTTTTATGGTCGACCTTGCATCCGACGAAATCAGCATCAGAGTAACCAATGAGGTCAAATGATGTTGACTTAGGATACCATAGGCCCACTGTAATCGTACCCTTAAGGTATCAAAAGATACGCTTAACAGCAGTCATGTGTGATTCCTTAGAATTTGCTTGATATCTAGCACACAGGCAAACGCTAAACATAATATCAGGGCGACTAGCAGTTAAATAGAGTAGACTGCCTATCATACCTCGATACTTACGTTGGTCCACGGGTTTGCCGCTTTCATCTGGTTCTAGTTTAGTTGTAGTAGCCATTGGAGTACTGATTGGTTTGACGTTATCAAGGTCGAATTTCTTCAGCATGTCCTTTGTATACTTCGACTGACAGATGAAAGTTCTATTTGACATTTGTTTGACTTGCAGTCCAAGAAAGTAGTTGAGCTCATCCATCATGCTCATCTCAAATTCGGTCTGCATACACTTGGCAAAATCTTGACAGAGGGTTTCATCAGTAGAACCAAATATAATATCATCTACGTATATTTGGACTAAGAGAATAGTGTCTATAAAAGATTTTATGAAAAGTGTGGTGTCAATTTTCCCTTTAGAAAAGCCTTTCTCAAGCAAGAAATTGCTTAGCCGTTCATACCAAGCTCTAGGGGCTTGTTTGAGGCCATATAGCGCTTTCTTCAGCTTGAAAACATGGTCGGGAAATTTATGATTTTTAAAGCCAGGAGGTTGTTTTACATAAACTTCTTCCTTAATAAATCCATTCAAGAAAGCACTTTTAACATCCATTTGAAATAATTTGAAATTTTGAAAATTTGCAAATGCACAAAGCATCCGAATGGATTCCAATCTAGCAACAGGAGCATACGTCTCATCGTAGTCGATACCTTCCTCTTGGTTGTATCCTTGGGCTACTAGACGAGCTTTGTTGCGTGTGACTGAACCATCTTCATTTACTTTGTTTCTAAAAACCCATTTATTACCAATGATCGAGTGATTAGCCGGTCTAGGAACGAGTTTCCATACTTGGCTCCTCTCGAATTGGTTGAGTTCCTCTTACATAGCAGAAATCCAAAATTCATCATTAAAAGCTTCTAAAATATTTTTCGGCTCAGTTTATGAAATAAAGGTAGTGCTAGCAATAGAGTCTCTTAATGATAATCTAGTAGTTACTCTACGTGAAACCTCACCTATTACCAAATTTTTTGGATGTGACGGCTTGAAAGAGAATTTCTTTGGCAAGCCCTCCAGAGAATTGGTTTCGGTTGTGGTATTCATTGGAGTAGAAGTTGATGGCTCAACATCATCATCAATAGTAGCTGCTGTACTGTTATCTTCATCAAAAGTCACATTTGTAGACTCTTCCACAATTAATGAGCGTTTGTTAAATACTCTATATCCCTTGCTCTTGGCAGCATAGCCAAGGAAAATACCATCGTCAGCTTTGGCATCAAATTTGCCTAAGTTGTCTTTGGTGTTAAGGATAAAACATCTACAACCAAAAACTCTAAAATAAGAAACATTTGGGGTTCTCCCAAACCAAAGCTCATAGGGTGTTTTCTTCGTAATAGGACGAATAAGCACCCTATTTAAAATGTGGCAGGCTGTACTGACAGCTTCAGCCCAAAAGTATTTCGGAAGTAAAAACTTGTTCAATATGACTCTAGCCATATCGCCAAGAGTCCTATTCTTCCGCTCCACAACACCATTTTGTTGAGGAGTTCTTGGACAAGAAAACTCATGATCAAAACCATTAGAATCACAAAACTTTTCAAAATCTGTATTTTTAAATTCGTCTCCATGATCACTTCGGATTCGAGTAATCATGTAGCCTTTTTCGTTTTGAACTTTCTTTACAAAAATCTTGAAAATCGAAATAGCATCACTTTCATTTGTAAGAAAGAAAACCCATGTAAATCTAGAAAAATCATCAACAATGACAAAAGCGTAGAGTTTTCCACTAAGACTGGCTACTCTACTAGGGCCAAATAAATCCATATGAAGTAATTACAAGGGTCTAGTAGTGCTTACAGAGTTTATGGAATGAAAAGAGGACTTGGTTGCCTTATTCAATTCACATTCGGCACATACCGTATCCTTTTTGAATGTGATATCGGGCAAGCCTCTAACTAGCTTCTTAGTCAATAGCCTGGATATAGTATCCATGTTGGCATGACCAAGACGCTGGTGCTATAGTAATCTTTCATCCTTATGAGCATATAGGCATCTACCTGCATTGTTAGTATCTCTAGACAAATAAAAAATATAAATATTATCCTCTCTTATCCCTTCAAAAGCGATGTCTCTTGTTGACCTATCATAAATAAAGCATTTATTTTGTCAAAAGTTAATGTCATATCCATGGTCAGCAAGATGACTAATGCTGAACAGGTTATGCTTTAACTCGGTCACTGGGCAGACATCCTTTATTACGGGAGAGGGAGGATGACCAATAATACCATTACCTATAATATACCCTTTTAGGTTGTTACCGAAGGACACGTATCCTTCTCTCTTCATCGATAGTGATGCAAAAAGATTTGCGTCTCCCGTCATATGCAGCGAGAATCCACTATGAGAATCCACTTACTCTTAGTTGAGGAGGGAAGGTCCACCTACATCAAGAGTAGATGTGACCTTTGGTACCCAAGTTCTTGAGGGTCCTGAAAAGTTAGTTTTCGGAAACCATGAATTTATCTTTCTATCTACCAATCTTCTAATTCTATATTATGGTGAAATGTGTCCATGTAATCTACAATAAGTACATATAGTATTCCTATTTATGTTAGGAGCATGCTGATGATGTCTATAAGTAGAGTGATGAGGAGTAGCATGATGATATGTAGAGCTAGCATGGTGATGATGACTATTTATAGAGTGATGTGGAGTAGCATAGTAATATTGTCTATATGGAAGAGCATGGTGATGATGTCTATATGTAGAGTGATGGTGATTTTGTTTTTGTGCAACATGGTGATGATTGTATCTATGTGTAGCATGATGATTCTGTGACATATGAGAATTATTTCTACGTGCATGTGGTTTGTGTATATTGTGAAAGTGTGTGTATATGTATGCATGATTACGTGCTGCAGGTGAATGACGTGGGTGACTAGTATGAGTAGTGTCATGCTTTGTGTGTGTCTCATGTGATTGGGTTTGAGGTTGAGCAACCTGTTTTCCCAATTTAGTCTCTAATTTCTTAGAGACAGCCTGCAATTCAGTAACCTTAGCATTCAAACCACATATCTTAGTAATAGAAATCTTGTATCTACTCTTTTCTTCAACAAGCTCTGTGTTGAGTGGTGTGATTTCTTGTGTTTGTTGTTCAATGCATGCTTCGACATCATGTAGGCTTATTTTAAGCTTTGATACCTCATTTGTGACTTCCATGGGTGAAGTATCTCTAATGTTATCAAGCAATAAGGAAAGTCTTTGAATTTTGACTTCATGACTTTTGATCTTTTCCTTGGCATGTTTGTATTTACCAATGACCTTTTCGTGATCATCAAGTAAATCGGTGAATGCATCGCCAAGTTCATCAAAAGTGAAGTCATCAAGAGTTTCGTTTGATACCTTGTCGGACGTTGCCATTAGACATACATTTACAGTATCTTGAGGAGAGTCCTTTTCTTCCTCGGAATCACTAGCTTCGCTTTCATGCCAAATGCTTGTGTTGGCATATTTCTTTGAGGAAGTCTTCTTGTATGGTTTCTCATAACGGTTGCTCTTCTTTAAGAATGGACAGTCTTTTCGGACATGTCCTGTCTTCTTGCAACCGTAGCAGGTTGGCTCTTCTTCGTCGTCTTCTTGTGGTTCCTTCTTTCTTCGGTTGAAGCGAAGGAATTTCTTGAAGTTGCGGACAATGAGAGCTTGATCATCACCTTCCGAGTTGTCGTCATCCGTCTCTTCGGGGTCAGCCCTTCGTCGGTGAGCTTTGAGGGCGATCTCCTTAGACTTAGGAGCAGGCTCTTCGAAGTCTTTGAGGTCAAGCTCGTGAGTCATCAGCTTTCCCATCAAAGTCTCCATGGACATGGTTGTGAGATCATTTCCTTCTATGATGGCTGTCACCTTAGGGTTCCAAATCTTTGGTAGCCTCCTAAACAGCTTGCGAATCTTCTCGTGATTTGAATATTGTTTGCCGAGCGAAGATAGGGGATTGATGATGTCGAGGAATCTTGTGAACATTTGCGTGATCATCTTATTTGGCTTCATCTTGAAAGCCTCATATTCTTGAGTGAGACGGCTTATATTTGATTCCTTGACTTGGGTGGTTCCTTCATGCGTTACTTCTAGAAGTCTCCATACTTCGTGAGAGGTGGTGCATGTTGAGACCCTGTTGAACTCATTCCTGTCTATAGCACAAAATAAAGCATTAATAGCTCTCGCGTCTAGACTTGCCTGTTTCTTCTCCTCGTTAGAATATTTGTCATGTGATTTCTCAACGAGATCACCATTGACAACTATCCTGGCGGGCTTCTTGTAACCATCGGTGATGATGGTCCACAGGTCGAAGTCTAGCGACTTGAGATAAAAGCTCATTCTTGTTTTCCAATAGGTGTAGTTAGTTCCATCAAATAGGGGAGGCCTATGAGTGGACTGCCCTTCACCGTGATTAGAAATCATGGATTGTGTGGTTGCCATGGATCAGCTCTAGGATGTTAGTCCTTGTAGAGAGAACAGAGCTCTGATACCAATTGAAGAACAGATGGCAACTCTAGAGGGGGGTGAATAGAGTTTATAACGATAATAGCCAATTAAAAATTAAACTCTTTCACAAGCTGAAAGTAATCAGAGTAAATACGGAAATAAATAAGGTGCAAGAAAGCATACGCAAACACAGCCAAATTTTAACCTGGTTTCCCTCGTGGAGGACTAGTCTAGGCCTAAGAACTCTAGCTCAGGATTAAATCCACTATTTGTGAAATAGTAGTTACACCCCGTGCCTTTTCTTCAGAAGAGCACATCAACTTCTTACAAAGATCGCGGTGGCGATGCTTGGAATTTTCCAAGCGACTTCTTGAACTCTTGCACAAACTTCTAACTAAAAAATGCTGAGCACTTGAGGCTTAGGGAGCTTGTGGCTAGTAGATGAAGAAGGGTATGGCTTGTAGTGCCCCGTCCCTACATCGTGCCCCGTACTTGATCCACGGGGTGCGCGAGAAAGGAACACTGTCGCTATCGATTCGGCCGGGACCGATAGGTCGGGATCGACCGAGTCGATCGAAGGGGAACGGTTGAATTAAGATCCATTCCTCGTTATGGAATGTCTTCTTCGGAACCAAGTCCCATATTCAGCGGGTTGCGCCTCGAGGATTGGCTCTGCGGCTGAGTCGGGAGAGACCTCCCGTTGCTCTGTTTTTTACGCCGCTTGCGTTGGTTTTGGCTTTGTTTTCTGAATGCGCTTTCGTGAATGTTTTCGATGGTTTTCATGGCTTGCATTTCGAACTCGCATTTCCTATCGAACTCTTTGAATAATGCAGTGTTCTAATCGGTTGCTTGTGCGATTTCAGGTAATCGCGTAGGCGACGTCTAGCGCGACCAACAAGTTCTCTCGCCAAAGAAAACTCAAGGTGAGTGGCTGACCCTTCTCTTCTCGACCCCCTTCTTAAATAAATCGATAGTGTTGCTACGGATGAAAGAATGAAAGCAAAGGCACGGACACGGTAAAATAATCAAGTTTCAAGAGAAAGTAGGCTAGGCCTTAATAACTAAATGTTGTCTTAACTCGGTCATTGGACAACTTGTCGACAAGGGAGAGTTTCCTCGAGCGACTACCCGGGGCCACGGGACCGACTCGGCCTAGGAGGAAACACGGTATAGCTGTGCTGGATGATAGCACGGGTTAAGCGGGGACTTGCAGCGGGGCTCGCTACTTGCGCTGCAAGGGCCCCGGCTAACAAAGCTATAGTCCAAGATGGCTTGTGATGTCAGTGACCAAACACACGAAATGTTACACTTGAAATGTAAATGATAACAATTGACAGAGAAGAACATGGTAAGTTTCATAAGGCGCGGCGCGGGCCGCCGTCGGTAAGTCTCAACGTAAATTTCACTATGCTTGTCATTGCTCACTTGAAATTCATTAGGATGGTTAGAAACATTCATGAACTAAGTCATATAAACTCATTCAACCAAATGAGAGCTTGGAACTTAACTTGTCACGCACCAGTACAAAGTGTAATGTACTGATCCTCGCTCTCCACGCAGGTACCCCGAACCACGAAGGGCGTGCCATCTAAAATCTCAAGGCGGCGTGGACTCTTTTGAAGCCTCGCCCGTGTAAAGACTTGTTCCTGGAATCCTTTTGAAGAAGACCCCGTACTCAGTCCAAAAGAAAAGATGGCGAATCGGCTTGCCTCGATCGCAGGTGGAAATGTGTAATAGTTTTGCTTGTATAAAAGGGTGTAATGTATGGAACGACTATCTCATCGGCGTTCATTTTGTAAGTCGAGTCATGTTGTGGCAACGATTGTAAAGAAGTCCATGTAAAGTTTCTATTATCAATGAAAAAGTCTATTTCTACTTCAAATGTGTGATTCAATTTCTCTGCGTACTCTAATATTTGATGTTGTGTTTCGGATAACCTTATGACTATGCCTTGTGCGATCGCAATTTAGGTTCGCACGGCATCACGCCCGGGGGACGACTATCGATTCTACGGAATCGGGGCGTGACATAATGGTATCAGAGCACGGCTTTACATCCTTTGACCTTGCATCGATGAGATACGTTGTTCCATACAATGAGTCCGTAATATTTTGTGACTGATGCGTTGCCTTCGTATCGCAGAGGTGGCGGAACCAACGGCCGAGCAAGAACAGAGCGCTTCGAGCGGCTCTAGTAGCTCGCATCGTCCGCGGGCCGGGCCTTCTAACGATACAATCGAAAGGATGCTGCGCATGATGGAGGCGCAGCGAAACCAGTCCGAGAACCGACATCAGCAAGTAGAGGAACGACAGGCCCAGTTCGAAGCTCGCTTCGAAGCTCGCTTTGATGCACATGCCAAGCTTCAGCAAAAGCAGCTAGATACCCTGCAGCAGATCGTCCAGACAATGGCGGCCAACGGGAATTCTGCGACTGCGCCTACCGTCACCGCACCTCCTGCCACCAGGCCGACGATCCAACCCATTGAAGTCGACACGGCGGAGCCCAAGCATCAACCAGCGGCACCGAAAAAGTACAACTTTGAAGTGTCTGAATTCAAGAAGGCGTGCCGCGCTTCCTTCAGCGGCACCGAGGGTCCCTCCATGGCAATCGACTGGTTGGAAGAGCTGGAAGATCACTTCGAGCTGCTCGGTATTGAAGAATCCAAGCAAGTCGCCTGCGCGACACTTCAACTACGGTTGAGCGCGCACGACTGGTGGGCCGTGCGCAAACGAGCGATTCGACCGGACAACAACACCGCACCGATCTCTTGGGCCACGTTCCGCAAAGCTTTTGAAGTGCAGTATCTTCCGTCAGCCATTCGTCAAGCGAAGGAGAATGAATTCATACAGGTGAAGCAAGGGAACAGGACCGTGGAACAGTACGCCGCAGAATTTAACAAGTTGTCTAAATTTGCTGGCCAGTTTCTGCCTACTGAAGAGTGCCGTGTGCGGCGGTTCGAAGTGGGTCTGCGACCCTCTATTGGTGCGCATGTCGGCGTCCCGGAGTACAAGACCATGGGCGAGGCTCTGAATCACGCCCTCCGCCTTGAGAACCTGCATCCTTCCGGTGCTGACGACGTTGTGCGCCACTCCAATCACAAACGTCCTAGCTATACGGGAGGCAACAATCACGCTTCAAAGCGTCCAAACAACGGCGGCTACAAAGGGCAGAACCCATTACCTCGGTGCACCAGGTGCAACAACTTCGGTCACCATGCCAACGATTGTCATGTCTTCGAAGGAGGATGCTTCAATTGCGGAGCAAGGAACCACCAAGCACGAGATTGCCCCCGGAAATTGAATCGTAACGCTCCGTCCCAACCACCCCGTCAAGAAAATCGAGGACAGGCGCCCCGACCTCCTCAGCACACTCAACCAGACAACCAAGCCCGACGCCCTAATGCACAGGGGCGTGTCTTTGCCATGACTCGAGACGAGGCGTATACTTCCGACACTGTTGTGACAGGTATATTGAATTTCAATAATGTACCTGCTCGTGTGTTATTTGATTCAGGCGCTTCACACACTTTCATATCGGCGGACTTCGCCGCCGAGCACAAATTTCCTGTAATATCATTAGACCTCGACCTTAGCGTAAGCACACCTTCGGGCGCACCAATTCTCACAAACTTAGCCTGCGTCGGCGGGATTATCTGTATCGGCGGTCAAAAGATCGGTCTTGATGCGATAGTTCTAGATATGAAGGACTTCGACATCATACTGGGCATGGACTGGCTCGGTCCTTGCAACGCCAACATCGACTGCGCAGGAAAGAAGGTCACCTTCCGCATACCTGGAGTGCCCGAATTCTGCTATTCGTGTGGTGAAGCATTGCCGACGTGCATGGTGATCTCGGCAATCTCGGCTCGGAAGCTACTTCATTCGGGGTGCGAAGGCTACATGGCGTCCGTTCGTGACACGAGACAGGATGGTGCGAACGCGGGTGAGACCGACGTCGTGGCAGAATTCCCAGACGTGTTCCCGGACGAGCTACCTGGCATGCTGCCCGATCGAGAGATAGAGTTCACCATCGATACATTTCCTGACACCCGGCCGATCTCGAAGGCTCCGTACAGAATGGCCCCTGCAGAATTGAAAGAATTGAAGGCACAACTTCAGGATTTACTTGATAGAGGGTTTATCCGTCCGAGTGTCTCGCCATGGGGTGCGCCCGTGCTATTCGTGAAGAAGAAGGATGGATCGATGCGACTCTGCATCGACTATCGGGAATTGAATAAAGCCACCGTCCGTAACAAATACCCCCTGCCCCGTATCGACGACTTGTTTGACCAGCTCCAAGGTGCAACGGTGTTTTCGAAGATTGATCTACGATCGGGTTACCACCAACTCAAAGTCAAGCCAGATGACGTGCCGAAGTCTGCCTTCCGCACTCGTTACGGCCACTACGAGTTCTTGGTAATGCCGTTCGGTCTGACAAACGCCCCTGCCGTCTTCATGGATCTAATGAATCGGGTGTTCCGTCCGTTCGTTGACAAGTTTGTAGTAGTCTTCATCGACGATATCCTCGTCTACTCGAAGAATCGAGCGCAACATGCAGAGCATCTGCGGACGGTACTCCAAACCCTTCGAGAGAATCAGTTGTACGCGAAGATGAGCAAGTGCGAGTTCTGGCTAGACAGCGTCTCATTCCTTGGGCACATCATCTCCGCTGCGGGCATCGCAGTCGATCCGAAGAAAGTCGAGGCAGTTGCTGATTGGAAACGGCCCGCATCAGTTAGCGAAATTCGAAGCTTCCTAGGCTTGGCGGGATACTACCGACGCTTCGTGAAGGACTTCGCGAAGATTGCATCGCCGTTGACTCGCCTCACCCAGAAAGGAGTCGCATTCAAGTGGTCAGACGACTGTGAAGCTTCCTTCCAGGAGCTCAAACAACGGCTCGTTTCGGCCCCGATACTTGCTCTTCCTGAAGGGACGGAGGGATTTCAAATCTTCAGCGATGCTTCTGGCCAGGGCTTGGGGTGTGTGCTCATGCAGCGGGATAAGGTGATATCTTTTGCTTCCCGGCAGTTGAAGCCGCACGAGAGGAACTACCCCACGCACGACCTAGAACTAGCGGTAATTGTGTTCGCGTTGAAGCTGTGGCGTTACTATCTCTATGGTGTGGCGTGCAGGATTTATACGGACCACAAAAGCCTCAAGTATCTCTTCACCCAGAAAGAACTGAATTTGCGGCAGAGGCGATGGCTCGAGCTAATCAAAGACTATGACTTATCGATCGACTACACGCCGGGCAAGGGAAATGTGGTAGCGGATGCGCTGAGCCGAAAGTACTTAGCTTCATTATGCATCAACGATCGACTGCTGCGCGACTTAGAAGGGATGGGCATCGAGCTCCGAGTTCGTTTCAGAGATGTGAAGCTAGCACAACTACGGGTGGAACCGAGCCTGCTGGAGAGGATCAAGTCTGCACAGAAGGACGACCCCTACCTGGAGAAGATGCGGAAGCTGATATCGACAGGGAAAGCGTCCGACTTTGCAGAGGATGAGTCGGAAGTGTTGCGCGTGAAGGGACGGCTATGCGTACCGGACGACGCAGAACTTAGAAAGGAGATAATGACGGAGGCGCACTATGCCAAATATTCCTTGCATCCTGGCAGCACCAAGATGTATAAGGACCTCCGCGTTGTCTTTTGGTGGCACGGCATGAAGATGGACGTAGCGCTCTTTGTGTCAAAATGTATGGCCTGTCAGCAAGTCAAAGCCGAGCACCAGCGACCGGGCGGGGAGATGCAGAACCTTGCCATTCCAGAGTAGAAATGGGATCACATCACTATGGACTTCGTTGTTGGCTTGCCGAGGACGCCGCGGGGAAATGACGCCGTCTGGGTCATCGTCGATCGACTAACCAAGTCAGCGCACTTCATCGCCATCAAAGTTACTTGGAGCGTCGACCGCCTTGCTCAGATATACCTTGATGAAATAGTTCGGCTGCACGGGGTCCCAGTTTCTATCGTCTCTGATCGGGATGGACGGTTCGTAGCGCGCTTCTGGAGTAGTCTTCATGCAGCACTGGGGACCAAGTTGAAGTTCAGTTCAGCTTATCATCCTCAGACTGACGGCCAAACAGAGCGGGTGAACCAAATTCTCGAAGACATGTTACGTCTCTGTGCGATCGACTTGAAGTCAAGTTGGGACGTCCATCTGCCGCTGGCCGAGTTTGCATACAACAACAGCTATCAGTCCAGTATCCAAATGGCGCCGTATGAAGCTTTGTACGGCCGGAAGTGTAGATCACCCATTTGCTGGGATGAAGTCGGGGAACGACAGATACTTGGTCCGGAGCTGGTGGAGCAGACTGTGCAGAAGGTCAAGTTGATACGTGAAAGATTGAAGATAGCACAAAGCCGGCAGAAAAGCTATGCCGACACGCACCGACGCCCCCTTGAGTTCTCGGAAGGCGACCATGTATTCCTGAAGGTGATGCCTATGCGTGGAGTATCCCGGTTCGGTGCAAAAGGAAAGTTGAGCCCGAGATTTGTAGGCCCGTTCGAAATATTGAAGCGAGTCGCCCCGGTAGCTTACCAAATTGCCTTGCCGCCTGCATTGTCAGAGGTACATGACGTCTTCCACGTCTCGCAATTGAGGAAGTACGTGCACGATCCGGGGCATGTGGTAGATTTGGGTAAGCTGGACCTGAAGGCGGACTTATCATATGTCGAAGAGCCGGTGCAAATCTTAGAACGCAAGGATAAACTTCTCCGCAACCGTGCTATTCCACTAGTCCGCGTCCTCTGGAGAAACCATTCGGCTGAGGAGTCGACGTGGGAGCTCGAGTCTGAAATGAAGGAGAAGTTCCCTTCATTGTTCTCGTAGAGGTAGGTTCTATTCTTAAGTTTCGAGGACAAAACTTTTTCTTAGTTGGTTATGGTGTAGTGCCCCGTCCCTACATCGTGCCCCGTACTTGATCCACGGGGTGCGCGAGAAAGGAACACTGTCGCTATCGATTCGGCCGGGACCGATAGGTCGGGATCGACCGAGTCGATCGAAGGGGAACGGTTGAATTAAGATCCATTCCTCGTTATGGAATGTCTTCTTCGGAACCAAGTCCCATATTCAGCGGGTTGCGCCTCGAGGATTGGCTCTGCGGCTGAGTCGGGAGAGACCTCCCGTTGCTCTGTTTTTCACGCCGCTTGCGTTGGTTTTGGCTTTGTTTTCTGAATGCGCTTTCGTGAATGTTTTCGATGGTTTTCATGGCTTGCATTTCGAACTCGCATTTCCTATCGAACTCTTTGAATAATGCAGTGTTCTAATCGGTTGCTTGTGCGATTTCAGGTAATCGCGTAGGCGACGTCTAGCGCGACCAACAAGTTCTCTCGCCAAAGAAAACTCAAGGTGAGTGGCTGACCCTTCTCTTCTCGACCCCCTTCTTAAATAAATCGATAGTGTTGCTACGGATGAAAGAATGAAAGCAAAGGCACGGACACGGTAAAATAATCAAGTTTCAAGAGAAAGTAGGCTAGGCCTTAATAACTAAATGTTGTCTTAACTCGGTCATTGGACAACTTGTCGACAAGGGAGAGTTTCCTCGAGCGACTACCCGGGGCCACGGGACCGACTCGGCCTAGGAGGAAACACGGTATAGCTGTGCTGGATGATAGCACGGGTTAAGCGGGGACTTGCAGCGGGGCTCGCTACTTGCGCTGCAAGGGCCCCGGCTAACAAAGCTATAGTCCAAGATGGCTTGTGATGTCAGTGACCAAACACACGAAATGTTACACTTGAAATGTAAATGATAACAATTGACAGAGAAGAACATGGTAAGTTTCATAAGGCGCGGCGCGGGCCGCCGTCGGTAAGTCTCAACGTAAATTTCACTATGCTTGTCATTGCTCACTTGAAATTCATTAGGATGGTTAGAAACATTCATGAACTAAGTCATATAAACTCATTCAACCAAATGAGAGCTTGGAACTTAACTTGTCACGCACCAGTACAAAGTGTAATGTACTGATCCTCGCTCTCCACGCAGGTACCCCGAACCACGAAGGGCGTGCCATCTAAAATCTCAAGGCGGCGTGGACTCTTTTGAAGCCTCGCCCGTGTAAAGACTTGTTCCTGGAATCCTTTTGAAGAAGACCCCGTACTCAGTCCAAAAGAAAAGATGGCGAATCGGCTTGCCTCGATCGCAGGTGGAAATGTGTAATAGTTTTGCTTGTATAAAAGGGTGTAATGTATGGAACGACTATCTCATCGGCATTCATTTTGTAAGTCGAGTCATGTTGTGGCAACGATTGTAAAGAAGTCCATGTAAAGTTTCTATTATCAATGAAAAAGTCTATTTCTACTTCAAATGTGTGATTCAATTTCTCTGCGTACTCTAATATTTGATGTTGTGTTTCGGATAACCTTATGACTATGCCTTGTGCGATCGCAATTTAGGTTCGCACGGCATCACGCCCGGGGGACGACTATCGATTCTACGGAATCGGGGCGTGACATGGCTTGTATTGAGCTTTAGAGAGAAGAGAAGAGAAGATTGGATGATTGAAAATGAGAGAATTCATGGCCTATTTATAGGATACCAGTAGGGCTGCAAATGAGCCAAGCCGTTCGCGAGCTGCTCGAAGCTCGGCTTGATAAAAGCTTGTTTGAGCTCGGTTCGTTTAGTAAACAAGCCGAGATCAAGCTTTATTTTTGAGCTCGTTTAATAAACAAGCCAAGCTCAAGCTTAGAAGTACTCGGCTCGATTGAGCTCGCGAGCTGGCTCGTTTATGAGCTTGTGAGCTGGCTCGTTTAGAAGCTCGTTTAGGAGCTTGTTTAGAAGCTCTTTTGTTCTTTGTTGAATTCTAATTTTGTTTATATATATATATATATATATATATATATATATATATATATATATATATATATATATGTATATATATATATATAAAACGATATGGTTGTGTGTATTATATATTTATGTCCTTAATAAGTGATATTAAGGAACTTTTTTTAAAATTTTATAAATAAATTGTTAATATTTCATAAACTTGAAATCAAACCTAACTAGCTTGAAATTAAGCTCGCTTGAATTCAAGCTTAATGAGCTTGAAATAAAGCTGAGAGACAAGCTTGATTTCAAACTTATCGAGCTTGTTTATCAAGCTTGAATCAAACTTCCTTATCAAGCCAAGCTCGAGCTCAAACCAAGCCAAGCTCAAGCTTAATATAAACAAGCTCAAGCCAAGCTCAAGCTTTAAAATTAAAAATTTATCAAGCTGAATAATTCTTGTCAAGCCAAGCTCAAGCTTACAAAAGCTTGGCTCGGCTCGGCTCGTTTGCAGCCCTAGATACCAGGTAGGCAGAATTCGACCAGAATTCTGGTTGGATCATTCAAAAATTTGGCCGTTGGACAACTTGCAACCAACCAACCCTAAAAATTAGGTTGCTAATTTTTAGGGGACAGAGTTCGGCCCGAAGTCTGTGTGGAGGTAGAGTTCGGCCCGAACTCTGTCTCCAGAGCACAGAATGGGTCATTAGTCCAATGGGCTTATTTGGATTTGTGTGGAGCTTTTTGGATTTTGGGTAGGGTATAGGTTAAGTCTCAGATGCTCAACACAACTCAGCTTACATAAGTCTAGACTCAATAAAATTATAAAATACAGACCCAAAAATGACTTGCATTGCAAAACTGAGCTGTCGTCTGACTTGTGCTGGATGTAGTCTTCATGTGTCGTATTGAATTATCACAAGTATTATTTAGTCAATTCTATCAATATTTGGTTGACTGTGACTTTGTGTCAACATATATATATATATATATATATATATATATATATATATATATATATAATATAAATACATATATATTAAATATATATATATATATATATATATATATATATATATATATATATTTTATATATATTAATATATATATATATATTAATATATATATATATATATTATATATATTAAAATATATATATATATATATATATATATATATATATATATATATATATATGCTTGTGCAATATAAACAAATCGAAACATTTTATAAGCGAAACTCTATATATGTATTTATATTTCCAACTTCATAAACATTCCTATAATAATAATAATACATATTCTTTTTAGTTATATATACATATAGCGTAATATATTTATACTATAATGCATTTATATGCCTATGTGTTTCTAGCCTATTATTCCAGAAAGTCTAAGAAAAATATAATTAACAAGTTATCATCTTTCCAAAATAAATATTCTATCAATATCAAATTTTATATATATATATATATATATATATATATATATATATATATATATATATATATATATATATATTTTTTAAAAATATATATATATATATATATATATATATATATATATATATATATATATATATATATATATATATATATATATATATAAAATATATATATATATATATATAAAATATATATATATATATATATTTTATTTTTATTTATATATATATATATAAAATATATATATACACACACACATATATATATATATACACACACACTAAATATATATATATATATATATATATATATATATATATATATATATATACAAATTTATTTTCTTCGAAAATAATTGTTCGATCATTTATAATAGGGTTCGAAATATACACTCAAAATATATATTGACATGGACGTCTTTGGATGCACTGTATCACTACATGGGCTTGTGCTTGGTTTGGGTCTAATACGGACTAGTTGGGAACAACCGGATTTCCTAAACGTCATAATATTTAATAAATAACTAATTTATTTATTTATAGGGATCAAGTCGCAACTTGGCCTGGTTTTCCTGGTTAGAACACACTTATGGTTCGATCTTCCCTACCATGGCTAATACATTAGTCAAAGCACGTATCTATACTATCCATGCCATGTTTTCTTGTCATCTTGTACTCCATATCTTAACAATGACTAAAGCATTCTATCGTAATAACTATTTTGTTAAGCATTTATAAAATTCCAAAAATTACCATATAATTTAATTAAATAATAAAAAATATTTTTACAATTTCGGTAAGAGAGGTTGCAAATCTACCCACCTTAAAATAATTTTATCCTCGAAATTTAAATAAAAATCCAATCTCCACAAAATTTTAAATTCAAATATAAATCATTCAAAATCTTTTTTTTAAACCAAATATAATAAACTTTATCAATGTTCTCCATAATTAACTAAGCACCAAGAATAAGTTTGCTAGAATCTCTACCCACCTTTGATCACACTACCTCTTCAAACACATGATGTCCTAACATTTGTAACCTTGCACACTAGTTGCAAAAATGACTACTAAAAGATATCCATAGCATATGGCACCTCTAATCCCCTCCTATCTATCAAGGAACCAAAATTCAACAATTAAACTAACTTACACTATAAGTTAAAAATTTCTGATAATTTCTAGATAGTATGATCATTCGTCACCCCGAAATAAGAAGGGACGAGAATCAATGGTACGGAAAGGCAATGAAGAATAATCGAGAGCAAATATGAAGTTTCAAGGACGGTAGAGAAATTTCTAGAAGAATTTTCAAAGCAGTGTGGATTGAGGTTTCTAAGGGTTTAATCGTACTCGCAGGCTCGTATTGGTACAGTTACGTAATGGATACGATATGCTCTGACCTGTATGGACCATAAAAAAAACTTTTCACAACTCGCACCCGCTTTTCGGGATACATTTGCGCAAGCCAGCTACGTATTAAGGGGACTCCAGTCCAACTCGAATACGTATTCGTTATCCAGAATAGGTTAATATGCCAAATCTTGGCAAGACAAAACTATATCTCAATCCACAAGAGTATATAAAACAAGAATAAACATTATGGGCCGTGGTCTGCAGCCCACTAACATATATGTTCGATTAGACTCCAAGAAATAACATGAGTCTATAAAACTAGGCTAACAAGCAGGATATATCATGATAAGTAATATAACGCATGAGAGAATAACAAAGTAATATCACTAGCAAATACCTGAATCATGCAGATGTAATCGACTACCATCATGATCAGCTAACTAACTCCATGCAATCAACTATCTGAAGAGATCATCAGGTCCTCAAGGGACTAGTAAGATACATAAAATATGTCTATCTAACAGTTTTATCATGCACAAGAGATAAGCAATAAAGAGACAAATAATGACAAGTGACTATGAACATGGACACGAGAACAACTATGCATAAATAAACTGCTGGAAGAAACAAGTGAACAAGTGAACAAGTGATCAACGGATACCAAACCCTCGCCCCGAGTGTGGGCTCGCAGGTTTGAACAAATCACTAACCCTCGCCCTGAGTGTGGACTCGCAGGTTAGTTCACGATAATCACCCTCGCCCCGAGTGTGGACTCGTAGGTGCAAACAGTCAACCCTAGCCCTTATTCTACGACATGATATGACTCAGTCAAGGTACATGTGAAGATACGATACGATTCAGTCAAGGTACTCATTATATATATAACAAATTTATTTTCTTCGAAAATAATTGTTCGATAATTTAAAATAGGGTACAAAATATACACTCAAAATATATATTGACATGGATGTCTTTGGATGCACTGTATCACTACATGGGCTTGGGCTTGGTTTGGGTCCAATCCGGACTAGTTGAGTACAACCGGATTTCCTAAACGTCATGATATTTAATAAATAACTAATTAATTTATTTATAGGGATCAAGTCGCAACTTGACCTAGTTTTCCTAGTTAGAACAAAAGTATGGCTCGGTCTACCCTACCATGGTTAATACACTAGTCAAAGCACGCAACTACATTATCCGTGCCATGATTTCTTGTCATCTTGTACTCCAAATCTTAACAATGACTAAAGTATTATATCGTAATAACTATTTGATTAAACATATATAAAATTCCAAAAATTATCATATAATTCAATTAAATAATAAAAAATATTTTCATAATTTCGGGAAGAGGGGTTGCACAACCTTCCACCGACTCGCGACAACGTAAGTGGATTGATACTGCCCACCACATCACGGAGAGATATCATGTGAGTTCATCCGGGCCTTGCTTCGGAATTGACCCAGCCTGGGTTACATCCTACCTCAAAAGCAAAGACAAGAAGACCAAGTCTTACCGAATGGTGACTTCCTCACCTGAGGAAGCACTTCCTGTTCAAACACGTTCCCAGCAGAATGCTCAGCAAGAGGAGGCTCCGCTCGAAGTAACGCCACCCGTCACTACGTCGGCTATCTAAGGGGAAGGACCATCCCAACCTCCAGCGGTTGACAAACAGAAGCAGAAGAAGGCCTGTTTTGATAGACCTCTATGAAATAACAATGCTCCGGGTTTGACCAAACCCCACAACTTCAACATACTGGCACAGCTCGCCAGTACCCCAGCTCGGTTGTCCCTGTTCGAGCTTCTTCGTCTATCCAAAGATACTCGGAAGGGTCTATGTGAAGCCTTGAATGACGCTGAGTCTTCCATCAACCAGGTCAAGCAGCCTGAAGATGATCCAATAGCATGTTCGCACTGCCATAGTATAGGGGAGATCATCCCTAACATCACTTTTACTCAACAAGTCATGCTACTCAAGAAAAACCGACACAACAGACCGATGTACTACACAAGGTACTGTAGAAGCATAGAAAAGATAGAGTTTGTGTGGATCATCACTTCATGCGCCATGAGAAACCAAGCCGCAGAGGGAAGGCGCTCGAAGATCCCATGCGGCCAAGTGAAACTAAGTTGCAGAAGAAGTGCTCCTGGAGACCCCATGCAGATAAGAAAACTCGAGCCGCAAAAGCAAGGCTCTCGAAGACCCCATACGGCTAAGAAAGCTCGAGCCGCAGATGCAAGGCTCTCGAAGACCCCATGCGGCCAAGTGAAACCAAGCCGCAGAAGCAAGGCTCTCGAAGATCCCATGCGGCCAAGTGAAACTAAGTCGCAGAAGAAGTGCTCCTGGAGACCCTATGCGGATAAAAAAACTCGAGCCGCAGAACCAAGGCTCTCGAAGACCCCATGCAGCTAAGAAAACTCGAGCCACAGAAGCAAGGCTCTCGAAGACCCCATACGGCCAAGTGAAACCAAGCTATAAAAGCAAGGCTCTCGAAGATCCGAAGCGGCCAAGTGAAACCAAGCCGCAGGAGGAATGCTCCCGAAGATCCCATGCGGCCAAGTGGAGCTGAGCCGCAGAAGAAAGGTTCCTAAGGCCACTATGCAGCCAATATGATTCAGGCTCTACTTTGTGGGGGGGGGGGAACACATGGCAATTTGACCAAGTCTCAACCACCCAGATTTGTTACAACAAAGAAATCTCAACAACCCCCACCAACTGGCAGCCCAAGATCGAGTCTTCATGTGCTGTTACAGACACGTGGCCACGTGGCCCTCTATGCGACCTAAAATCTGCTTTATGCAGGAATCACTATAAATAGCAGGGTACCACACCCATGCGAAAGGTTGGCAATCAAAGGCTGGCAAATTTCTTTAAGAGCAAAGATTGTGTCTGATAGTCCAAGGAGTAAGACAGAGTTGCTACACTTTCCAGAGCCTCCATCGTCACCCCCCAGAATAAAAAATTAAACAATTGTACTTAGATTGTTTCCTAGGATTTCTTTCAAGGCTTTCTTTTGTACAAGCGAGTTTGTAATCAAGCTCAATTCATCTGTAATTCTTGTTCTTGATATGTTAATGGTAAACACGATGACGACTCTACTGGAGACTTCCTTCTCCTCTAATGGGAAGTTGGTGACACAATCCGACGCATCCAAGCTCGGCTCTACGCAGCAAATGCTTGTGGTTTATTTTGACCAACAAGCATTCGAAGAAATGCTCTCTCAAGGGAGTGCCAGCCTGTCACAGAAGCGAGCCAACCCGAAGAGAATCCGCAGGACGTCGAAGCACAAAATTGCTGCCCCTCGCTAGGTTTTCGAAGAGAGACGGTGATCAAAGCTCTCCTGCGGCCTTGCTTCAGACTGTATAGAACCCCACTGTCCCCAAATCCAGCAGAGGAAAATACTATGATGCTGAGCTTTTGGGGGCACAAGGAAACCCTATACGGACGAAGAAGAGGCCGCATAATAAAAATGTGCAGTCTGCCTATGCGGCAGCCAACTCTGGCCACAAGCAGATGACCTATGCGGCAGCCAATCGTGGCTGCAGACAGGCTGCCCCATGCGGCCCTGTCAGAAGTTCTATTTTCGACCGTCTCCCATGCGGACCCGACCCCATACGGCCCATTGAGAATGTGTAATATTCCAATATCTAGACTCTTCTTACGTTGCGCCTTCGGGTGCTAAGTCGAAGAAGTCTAGGACAGTGCTGGCCCAACAAGCCCAGTCAATTGTCCTAGCTGCTGACCGTCAGCGGGCACCGTTAACTATTGTATGGCCTGATGGAAAGTTGTACAGAACCACGCACGTTCAGCCCTCCGGGGTAAACGGACAGGGTAGGTCCAAAACGTCTCCCTACAATGATCGAAAGCAAGTGCTTTTACTAGCCTCAGATTAGGTAGCAAATATGATATCTACGCACCCGTGCGCTCAGGATACCCGTGCCCACAAAACGGATACAAAGGTAGATCAATCAACCCTCGACTTGCGAGAAGTACTCATCCACGAACAGAAGAAGAGAGAGGCAACCTTGCCATGCGGTGAGCCCTCCCTAGGACATCATTGTACCCAAGTTGTCATCAACTATTGCTGTGACTAGTCGGCAGCAGCTGAAGATCGGCAGTCTGTTTTCCAACAACTGTACCAGCCAGCACCTGTCTGACGACAACTCGAGAAATATGTGCAAATTTTGGGAGACGAGGAATTTCCTTTCGCCTCCTGTAATTCAACTCGGAAGGTTCCTACCGGCAAGGGAGGAAAGAAGACCGGCTCCTCCAGCCCGGCAATCTCAGCCAGTACTGCAAGGAAACTCTCATTTGGAAGATTACCGCCGACAACCACAGGGGGTGTCTACCTAGGCACCCATTCCAGAATAAAGCTTCTAACACCTGGAGGTGGATCCTCGACCTCCCTGGGGGTAGATGAAGCTGGGGATAGCAGTTCCCTCAATGTATGCGACAACCCGGTATTCCATGAGGATACACCGGGGGTAGCGATCCACTGGAATTATACAACAGACTTGGACGTCCTCGAGGGTGACCGCATTCGCCAAGACGATGCAGCTTCCTGCACAGGGGGTGGCTCCACTTCCGAATCTGAGGAGGAGGACATTTCGACGTTCTCCGACGATTTATCTGTACAAGAATACAACACGAAAAGCACATCCTCTACGGTCCTATCTGTCTCTTCCCACCTGCGGACAGTATTTATGGCAGGAGATGATCATGAAGGATCTACGGATCGACAACGTCTAGAAGTACTTGAAGCCGTGCTCCTATCCTTGGTCAAGTCAGTAGACGAAATCAAAGATGCCTTGCCGACTCAACCAGCAAGGACGCCTGGACAAACAAGCTTGGGCCCCTCAGTCAACGCGGACTCAAACACGACCGCTCCTCCTCTGGGTGACAATCCTCCCGGAGTATTCGCTCCCTCAGCTACTGACGAGGCCAGGGAGGCAAGGAAAGAAGTCCAGGAACTTCGGGCAATGTTCAATGCCCGAGACTCCTTCCGGGACCTCAGAATACGACAGCCGTATCCCGTTGTATGGAGAGATGTTCCTTTTATGCCACGGTACAAACCATTTCATATCGATTCATATGACGGAAAGACCTCTGCCAGCCGGTACATGATGTATTTTGAGGTCACAACAGACCACTTGCCACACAGTGATGCCATCCGCACATGATTATTTATCGGAGCATTGGAGGGAATCGCGTTCGACTAGTACCGTTCCGGACAACTGCATCCATTCCTTTGACGGCTTCGACCACATGTTTTTGGAAAGATTCTACGAAGTGGGGCATGATGTGACAATGTCGTCTCCCATGGACGTCGTTCAGGGAGAGAGGGAGCTAACAAGGAACTATATCGAGCGGTTTTGCCAAACCGCGATGAGATTGCCCAAAGTTAATCCCGAAAGCTCCTTGATTGAAATCTGCCTGAAGAAGTTGCTCTCTACAATCAGCATCTGGATGGGCGAAGATCAGTTCAGGAATTGGACGACCTTCATCATAAACGCTACCAATGCGGAGGCAAAGTTAAAGAAGGCTCGCCAGCAGGGATTATACATCCAAATGGAGAGAATAAAGGCAAACGTCCTAGTACCACCTCCAAAAACAACAACAGTGGCGACACCACTAATAACAGGAAAACCAAAGACAAACAAGCTATGGTCGCTGGTATGACCAAAAAGCCTGAACAAAAGCAGGCAGAAGCTCAGTGGCCCAAGGTGAATTACCCATTTGAAGATAGTCATGTCAAGCCTATCTTCGACATGCTCTTGCAAGGGGATAGGTTCCAACTCCCTCCACCAAGGCGCGAGCCTCGAGCGGCGGAGATGGAGGACCCAAAATAGTGCCACTTCCACCGCTATGTCCATCATTCCACTCATGACTGCTTCCAATTAAAGTAGTACATCCAGAATGTTATCAACTCCAAAGCTTTGTCACTAGATTTCGAAGAGGTTACCGTGGTTGCGAATATGGTATCAGTTCAATTCGGTTACTTCCCCCAACAAAAACTCAAGACGGGGTAATACCTGTCCCCCGGGCAACGATGGAGGTTACTAATCTTCCACCTGTCCGGGACCAGACGACTGGCTTGGTGCCTCTCACTACGTCATGAGGAGAGGTCTTGTGGGTGCACCCAGACTTAGTACCCGAAGTTACCCAGGCGGTGCCATTTTCAACCAACGAAAGGAAGGGCAGGAAGTCCAGGTCCTGCCATACAACCTTAGCCGAAGCTGAGGAGGCGGCGGCCATTGTTACCCGATCTGGTACACAAGTTCAGCCCACTCTGGGTAATTTAGTCGAAGACCCTCAGCCGACAACGCTGTCTGCTACTAATGTTCCGGGGCATCTGAGCCTCCGTCGGCAGACAGATCCAAACCGAAGGAAACCCGCTTCGACAGGCCGCTCTGGAAGGATGCACCTCAGGGACTGGAGAGATCTTACAACTTTGACATACTAGCACAACTGGCTATTACGCCAACAAAGTTGTTGTTATACGAGCTCCTAAGGCTCTTCAAGGATCTTCGTATCGCATTGAGCGAAGCACTCCATAATGCTAAAGCCTACTTAGCCCAGGTCAAGCCTACAGAAAGGACGCATCAACAAATCTCCAGGGAAGTAATTGTGCAGACGTAATGCCCAACATCGTGTTCACCCCACAGGACATGTTAATCAAGACCAACTTGCATGATCACCCCTTGTACTACACTGGATACATAGGCGACATCAAGGTGGATCGGATGCACATCGATCCTGGCTCGTCAATAAGCAATATCCCGAAAAGCTTGCTTCAACTCCTCTGTATCCCTATGCACCGGCTAGCGGTGACCAACACTGCCATTGCGGTTTCAACTCAGGAATGAGCTATCCCCTGGGAAAGATTCGCTTGAAATGTCAGATCGGTGACCTGAAGACAGAGGTTACCTGCTACGCCATAGACGCAAATACGTCCTACAATATCCTCTTAGGGCGTCTGTGGATACATGAATATATGATCGTGCCGTCCACACTCCACTAGTGCTTCAAGTATGTCAGTAAGCACGGCTTCGTGAAGACGGAATTAGTCGACATCGATCCCTTCAAAGGGGTTGAGTCTTACTATTCTTCTGAGGCTTGTCTATATGAGAAATCCAAAAATCACATAACAGACGAACTGGAGGCCATGACAGGGTTAAAGGAACCTTTGAAAATCTATCTCCAGGCCCGTAAACCGGGCAAAGTCGTACCCTTTGTCGCAACTTTGCATAAAGAGGTGCTCAGTTCCCCTGCCCCAGCTGCGCAGTTGGAACTAATGGTCATCAGACTCCCGAGGTCCAGCCTGAAGCCAAAGTCTGTCATGGAGCCGATGGTGATCCGATGGCCAAAACCCAATTAGAGGCGATCAGAAGATGCGAGGACCTCTATGGAGCCAATGGTGATCCGATTGCCAAAATCCAATCAAAGGCAATCGGAAGATACAAAGTCCTCTGTCGAGCCGATGGTTATCCGTCTCCCCAAGACGAGCCGGCAACCATGTGTTGATCCGAGGCCCTCAGGCAAGCCAATGCCACAAGCAGAACCCTTGGTGGTCAAGCTTCCTCAGACAACATCCCAACCTCCAGTCACGCAGGGGTAGTTGAAGAGGAGGCAGAACTCGCAAAATATCTGGTTACACGGGTGGATAGTCCCTCTCCTGATGCCGTTGAACTATTCTGAGTGTAATAAGCTTAATCTGATGTATGCTATGGGGCACGGCCTGGACATTAACCTGCACACACAAGTGACAAACGTCCATACTGCAAACCGACTTACTCCCATTAGAGGTACCTACTTCCTAGTCACAGACTGAAGAAAAAGGTATTACACGATCATCTTCGGCCGAAAAGAAGGTCTTCAACCTTTCATGCCAGGAGAGTTCGATCTCGAACCCGACACAGGAAGATTGCCGTTCTACCTTTATAGTCCCCAAGCCAAGTACTTCATGCAAAAGCAAGGGTACGACATGGAGACTACCCAGGGTCTGAATTACGGCAACGGCCGACGATTGCCTCTACAGATGTCAGTCCCGACTGGAAAACCTCAAGATTATTACAACAAGTCCAGACACGGTCTCGGTTATGTTACACCAGCAACAACGCCCGAGAGTTCCGATGAGGAATGCGAGTGGCATTCTCACTCATCCAAATCGCCTATATATGATTTCGATGATAGCATTGGAATATATTCAGGCAGACATTCTCTGTCAACATGGCATCCGCTGACATTCAGGAAGAGGACGAAGATCTGCCCGAATCCATCGAATTAGAGCCATGGGCCTAACAACTGGATACACAATGGGAGAAGCGCTTTGAACAACGAGACCCTCCTACTGAAGATGAAGTCATGCAAGTTGACCTCAGCGACGAATCCTCTCCAAAGCTAATCTTCGTTAGTAAAAGCCTGACGGGCGACAAGCAGGAGTCGCTATTGCAATTCATCAGAGAATATATCGACATCTTCGCTTGAAGCTACGAAGACATGCCAGGGCTAAACCTTGAGATCATACTTCATAAGCTCTATATTCATCCAGATGCAAAACCAGTCAAACAACAGCAACGACAGTTCCGTCTAGATATCATGAACTCCATCAAGGCAAAAGTAAACAAGCTTATAGCTAGCGGTATCATCCGCGAGGAGCAGCACCCAGACTAGGTAGCTAATATAGGACCAGTCATTAAGAAGAACGGAAAGATCCAAATTTTTGCATCCAACGGTGGCCTCTTGGCCATTTGAAGCATGAGAAATGGACATCATTGGCCCAATCACCCCACCGTCGTCTAGGGGACACTGGTTTATACTTGCAATCATCGACTACTTCTTCAAATGGGTGGAAGCTGTTCTGCTGGCAGAGGTAAAGACATCAAACGTAATAAGTTTCATAAGACATCACGTCATCTACCGTTTTGGATAGCCCCGGAGGATCATTCATGACAATGGTCCGCAGTTCGCTAGCTATGCTTTCTATCGATTCTGTGACAAGAATCGGATTTGGAATGTGGCTTCAACGGCATATAATCCATCAGCTAATGGTCTGGCTAAAGCTTTTAACAAGACCATAATCAAGCTTCTCAAAAAGTTCGTGTCTTCAAATAAGCGCGACTGGAATGAAAAGATGGGCGAATACTTATGGGCGTACCATACTACAATTCAGACGGCTACAAGAATTGGAAGCCTTAGACGAGAAGCATTTACAAGCTCAACAAAGCATCGAGCTCTATCAAGCACGCATATCTCGGACCTTCAATATGAAAGTCAAGCAGAAGACATTCCAAGTAGGCGATCTCGTCTTGGCCGTTCGTAGACCGATGGTCATGACTTACAAAATGTTATGCCCCGCCCCCATAGGGGCAATTGTCCTCGCTAAGGCGTGATGCCGCACGGGGCTAGGTTGCGCCCGTGTAAGGCTAATCTCCAAAAACGGTCGATTTGAGCTAGGCAACCAATCTGTCACGCCCCACCCCTATAGGGGAGATCATCCGTGCTAAGGCGTGATGCCGCACGGGCCTAGGTTGCGCCCGTGCAAGGCTAATCTCTAGAAATAGCCAGTTTGAGCTAGGCCACAGAGTCGCACAGAGTGTCCCCATTTGCAGCGGAAAGTAAATGAACACAAATTAAAGCGAATTTAAACTCTTTATTGACATTCAAGAAGTTTACAAGCGGCGCTAGACCGAGTTTACAAGTCTCTCAAGCTCCCTCTCTGAAACATAAAAGGCGTGCCAAGTGGCTTACGACATAGAATGATTCATGGTGATGTTCCGATACATTATGTCCTGTATATGGTATTTCATCTCCTTGTAATGCTCCAAGGCTCCAGAGTTAGCTCCGTACCTTAGTAAGTTCGAGGGAAGCTCCACATCCGACAACATCTCCTGCATCCTGCAAGCAAACTGTGGGGTTATCAGTACATTGTTATGCACTAGTGGGGAGGCTAGCTCGCCCACAATGCTATCAATACCAAACATGTTCTATTTACTTTTGTGCATCGTCTATCATTCATTGTCTTTTTAATCTTGCCTTAGGATCAGTTTTATGGCATATTTTATAACCTATCTCGTGTTGCCGAATTCAAGTGTCGTATGGAAATACATGCACGACTTACCCATACTTACCGTCCGGCCTTTCTTGTCCAAAGTAAACCAAGTTAGTCAACAATTCATATAAACTTTCAATGTCAAGGGCGTGTCCCTGCCTCATGTCCTAGCGCGACGTAGGCGTGTTTTCTAACTTAATTTTACGAAGTACTCTCAATCATTTGGTGTGTTACATTCAAGCCTGTTCAGAAGGCGCTTCATTCAGTTAACTTAGACTACTTTATTTCAATGCAAGGACTTGCACGTGGATTGCCACCAGCAAAGCCCACTTAATTTATATGCACCGGTCGCTGGCACCACAAGCTAATTTGGACATATTCTCCTTTGGTATTCTTACCTATCATAGCGTGATGGCTGGTACACCTTGATAGTCTTTTGAAATACCCCGCACTTATGTCTACTTAGAATGTCCGAGCCCACACCCAAGTGTTTGCCATAAAATATAAAAGAACAAAACAATTATCGGAGGACTGGACTTTTACTTCACAATACAAACTCGCCTGTACAAAGAAAACCTAGGAACGAAAACCTAGGTACAGCAATCTAAGTACAATTGTTTATTTTAGATTCTAGGGGGGTGACGGTAGAGGCTCGGGAAAGCAACGGCAGCTCTGCCTTACTCCTTGGACGATTGGGTGTAGCCTTGGCTCTGTAGAAGAACTGCTTGGCGTTGATTAAGAAATGCTCTCCTTTCAAGCTCTGTATATTCTCTCTCTGGCTCTCCGGATCTCTGTGTCTTCTTTTTGCAAAAGTTAGAGCCTCTCCTTCTCTATATCTCTCTCGCAAGGGAATGGCACCTTGTTATTTATAAGAGTGGGGGCATCATTAGGGCTTCGCAATAATTGCCCATTCTCAAAAGTCGGTGGCTTAGGATCAATGAATCTGGGCCGCTCATCTTGAACATAATAGATCCGGATAATTAATGTGATTGCATCAAATCTTTGTGGATAATTAATGATGATTGACATAAATCCTCATGATTTGTTATGCCAATCTGGGATCTCCCACTACGTGTCATTGATTTTCTTGATTGCAAATGATCTAATTTGATCCCAATATTTCATTGGGATTTGTTTGATAGATTTCGGTTGATTTGATGCCACGTGTCCCATTATCATGCCACGTGTCTTAACCGCGAGCCACTTAGAAAATCTGAACCGCATGAGGGTTGCTCCTCATTGAGCCGCATAAGGCTGGCCACGTGATAAGGCTGCTTGGGAGTGACCCCTGAACATTTGAACCGCATGGTGATAATGGGTGCCTCCTTCGTGAGCCGCATGGAGATAGTCCTTGTGAGCCGCATAAGGTAGCCTCTGTTTGAACCACATGGAATAGCTTCGGCCTGAGCCACATGGGATAGCTTCGGCCTGAGCCGCATGGGGTGGTCTCTGCCTGAGCCGCATGCGACTGTCCACGTGTCAAGGTCGCATGAAGGTTTCTGGATTTCGGGAGATCGTGTCAGAGATTTTCTTCGTTTCCCTAGGAGTCTGCCATTATGACGGAGTTATTATTGTTTCTTTGTGGCAGAGCTGTCATTTGTCAGAGCTGTCAGCCGTCAAGGCATTTAATGCAGTAAAGGACAAAGGAAAGAGCTATTCGCAGGTCACGTGGCTCCTCTCTGAGCCGTATGGAACTTATTCGAGCTGCATAGGCTCTCTGAGCCTGTAGCTCCCCTTCCCGAAAATTTTGAAATATTCTATTTTTACTTATTTTAATTAAATGTTGATTTTTTAGATTTTATAAATAATTAATTATTATAGCTAATTGTTATATATATACCATTATTGGTTATTAAATTTCGTTATTATTGTTATTGTTATATATTGGGATTTTTATTTAATAATATTGTTTTTATATTATTTTATTATAAATATACCATAATATATGTGTGTAATTGTATGTATATGTAAATATATTAAATAAAGGTATACATGTGTATATTTGGATATATAGGAGTATGTGTATATATAGTATTATGTAAATATATACATAAAATGTGTATATACGAATACATAATATATGTGCGTATATATAGATAAATATAAGGGATAATATATGGTGCATATATATATATATATATATATATATATATATATATATATATATATATATATATATATATATATATATATATATATATATATATATATATATATATATATATATATATATATATATATATATATATATATATATATATATATATATATATATATATATATAGGTAAATTATGTGCATGTGAATATATATAAATATAAATATATATATATATATAAATATATATTTGTGTATAGATATATATGTGTATATGCGTATTTATATATATATTATATATATACGTATATGCGGGTATATATGTAGGTATATATATACATACGTAATTATATGGATATATATATATATATATATATATATATATATATATATATATATATATATATATATATATATATATATATATATTAATATATATATGTATTAGTTAATGAAAAAGAAATAGAAAAAGAATAAAAAAAAAGCAATGAATAAGAGCAGAGCTATCGAGCCCATATGCTCTGAAGTCGCCCGAACAACCCATTCCCACGCCCAGCACAGTAAAAGCGTCGAACCCCCTAATCCCCTCAACCATGAGAGCATTTTCCCAGCCCCTAACATACAAACCGAGCCCACGACAGAGGCCCGAGCCAACATATACGCGCGTATAAATACGCACACCGAACGAAATTGTGAAACAGAGATCGAGAGTTAAGTTTTAACATCCAAACCCTATCTGCTCTCCTCCTTTTCCCCTCCTTCGTCTCGGACGCTCTCTCGGCGTCCAACGAGATCAGTAGTCGAGCGCCGTTCTTGCGGCCAGGGCGACGGATCCGCCTTCCATCCCCGACAAGATGGGCTTGAGGACTCGAGTAGGCTTCCTCCCTCGCGATCCTGCCGACTGCGAGTCCTCGGCACGACATGGGTGTTCGAGTCGACGTTCCGTCGACGCCGACGAACGCTACAGTGGGCTCGACATCGCCCCGTCGTGTTTTCCAGTCGAGCAACAGCCCCCGCCATCGACAGGAGTGCGCCATTGATGCCGTTGAGTTTCTGCTGCCATTTAGAGCAGCTGATGTCGCGCGCCTCCCTTCACGCGAGATCGGCGGCCACGTCGAAACAGCCCCGTACACCCCCGCAACCATCCACCGGCACATCGATTCCGGAAGCGGGCCAAGCCGTGAGCGCTGAAGCGTGAATGGGTATTTAGCAGCAACAGAAGTAGCGGTAATCCTTCTCTCGTTGCTCCCTATATTAGTAGTAGATAGAAAAATATGGCAGTGCACGTTGGCACCTATGCCATTATGCATGCAAAGGAAAAGAACTATGTTATTCTTCTTTATGTTATTATTCACATATAATATTTCCCCTTTAGTAAGAAAAGCCAATCATTACAAATAACCCACGTGGGACCATGCAAGACCCCTTTGGTACACTTTGATCCAGAAAGTGTTTGGACTTGTTTTGTATAATTTCATTTAGACCCTTTCACTTTATGGTAATTGTATAACCATACTAACCACAAATAATATAGTTGCTAATATAACTTAATTAAGATAATTAGAAATATTTTAACTATAGATATAGATATAATATTAACATATGATTGATATAATTTTCGTAGAAAGGAATTCCACAAGCAGGTGAATAGTAAATTCAGAATTCTATTTGAACAGACCTAATGACAACCTATAGGAGATGGAAACCCCATTATTGGTTTAATTTCTAGTTGTTTATTCAGTAAAGGAAACCCTAGGAAAGATCTAGAAAAACCTATAAAAACAGTTTAAAATTATAAAAAATCCTTCCACACGACGTGCGTCCTGCCATTCTGGACGACGTGGTCGCGAACCGAAAGCATCGAAAGGTGCGTAACAGTTTCGTGGTCGTGTGGGCTTTGGCGGAATTCAAATTGGTTGCGTGTGCGCGACGAATTTGACCCGTATCCGTCGAAATTCACCGTATCGTGCACTTTGCAAATTTTTCAATTACTTTGTGCACGCTCGTCAGATCGAGACAAAACTTGCGCCAACTGGACCGTATCATTTTTTTGGTCCTGTATGCCAAGTTTGGTCCAATTCTGAGACAGTTGAATCGTACGTCGTTTTGCGGGCCCCACGGTCCCACTCAACGGGCAAATTTGTGCACGGCCCGCCAGAATCTAACTCTGGACATACGGTTGGGTTCGTATCAAAAAACCGGATCCGTAGACATATAGTTTGACGACTTTAGAGACCATTGACTCTGGCACGCTTTTCGGTGCAAAACGGGTCCAACGGCGGACACCGTTTTTGCCCAAAATTACCATTTTGCCCCTGTGTCCAGAATTGGACTTAAGGACAGGCGATCCTAGCTAATTTGACTATTCTGAGAACGTTGGTACTATTTATTTCAGCATCTGGATACTTCTGCATGTGTTGACTGATTGTGGCTCGTTGAGTGGTATAGTGTTATTGGTTTCTCCAGCTAAGGACCTCAGGCAAGTGTACTTTTTGATTGCTTTCCGATTCATAGTAGTCTTTTCATTTCATGTCTATACATATATCTTGCTGTTTGTTGACACGCTCGTCACACGGAGTAGTCGGGAGGAGAAATATCTTAGTAGACATGTGGACCACCCAGAACTATCCCCCGTGTCTTTCGTGAATGATAGCAGTTGCACACGACACGTGCAGTGTACCGTATTTATCCCCTAGCCGTTCACATGTCGAAACAGATATTTCACACCACCTAGATAGATGTCTTTTATTAGTTTTTCCTTGTTTACTTCTCTATCGTGCTATGTCATCGGTTTTCTTTCCAGTTTTTATATCTCATATGTTATTTTCATGTCTTGTCAATTCTATTGTGTTTTTGCATTGTCGTCGGTTTGTGTACTTGTTCCATTCCTGACTGGAAACCAACATTTTTCAGGTTTAGCCGCGATCACTCTTAGCACTAGGAAGACATGGGTATGCTGAGGCCGACCTAGAAATAGATATCAGTTGTATCAATTTCATTAATTGTAAAACGTTGTATTTTCCTTTAAATATAAATGTTGTAACTGTTGTAATAAATCTAGAAATGTGAATGAGCAGCAAATGTGATATTTGAGCATTTATTTCTTGCGGGCTTGACAGCGTTCTACCGCCGACTCTGTGGCGTAGGCTGGCTTGGACACGTCTCGTATCCGAAAAGCGGGTACGGGTCGTGATAAGTTTTTGTGGTGGCCCATGCAGGTCAATTTTCGTAAAAGATTGTGAACTCGTGATGGTACTTAAGTTAGTCGTACCATTGCAAGCCTGCGCCCAGGAAATGCTCATTCACAATTAGTATTGAAATAATTTAGGAAATGACTAGGACTAAGAGGCCCTTGTTCATATTGACTGTTGGGTAGTTAAGGTTATTAGATAGGCCATGCAATTTAGATAGCTTGCTAGATCCCTATATGTACACTGTTACTTTGACATGACAATGTGATCCAATGTGGGTATACTATTCGCTTGGTATGTTAGACTTGCCTAGAATTAAGGAGTTAGTTTTTGATAAACTGTTTAATTTTCTTTTGCTCTATTAGATATAAACATCACATTATGAGTTAGAATTGTCTATTTTAAATTCTATTTTGCTGTAAGGAACTAGTTTATAAAATTTTGATTCTGCTATTTATATACGAATCTCGAGGTAGATTGATTCGAGATTTCCCTCAACCATTGAAATGCATATGAAATAGATACTAGAATATTTGTGTTTCTTTCGTATTTAGTTATTTCCTTCATGTTAAATCTTTTATTTTAAGTATTGTGACTGATAGGACAAACACCTACGCTCTATTCTTTTCCATGCTTCTACAAGACCCCCTTCAAAGTTTTCAATTTGCAAAATTGAAATACTTTGAATAAGAAGCATGGCTATGTATAAACTCTTCTGGCCGCGTATGATGTTCTGGCCGCATGGGTGTCTCGGCCGCATGGATGTCTCGGCCGCATGGATGCCTCGGCCGTATGGATGTCTCGGCCGCATGGATGTCACAGCCACATTAAGTCAATCAGCCGCAGGGACTTTCGGGCCGCATAGCTCCTTACCACGTGTGCGTGTCTTTAATTGCCTCAAATTTATTTTAGTGCCATCTTTAGGGGAAATCCCAAGGGTCGGCTCATTAAATCTTTGGATTTTATGCCCTGGGTGAATCTCCTTTATGAGAGAGGGGACAAAATCTGAGGAGTCAGTTTCGTCTTTTCCGAGGCGGTTATTAGTCTACGTGTCCTCCCCTCTCTTGTCCTCCTATAAATAAAAGGAGTTTAAGAGAGAAAACTTCTTTTACTTTCTCCTCTGCTTCGAACTTTCTCTACCCCGATTGTTACCCTCTTCTTCTTCGATCATCAATGGCTCCCAAGAAGACCGTTGCGAAGAAGGGTAAGAAGGCGGCGTCTTCGTCGACTACGGCGGCGAAAGGCAAGAAAACTGCTTCTACTTCGACTGCGGCCGCTCCTACGTCGGCCGACGTGCCCGCAGCTCACCCTGACGTCCATCCCCCTATTGCTGGTAAGGATATTATGTGAGTTTAAAGAACCCTAACTGCTATGGCTACGTCGTATATTTTATGCACGAGCCTTTATTTTCATGTGAGCCGCATGTTCGTCTTATGGCCGAGCCGCGAGCCGCATAAGAATAGCTACTGTGACCGCATACGTGCTTTGCCAACAAAGCCGCATAAGCTACGCTGAGCCGCATAGATTCGCACAATTTTGTCTGTCACGTGGTCCTCACGAACTTATCCGAACCCTGAGGGCCCTATGAGAGCACTGCCGCATGAACCTTCACTGAACGGAGCCGCATAAGTGTTCTTCTGAGCTTGAGCCGCATGAGGCTTTATTAAGTTGGAACCGCATAAGTGTTCTCTTGAGCCGCATGAGGCTTCGTTAAGTTGGAGCCGCATAAGCTTGAAAACACCCCTCAGTTCTTTTTGTCCATCTTTTTAACTTATCTTTTTCTGTCTTCTTCTCAGTAAATTTACCGGTTAATGCTGCTGGAGAACTCCTGGTAGGTCTTGCCCAAGCTGCTCTGGGCTATAGGTACGACCATATAGTTAGGCATGTGGCGGACCAGTTTCCTAGTGACGAGCCTCCGGCGAGATTGAATGCCCTCAAGAACCAGCCTTTCTATTTTCTTAATGCTATGATGAACTCCGGGAAATTAGAAGGAGAATACTTGAAGCCTGAGTTCTTCTTTGAAGACGCCTTGACTGTGAAGAACAGTCAGGTTCTGGATGTGTCAGAGAACTGGAGTTTTGTTTCTAATGGGATGGCGATCCGTATCCCCCAAATGGAGCGTCACTTCCCACTATCTTGGTTTAATATGCTCCCATTGGACCGGAAGATGGAGGAGTCTTTAACTCCTACCTGAAGTGGGATATTTGTTGGAGACATCCATTATAACAACAGTATGAAGTCAGTGTGTGCGGCCAAGGTGCACACCAGCCGTTCTATAATGGGATTGGCCCCAGGTACTTTCTTGAATGTGTCGGGTCCCAATTTCACATTTTCTGTAGCTGACACTTTTATGAACCAACTTGCTCGAAAGGGCTCCTATCCCATCGGCCGGTTGGCGCTCCCGAGTTGGATACACCCCATTCCCTTATGGACCAATCTGTCTATGTAGATCTTGCGAAAGTATAAGGTCTTCCTGTGTGAGATTGGTCTTTATCATGCTATTCGGGGCATCAGCCATGGCTTGCCCATAAACAAGAGATTATTTATATCTCTGCTGGAGATGTATAACCGCCGTACGGGAACCTTCTATACACCCGTAGGGGAAATGGGGCTTGCACTTCACGAAATGCACGCGGTCTCCAAGCTTCCTTGGAGGGACGAAGCTTTTGAGGTGTACACTCCTACGAATGAGGAGTTCGAAGAGTTGGAGGGACGGTATCCACGCTTCGTGGCAATTTATCAAGAGATATTATGCCACTATAGCACATGCCAGCAGATAGCTAAAAAGGATAGCAACTCGGAAGGGAATGCTCCCCACACCATGGACTGGGTGCGCTATCTCTTCACGACGGGTGCCCCAGGTCGAGTTACTTCCCGACGTCCTCAATCCCGAGAGACGGTTCAAACTTTGGTGTCGTCGGCCAAGAGGGTGGCCACCACTAGTGACAGATTCGGGAGTAAAACTGACTCTTTTGGTTATTTTTATCATGATACCCAAGAATTGTCAGAGAAGGCGCTCCTGGCGGGATTCTTGATAGTATGGCTGCGAAATTGTGTAGTCTCGGGAGGAGCTGGTTCTATTGAAAGGATCAGTCGTAATTTCATCCTTCCGGCTGTGAAGTTAGTTTTGTGCGTCAAGCTAGCTCTCCTCCCGGCCATGGTGTGCAGCATACACCGTGGCCTTCGCGCTTTCACGTCCAAGGTCATCGCCCGCGATGTGACGAAAGATTTTGAACGGACTGAGCTGCCCTATCATTATCTGATGGGGTGGCTGCTGATGCATTATCCGTCTTTGATGAGACCGGGCTCTGGAGACGGCGTAACTGACGACGACGCTTTTATCTTCCGTTATCGTAATGAGTCTTGGGAGTACGAGACCATGCACGCTTGCCGAATGGCGTTGTCGAGGGCAGATTTGTACAACATTTTCGTATCTGTCCCTCGTTTTACTGCTGAGGAAATAGCGGCTGTACATCTCGATGGTATTGGGCCCCCTCAGCTTCTGGACGGCCAGATGCTCCTGTGGTTGCGTAACATCCGCCCTGCTCATTTGGTGTATCGCAACCACAATACTGTCTTTCTGGAACCTTATCTGCCCAGCATGTTTGCCCGATAATTTGGATACAGCCAGCTTTTTCTAGACAGTCCCAGCTCTTGTCTGGGTTTTGAAGGTAGCCTTCTTGACGGCATCAGGGCCTGGCACTACTATGATATATTCTATACTCGTACCATTTTTTCGGTCCCTGATATTAAGGCGTCGGTAGAGATCTTATACATGGCAACTCTGTACCATGTCATGGCGAACAAACCCCCTGTCGGTTTTAACCCGGGTGCCAGTTTTATTGTCGGTACCGGCCTGGAGGAGAGGTCCCAGGGGGCCAAGACGAGGAAGAGAAGAATAGAATCGAAGTGCCAGATTCAGACTCCACTACTACGGATGATGAGGGCGACGAGCACGATACAGAAGACTCTTCCCTTCCGTTGGAAGATGTTGGGACGGATCAGCCGCCTGTTTTGCCAGATGAGATGGCGGCAGATCAGCCACTCGTTGCACCAGGCCCTGTACGAAAGCGTAGCAGGCAAGTTTCTCCTGTTGGCGGTATTCTTCGCTCCCGGAAATTGGCTGTGACCAGACACCGCAAGTTAACTATCAGGGAAAGAGGCGAGGAAGTTGACCCCGCATCAGAGGTAAACAAGTTGCTACCGGTTCTTTCTTTCTTCTAGCTTTGATTTTAATCATCTTTCTTCCCTCTTGTAGATGTCAAAATAAGAGGAATCTCAAGTTGCCGAGGTTATGACTTGGGATGACTGGGGCTCTGGTGAGCTTGCTCTTAAAATTGCTGAATTCCATCAAGATAATGCTGATCGAGTTGCCTCTCCCTTCGAGGTGGCTGGGACAGAGGAGCCGGCCGAATTTAACTTGGAGATCGCGGGTGAGGAGACCATGCCAGCTGCGAGCCAACTGCAACCGTCATGCTCCTCCCCTGGTAAGATAAGCCGGATCTTAACTTGCGAGGAGGCCTATATGCTCTATCATCACATCCTTCGGGTTATGTCGATTGATTGTTGTCATGGACATGCAGGTCCTGCCTCTCCAGTGCCGATGATGGCCACTGTTGAGACAAACTCTGCCAAAGGGGCACTGGCGGAGAGTAGCGTACCCCCTCCCCTTCCTGCTCGTCCTGATGGGCCTCCCGCGGGCTCGAGTTCGACAAGTCAGGTGATGGGACAACCGGGGCAGGGGACGATGGTCCTTGCATCTTCCTCTACTTTGGCGGCTTCAAGAGTCGATCTCTCCGCCCTGCCAAGTGTCCAGGCTCTTCGGGTGGCAGAGGAAGAGTTAGCCGCTATCCGCACATCGTTTTGCTCAAAATTTATCCCCTTGGTGGCAAGTTCTAGCACAACTCCTTCGATATTGCCGGCCACGCTTCCTTTGACGCCGTCCTCTACAGAGGTCTTGGACGAAGCATTACAGGACGTGGTCGACAGCTTTTATCGTCACTTAAAAAGGGGGATAGAGGCTGCTGTGGACAGAGGGACCTCTTTTGTCTTGGCCCAGCAATGCGCCAGGGTCAAATTGATATCCTTACGACCCTTCCCGGTGGGGCAGGGGTGGCTGCACTTATGGAGGCAAAATTACTGGAGACTGATCAGCTGGTGGCCCAGCTTCAGGTATTACGGAGGGCTGACCTGCCTACTGCTATAGATCAGGAGCGCGGTTCCCTTACAGCTGCTATAGAGAAGGCAAGGGCTGCTCGGGATAAAACCAGGCCGGCCATACTGAAGGACCTCTGCGATATGTCTGATCGATATGATCAATTGAGCCACAAAAATAAAGATGTTACAGCTCGGGAAGCGACTGCCTCCCGTGGGATCACTGACACGCGGGAGCAGATCCTTGAGCTTCAGAGGAAGTTAGCTTTCTTTGAGTCTGAGCTCGAGGCTGTCCGTACCGACAGGGGGCTAATTATCCAGGAGGCTGACAGAGTTAATCAAGCTTCGACTGACCTAGAAATTGCCCTGAAGAAGTTGGAAGACGACTGGCGGGCTTTCATGGATCTGGATGATGTGGAGCGGTTGTCCCAGGAAGCCGAGCGTAGAGCTAGACAGCGGCTTGAGCGGGGGACCACCTTAGTGAGAAACTGCCTCCTGGAGTTGTGTAATGCCGAACCATAGTCGGCCTTTTCTTCTTTTGTTTCTGTTCTCTTTTTTCTTTTCTTTTTGAGAGGGACGTGGTCCCAAAACATGTAATACTTTTTGGCTTCCAAATAAAAGAGTATGTTTCATTTTACCCTTTATCTGTACTGCTTGTTGTGCTTGTGGTGGTATGGCGGTGTTTGCCCCGCATGGGGGACTTTTTTGTGGACCTGTTACCCCTGGCATACCTTGGTTTTAGGTACGGATAACAAGTTTGATTGGGGATACCTAGAACAGTTCCACGGTAAGGTGGTCGTGGGTGTTCAGGGTATCGGGAGATAGAATGCCATGGAGCAGCTGGGCTCCCGGGGCATGATGAGGAATGGTGGGCCTGTACTAAGAGACTTAGCAAAGGACATTTGTGGGCCTATTATCCTTGGCGTATCCCAACTTAGGATACAGATAATAGGATGAAGGGGAACCAACATACTTACTCAGAGGTAATGAGGACATGGCAAGTATGAGGGTTTTACCATGGAGTCTTCCTACTCAGAGGTAATGAGGACATTGCAGGAGTGGACTCAACAGAGGATATTTATGGTCAACAGAGGATATTTGTGGGCCTATTACCCTTGGCGTACCCTGGTTCAGGGTACGGATAATAAGATGAGAGAGAACCAACATACTTACTCAGAGGTAATGAGGATATGATAAGTACGAAGGTTTTACCGTGGAGTCTTCCTACTCAGAGGTAATGAGGACATGGCAGGAGTGGACTCAGCGCAGAATATTTATGGACCTATTATCCTTGGCGTACTCCGGTTGTGGGTACGGATAATAAGTCAAAAGGGAATCATCATACTTACTCAGAGGTAATGAGGACATGGCAAGCATGAAGGTTTCTTCGACGAAGCCTTCCCACTCAGAGGTAATGAGGACATGGCAGGAGTGGGCTCAATGAAGGAGGGCACATAGAATGACTCAGAGGTAATGAGGACATGGAAGTTCTATGTAAAGGGGTGATTTGTTTTTGGCGGAAGTGAAACGACTCAGAGGTAGCATCGATATGGCCGTTTTGAAAATTTGTGGATCTGTTACCCTTTTTGTGTACTGGGAGTGCGGGTAGTGGATCATGAGGGAGGATCTCTTTCAGGAAGAAAGTTCAGAGGTATGGTCATACATGACTTACTATCTGAAAGAGTGACCAGAATGTGAGTTCAGAGGCACCTGCAGGTACATAACTCGATAATCTGGAAGATTATGAGTTCAGCGGTACGGAAGGGTACATGACTCAATAATCTGGAATTTTGTGGATATGAGTTCAGCGGTATCAATGGGTACATGACTCAATAATCTGGGATTATGAATGTGGGTTCAGCGGTACCGACGGGTACATGACTTAATAAACTAGAATTTGGAATATGAGTTTAGCGGTACCGGAGGGTACTTAACTCAGCAATCTGGAAAATGTGATATGAGTTCAACGGTACCAGCAGGTACATAACTCAATAATCTGGAATTTTGGAATATGATTTCAGCGGTACCAGCGGGTATGTAACTCAGCAATTTGGAAAATGTGATATGAGTTCAGCGGTACCGGCGGGTACATGACTCGATGATCTGGAAAATATCGTACGAGTTCAGTGGTACCGGCAGGTACATGACTCGATGATCTGGAGAATATCGTTTAGACATAATATTTCTTCAGGAATTTACCATTGACGGGCAACATGAGCAAGTCTCCATTTTGTTTTACGAGGCGGTAAGCACCGTTGGAGAATACGGCCTCAATGATAAATGGACCTTCCCATTTTGGCTGGAACTTGCCGGCGGTCTTGTGAGTCATGACCATCGGCCTCCGGACTGCCAGAATGAGATCGCCCACTTAGAATGTTCTGATTATAACCTTCTTGTTGAAGGCTCCGGAGATGCGTGCTTGGTATAGCTCGATCCGTTGCTGAGCCAGGAGGCACTTTTCATCTAAGGCCTCTAACTCTTGTAGCCGACGACGGTAGTTATCATCCATCGTCAATTGATAAGTGAACGCGACATAGAGCGAGGGTATTTGAGTCTCCAATGGGAAACCTGTCTCACTCCCGTACACCAGGGAGAATGGTGTGTTCCCTGTGGCCGTTCGGACTGTGGTACGGTACGCCCATAAGCATTCACCAAGCTTCTCGTTCCAGTCCCGTTTGTTGGACGATATGAACTTCTTGAGAAGTTTGACAATTATTTTGTTGAATGCTTCTGCCAAACCCATTCGCTGCTGGATTGTATGGCGTTGAAGCAATATTCTGGATGCGGTGCTTGTCGCAGAACCGATAGAAGGCGTGGCTTGCAAACTGCGGACCATTATCGTGGAAGATCCTTCGGGGCAGTCCAAAGCGATAGATGACGTGATGCTTGAGGAAGCTGATCACGTTTGAAGTCTTTACTTCTGTAAGGGGGACGGCTTTCGCCCATTTGGAGAAGTAATCAGTGATTGCGAGTATGAAGCGATGTCCTCGGGAGGAAGGTAGAGTAATCGGACCGATGATATCCATTCTCCATGCTTCGAACGGCCAGGACGCCACTGTCGAATGTAGAAATTCGGATGGTTGGTGGATGAAGTCCGCATGGACTTGGCAAGCTTTGCACTTTCTAGCATAGTCTATCTCATCTGCTACCATCGTGGGCCAGTAGTAGCCCATTCGACGAAGATGGTCTTGCAATTTAGGGCCAGGCTGATGGGTCCCGCAGACACCGTCGTGAGCTTCGCGTACGGCTTCTTTAGCTTCTGCGTTTGACAGACATCGAAGCAATAATCCATCATAGGATCGGCGATACAGCATTTTCGTCTCTGTATCGTAGAAGAATCTGAGAGAATGCCTTCGGATAGAGGTAGCCTCTTTTGGGTTCTCGGGCAGGATGTCGTAGACTACGAAGTCAATAAATGGTTGTCTCCAGTCTGGGACTTCGTCGATCGTCTGAGCGGAATAACTCGCTACGAATTGAACATTATTCTTGGGGCAGACCACTTCGTGGCATATCACATCTACCGATTGATGAGTATGATTTGGCACTGCTAGGGAAGCGTCCAGGCCTGCTAAGGCATCGGCTTCGATATTTCGGAGTCTGGAAACATGTTCGATGAAGAACCCCTCGAACGATGAGATGATGTCGATCGCTATTTGGTGATAGGGGATCATGTCTTCGTGGCGGACTTTGTATGTGCCCCGGATCTGATTGACAATTAATTGCGAATCGCCGTATGCTTCAAGATATTCTACCCCCAGCTCTCTTGCAAGTTGGAGGCCAATGACCAAAGCATTGTACTCGGCCACATTGTTAGAGCAGGGTTCCGTGAGAGAGTAAGCGCAATTGATCACCAATCCGGAAGGAGAAACCAGCACCACCCCGACTCCGATGATGATGTTGCCCTTAGGTCCGGTCCTTGAAGCGCCGTCGAAGAACAATCGCCATATATCATCGTGAGAGGTTGCATGCGAGTCGGCAACTTCATCTGGAATTTTTTTATATATTCTGGACGACTCCGAACCTGGGTGGATTGCTAAAAAGTCTGCCAGAGCTTGACCTTTAACAGCCTTTTGCGGAACGAAGATCATATGATATGGGGACAACAATATTGCCCATGTAGCGAGGCGAGAGCTGAGTGCCCCTGGTTTAGTCATGAGGACCCTGAGAGGGTTGACTCGTGAGATCACATGTATGGTTTGTCCCGTGACATAGTGCCGCGTCTTCTAAATGGCGAACACCAGGGCGAGGCATTCTTTTTCTACGGTAGTGTATCGGTGCTCTGGCCCAATCATCATTCGACTGAGGTAATATATGGCTTGTTCATGGCCTGCATCATTATTTTATGCTAGCAGGGCGCCAAGGGAATGCTCCATTATGCGTACATAGAGCAGGAATGGTTTTCTAGCTACCGGGGCCACCAGGACTGGAGGGTTTGACAAATATTCTTTGATGCTGTCGAAGGCACGCTGACATTCTTCGTCCCATACGAATGAGACGCCTTTCTTCTTGAGATGGGTGAATGGTCGACATCGCCCGGAGAGGTCAGAAATGAACCTCCTGATGTAAGCTAGCCTCCCTTGAAGGCCTCTGAGTTCACGAAGATTTCTCGCGGAACCCATCTCCATAATTGCCTTCGTCTTCTCAGGGTCTACATGGATACCCTGGGCGGTGATGATGAAACCCAAGAACTTTCCGCTGGATACGCCCAAGAAAGATTTTGTAGGATTCATTTTCAGGTTGTGTGCTCGCATCAGGTCGAATACCGTCCTTAGATCCTGCAGATGGTCTTCCTAACAGCGACTCTTGACGGCGATGTCATCAACATAGCACTCCACCATCTTGCGTAAGTGGTCTCTGAAGATGATACTCATGGCTCTTTGATATATGGCACCGGCATTCTTCAAACCGAAAGGCATGACTGTGTTGCAGTATATGCCAATCGGTGTTCGGAATGATGTATTCTTTTTGTCGTCAAGAGACATCTTAATTTGGTTGTACCCCGAGAAGCCATCCATGAATGACATACGTTCGAAGCCGTAGGTGTTGTCAATCATGATGTGTGTGATAGGGAGGGGGAATTCATCTTTGGGACATGTCTCGTTTAGATTGCGGAAGTCGATGCAGATTCGAATCTTTCCATTCTTCTTGAGGACTGGTACTATATTGGCGACCCAATCCGGATGTTGTTCCTCACGATTGAAGCCGCTGGCTATTAGTTTGTTGACTTCGGCTTCGATCGCATCCATGATGCCTGGGCGGAAGCGTCGCTTTTGTTGCTTGACTGGCTTTGCATCCGACCGAATGTTGCATTTGTGAAGAGCAATATCAGGATTTAACCCCGGCATGTCTTCATAGCTCCAGGCGAACACATCAATATATTCTTTGACAAGTTCCAGCAGCGATTCTCGCTCTTCGTCTGTTAGGCTTTTACTGACGAAGATTGGTTTTGGAGAAGATCCGCTGCCGAGGTCGACCTGTATAACTTCATCTTCAGTAGTCGGTTCTCTCTGTTCGAACCGCTTTTCCCATTGTGCATCCAACTGTTGGGCCTACGGCTCTAACTCGAGGATTTTCGGAATGTCTTCATCTTCTTCATAAGCGTCGGCGAATGCCATGTTGACTGACAGGACTTGTCTGAATACGTCTCCGATGCTGGTATCCGAGTCAGAAGTTGGTGACCCGGTTGAATGTGAATGCCAGTCACATTCTTTATCTGAACTTTCAGGGGTCGTTGTGGGTGTAACATACCCTAATCCATATCGAGTCTTGCTATAGTAGTCCCGTGGTTTGCCAGCCGGGACAGGTGGCTTCAAAGGTAATCGTCGCCCAGTACCGTAGTTCAAGCCTGGCGTAGTTGCCAGATTATATCCCTGTTTTTGCATGAGATATTTGGATTGGGGGCTATAAAGATACATAGACAGTCTCTCGGCATCTGATTTAAGGTCAACTTCTTCTATGGTGAAGGGCTGCGGATCGTCCTTTCGGCCGAAGATGATTGGATGGTCCCCTCCCTCGATTATGCGGTAAGAATCTTCCACTGGAGTAAGCTGGTTTGCGGTGTACACATTTGTTACCTGTGTGTGTAGGTGAGTGCCTATACCATGTTCCATAGCATACATTGTACAAAGCTTATTGAGTTAGAGGTAGTTCAAAGATAGCCCTTTATTGATGAAGTAAGGTATCTTTTCTAGCGGGATTACATCATCTGCGGAGGGAACATCAGTATAGGCAACCACATACTTGGCTAGCTCCGGTTTCTCTTCGGCTACCCCCTGTATAAACGAAGACTGAGAGGACGACCTGGGCAGCTTGATCGTCAGAGGTTCAGCTGGTAGAGCCGAGCGTGGGGTCGTTGGCAAACTAGCGACCCCCGGTTTGGTACCTGATGCTGGACGGGGAGTGGTTAGTTTGCTAGAAGCCCCAGACCTTGCATCGGGGTGACGACTCTTCTTGGGAAGGCGTATCGCCATTGGCTTATCGGAGGGATTGAGCTTCTCCGTTTGCGGTTGGTCGACTCTTGGCAGTCTGATTGTTAGTGGCGACGTTGTTTGGCCTTGGCACTTGGCCGGTCCTTGGCAGCCGGATTATCATTTGCTCTTCTTGTGCTGAGAGGCTGACCGCATCCTTACGCAGAGTGGATGTAAGGGGTACGGACTTGCCAGGTTTACGAGCTTGGAGGTGGATCGTCAGAGGTTCTTTTGATCCTGTGGCTGTCTCGGTATGAGCTTGCACATCTCCTTCACTAAGGTGCCTCTTCGACTTTTCGTACAGGCAGGAGTCTGAGTAGTAGGATTCGACCCCTTTGAAGGGATCGATGTCGGCAAATTCTGTCCTCACAAAGCCGTATTTGTCGACATACTTGAAGCATTGGTGCAGCGTGGAAGGCACGATCATATAATCGTGTATCCAAGGGCGCCCCAGGAGGATGTTGTAAGAAATATCTGCATCTATGACGTAACAGATGACTTCCGACTGGAGATCGCCAATTTGGCACTTCAGACGAATCTTCTCAATTGGATAGCTCCTGTCTGAATTGAAACCGCTGATGGCAGTGCTTGTTGGTGTAAGGCGATGCATAGGGATGCGGAGATGATGTAACAGACCCTTCGGGATGATGCTTATGGAAGAACCAGGATCAATGTGCATCCGATCCACCTTTACGTTGTCGATGTATCCAGTGTAGTATAACGGGCGAACATGCAGGTTGATTTTGATGAGCATATCCTGCGGAGTGAAGACAATGTTGGGCATCGCTCCCGTGCAAGCGCTGCCTTAGAGATCTGCAGGCGGGTTCTCTCCCGTGAGGTTGACCTAAGCCAGGTACGCGTCGACATTTTGGAGTGCATCGCTCAAAGCCGCACGAACATCCTTTGAGAGTCTCAGAAGCTCGTATAATGACAACTTGGCCAGTGTGTTGGCCAATTGCGCCAAGATTTCGAAGTTGTAGGGCTTCTCCAGCCCCTGTGGTGCCTCTTTTCGGAGGGATTTGTCAAAGCGAGTCTCCTTCGGCCTAGGCTTGTCGGTCGTCGGAGGCTGAGAAGGTCCCGGAGCATCAGTTGTAGCAGGCCGATGATCTTCAGCCGAGTTATCAGCCACAGGTTGGGATTGTGCCCCAGATCGAGTAACGACAGCTGTGACTTCTTCGATATCTGCCGAGATTGTGCGGCAGGATCTGACTTTTCCACTCTTCTTTTTGCGAATGGAAGATGGTGTGGACTGAGTCACTTCAGATACCAAGTCTGGATGGACCCACATGACCACCCCTCATGATGTGGTGAGGGGCACTAGACCAGCAGCCTGATCTCGGGGAGGTGGAAGATTAGCAATCTCCATTGTCGCCAGAGGGACGGGGACCACACCGTCTTGAGTTTCTGTTGGAGGGAAGCTGCCAAATTGTACTGACACCATATTGGCTGCCACAGTTACCTCCTCGAAATCGATGGCCAGAGCGTTCGAATCGATGAGATTTTGGATGTACCGTTTTAGTTGGTAGTAGTCGTGTGTAGCATGGTGGACGTAGCGGTGGTAATGGCAGTACTTTGGGTTCTCCATTTCTGTCGGCCGAGGTTCCCGTCTTGGTGGAGGAAGCTGAATTCTGTCTCCTTGTATGAGCATGTCCAAGATGGGCTTGACGTGGCCGTCTTCGAAGGAGTAGGTCATTTGTGGCCATTGCTTGTCTGCCGGTTTTGGCTCAGGTTTCTGTGCTGTGTCGGCCACCATAGCCTGCTTGCCCTTGTTGTCCCGATTGTTGGTGAAGCTACCCCCATTGTTGGTGTTGGCGTTGGGACGCCTGCCCTTGTCCTCTCCCTCTGAGATGTGCAATCCCAGTTGGCGAGCCTTCTTCAATCGTTCTTCGGCGCTTGTGGCACTGATGATAAACGTCTTCCAGTCCTTGAATTGGCTTTCGCCCATCCAGAGGCTGATTGTTGGAAGCATTCTCTTTTGGCAAATTTCAATTAAAGAGGAATCTGGGTTACCAGACGGCAGCTTCATTGCGGTTTGGCAAAACCGCTCAATGTAGTTCCTTGTCAGCTCTTTCTCCCCTTGAACGACGTCCATGAGGGTGGACATCGTGACGTCCTGTCCTACTTCGTAGAATCTCTCCAAGAACATGCGTTTGAAGCTGGCGAAAGAGTGGATGCAGTTGTCTGACAGGTTACGGTACCAGTCGAAAGGGACCCCTTCCAATGCCCCGATGAATAATCGTGTGAGGATAGCATCATCATGGGGCAGATGGTCGGTGGTGACCTCGAAGTACGTGATGTACTGACTTGCAGAGGTCTTCCCATCATATGGATTGATGTGGAATGGTTTATACTTTGGTGGAAAGGGAACATCTCTCCATGCAGCTGGATACGGTTGTCGTATCCTGAGGTCTTGGCAGTTTTCTCGGGCGTAGAACATGGCCCGGATCTCCTGGACCTCTCTTCTTGCCTCCTTGGCTTCGTCTGCAGTGGTAGGAACCGATATCTCAGGAGGATTATTGCCCGGGTTCGGTGCCGCTGAGTTCGAGTCTGTATTGACCGCGGGACCCAAGTTTGTTTGGCCAGGCACCCCTCCTTGCAGAGTAGGGAGGGCTGCTTTGATCTCGTCCACGGACTTGACTAAAGAGCGTAGTATGGCCTCCAGAGTATCGATGCGTTGGCGATCACTGGGTCCGTCATGTTCGTCATTTGTCATGAATGCCGTCCTAACATGAGTAGAAGTGGAAGGGACGTTGGATGACGTACACTCCGAATTATACCCCTATAATGAGAAATCATCGGGATATGTGGGAATGTCTTCCTCTGGTTCGGACTCAGAAGGAACAGTACCCCCAGTTTTCGAGTTCGCCTCGTCTTGGGAATTGTGGACGTCCTCGGGGACGTCGGGATTTGCTGCATCTGATGGGAGAGTTGTTTCCCCCGGCTCGTCTTCTTGGAACATCGAATTGTCGTGGAGGTTCGGAGGAGTGCTACCCCCAGTCCCAGCAACCCCCAGTGGTGTGGACGATGAATCTCTCACTGTAGCAGATTTCGTCTTTGAACAGGTACCTTGGAAAACTCCTGTGGTGGGCACCCGTTTAGACGGTAGTCTCTTAGTCATTGTGGTTGAAATCTTTAGGCTGGGAACATTGGTCTTCTTCCCTCTCCCATCGATGAGGATTTTCTGAGCAGAGTTGCAGGAGACGACGGGAGGTGCCTCATCCTTTGAACATGGTTGTTACAGTCTTTGGAAGACGGACTGTCGGTCTTCTCGTATCGTCGCGTTGTTGCAACAGTAGTTGACGATGATTTGGGTGCAGTGACATCCGTGGGAGGACTCTTTGCACCCCGAGGCACCTTCTCTTTCCTTACGTTTGTGGAGGATGGCCAAGTCAGATGGGTCCGGATCGACCATGTTTGCTCCCTGGATTTTGGGAGCCTTTTGGGAACCTCTCTGTCCGTTTGTCGCCGGGGGCTGGACTCGAGTGGTTCTGTACAACTTCCCATCTGAGGCCCGCATAATAGTATATGGGACGCTCGGATGGTCAGAGGTTGGATCAGCGGACCGAACTTTCCAAGCTCGTGCTGCCCTAGACTTCTTCGCTCTAGTGCGTGAGGGTACATAGAAGGAAGAGTCTAAGTGGTGCTGGAGAGAGTCAGACATGTCTTCCTGGGAGCACAAGAGATCAGGACCATAGGAGAGACGGTCGAAGACAGAGCCGCGTGGAGTAGGCGTCATGCGGCTGGAATCAATAATCTTCATGCGGCTGGCAGGCGTAGCCGCATAGGTCTTCTCCATGCGACTGGAAATCCTGGTCGCATGAGTGTTCTCCATGCGGCTGGAAATCGTGGCCACATGAGTGTTCTCCATGCGGCTGGAAATCATGGCCGCATGAGTATTATGCATTTGGCTAGCAGTCTCGGCCGTATGGTCATCATTCATGCGGCTGGCAATCTTGGCCGCATGATTTCTTGTCTTGCGGCTAGTGTCCTTGTTCGATTTCTTCCTGGAGCACATAGGATCGCTCTTTGCCCCTACAAGTCTAGCATCATAGTGCTTTCCTCTGTCGGACTTGGGGACAACAGAGTCCTCTATGGCTCGAAGTAGGGCCGCGCGAGAGTCGCCTTCGCCGTCTTGGGCAGCAGAGAGTACTCCGTCCAGAGCTTAGGGAGGAGCAAATGATTTTGGCCTCCACTCGTTGCGAGCTTTCTTTGTGCGGGTCTGCTTCTGGACCGGGCCAGCGCTTTCCTCAGAGTGCATTTCTTCAAACGCCTGTTGGTCGAAGCGGACGACCATCTTCTGTTGTGTGGAGCCATGTTTGGCTGCATCCGATTGCATCACCAACTCCTCAGCCGTGGAGAAGTTTATCCCCAGCAGAGTCGCCATCGTATTTGCCATGAAATATAAAAGAACAGAACAATTATCGTAGGACTGGACTTTTACTTCACAATACAAACTCGTTTGTACAAAGAAAGCCTAGGGACGAAAACCTAGGTACAGCAATCTAAGTACAATTGTTTATTTTAGATTCTGGGGGTGACGGTAGAGGCTCGGGAAAGCGACGACAGCTCTGCCTTACTCCTTGGACGATCGGGTGCAGCCTTGGCTCTGTAGAAGAACTGCTTGGCGTTGATGAATAAATGCTCTCCTTTCAAGCTCTGTATATTCTCTCTCTGGCTCTCCGGATCTCTGTGTCTTCTTTTTGCAAAAGTTAGAGCCTCTCCTTCTCTATATCTCTCTCGCAAGGGAATGTCACCTTGCTATTTATAAGAGTGGGGGCATCATTAGGGCTTCGCAATAATTGCCCATTCTCAAAAGTCGGCGGCTTAGGATCAATGAATCTGGGTCGCTCATCTTGAACATAATAGATCCGGGCAATTAATGTGATTGCATCAAATCTTTGTGGATAATTAATGATGATTGACATAAATTCTCATGATTTGTTATGCCAATCTCGGATCTCCCACTACGTGTCATTGATTTGCTTGATTGCAAATGATCTGATTTGATCCCAATATTTCATTGGGATTTATTTAATGGATTTCGGTTGATTTGATGCCACGTGTCCCATTATTATGCCACGTGTCTTAACCGCGAGCCACTTAAAAAATCTGAACCGCATGAGGGTTGCTCCTCATTGAGCCGTATAAGGCTGGCCACGTGATAAGGCTGCTTGGGAGTAACCCCTGAACATTTGAACCGCATGGTGATGATGGGTGCCTCCTTCGTGAGCCTCATGGAGATAGTCCTTGTGAGCCGCATAAGGTAGCCTCTGCTTGAACCGCATAGAATAGCTTCGGCCTGAGCCGCATGGGATAGCTTCGGCCTGAGCCGCATGGGGTGGTCTCTGCCTGAGCCGCATGCGACTGTCCAGGTGTCAAGGCCGTATGAAGGTTTCTGGATTTCGGAGGATCGTGTCAGAGATTTCCTTCGTTTTCCTAGGAGTCTGCCATTATGACGGAGTCATTATTGTTTCTATGTGCCAGAGCTGTCATTTGTCAGAGCTGTCAGCCGTCAAGGCATTTAATGTAGTAAAGGACAAAGGGAAGAGCTGTTCGCAGGTCACGTGGCTGCTCTCTGAGCCACATGGAACTTATTCGAGCCGCATAGGCTCTCTGAGCCGCATGGGGATCCCTGGCCGCATGGATCTTTCTTTATTCTTTTCCATGCTTCTACACCAAGCAGCCCGTAAGCCATGATTCTGCCTAGGTTGGCCACGATCCTCCCTTTGATCATGCCGCAGAATCTCTTATTTCTCCTACCTCCCGTATACGAGGGGATTGTCCACGACCATTTTGTTTTATTTATCATTTAATTTAACGGCTGTCTCTGAGCCGTAGGCTAACCCTTAGCCATAATACGTTATCGACTAGGTTGGCGGCGGCATCCGTGCAGCGGGTAGCGAGCCCCGATGCACGTCCCCGTCATACCTGTCGCTAACCATTCCTTTCTTTCTTATCTTTTATTCATTCTTTCTTTTCTTTCTTTTACTTGTTCGTTTATTCATTGATTCATTCACATATTCATTCATTCATTCGTTGATTCATTCATTCACTTATTCTTTCATTCATTCATTCATTCATATATTATGCAACTCCCCGTACGGGAGTCGCCTTGGCGATCCATCGGTCCCGAAGTCTTCCAATGTTACTATACTCTACTCGGAATGACTATGTCGATAGTCTTCCGCTTCATTGTTGTAAACCATTCATTGTTTCATTGTTGAACACATAAGGAACTTTAATGTAAGCTTGTGCCATAGCACGAGCGCGGAGTGCGGTACGAGAGTTCTCACATTTTCTATGTTCTTTTCCATATTCTATACAAGCATACAAGAGGGGATTATTCCCTTAGCTAGGTGCGTTGAGTCACTTACTAGCATGTGCGATGTTATCGCCTAGCGATTCTAGCAATAGTGTCTTTATTGTTATGTGTCTAGGCTAAGCAAAGACGGGTTCGTCGGAGCCACCCACCTTAGCGATGTTCGCATCGGCCGAGCGATACTCCGAGCGCACCCTTGAAAGTCTAAGTCTGGATTCATCTTCGATGGGCCAATGTAAGTCTTGTATCGATTCTTCATCTGGTCGATGCCAACTCTTCGGGTCGATGGCTCGTTTGAGTCGTTGCACTTGCCATTTGAATCGGCGTTCCGCTAGGGCGGAGCGGGTCATTACATAATACACCACTCAAAACAAGTCTCGTCTTCGAGACTTCTTGAGTGCAGGTCATCCTACCGTTTCCTAACTCATGTCGTGTGCATATCTTAGACAATTCCTATCGAATGGCTTTATTGTTCGATGGCACCGAACTACACTCGATACATTTCCAAGTTCCGTGTCGCATACGTTTGGTCGATTTTATTGAATGACTTTTCATTCGTTTTAGAGTTGATGGTACTTATTTAATTAATGTGTTTCTTCGACTTGGTTGCTATTGCGCCCTATTGTGGGGCTGTAATGGTCACACGATTCACGTTGTAATTCATCAAATGCGAGGGTCATAGGCTGAGGCAAACTCCCTTTCGTTTATGCACATCTCAATGCCCACTTGAAGCTGCATTCGAGTTCATCATATCGCTGAGTTTTGATCATGCACATATTCAAGGCGTCTCCCAAATACGTACATTTCAACCAAGCTTAGCGATTAGCGAAGTCGGACAAGCTACTCGTGATAGTTTCGATTTGCCGATCGTTTTCCTAACTTCGATTAAAACCAAACTCATGTGCGTCTCACTCGATCCTCGAGATGATCCGATTCGTTTCTCAAGCGTTCTTGTCTACGAAATCAATACGATTTCTTCTTAGCGGAGTCGACCAAGTCTAAGAACTTCCCCTCCGATTCGAGGCCAAGTATTGCACTACCATCGAGTACGTCTTCCCATCAATGATTCAAATCCTTATCCCAACTTTACTTGCGCATCATCCATTCCCACCATTCACTTCGTTTGGGGCCAATCTCGTTGTCGTTCATGCACACTCCCAGTTCTCCGTCCTACTCTAAGTCTTGTTGCCCAAAGTCTATCGTCCGTCCAGACGATATTGTAATGTCAATCGTACAGGTTCAATCACTCAGCATAGGGTCGATCGCCTATCCGCTAGGTCAGCTCACGAGGTCATAGTTACAAGTCAAGTTTATGGTTCATAGTGCAAGGTCATCGCACGACGCTTGCCCCAAGTCCTATGGTCAAACCATTTTGTTCGTTCGTACGGGAGTTTCTACCCAAGTTTGCTTCACTCAAATTTCAAAACATCAAGCAGCGTCCACCCTATTCGCATCAACAAATTCTCTGTTCCAAGTCTGAGCTCTTTTAGGAAAGTCATCATATGATAGGTTGTCCTCAATCAAATCCTTGACATGTCAATATCGTACGTCTGCACTAGCAATTATCGTAGTCTATCTCTTCAAGTATGTTTAATATAATTCACCTATCTATCCTATCCAATTCATATAGTCGATCACAAGGTAGTCTAGCCTTACAATATGTCGTGCCCCGATCTCACGCAAGTCTGATTATCCACGGCGGACATGAATCACCATGTCAACATTCCCGCAGAATAATCGTCCTCATCGGGACGTAACTCTTGCGTTGCGTCTAGACTTACTCATTTTTGATATGCGGATTGGGCCTACTTAATCCTCAACTTTACTTCATTGTCCATCATAAGTCCGATCAATCCGCCAATTCTCCTTCGCTTCAAACCACAAGTCGAAGCAATCAAAATTGCCATGTCAAGGTATTTCGAGTTCGATCATTCCCGCTGGACATGAATCACCATGCCAACGCTCACGCGGAATGATCGTCCCAAATCTGACGTGATGCAGGTACGAGGCTGGAGTTGTGCTCGCGCAAGACAAGATCGTTGTCATTGTGGTTATCACCGAACAATCAAGTCACTTCCCTTCTTCATTCCAAACATTCATTTCTATCAAAATTCCCCAACATAGTATCCTTCAAAATAATAACTTATAACACGATCATCATTCATCGAATCAGAGTACCCTCGATTTATTATAAATCGATCTTTGATACGCCTCAATACCATCGATGATGTACATAACCTGACGATCTTCCTTTTGCAACGAATTCCGAGTCGTGCAACTTAATTTCCTCAATTCACATTGTCTCATGCTAACTCTTCGTTAAGCAACATCTATTCCAATTCTTTAGTCATTCTTGTATCTCCACTCAACGTTTCCCATGCATGCAATCTTCTAATCGTGCTATCTTCGATCTCGTCTGAGTATTTCATCTTAACTCAAGTTTCAATCCATTCGACTAAATTCAAAATTGCATGCACGATCCACTACGTTTCCTCGTCCGAGAACTCCATTTATTTTATCATTTCGAATCTCCATTCAACTTGTTTTGTACTTGCACTACACATTCATAATTCGTCCGAACAATATCTCGTTTGAGACTCTCGAAGTCGCAACCAACTAAGCATTACTCGTTCTAAGGCTTTGTACGATATCATCGCTTGCCAATATACTCGTTCTATTTGTAAATCCTTTAGTCTCGCTCAAACAATTTCTATAACGACCATACACCACTCAGGGTTCGAGCCACTCGACTAGTCGTCGACACTTACTCTTATTCTTTTCTGAACCTATCACATACACCACTCGGGGTCAAGTCATTCTATATATAAATCCTCAAAAGATCATTTGATTCCCAATCGATATTTTTCAATCGCGCGTTCGCCCGTTCTTCAAAGTCTAAGAACCATTTTCCCGTGCTCGCTTTAGCGTTGGTCAAGTAACGCCTCTATCAACATACGTTCTAAGTCTCACTTATTCTCGTCCGAGTAATAGTCAATTTTGCTCGCAACTCGTTCGCACCAGAAGGTCTAGGTGCGCGATACTCGACACAACTTAGCCAAAAGGCTGTGTGCATAACCATCCCGTTCGAACTATACTTCGGTCTTGTGTACTCGTTCGCTATTGTCAGCGTAAGGTTATTCAAGCATGCATTGCATTTGCTAACTTTTAGCATTAGTTTTTCTTTCAACTCAAGTTCGTCGTGGTTTGGCACAAAGGCCTTCGCCTATCGATCCCGTTCAACCGAGTACCTGTACGAGCTTTTGAACATATTAGACTTATTGTATCGACATCCCAAGGCACAACGAGAGAGAGCATATACTTCTTTTATTTCAAAACGAGCTTTCAAAACTAAGAGAATCGAAATGAAGTCCAAGGACGTAAAGCCGTGCTCTGATACCAATCTGTCACGCCCCGCCCCCATAGGGGCGATCGTCCTCGCTAAGGCGTGATGCCGTACGGGCCTAGGTTGCGCCCGTGCAAGGCTACTCTCCAGAAACGGTCGATTTGAGCTAGGCAACCAATCTATTATGTCCCGCCCCCGTAGGGGCGATCGTCCTCGCTAAGGCGTGATGCCGCACGGGCCTAGGTTGTGCCCATGCAAGGCTAATCTCCAGAAACGGCCGATTTGAGCTAGGCTACAGAGTCGTACAGAGTGTCCCCATTTGCAGCGGAAAGTAAATGAACACAAATTGAAGCAAATTTAAACTCTTTATTGACATTCAAGAAGTTTACAAGCGGCGCTAGGCCGAGTTTACAAGTCTCTCAAGCTCTCTCTCTCTCTGAAACATAAAAGGTGTGCCAAGTGGCTTATAACACGGAATGATTCGTGGCGATGTTTCGATACATTAATTCCTGTATATGGTGCTTTAGCTCCTTACAACGCTCCAAGGCTCCAAAGTTAGCTCCGCACGTTCGAGGGAAGCTCCGCACCCGACGACGTCTCCTGCATCCTGCAAGCAAACTGTGGGGTTATAAGTACATTGTTATGCACTGGTGGGGAGGCTAGCTCGCCCACAATGCTATCATTACCAAATACGTTCTATTTACTTTTGTGCACCGTCTATTATTCATTATCTTTCTAATCTTGCCTTAGGATCAGTTTTATGGCATATTTCATAACCTATCTCGTGTTGCCGAATTCAAGTTTCGTATGGAAATACATGCACGACTTACCCATACTTACCGTCCGCCTTCCCTATCCAAAGTAAACCAAGTTAGTCAACAATTCATATAAACTTTCAATGTCAAGGGCGTGTCCCTGCCTCAGGTCCTAGCGCGACGTAGGCGTGTTTTCTAACTCAATTTCACGAAGTACTCTCAATCATTTGGTGTGTTACATTCAAGCCTGTTCAGAAGGCGCTTCATTCAGTTAACTTAGACTACTTTTTTTCAATGCAAGGGCTTGCACGTGGATTGCCACCAGCAAAGCCCACTTAATCTATATGCACCGGTCGCTGGCACCACAAGCCAATTTGGACATATTCTCCTTTGGTATTCTCACCTATTATAGCGTGATGGCTTGTACACCTTGATAGTCTTTTGAAATACCTCGCGCTTACGTCTATTTGAAATGTCCGAACCCACACCCAAGCAGCCCGTAAGCCATGATTCTGCGAAGGCTGGCCACGATCCTCCCTTTGATCATGCCGCGGAATCCCTTATTTCTCCTACCTCCCGTATACGAGGGGATAGTCTACAACCATTTCGTTTTGTTTATCATTTTAACTTAACAACTGTCTCTGAGCCGTAGGCTAACCCTTAGCCATAATACGTTATCGACCAGGTTGGCGGCGGCGTCCGTGCAGCGCGGGTAGCGAGCCCCGATGCACGTCCCCGTCATACCTGTCGCTAACCATTCCTTTTTTTCTTATCTTTTATTCATTCTTTCTTTTCTTTCTTTCACTTGTTCGTTCATTCATTGATTCATTCACATATTCATTCATTCATTCGTTGATTCATTCACTTATTCTTTCATTTATTCATTCATACATTATGCAACTCCCCGTACGGGAGTCGCCTTGGCGACCCATCGGTCCCGAAGTCTTCCAATGTTGCTATACTCTACTCGGAACGACTATGTCGATAGTCTTCCGTTTCATTGTTGTAAACCATTCATTGTTTCATTATTGAACACATAAGGAACTTGAATGTAAGCTTGTGCCATAGCACGAGCGCAGAGTGTGGTGCGAGAGTTCTCACATTTTCCATATTCTTTTCCATATTCTATACAAGCATACAAGATGGGATTATTCCCTTAGCTAGGTACATTGAGTCACTTATTAGCATGTACGGTGTTATCGCCTAGCAATTCTAGCAATTGTGTACGTATTGTTATGTGTCTAGGCTAAGCAAAGATGGGTTCATCGGAGCCACCTACCTTAGCGATGTTCGCATCGGCCGAGCGATACTCCGAGCGCGCCCTTAAAAGTCTAAGTCTGGATTCATCTTCGATGGGCCAATGTAAGTCTTGTTTCGATTCTTCATCAGGTCGATGCCAACTCTTCGGGTCGACAGCTCGTTTGAGTCGTTGCACTTGCCATTTGAGTCGGCATTCCGCTAGGGCGGAGCGGGTCATTATATAACACACCACTCAAAACAAGTCTCGTCCTCGAGACTTCTTGAGTGCAGGTCATCCTACCGTTTCCTAACTCATGTCGTGTGTATATCTTAGACAATTTCTATCGAATGGCTTTATTGTTCGATGGCACCGAACTACATTCGATACCTTTCCAAGTTCCGTATCGTATACATTTGGTCGATTTTATTGAATAACTTTTCATTCATTTTAGAGTTGATGGTACTTATTCAATTAACGTGTTTCTTCGACTTGGTTGCTATTGCGCCCTATTGTGGGGCTGTAATGGTCACACGAGGCACGTTGTAATTCATTAAATGCGAGGGTCATAGGCTGAGGCAAACTCACTTCCGTTTATGCACATCTCAACACCCACTTGCAGCTGCATTCGAGTTCATCATATCGCTGAGTTAGAATCGTGCACATATTTAAGGCATCCCCCGAATACGTACATTTCAACCAAGCTTAGCGATTAGCAAAGTCGGACAAGCTCCTCGTGATAGTTTCGATTTGCCGATCGTTTTACTAACTTCGATTAAAACCAAACTCATGTGCGTCTCACTATCGTTTATCTTGATCCTCGAGATGATCCGATTCGTTTCTCAAGCGTTCTTGTCTACGAAATCAATATGATTTCTTCTTAGCGGAGTCGACCAAGTCTAAGTACTTCCCGTCCGATTCGAGACCAAGTATTGTACTATCATTGTGTACGTCTTCCCATCAATGATTTAAATCGTTATCCCAACTTTACTTGCGCATCATCCATTCCTACCATTCACTTCATTTGGGGCCAATCTCATTGTCGTTCACGCACACTCCCAGTTTCCCGTCCTACTCTAAGTCTTGTTGCCCAAAGTCTATCGTCCGTCCAGATGATACTGTAATGTCAATTGCACAGGTTCAATCACTCGACATAGGTTCGTCCGCCTATCCACTAGGTCAGCTCATGAGGTCATAGTTACAATTCAAGTTTGCGGTTCATCGTGCAAGGTCATCGTACGAAGCTTGCCCCAAATCCTATGGTCAAACCATTTTGTTCGTTCGTACGGGAGTTTCTACCCAAGTTCGCTTCACTCAAATTTCTAAACATCAAGCAGCGTCCACCCTATTTGCATAAACACATTCTCCATTCCAAGTCCGAGCTCTTTTACGAAAGTCATCCTATGATAGGTTGTCCTCAATCAAATCCTTGACATGTCAATATCGTGCATCCGTAATAGCAATTATCGTATTCTATCTCTTCAAGTATGTTTGATACAATTCACCTATCCATCCTATCCAATTTATATAGTCGATCACAAGGTCGTCTAGCCTTACAATATGTCGTGCCCCGATCTCACGCAAGTCTGATTATCCATGGCGGACATGAATCACCATGTCAACAATTCCGCAGAATAATCGTCCTCATCGGGACGTAACTCTTGCGTTGCGTCTAGACTTACTCATTTTCGATACGCGGATTAGGCCTACTCAATCCTCAACTTTACTTCGTTGTCTATCATAAGTCCGATCAATCCTCCAATTTGCCTTCACTTCAAACCACATGTCGAAGCAATCAAAATTGCCATGTCAAGGTATTTCGAGTTCGATCATTCCCGCTGGACATGAATCACCATGCCAACGCTCACGCGGAATGATCATCCCAAATCTGACGTGACGCATGTACGAGGCTGGAGTTGCGCTCGCGCAAGACAAGATCGTTGTCGTTGTGGTTATCATCGAACAATCAAGTCACTTCCCTTCTTCATTCCAAATATTCATTTCTATTAAAATTCCCCAACATAGTATCATTCAAAACAATAACTTCTAACACGATCATCATTCATCGAATCAGAGTACCCCCAAGTTATCATACATCGATCTTTGATACGCCTCAATACCATCGATGATGTACATAACCTGACAATCTTCCTTTTGCAACGAATTTCCAGTCGTGCAACTTAGTTTCCTCAATTCACATTGTCTCGTGCTAACTCTTCATTGAGCAACATCTATTCTAATTCTTTAGTCATTCTCGTATCTCCACTCAACGTTTCCAATGCACGCTATCTTCCGATCGTGCTATCTTCGATCTCGTCTGAGTATTTCATCTTAACTCAAGTTTTAATCCATTCGACTAAATTCAAAATCGCATGCACGATCTACTACGTTTCCTCGTCGAAGACCTCCATTTATTTTATCGTTTCGAATCTCCATTCAACTTGTTTTGTACTTGCACTACACATTCATAATTCGTCCGAACAATATCTCGTTTGAGACTCTCGAAGTCGCAACCAACTAAGCGTTACTCGTTCTAAGGCTTTGTGCGATATCATCGCTTGCCGACATACTCGTTCTATCCGTAAATCCTTTAGTCTCGCTCGAACAATTTCTATAACGTCCATACACCACTCAGAGTTCGAGCCACTCGACTAGTCGTCGACACTCACTCTTATTCTTCTCCGAACCTAACACATACACCACTCGGGGTTAAGTCATTATATAAATCCTCAAAAGATCATTCGATTCCTAATCGATATTTTTCAATCGCGCGTTCGCCCGTTCCTCAAAGTCTAAGAACCATTTTCCCGTGTTCGCTTTAGCGTTGGTCAAGTAACGCCTCTATCAACATATGTTCTAAGTCTCACTTATTCTCGTCCGAGCGATAGTCAATTTTGCTCGTAACTCGTTCGCACCAGAAGGTCTAGGTGCGCGATACTCGACACAACTTTGCCAAAAGGCTGTGTGCATGACCATCCCGTTCGAACTATACTTCGGTCTTGTGTACTCGTTCGCTATTGTCAGCGTAAGGTTATTCAAACATGTATTGCGTTTGCTAACTTTTAGCATTAGTTTTTCTTTCAACTCAAGTCCGTCGTGGTTTGGCACAAAGGCCTTCGCCTATCGATCCCGTTCAACGGAGTACTTGTACGAGCTTTTGAAAATATTAGACTTAATGTATCGAATATCCCAAGGCACAACGAGAGAGAGCGTATACTTCTTTTGTTTCAAAACGAGCTTTCAAAACTGAGAGAATCGAAATAAATTCCAAGGACGTAAAGCCATGCTCTGATACCAATCTGTCACGACCCTCCCCAGTAGGGGCGATCGTCCTCGCTAAGGTGTGATGCCGCACGGCCTAGGTTGCGCCCGTGCAAGGCTACTCTCCAGAAATGGCCAATTTGAGCTAGGTAACCAATCTGTCACGCCCCGCCCCCGTAGGGGCGATCGTCCTCGCTAAGGCGTGATGCCGCACGGGCCTAGGTTGTGCCCATACAAGGCTAATCTCCAGAAACGGCCGATTTGAGCTAAGCCACAGAGTCGCACAGAGTGTCCCCATTTGCAGCGGAAAGTAAATGAACACAAATTGAAGCAAATTCAAACTCTTTATTGACATTCAAGAAGTTTACAAGCGACGCTAGGCCGAGTTTACAAGTCTCTCAAGCTCTCTCTCTCTGAAACAAAAAAGGCATGCCAAGTGGCTTACAACATGGAATGATTCATGGTGATGTTCCGATACATTATGTCCTGTATATGGTGCTTCAGCTCCTTGCAACGCTCTAAGGCCCCACAGTTAGCTTCGCGCCTTAGCGCGTTCGAAGGAAGCTCCGCACCCGACGACGTCTTCTGAATCCTGCAAGCAGACTGTGGGGTTATCAGTACATTGTTATGCACTGGTGGGGAGGCTAGCTCGCCCACAATGCTATCATTACCAAATAAATTCTATTTACTTTTGTGCACCGTCTATCATTCATTGTCTTTCTAATCTTGCCTTAGGATCAGTTTTATGGCATATTTCATAAACTATCTCGTGTTGCCAAATTCAAGTGTCGCATGGAAATACATGCACGACTTACCCATACTTACCGTCCGACCTTCCCTGTCCAAAGTAAACCAAATTAGTCAACAATTCATGTAAACTTTCAACGTCAAGGGCGTGTCCCTGCCTCCGGTCCTAGCGCGACGTAGGCGTATTTTCTAACTCAATTTCACGAAGTACTCTTAATCATTTGGTGTGTTACATTCAAGCCTGTTCAGAAGGTGCTTCATTCAGTTAACTTAGACTACTTTATTTCAATGCAAGGGCTTACACGTGGATTGCCACCAGCAAAGCCTACTTAATCTATATACACCGGTCGCTGGCACCACAAGCCAATTTGGACATATTCTTCTTTGGTATTCTCACCTATCATAGCATGATGGCTGGTACACCTTGATAGTCTTTTGAAATACCCTGCGCTTACGTCTACTTGGAATGTCCGAGCCCACACCCAAGCAGCCTGTAAGCCATGATTCCGCCTAGGCCGGCCACGATCCTCCCTTTGAACATGCCGCGGAATCCCTTATTTCTCCTACCTCCCGTATACGAGGGGATTGTCCACGACCATTTCGTTTTGTATATTATTTTAACTTAACGGCTGTCTCTGAGCCATAGGCTAACCCTTAGCCATAATACGTTATCGACCAGGTTGGCGGCGGCGTCCGTGCAGCGCGGGTAGCGAGCCCCGATGCATATCCCCGTTATACCTGTCGCTAACCATTCATTTCTCTCTTATCTTTTATTCATTCTTTCTTTTCTTTCTTTCACTTGTTCGTTCATTCATTGATCCATTCACATATTTATTCATTCATTCGTTGATTCATTCATTCACTTATTCTTTCATTCATTCATACATTATACAAATCCCCGTACGGGAGTCCCCTTGGCGACTCATCGGTCCCGAAGTCTTCCAATGTTGTTATACTCTACTCGGAACGACTATGTCGATAGTCTTCCATTTTATTGTTGTAACCCATTCATTGTTTCATTGTTGAACGCATAAGGAACTTGAATGTAAGCTTGTGCCATAGCACGAGCGCGGAGTGCGGTGCGAGAGTTCTCACATTTTCTATGTTCTTTTCCATATTCTATACAAGCATACAAGAGGGGATTATTCCCTTAGCTAGGTGCGTTGAGTCACTTATTAGCATGCGCGGTGTCACCGCCTAGCAATTCTTGCAATAGTGTCCGTATTGCTATGTGTCTAGGCTAAGCAAAGATGGGTTCATCGGAGCCACCCACCATAGCGATGTTCGCATCGGCCGAACGATACTTCGAGCGCGCCCTTGAAAGTCTAAGTCTGGATTCATCTTCGATGGGCCAATGTAAGTCTTGCATCGATTCTTCATCAGGTCGATGCCAACTCTTCGGGTCGACGGCTCGTTTGAGTCGTTACACTTGCCGTTTGAATCGGCGTTCCGCTAGGGTGGAGCGGGTCATTACACAAGACCTCCGGCAAATTCCAGCCCAAATGGGAGGGTCCATTCATCATCGAGACCGTATTCTCCAATGGCGCATACCGGCTCACAAAACAGAATGGAGACTTGCTCATGATGCCTATAAACGGCAAGCTCCTGAAGAAATACTATGTCTAAGGACATGCTGGTACTTCCTCAATCCACCAAATCTTCCAGACTGTCGAGTTATGTACACCAAGTATCCTGAACTTACACTCTATTAGCTCCGAGTGGATTCACATTGCATCCCCCTGGGTGACAAGTCATGCATACTAAATACCTTTGAACTTCCATCCTGATGCTTCACCCCGCTGGAGTTGACCAGGATTATTGTCATCTCTGAGCAAACTTCCTGGTCCTGATTATCGTGTGTCATGTCCATATTACCTCTGATACCGATAGTCTCTTGACTTAACACATGTACCCAATATGGGAGAAAATCACGGTGTTAAGGCCACAGAACCTATCACGTCCATATTACCTCTGTTGGGTTTTGTCCCAAAATCTATTACTCACACCACCAGTACGCAGAAGAGTAATAGGTCCACAAAAAAATTATTCGTGATTATCGTGTTTCACGTCCATATTACCTCTGATACAGATAGTCTCTCGACTTAACACATGTACATAATCTAGGATGAAATCATGGTGTTAAGGCCACAGAACCTATCACGTCCGTATTACCTCTGTTGGGTTTTGTCTCAAAATCTATTACTCGTACCACCAGTGCACAGAAGAGTAATAGGTCCACAAAAAATTATTCATGATTATCGTATATCATGTCCATGTTACCTCTGATATAGGTAATCTCCTAACTTAATACATGTACCCAACCAAGGATAAAATCACGGTGTTAAGGTCACATAACCTATCACTGCAGAAGCATGGAAAATATTGCTTTTAGTCCCACATCGAAAAGGAGAAAAAGAAAAGGGCTCACTCCATTCTATAAATAGAGCCCCATTGCCTCCTTTGAAAAGGGTACCAACTTCCCTTCCCTCCTTCCAACTTGGACTCTTCCTACTTCTACGCACCTTCGGGTGCTAAGTCGAAGAAGTCTAGGACAGCACGGGCTCGTTGAGCTCAGAGAGCTGTCCCCACTGCTGACCATCAGAGAACCCTGTTGACTGATGGAAAGTTGTACCAAACCGCCCGTGTCCAGCCCCTAGCGTAAAACGGATAGGGTGGTTCTCAAAAGTCTCCCAACACTGACTGAGGGCAAGTGCTTTTACTAGCCCCACATCAGGGAGCAAACATGATACCTACGCACTCGTGTGCTCGGGATACCCGGGCCCATAAAGCGCGTGCAAAGGTTGATCGAGATATCCTTGACTTGCGGGATGTGATCCTTCACAAACGCAAGGAAAGAGAAGACACCTTGGCGTGCAAAGAGTCCTTCCATGGACGTCACTGCACTCAAGTCATTGTCAATTGCTGCTGCAATAAGACAGCAGTACAAGAGGACCGGTAGTCCATCTTCCAACGACTGCAATAGCCAGGACCGGTCCTACAACAATGCTCGGGGGACGAGGCACTTCATGTGGCTCAAAATCAACATGAAGCCTCATGCGGCTCAAAACCCAGAAAAAGAATAGTAATTCACATGCGGCCCAGACTCAACATGCGGCTCAAAAGCTCGAAGAATCTTATGCGGCCCGGAGAGACCCAGAGAGCCGCATGCGGCTCAGGGACTTTATGCGGCTTAGGAAGAGCCACGTGGCCTCATACGGCTCAAAACAGGCCGATGACAGCTGGCCATAATTACTTCATGCAGCTGGCCATTTAATGCTCTGACATAAAGTGACAGCACTGACGGCTTTGACATAATGAGGAGACGCGTCAGGCTCCTCAAAAGACGAAAAAATCTCTGAGACAACCAGCACAATCCATAAAGTCCAAAGAAGCTCTCTATGCGGACCGCCTAGACCACCCTTATGCGGTTCGGATTTGGGGTCCACCCTTATGCGGCTGCCACCCTCATGCGGCTTCCACTCTCATACGGCTTGGATTGTGGAGGGCACCCTTATGTGGTTCAGTTGGAGGCCACCCCCCATGCGGCTGCCACTCTCATGCGGCTCAGATTATGGGGGCCACCCTTATACGGTTTAGTTGGAGGCCGCCCCCATGCGGCTGCCACTCTCATGCGGCTCGGATTGTGGGGGCCACCCTTATGCGGTTCAGTTGGGGTTCACTCTCATGCGGCTGTCACTCTCATGCGACTGCCACCTTTATGCAGCTCGGTAGTCGGGGCCACACTCATGCGGCTCTGCCAGGATGCCCTATCTATGCGGCTCGCAGCATAATGACAGTTGGGACACGTGGCAGAAGATCGACTAAGACTTATCCACCCGCGTTCATACGACTCTAAGCATAATGGCGGCTGGGACACGTGGCAGAAAATGGACCAAGACTTATCCACTCGGATTTGCTGCTATCAACAAATCCTCATAATACAGATTTATTGCAATCAACATAGCTGCCCGGATCAATCTTCAAAAAACAATACAGATTTGTTGCAATCAACATAATAGCCCAGATTGATTTCCAACAAACAAGATCAAGGCTAATCTTAACCAAATCCCTAACCGCCCACTTTTCAAGGAGCAATTACTGCACACCCTACTTATCACAAAGCCCTGTAAATAGCAAGGTGCCATCCCCCTTGCAAAAGACTGGACAGAGAGCGGCGGAGACACAGAGAGAGGCATAGAGCAAAGAGCACCAAGCAAGAGCATTTCTTCATCAGAGCCGAAGCGACGTCCGATCGTCCGAGGAGTAAGGCAGAGTTGATAGCACTCTCCCGAGCCTCTACCGTCACCCCCCAGAAAAACAAAACAATTGTACTTTAGATTGCTTTTCCTAGGTTTTGTTCCTAAGCTCTCTTCTATACAAGCGAGTTTGTAGTTGTGAAGTAAAAGTCTAGTCCTCCCATAAAACTGTTCTGTTCTTTTGTAATCAATGGCTGTCATGACCCGCACCCGCTTTTTGGACGCGAGAGCGTGAGCAAGCCAGCTACGCATCGAGCGGACTCCAGCCCGACTCGAATACGTAAATGCTGTCACGGCTATGGCAATGGGCCTAATCAGGGTGATGCAATCTATATCTCAATCCACAATAAGAATAATAATCAAGAATGAACAAGTATGGGTCGTGGTCTGCAGCCCACTAGCATGTATGTCCAATTAGACTACAAGAAATAACATGAGTCTATAAAATGAATCAATAAATATGAAATATCATGATGATGAGTCTATAAACTGGATAATAAACATGGTATCAATACCTGAATCCCGTAAGCAATATCATCACATCCGGACCCCACAAGTGTCATAATCATCCGCCATCCAGAGCTGCTAATAACTCCACGCAATAACTAACCTTAAGAGATCATCAGGTCCTCAGGGGACATAGCAAGATACATAAAAACATGCCTATCTAGCAGTTTATCATGCAATAAAGAAATTATAGGAAATAAACAGAAAAATACCAATCAGCACGAAGACACGACTATACACGACTGGAAGAACCACTACGCCTAAACGAACTGCTGGAGAAGAACAAAAGAACACGATATCACGATGTCAATGGATAACCAATCGAATACTCAAACCCTCGTCCCTAGTGTGGACTCGCAGGTTTGAACAACTACTAGCCCTCGTCCCTAATATGGACTCGCAGGCTAGCATCACCCTCGTCCCTAGTATGGACTCACAGGTGTGAATCATATACTACTAACCCTCGTCCCTGGTGTAGACTCGTAGGCTAGCATCACCCTCGTCCCTAGTGTGGACTCGCAGGTGTGGACAGATAACTACTAACCCTCGTTCATAATATGGACTCGCAGGTTAGCTTAACTACTAACCCTCGCTCCTGATGTGGACTCGCAGGTTAGCTTCAAGATTTCAAGACAATGAGGTAAAGCAGTTCCGATATGACTTATTCATCCTATGACACGATGCGACTCAGTCCAAGTACAAGTGATGACACGACACGACCCAATCACGATACACAAGAAAACCAATCTAATATGAACTACAAGGTTAACTATGAACAAGGACTATATATATGTATATCCAATATGAACTACAAAGCTAGTTATAAACAAGGCTATATGTATACTAGCAGGCATGATATACAAATCACATATAAATAATCAACTAGTAGAACTGTATAATAATATAAATATGCATATAAATAAACTTTAGAGGGAGGCAAGGTATCTTGCCTGTGGTCCTTGCATAAACCGTAGTCACAAGTCGAGGATGACGGGATGCCGATCTAGGAGCTGTCAACCTATAACACATATCGCACCATGAACCGTGCACGAAAACTATAAATTAATTCTAATGTTATAGTTCTAAATTTATGGAATAGTGGCTAGTTGGGTTACTAATCTAATAATAATTAATTCTGAAATAATTCACTTAAAAACCTAATTTAACCTAATAATAATTTGAATATAATATAAACATTCAAGTTTGGCCACCAAAAGTCTTGTTTCCAATTTTGGAAACCATGGCACGCAAATCGAGGTGTGCCATTGACTATTTTGTCAAACGCTGTGAACTTTAGATTTTGAAAGTGGACCTTGGTAAATTTCAGTGCCACGAGTGTGCTGGAATCAACCGAGCCGCAAAATCACGCTTTGGTCAAAAGATATCGCCGTTATGGCTAATCGTGACCAAAACGGTGATCAACCGATCAATTCTGAGTTCAACAGAATAAATAAAATATTAATGAACGAAAAAATTTATGGGAAAAATTTATGTCATAGAGATCTGTGTTAGCTTTCCGAAACTTCAAACGGTTCATGATTTCGATTTCTGGTTCTCCCGAAATCTCGAAAACACCGTAACGTGTCAAGTTTTGGACAACCGACACTCTACGAATTTTCCAGAAATTTAGGAACCATATATATGAAAATAAATTACATATTCAAAAAATTTTCCTTAATACGAATCCAACAAAAAAAAATAGCGCACGAAAATCACGTCGGAGTTGACGACAATCGCTTCGGGAAGTCGGAAACCCTAAATGAGTTCTCCCACAAAAAGTTGCTAAAATTTCTAGGTTTAACGAATATAATAATATATATATAGAAGAGAGAGTCGGTGGGCTACTGGGCGCCGACAGGTGGGCCAGTGCTGACTGTACAGCTGACTGTGCAGATGACTGTGTAATTAGTTAATTTAAATGCAGAAATCGTTAAAAACTCATTTTAACTCCAAATAAATATCAAAAAAATCCAGAAAATTGTAGAAAATTATAAAAAATACATTTAACCTTCTAGAATATAAATAGAAATGTTTTACCTCATATTAGACCTAAATGGCCTCATAATAAATATTGGAAGCCTTTAAAAATATATAAACTTTAATGAATAAATACTTAAATATTGCCAAAAATTATGGAAAAATTATAGAAAATATAAAATAGCATAATGAACACTAGAAAAATATTTGGGGTCAATATATGCTTATAGGCTTGCACAGTAAATTCTAGAAGTCTTAGAAAATAGGTTTTTCCTATATTTAATTATCTAAAAATCCCAAAAAAATTGTAGAAAAATACAGAAAATATATTTAACCTAATAGAGCCTACAGAAAAATAATGGGTCTCAAAATAGTCACAAATGGCCTCAAAATATATTATGAAAGTCATTCATAAATATAAATCTTCATAGAATAAATATTTAAAAATATATAAAAATGTCTATAAATCATAATAAAATATAATATAGCTATAGAATGCATATAGACCCTATCTAGAGATCATATGACCACAAGATGGTCATAACTCACCTGTGGGCTTAGTCACAACTCCAATGATCATAGAAAAATTAAATGTAAACTAATTAAATAAAAAATAAAAATATATCACAAAATTTCGGGAAGATGAGTTACAATGGCAAACAATCACGTCCATATTACCTCTGTTAGGTTTTGTTTCGAATCTATTACCCGCACCAAAAGTACACAAAAGGGTAGTAGGTCCACAAAAAACATTCTAATCTATTACCCGCACCACCAGTACGCAAAAGGGTAATAGGTTCACAAAAATCATTCTAATCTATTACCCGCACCACCAGTACACAAAAGGGTAATAGGACCACAAAAATCGTTTAAATATATTGCTCGTGTTTTCAGATGCACAAAAGGATAATAGGTCCACAAAAAGTCCCCCAGTGGGATGACCTCTACCAACCATAGCTACTGTATTAGGCCCCCTAGTACAAGCACTTCAGACATCATAAGCCAAAGAATGGAGAAAATGTATTTCTTTATTTCAAGTAAACATCAACTACATTGGTGGGGCTACATCTCCAGAAAAAGAAGAAAAAAGAAAGAAAGGAAAATCCACTACTCATCAGCGACACATAGTTTGGTGAGTATGTCTTCCAACTGTGCCGTTGAGCGCTTGATTTTCAGTCTGGCTCGGCGTTCAGCTTCCTGGGTCAGCTTTTCAGCATCCTCAAGATGTGCATGAGCCTGCCAGTTGTCCTCCATCTTCTTCAGTGCACCCTCCAGAGCGGCAGAGGCTCGTGTGACCTCATCAGTCACCTCGTAGATCCTCTTTCCCTCTCGACGGGTGGCTTGGAGCTCAGTCTCTAGAGATGCCAGCTTGGCTTGGAGCTGGAGGATCTGTTCGTTAGTTTCAGTCATAGCACGAACGGTGGTCTCCTCACGAGCTAGGCAAACCTCTCCCTTTAGGCTCAGCTTGTCATACTTTAGAGACAACTTTTGGAGGTCTTTCTTCCAGGTGGGCTTGGTCGTCTCTAGTACAGCCTTCACTTTTTCTATGGCTGTTATAAGAAAGGTACGCTCCTGTTCCACTACAGCGGGCACGTTGACCTGCCGTAATTGTTGCAATTGGGTTAGGTGTCGATCAGCCTCTACCAGTTTATGCTCTGAAAGAGTAGCTATCCCTTCTCTACCCGGGAGCATCTTCAACAGTTCTATCTGACCACAGCGAATGACGTTCCTCTCCTCAAACTAGCCTCAACCCCCCATTTCAAATGGCGGTACACTACTAAAATACAACATTTTAGCGACGGCCCTATCCGTCACTAATTGACATTACCGACGGATTACCGATGAATACTGGCTAAAAAATCTGTCAGAAATAACCTCGTCGCTAAAACAAATCCGTCGCTAATCCGTCGCTTAGCGACTACTTAGCGACGGATTACCGTTGGCTACATCAAAACAATTAGCGACGGCTAGGCGACGGTTTTCCGTCAACTCCGACAGTTTAAAATTTTAATATAGCAACGTTTAGCGACGGAAAGATCCGTCGCTAATCTGTCGCAAATATGTCGGTAAAAGAGTATCGGAGAGTTTCTGATACGTAATATCCGTCACTAATCCGTCGCCATTCTGTCGTTATGTGTTTTTCCAGAACCAGGCCGACAGATAATCCGTCGGTAATCCGTCGCTAGTTAGACGTTAATTTATCGCACCATTTTTTTCAGATTTTACCGCCACAATGTGCGATATATTAGCGATGGAGATCAATCCGTCGCTAAATTTTTGTCAAATTAGCGACGGATGTGCGACTAATTTTGATAAAAAAACAAAAAAAATTATTTATTGTTTTCTGACGGTAGTCCGTCATAAGGTAGTCGCTAGTCCGTCGCCAAATTGCTGTATTTTAGTAGTGTTGTAAAAGCTCTCGACTATGTCCTTTGATGACTCGTCTAAGTTCTCCAAAGAGGACGGCGTCGAAGGAATAGCACCTAAGGAAGCTGAAGGCATCTGGGAACGAGGTGCAACAGAGCTTGATGACCATGTTATAAGGGAAACAAACTCCGAGCGATGAGATTTTTGTGCAGCGGCAATCTCCTCCTCTGCGGTCCGAAGAAGCTGAAGAATGGTCAGAGCAGAAAGTTCAACTTTTGGGGAAGAGGCAGCTTCAGTCGATCCCGCATCCACCAAAGAGGTTGAAGGAGCCGCGACTGCTGTAATCAATACGGTAGAGGGCCCCTCGATTCGAGCTGGGATAGGAAAAGGAACACTTCTTGCTTATACCAGGTCAGACCCTGGTTCCTTCTCTATCCCTTCCTCCACGGCCATATGCACCATCGGTAGTGGAGAGGCGGCCCTATAGGTCCAGAACAACTGACAATCAGCTTGACCCGAAGAAGATGGAGTTGAAGCAAAAAAATCTCCTCATTAATAAGAATGTGACATAGCGTACTAGAGGTGGAGGACAAAGATTGGGGCTCAATCTGAGTAGTCTCAGCTCCTCCCGCCGCCTCTACATCCCCTGTAAGGTCAGCAGCGACGCTCAAACCATCCACGTCTACCACCTCAGCCCCTATTGCTCCGGGCGGAGACATAATTATATCAGCACCTGTTTATGAGGACCCTATAACTCCAGGGTCAGATCCCAGAGAGGGAACCGCACGGGCAGCATCTGGTGACAGAAGATTTGCTTTCTCCGATGCCTACAAAGAAGAGCCTTCAGATAATGTTTCGAGAACAACATTGGGGCTTGTCGTAAAAGAACTAACCCCCGTGTTGACTTTGGTGTCACTATCAATTTCCTTGACTGCAGGCCTATGGAACCTAGCCGCAACTCGCTTCTGGGAACGAGGCCTATCAGTAACAGGGTTTCAGGCTTATTTTGTTTGCACGAAGGGTTCGATACAGGGGAAGGCACGCGCATCGCCAAAGGACTTACAGAGGGCTGAAGATCTTCAGAGTTATCCTCCTCCTCCATGCTGTCAGAATTAGAATCGAAAGCTTTTCTCTTCCCCTTTCCCGTCCTCTTGTAGGATTCCCTCTATCGCTCCTCTAATTTCGTACCAACAATAAAACTGGTACGTGGGTTAAATGATGGAACTGGGGATTCCCAGGACCCTTCTTTTGGTGTTCGTATTGATCGATAGAAAGTTAAACAAATCTAATACGTGTTCTAACCCTTCATAGGCGGAAACTAGGGTTCACGAATTATACCTGCGGCGGAAAGAAGACAAATAATTCCTGGCAATCTCGAGCGGGCGACCCCAAGATCTTCTGCACATATTACTTCCTCGAGTTGGACGTCGTGTGGGCGACGATGTCCCAACCTTTTCTTCTTCTTGGCAGCCCTCTCTTTTTCTCCTTACGTGAATAACGAATTTAGAGAAAGTTTTAGATTTCTAATCGATAATTTGGCGGCCAGAGAATAGAGGATATATATAGGCTATGACAGGGACCATGAGGAGAAATTAGGGTTAGGCCTCCTAACGGATCTGGATATCCCGTGTTCAGCCCAAACACACAATCCAGGCCCATTAACAAAAGCTCGGTCCACTAATGAGCTATTGTTGCACTACCTCCCTAATCCAAAATTATGTTTGTGGGCTCATTTTATTATATGCTCGTTTGGCTCCCCATGTTAAGATATCGTATGTCCGTCGATCAAATTAAGTTACTGACAACTATATTGATTCGACATCTTTTATTCTTAAGTAGTACCGCTCAACTTTATTTGTCATGTCGGATATAATCCACCTGCAGGGTTTACATAACAATCCTTATGAGCTCCCTAAGGGGACATCATCAACCCGATGTATCGGGACATAGATTTTATTTATAATCAACAGCCCATCATACATACAACGTTATTACCCAATTCATAGAGGTTGTCGATCCATAATGAATCTCACTCTTTTATGAGTCAAAATAATGCACACAGTATATACATGTCCATTATTATATCCGGATTAAGAGCACAAGCATCCATAATAACAGAGGTGTCTGTTCTCTTATGTAGTCAATACAAAGAGAACAACCTCAAGTGGTCATATTTAATACACACAAAGTGTACTAGTGTAAACCTATAGTCAAGATAGACTAATACCAGATTACACTACAACCTTTCTAATAGATTGTCCAAGTCCATCTAGGTTGTGAACTATTTATATACTCCATAGGGAACTGATAATATGATCTTCTGTGTGACACCACACACCATATTATCTACAATATAGAATATTCGACATTTACATTAACACTTGCAACGAATACAATATGCAAACATTTGCCCATATGATTCTCATTCAAAATTTAAGGAAATAAGGTTACTAAAAATATGATGCTTTTAGTATATAACCCTAACATTCTCCCACTTATAGTCAAAGTATTGCTTTTCAGTATACTGTTACAAATCTCCCACTTATACTTAAAGCCATGCTGCTACACATCTGACTCCCATTCCCTCAACATGACTATCAAAAGCCTTAGCTGGTAAGCTCTTTGTAAAGGGATCAGCTAGGTTGTCGGCTGATGCTATCTTGATCACATCAACTTTTCCTTTCTTTATGAAATCTCGTATTAGGTGGTACTTACGCTCAATATGTTTGCCTGTCTTATGGGCTCGTGGTTCCTTCGAGTTTGCAACTGCACCACTATTATCACAATAAAGTGTAATAGACTTAGGCAAACTAGGTACCACATCCAAGTCCAACATAAAGTTTCTGAGCCAAACCGCTTCTTTGGCTGCCTCAGAGGCTGTAACATACTCGGCTTCCATGGTGGAATCAACAATACATTTTTGCTTGATACTCCTCCACACAATGGCTCCACCTCCCAAAGTAAACACAGAACCTGAGGTAGATTTCCTGGAATCCCTATCTGACTGAAAATCTGAGTCTGTATACCTCAAGGGAACTAAACTATCTGCCTGGTAAACTAGCATATACTCTTTAGTCCTTTTCAGGTACTTCAAAATATGCTTTACGGCAGTCCAGTGCTCTTGTCCTAGGTTAGACTGATATCTGCTGACCATGCCTACGGCAAAGCAGATATCTTGTCTCGTACATAGTATTGCATACATTAAGCTTCCTACTGCTGAAGCATAAGGAATTGCCTTCATGTTCTCTATCTCTTTAGGTGTCCTCGGACACTGCTCCTTTGATAGAGCAATTCCATGTCTAATAGGTAAGAAACCTTTCTTAGAATTTTGTATACTAAAACGAGTTAGTACAATATCGTTATAGGAAGCTTGGGATAAGCCCAACATCCTTTTCTTGCGATCTCGTAGAACTTTGATCCCAAGGATGTGACCTACTTCTCCCAAGTCCTTCATATCAAACTGTTTGGATAACCATACCCTTACATCAGATAATACCTTCACATTGTTTCTAATGAGCAGGATGTCATCCACATTAAAGTACTAGGAACACCACTACATTTCTGTCACACTTTCTGTATACACATGATTCATCCTGACATTGAACAAATCCATAGGATTTTATCACCTGATCAAAATATATGTTCCAAGATCTGAAAGCTTACTTAAGTCCATAAATGGACTTCTTGAGCTTACAAACAAGATGCTCCTGGCCCTTTTCAATGAACACGTCTGGTTGCTTCATATAGATGTCGTCCTAAAGACTTTCATTAAGAAAAGCTGTCTTGACATCCATTTACCAAATCTTATAATCGAGATGAGCTGCAATAGATAAAAGAATTCGAATAGACTTAAGCATGGCTACAGGAGAAAAGGTTTTCTCATAATCGATACCCTCTCTTTGAGTAAAACCTTTTGCTACAAGCCGAGCTTTAATGGTTTCAACCTTACCGTCTGATCCTCTTTTTCTTTTATAGACCCACTTGTATCCAATGGCTTTTACACTAACGGGTGGTTCTACAAGCTTCCAGACCTGATTAGAATCCATAGATTCTATTTCAGATATCATTGCTTTTTGCCAAGACTCTGCATCTTTATCTTGGAGTGCTTCATTGTAGGTACAGGGATCATAATCTTGTTCCTCAGGGACGAAGTCTGACGACTCTCCCAAGAACATATATCTATCAGGTTGTATCACAACCCTCCCACTACGACGAGGCACTATCGGTTGTGGTGTAACATTTGTGACACGTTGTGCAGTTATTTGTGGTTCATCCTCTTGTACTGTTGGTACTAAAGTACTTGGTGTCTCACGTCTCAGTTCTTCTAGAACAACTCTACTTATGGGTTTATTGTTCATCACATAGTCTTCCTCTAAGAATCGGGCATTGGTGCTAACAAATACCTTCTGATCCTTAGGACTTATAAAATAAACCTCCTTTCGTTCCTCTTGGATAGCCTACAAACAAGCGTACTTCTGTACGAGATTCCAACTTATCTGCTTTTCCATTCAGTACATGTGCAGAACTACCCCAAATGCGTACATGTTTCAGACTAGGCTTACGCCCAATCTACAGCTCTGTGGGAGTAAGAGGTACTGACTTAGAAGGAACCAAGTTCAAAATATAAGCTGCAGTCTCTAAGGCATATTCACAAAACGAATCTGGCAAATCTGAATAACTCATCTTTGATCTAACCATCTTTATAAGAGTTCTATTCCTTCTTTCGGCTACACCATTCTGTTGGGGCGTTCCAGATGCAGTCAATTGGGATGCAATCCCAGCCTCTAATAAATAATCCCTAAACTCTCCAAAGAGGTACTCGCTACCACGATCGGATCGTAATAACTTGATACATTTTCCATGACGTTTCTCCGTTTCAGCCTTGTACTCTTTGAATTTCTCAAAGCACTCAGACTTACGGTGCATCAAATAAATGTATCCATACCTTGAATAATCGTCAATAAATGTGATAAAATATTCAAAGCCACCTCTAGCTTGAATATTCATGGGTCCACACAAATCAGAATGAACCAATTCTAACACATCTTTGGCCCTATACCCCTTTGCCGTAAAAGGCCTTTTGGTCATTTTACCTTCCAAGCAGGATTCACAGACTGGTAGTGCCTCCACTTCTAATGAACTCAAAGGTCCATCTTCAACCAGTCTTTGAATCCTTCTTAGGTTAATATGCCCCAATCGCAAGTGCCAAAGATATGTTTGGTTCATACAAGAAGGTTCTTTTCTCTTATTTAAGTTAGATGACATATTATTCATTTCCATAAGTTGCATTGAGGGCGAAATAGGATTAATGACATACAAATTATCAACCAATGCACCAGAACAGATAAAATGTTTATTCTTTCTAATAACAATATTGTCATTAAAATAAACTGAATATCCATCCTTAACTAACATAGAAACAGAAACTAAATTCCTTCTAAGTGAATGTGCATAAAGACAATCTCTTAATGTCAAAGACTTATTTCTACCAAAAGATAAAGTAACATCTCCTAATGCAACGACCGATACTTTTGTAGCATCACCCATGAACAAGCATATCTCTCCATCACTAAGCCGTCTGGTTTCCTGGAACCCCTGCAATGTATTGCAGATATGATTAGTGGCTCCTGTATCTACACACCAGGTGTCGGTAGATAACACCGCTAAACATGTTTCAACTACTAGTAAATGAGATATACCTTCTTTGTTCCCTTGTTTGAGAAGTGGACAATCAGTCTTCCAATGTCCTGACCCTTTGCACTTGAAATATTTGCCTTTCGGCTTTTTCACCGTGCCTTGAGGTCCCATGCCCTTCTTTGCTGAGTTTGCCTGTTTCTGAATGTTATTCTTCTTCTTACCGACTTTTGGCTTAGAAGTAGAAGCCTTTTCAGAAACAAAAACATGACCACTCTGCCTAAAGAGAGATTCAGCATCCTGTAGCTCTTTTGCAAGTTCTGCCAAACTATACAACCTTTTGTTCATGTTGTAATTAAGGCAGAAATTGTCAAAACTTTTAGGCAGAGTCCCGAGAATGATATCGACCTGGGTTTCCCCATCGATTTTAGCTCCAAGGATCTCCATCTCATTCAGATGACCCATCATCTTGAGAACATGATCCTTTACTGGTATACCCTCAGCCATTTTTGTATTCATCAAACATTTCATAGCAAACTGCCTAGCTGCTCTACTCTGATGTTCGAAGAGTTCCTTGAGGTTATACATCATGTCATAAGCTGTGGCCATGGCCTGATGCTGATGTTGCAGTACATTTGACATAGATGCCAGAATGTAACACCGCGCCATCTCATCTGCCTTTTTCCACTTCTTATAAGCCTCTTTGACCTCTTCATCAGAATTAGCATCAGGCTTAGGTGGACATTCCTCAACAAGTACATATTTGTACTCCTCAACAGTCAGAACAATATCCAAATTACGTTTCCAGTCAATATAATTAGGTCCAGTAAGTTTGTTTTCTTTAAGAATCACCATAAGTGGACTGAAAGAACCCATTTTTGAAATTCTGAGAATCACATAAATAAAATTATGTAGGGCAAAAAAACTTTTTGAATTAACTAAATATTGATTCCCTCAAAACAATAATAAGAAATTCACCAACACCTTGAACACCATGAATTTAGCATGCCACGATAGTGTGAACGTATACAAATTCAACTTTGTTCAAGTAGATTTTTCTTATTAATTTTACTATTACGTCAACATAACTTTATGACAAATAAAATTAATATGCTGGTCTTGCTCTGGTCATATAAATAATAGCAGTGACTCCGATGGGGAGGATACCATTATTTGTATCTAAGTGTATACTATTACTTAATACTAAGTCCATTACCTTGTAATGAGTTCCTTCAGATGGAGAAGTGAACACATACTAGGCAACTTTCTATAATTATCCCTAAGGAAGTTTGTACAGGTGATCCATAATTATACTCATCCGATATGGAGGAAAGTACTAAAGCCAACACGTAAGTATAATTACATCACCTACAAACCAGTAATGGAGACCATAGAATTTATACTAAATAAAAATCCTCTCCCACTTAGTTATTTAACAATGAGAGTTTTTCCACTACCAAAATAACCAACTTTAGCGACGGCCACATCCGTCGCGAATCCGTCGGTAACATAAATTACCGACGGCATAGCGACGGATATTTGATGAAAATGGCCGTCGGGAAATACGTCGTCGCTAAAATTTGTCCGTCGCTAAGCCGTCGGACAAATGATTAACCGACGGACTAGCGACTGATTACCGATGGTTGCCTTTCAACGGATTAGCGACGGATTAGCGACTTGTTCCCGTCGATTTACATGCCATATAATATTAAAATATCCGTCGCTAAGCCGTCGTAAATAGGTCGGTAAAAGCGTATCAGAGAGGTTCCTGATACGCAAAATCAGTCGCTATTCCGTCGCCATTCCGTCGTTAACCTCGACGTAATAGCGACGGATTAGCGACGGATAGGGCGTCGGCCTGGTTCTGGAAAGCTTCCATAATTCCAGAACCATGTCGACGGATAATGGGTCGCTAAGCCGTCGCTAGTCCGTCGTCAGCCTCGACAGATTAGCGACGGATTAGCGACCCATTATCCGTCGCTAAGTCTCTGGAAACCTACCATATTTCCAGAACCATGTCGACGGATTTGCCGTCGCTAGGTAGTCGATATTCCGTCGCTAATATTAATCGTACCCAGTTAGCGACGGAAGTTCCGTCGCTAGTTGGTCGCTAGATCGTCGCTACCTGCAAATTTATTTCAACCAGTTAGCGACGGATTTCCCGTCCGTCGGTAACTGCAAATATTTATATAACCCAGTTAGCGACGGATTTTCCGTCGCTAGTTAATCGCTCATCGGTCGCTATATCCGTCGCTAATTAGTCGCTAGTCCGTCGCTAAATGCAACATTAATTAAAAAAATTACAGAAACATTCTATTTCCTTTTCATAAATATTACACATATTCATAATATCCAATATCCAAACATCCATGTACGATCAACAAATATCCAAATATCCAAATTCATAATATCCAATATCAAACAGAAATATCCAAACATCTATGTACAAATATCCAAACACAAATACACAAATTCATAATATCCAAACATTCATGTACGCTTCCAAAATATCCAGAATTCAAAATCCAAAAATAGTACAAATATCCAAAAACAGTACAAATATCATTGAGATGGATCGCGTCGTCGTTCGGCTCTGCGGATGTACTCTTCCACCATGTACGCCGGCACCTGGGATAACACATGCTCTGGAAGCGTGCGGAGCTGCTCTGGCGACATCAAGTCCATGAGCCCAATGAGCGCAGTATCCGGTACCAGGCGGACCTCGGCAGAACGGTCAAATGAATAACGTCCAGGGTCGGAAGGACCGGCAACCGCACTAGACGGACCGGGAGCAGACGGATCTGGACCGGGAGCAGAAGAAGGACGCGGAAGGCGCTCCAGCACATCCGATATTAGACTCTGCATTTCCGACATATCGGAGGTGAGAGTCGCAAGCTGCGTCCTCATATCGTCCGACGGGGGCGCGGGAGGAGGCGGGGGCGGTGGATATCTCGGAGTCGCGCCCTGCAACGACGCCGCCAGGGAACCTACGCCGTAGATGCGCCCTTTATTAAAGCCGCCGACAGACTCTACGAACACGTCGTCATAGCGAGCGGCCATAGAAGAGGGCGTCTGGGTGGGCGTCGTTTCGCCGACAACCTCGGCAGGGGGCTCAATCTGACTAAGGGCCTCACGATATGCAGCCTATCCAATGAATGTGTTTATACTATAAGTTTTTCTAAGTTATAATCTAAATCCTATGTTTCCCTAAGTTATAATTTGAATCCTACGTTCACCTAATTAAGTTAACAATAATTATATTTCTAATATAAATCTCATAAACGTAATTACTTACATCAGTCGCCTGGGCCCTCGCGTCGACGAAGCTCCCGTCTGCCCGCCTCTTGTGTGTATGCAGGAATACATCGTAGGCGGTGACCGACTCCGGCTCTCTCCCCTCCTTTACCGCCCGTTGTGCCTGCATACGAAATATACGTCGAATTTAATTAACTACGTATATTAATAGTACCGAATTTAATAGTGAAATGAATTTGTGGTATCTCACCAAATCTGCACGCGTCGCTGCGTGGGGCCTTGAACCTCCCGTATGCAGACCAGCGGCCTGTCTGCTCGCCTTCGCTTTCTCTGATTTCTCCCTGTACTGAGCAGTATTCATCTTATCCAACATCTGCTCGTAGTACTCCTCCCGGAGCCACTTCTTCCTCGAATGCACCGTACGAACGTCGTACACCGCATCCCGTATCTTCTTTCCGGCGGCGGCTTTGTAGGCCTTGCGAATCAACTCCTCGCGATGGGGGGGCCACCAGAACGTCGTCTGACATACAAATTAAATTATCACGTAATTAAAAAATTAGTGGATTAAATAATAATTAATAATTAACCAAAAGATATATATATACCTTCATCTCCTCGAGCCAGACGTACTGCATGTTCTGAGGCACCTCAGAAAAATTGAGGTAGGGGCCATGGTAGTTTTCCCGAATAATTTGCCCGAGTATCCGGGCAGCATCATACGGGAAAAACCTACAAAGAAGCAAAGACTGGATTATTAACTTGAATAAATGAAACAAATTTAATAAATTAACTTAAATTTACTTACGTATCACCCGCGGGCCATAGCTCTCGTCGGTTCTCGCCTATCGGCCTCTCTGGAGGCGTCGGAGGATCCGCGGGTCCGCGGATGTACTCACCGGTAGCAGGATGAAGCTGAATCCGGGGGTACTCCGGAGCCTACCCTGCAGTAACTGATGGTGTACCCGCTGGTGCATCCGGGGGCGGAACGGATCCGCTAGCGGATGGAGTCTCAGGCCTCGATGAAGATGAAGGTAGCGCAGAGATAGATCGACGGCGGGAAGAGTCTGTGGCCGGGCTCTCCAGGTCGGGATCGGAGGACTCTATATCCGGGGAATGTGGAAGACGACCACGACCGCTACCACCACGACCGCTACCATCACGTCCACGGCCAGTGCCGCTACCACCACGACCGCTACCATCACGTCCACGGCCAGTGCCGCTACCACCACGCCCACCACGGCCAGTACCGCCACCACCAGCACCACTACGGCCACGGCCACTGCCGCTACCAGCAGCACGAGTGGTAGTGACCATGACCTGTAAATAGAACACATAAATATAATTAACAATATAGAAGTATAAATGAATATAAAACTGAACTAAAATATATATACCAGCAGCAGGGCCGCGAGTGCCGTCAAGACAATGAGAACTAAGAGTGCCATCTGTAAAAAGAAAATCATACAATAAGTAGATGATCGAACGACAAAAACATAAACTGAAATAAGAATATGTCCGTCTAAACTGAATTCACTAAGTTAGTTGTAAGTGCTTCTAATATATACCGATATTTAATCTAATCATCGTTATCGTCCTCGTCCTCATCGTCATCGTCATCGTTCTCATCCTCATTCTCATCGTCGACTTCATCAATATCATCATGCTCATCGTCGACTTCATCTGTATCATCATCCTCATCCTCATCCTCATCCTCTTCTTCTTCTTCTTCTTCTTCTTCTTCTTCTTCTTCTTCTTCTTCTTCTTCTTCTACTTCTTCTTCAGGCTCAATACTTGGGACAAGACGCCTCTTTCTCCCCTGGTTGACAGCTAAGTCTTGTATATCAACCTCTTCCTCCCCTCTATTTTCCTCAGCATGAGGTATATCGACATCTTCCACGTCCATGGTATCCGACTGTTGTCCCATGTATTGGGGCTTCTCGATCTGGTCCTCTTGGTATGCTGGGTCTCCAACGTTGAATGTATTTCTAGATTTAATCTTGCATACTGCCCACCAGTCAAATCGATCTCTACGACGCCTTGGGTAGCTTGTATAGTAGACTTGAACAGCCTGACTTGCTATCGCAAACGTGTCGGACCCTCTATACCTCCTGCGATGATTTATATCGACGAATCCAAATTGTTTATCGATTCTCCAACCGATATTTGGTCTCGTATCGAACCACTCACATTTGAACATCACAATATGCATATCATATGGGGCACTATATTGTAAATCTACAATCTCCTGAAGCACTCCATAATAGTCAAAGTCCGGCTCGTCGTCATAGATGGTGCCTCTTATGCAAACACCAGAATTCTTGGTATCGAAGCCGTCATTGAGAAATTCGGCATTTATAGCATGCTGAGTTGACTTAAACTTGAAGCCATTAACGACATAGCCTGACAAAGTCTTTGCATGCTTCTTCGATCCCAATGCCAAATAACGAATGCTCTCATTTATGAGTGTTGTTTCAGGCAATAAAACCTGTAAACATGTATTGATAATTTAAATATTTTAGCTGCATATATTTTAATGGTAGCCGCATAACATATTATCTCAGTTACTTACGTATTTACGAAACCAGGACGGAAAGGTACAATCAACCTCTCTTTGAAGTCCCTCATCTGTAATATATGGTGTCCTCATTTTGACTTCACCTCTAAATACACTGTTAGAGAGAATAAAAATAAGTGTAGTCACTTAATTCACCAAATTAGAGATTATAACGAGGCGTAGTCACTTACTTCTCCAAATCTCTCACTTCTTGTATGTCACAATTTAACAAGACATATCGGTGAGCGGTATCATACTCATCGTCGGTCAACCACCGTTTCTTACTAGCCCCAATAGGCTTGCCCCTTAAAGTGAATATACCTCCATCCTCAACGTCTTCTTCATTCCTTTGAGGTCTATTTCGATTTGTCTCGACATGAGTATCGAAATAAATGGAGCAGAAATTTGACACCTCCTCGATAAGATATGATTCGCATATCGAAGCCTCTATATGAGCCTTGTTGCCAACTTTCTTCTTTAGATGGTGTAGGTACCTAAAGAGACAAATTATCTTGAGAATTAATAATGAATTGTAAAATCCACTTAAATTTCACTTAAATTATATCGATTTTTATTTACCTTTCAAAGGGGTACATCCATCGATAATGAACAGATGCACCGACACGGGCTTCGTATGCTAGATGAATCGGTAGATGCTCCATGCTGTCGAAAAAGCCCGGTGGAAATATTTTCTCTAACTTGCAGATTGTTAAGACAATCTTCTCCTCAAGTTGTACCATATGTTGCACCGTCAGCTTAGTTGAACAGATATTCCTGAAGAATGTAGACAGCTCGGCCAACGGAACCCATACAGCAGAAGGCAACAACTCTCTCAAAGCAATGGGCAGTAATCTTTCCATAAACACGTGGCAGTCGTGACTCTTCATTCCCGTTAGCTTGCGTTCATTGAGATCAACGCATCTAGACAAATTCGAAACATAGCCGTCGGGAAATCTTAAATTAGATATCCACTTGCAGATTATTAATCTATCTTCCTTGCTCAATGTGTATGGCGCTATAGGCTTACTTAATTGTCCACCAGCACCCCTTTGTATCAAGTTCAGATGAGGACGCTTGCATATCTCGGCTATGTCTTGTCTTGCTTTTGGATTGTCCTTCGTCTTTCCTTTAATATCCATGACGGTATTGAAGACATTATCGAACACATTCTTTTCGATATGCATGACATCAAGATTATGCCTTATAAGATTATCTTTCCAATAAGGCAAGTCCCAGAAGATACTCCGTTTGGTCCAGTTATGGCTTTGTCCGAACCCCTCGACACGATGGTTCGATGGATCTTCCATTGCGGTGGGCAATTCCTTTACAGCTTCCCAAATATCGTATCCCGAAAATCTGGCAGGAGGTTGAGAAAATTCTTGTTTTCCATATCTGAACGCGTCCTTATTCTTTCTCCAAGGATGGGTCGCGGGCAGAAATTGACGGTGACAGTCAAAGAAAGAAGTTTTTCCTCCATGCCTAAGGCGGAACGCCTTACTATTTTCCATGCATATCGGACAAGACATGTTGCCGTGCGTACTCCATCCCGACAGCATACCGTATGCTGGAAAATCATTGATTGTCCACATGAGTGAAGCTCTCATATGAAAGTTCTGTTTCCTGGAAATATCATAGGTCGTGACGCCGATCTCCCACAGCTGTTTCAGCTCATCCACCAACGGCTGTAAATATATATCGATGTTCTTCGTCGGATTTTTAGGACCGGGTATGATAGCTGTCAGAAACATATAAGGAGTCTTCATACACATCCATGGTGGCAGATTGTAAGGGGTAAGAATGACCGGCCAGCATGAGTACTGAGATCCCGACTGTCCGAAAGGGGCGAAGCCATCAGCACATAGCGCCAGGCGTACATTTCTAGGCTCTGCAGCAAAATCTGGATGACACAAATCAAAATATTTCCACGCCTCTCCATCCGAAGGATGTGACAATTCTCCTTCGTCCTTTATGCGTTCTTCGCTGTGCCACGTCATGTGTTCTGCTGTATTTAGAGACATATACATCCTCTACAAGCGCTTCGTGATCGACAAGTAATGCATATACTTGTAAGGACGTCGTTTTCTAGTCGACTTTCCTTTTCCCTGTACTGGCTTGTAACGATCCGCATTACAGAAGCTGCAACTTTCTGATACGTAATTCTCTTTGTAGTACAACATGCATCCGTTGCGACAACAATCTATCTTCTCGTACCCCAGTCCCAGTTGTCGGACCATCATCTTTGACTTGTAGAAGTTTTTTGGTAGCTCTTTTGATTCCTTCGGTAACACCTCCTTGATTACTTCTGTGATCCGATTATAGCAAGCTTATGGCAAGTTAAAATCAGACTTTATGTTCAACAACCGCATCGTCACTGACAGTGCGGAATGAGTCTCACAACCAGGATATAGAGAAGTATCTGCGTCCTGAAACATGTCATAGAACTCCTTCGCCTCGGGATTAGGATCCTCCGGATCAAAATTAGGCCCTGCCGCATCATACACCATATCTCGTGCAAGGTTCTGCAGATCTCCATAATCAACAGAGCATCCGTGGTCTTCGATGACATCTGTTGCAGCATTATCATCAAAAGCATAAGTAGCAGCTTCCGCAGCCTGTCTTTCGGAATATAGTTCACCTTGCGATGACCACAGGCCGTAATTACGTACGAAACCCTTACGGGTCAAATGATCTCTCACAGTCACCACTTCTTCGTAACGTCTATTGTGACATTTAACACATGGACACTTAATTTTGTTACCGTCCATGTACTGAGCTTTGCTCATTGCATAATTAAGAAATACTTCCACGCCTGCCTGAAAATCGTCACTCACACCAATTCTACTCTCGTGTTGCCGTTTGTACATCCATGTACGATCAACAAAATAACGACTCATCCTCAATTTGGATGTGAAAATCTGTATCGTAAGACAAACTAAACATAAGAATAGCCCGATACCGATACTCATAAATTTGGATTAGGGTTAGGATGTTAGATATAAGTGAACTAGGTGATGTAGAGTACAATATAGGGAACTATGAATGGACTGAAAGTTGCACATGAGAAGGTTCAATAAAGGGCCCATAAATGGGTTCACATGATAAGTTAGTAAGAATCCACATCACTATACATACTCCCCCGTCTCAGGAGTGTGTCTGGCTCCTATTTAGAACAGCACAGGTCACAACATGTCCAGAATAGCAAAACAGAGCTCTACAATGTATATCGGTATCGGACTATTCCTACGAGTATTGGTATCGGCGATATCAATACTCGTGTGAATAGGAGATTGCAATATAAGTCTAAGCTATCTAGCTAACATGTATACTTGCATTTACATTGTATCATAACTTGTATCTAGTTACCTTGCTAATCATGTATATACTCTTAACATATATGTGAAGACACTATACTAACATGTATTTAAATCAAGGTTCAAAGTATCGGTATCGGAATCGGTATCGAAATATATATTCCTACGAGTATTGGCATCGGCGATATCAATACTCGTGTGAATAGGAGATTGCAATATAAGTCTAAGCTATCTAGCTAACATGTATACTTGCATTTACATTGTATCATAACTTGTATCTAGTTACCTTGCTAATCATGTATATACTCTTAACATATATGTGAAGACACTATACTAACATTTATTTAAATCAAGGTTCAAAGTATCGGTATCGGAATCGGTATCGGACTATATATTCCTACGAGTATTGGCATCGGCGATATCAATACTCGTGTGAATAGGAGATTGCAATATAAGTCTAAGCTATCTAGCTAACATGTATACTTGCATTTACATTGTATCATAACTTGTATCTAGTTACCTTGCTAATCATGTATATACTCTTAACATATATGTGAAGATACTATACTAACATGTATTTAAATCAAGGTTCAAAGTATCGGTATCGGAATCGGTATCGGACTATATATTCCTACGAGTATTGGCATCGGCGATATCAATACTCGTGTGAATAGGAGATTGCAATATAAGTCTAAGCTATCTAGCTAACATGTATACTTGCATTTACATTGTATCATAACTTGTATCTAGTTACCTTGCAATATAAGTCTAAGCAATCTAGTATTGGTATCGGCGATATCGGTAGTATCGGCGGTATCGGATCGAAGTATCGGATTTTTTTGGTATTGGAAAACAAATAATTATTAATAAATTATTTACATTTAAAAACATATAATTTATACATTTAGGCATAATTTTAAGTGTTTTAAGTATTATTTCTTAGTAGTTTTGAAATTAAATGAAATTAAATTAAATGAAATAGTATTATTTCTTAGGATCGGGACATGCCAAACCGTATCCGTATCGGGGAATGCAACCCATTCCCCACCCCCCCGACCCCCCTGCCCCCATTCAACACCCCCCCGACCCCCCTGCCCTCTCCATTACCCACCCCCCCCCCGACCCCCCTGCCCCCATTCCCCACCCCCCCGACCCCCCTGCCCTCTCCACCCCCCACCCCCCGCCCCCCGACCCCCCTGCCCCCATTCCCGACCCCCCCCCCCCGACCCCCCTGCCCCCATTCAACACCCCCCCGACCCCCCTGCCCTCTCCACCCCCCACCTCCCGACCCCCCTGCCCCCATTCCCCACCCCCCCGACCCCCCGACCCTCATTCCCCACCCCCCCACCCCCTGCCCCCATTCTCCACACCCCCCCGACCCCCTGACCCCATTCACCACCCCCCCCCGCCCTCTCCACCCCCCGCGAAGCCGACCCCCCCCCCCACTCCCCCCCCGGCCCCAAAACCCAAAATTAGAGAAAGAGAGAGAGAGAGAGAGAGAGAGAGAGAGAGAGAGAGAGATACCTGGTAGAGAGAGAGAGAGAGCCGTGAGAGAGAGAGAGAGAGCCGCGCGCGAGAGAGAGAGAGCCGCACGCGAGAGAGAGAGAGCCGCGAGAGAGAGAGAGAGTTTTGGGGGGAATGAAAAATTCCCCCCCGTCGGTTCAATTTAAGTTAGGGCACAGAACCTAGCGACGGAATAGCGACGGAATAAATTAGTCGCTAAACCGTCGCCAATTAAAAGGTGTTTTCCGACGGATATATCCGTCGCCATTTAGTCGCTAAAGTTCCCGCCAATGTTTTAAAGATTTTGCCGCCAACATTTGCGACGAATAAGCGACGAAAAAGAATCCGTCGCTAACGTTCGTCGACTTAGCGACGGAAACCCGACAAATTTTTACATTTAAAATTGGAAAAAATTATGTTATGTTGCCTGTCGCTAATCCGTCGCTAAGATGTCGGAAACTGGTCGCTATTAGCGACGGAATCCGTCCGTCGCTAAACTTCCGTCGGTAAAGTGGGGTATTTTAGTAGTGTTCTACTAGTTGATATTATGTCCATGTTGTCCATTATTAATGTAGGCTTGGTTTTTCAAAAAAAAACAACCACACAATAATAAACATGCATAATCAGAAAAAGCAAAATGACAAAAATAAGAGAAAATATGCAACTATTATGGTCATCTTTGCTGCTCCTTCCTCAACTATCCGAATCCAAAATCTGGCGCTGCGCAGATCTATTCGGGGTTCAATTCCTTCATCGAAAATTATCTCGTCCTCAACTATTATGGTCATTTTTTTAGGTTTTGGCTGTCGATTCCTTCATCGAAAATCATCTGTCTGCCTCTGGACTGCTTAAAACCAGCACCTCGTCCGACGTCAAAAACAGCCACCACCGCCATCACGATTGATCAAAAATAATTAAAATTACATCAATCCTATACCTTCCGAAGGAGTTCACACATAATGTAGATTGAAAAATTAAAATAATAAGCAAGATCAACCCTCGTGATTTTAATTACATCCACAACAACAACAACATCCACGACATGTCCGTGGTTTAAACAACACAATCAAAAAAATATGCATTAGACCATAATAGTTGGATCTAAGATGCCCGCAAAATCGAGTTAGAATAGATCTACATCTACCGACTATTACATAGCGCAGGTTTTGTTGGACAACTTGGACGTATCAATCAATACGTAGATCCAAAGTGGCTCTGATACCAATTGATGGAACTGGGGATTCCCAGGACCCTTCCTTTGGTGTGCGTATTGATCGATAGAAAGTTAAACAAATCTAATACGTGTTCTAACCCTTCATAGGCGGAAACTAGGGTTCACGAATTATACCTGCGGCGGAAAGGAGACAAATAATTCCTGGCAATCTCGAGCGGACGACCCCAAGATCTTCTGCACGTATTCCTTCCTCGAGTTGGACGTCGTGTGGGCGACGATCTCCCAACCATTTCTTCTTCTTGGCAGCCCTCTCTTTCTCTCCTTACGTGAATCACGAATTTAGAGAAAGTTTCAGATTTCTAATCGATAATTTGGCAGCCAGAGAATAGAGGATATATATAGGCTACGACAGGGACCATGAGGAAAAATTAGGGTTAGGCCTCCTAACGGATCTGGATATCCCGTGTTCAGCCCGAACACACAATCCAGGCCCATTAACAATAGCTCGGTCCACTAATGAGCTATTTTTGCACTACCTCCCTAATCCAAAATTATGTTTGTGGGCTCCTTTTATTATATGCTCGTTTGGCTCCCCATGTTAAGATATCGTATGTCCGTCGATCAAATTAAGTTACTGACAAATATATTGATTCGACATCTTTTATCCTTAAGTAGTACCACTCAACTTTATTTGTCATGTCGGATATAATCCACCTGCAGGGTTTACATGACAATCCTTATGAGCTCCCTAAGGGGACATCATCAACCCGATGTATCGGGACATGGATTCCATTTATAATCAACAGCCCATCATACATACAATGTTATTACCCAATTCATAGAGGTTGTCGATCCATAATGAATCTCACTCTTTTATGAGTCAAAATAATACACACTGCATATACATGTCCGTTATTATATACGGATTAAGAGCACAAGCATCCATAATAACAGAGGTGTCTGTTCTCTTATGTAGTCAGTACAAAGAGAACAACCTCAAGTGGTCATGTTCAATACACACAAAGTGTACTAGTGTAAACCTATAGTCAAGATAGACTAATACCAGATTATACTACAACCTTTCCAATAGATTGTCCAAGTCCATCTAGGTTGTAAACTATTTATGTACTCCATAGAGAACTGATAATATGATCTTCTGTGTGACACCACACACCATATTATCTACAATATAGAATAACAGACATTTGCATTAACACTTGCAACAAATACAATATGCAAACATTTGCCCATATGATTCTCATTCAAAATTTAAGGAAATAAGGTTACTAAAAAAGTGATGCTTTTAGTATATATCCCTAACATTAAAGTCGCTGGGTGGCGCATTCACGGACACATGACGAAGGGCTGCCATATACGATATATGACCCAAAGTTCCGGCGTCAGGCAGGATGAAGCTGGCCTGGGTCTGGGTCACCGAATAACAGTGCCAGGCCCGAATACCATCCAAGACGCTCCCCTCGAAACCCAGGCAGGGATTAGGGTTATTCTTATATAATTGACTATACCCAAATTGCCGAGAGTACCGGCTGGGTAAGTATGGCTCCAAGTATACAATATTGCGGTTGTGGTACACCAGATGTGAGGGACGGATACTCTGCAACCAGTGAAATAGCTTTTCGAACAGGGCCTGGGGCGCAGCAGCGCTATCGAGGTGAACGCGTTTCATCTCTTCATCAGTAAAAGATGGGATCGACATAAAAAAGAGTATATGTCCACCCGCACAAGAGCGGCTCGGCAGTCGGGAAAGGTAGTATAGTTCCAGGGCATGTAGCGATAGTGATAGATGAAGGCATCGTCACTTGTCGTATTACCCTCCGGGCCAGGTCGCATCAGAGAGGGGCAATACATCAGCAGCCACCCCATTAAATAATGGTACGACTGCTCAATTCTGTTGAAGGCTTTCGCAAATTCACGAGTGATAATTTTTGACATAAAAATAAGAAGACCCCGATGAATGCTGCATACCATAGCTGGAAGCAGAGCCAACTTGCCTCCGAAGACCAGCTTCACCACCGAAATGATCAGGTTATGGCTGATCCTCTCAATCGAACCAGAGCCCCCCGAGACGACACAAATCCTCAGCCATTTCATCAGGTACCCGGCCAGGACGACCTTAGTAGAGAGAGGTTGGGTATCATGATAAAAATAGCAGAAAGTGTTGCTCAGACTCCCGAACCTGTCACTAGCAGCCCGGGCCCTCTTGGTGCTTCGTACCTGAGCAACTACTTTTTCCTGAGACTGGGGAATCCTAACGGCAACCCGACCAGAGGCGCTTAGGTCAAAAAGATAACCGATCCAAGCCTTGGTATGAGAAAAGTTCCCTTCTGAGCTTTCGTCCTTTTTTTGGATATTTGTTGACAGGTGCTATGGTGACATAGCACTTCCTGGTACACGGCAAGGAATCCGGGAAACCTCCGCTCCAGTTCTTCAAACTCTTCATTTGTCGGGGTACACTCCTCATAAGCTTCATCTCTCTAGGATAATTTGGACACATCATGCATCTCTTGAAGGGAAAGCCCCATCTCTCTCCCGGGGGTAAAGAAGGTCCCAGTCCGACAGTTGTACATCTTGAGCAGTGCTATAAACAACTTCGGGTTCATAAACAAGCCATAGTAGGAGCCCCTAACAGCGTAATAGAGGTCGATCCGTCGTAGGGTGTCCTCATACTCCACCAAGATCCAAGAGGTCAGATTGACCCATAGAGGGGAACGGTACAGCCAGTTCAATAGCGACAATTTTCCTGCAGGGTATGACCCTTTGCGAGCAATCCAATTCAAAAAAGTGTCGGCCTCGAAGAATCGTATGTTGGGCTTCAGTTCGTTAATGAGACTGCCAAGAGCCAGCCCAACGACAGAGTAGCTCATTGTTTACCTTACTGCAACCACTGATCGCGTAGGATTGTTAAAACAGATATGGCCCACGAAGACTCCCTGTTGATCCAGAGTTAGGGAACCCGACATCCTTCTTTCAAGAGGTACCATATTAAAACCTGATAAGGGGAAGTGGCGCTCCATTAGGGGTAAGTGAATCGCTTCCCCCTGAAAATAGAGGTCCTACCTCTCAGATATCTCTACAACGCTCGGGTCTAAAATAGCCATGGCATCCCCAATAGAAACATAGGTTTCAGATGAATGCCATTCAGCTGCCCAGTGTTCATCATGCTAAGTAAGAAGAAGAAGGATTGGCTTTTGATCTCCACCAATCTATCGTCAGGTTGACTTCAGGTGATCTGAGTCGACACATCTTGGACTATATGGTCAAATCTACCACCCAAGGCAGACTGAGCATACCCTACCAGAACCTCTCCTGAAGGAGCCATGAACAAGGTTACTGCAAAGATCAAAGAAAGAAGACATCTAGAAGAAAATAGAAATGAATGGGTTTTTAAGCAATACACAGAGCCTATACGGCTCAGTTATGAAGGGAGCATATGCAGCTCAAATTAAGTAACAGATGCAGCCTAGGCAAGCATAATATATGCGACCCAGATATGGGAGGATCCATGCGGCTCAGTCATATGATACCTATGCGGCTTAGACGAGGTACAAGCCGCATGTGCTCTGATACTTATGCAGCCCAGTCATACAGAGCACATGCGGTACATGCCCCATGAAGGCCAACTGTGTATTAAAGGCATTGAAGCCATGGCACAGCGGCAAAATATGGTCAGACCCGTGCATAAAACATGCGACATGGCTATTTAAATTCGAGTGATCATTCTTCCGTCTTACCCTTGATAGGAGGATGAACGTCTGGATGGAAGGAGGGTGACTTCTCACAAGCGGTCCCCTTCCCTTTGTCGACGGTGCTAGTGGCTTTAGAAGCTTTGGGGGCCATGGCTAGTCAGAGAAGATGAAGAAAATGCCACAAAGAGAAAGGAATTCGAAAGAGAATAGGAGAAATTCTCTTTCTATCACACAGCCTATATTTATAGGCTAAAATGGATAGGCGCCGCTTCGGTTATCCTGCCATTAAAAGATAATGATGGCCTTTTAGAGTTTATCCTTAGTAACCATCACCTTTATCTTGAAAAGAGAGCCCGTATCTTAAAAGCAAATCTGAGCATTAAATGCAGCAGTGACAGCTGGACAGAGTCTCTCTGCGGCTCGAAAAATTCCCTACAGACCGAAATCTTCCTGCGGCTCGAAGTTTTCCTGCGGCTTAACGTTTTATGAATGTCTCTATGCCTCTTATTTAATGTATTCCAAATATGCAATTTGAAAACTTTGAAGGGGGTCTTGTAGAAGCATGGAAAAAATGGAGCTTGTACGGATCATCACTCCATGCGGCCAAGAGAAACCAAGCCGCAGAGGGAAGGCTCTCGAAGATCCCATGCGGCCAAGTAAAACTAAGCCGCAGCAGGAGTGCTCCTGGAGACCCCATGCGGCTAAGAAAACTCGAGCCGCAGAAGCAAGGCTATCGAAGACCTTATGCGGCTAAGAAAACTCGAGCCGCAGAAGCAAGGCTCTCGAAGACCCCATGCGGCCAATTGAAACCAAGCCGCAGAAGTAAGGCTCTCGAAGATCCCATGCGGCCAAGTGAAACCAAGCCGCAGGGGGAATGTTTTCGAAGATCCCATGGGCTAAGTGGAGCCAAGCCGCAGAAGAAAGGTTTCTAAGGCCACTATGTGGCCAAAACGATTCAGGTTGTACTTTATGGGGGGGATACATGGCAATTTGAACAAGTCTCTACCACCCAGATTTGCTACAACAAAGAAATCTCAACAACCCCCACCAGCTGGCAGCCCAAGATCGAGTCTTCGTGTGTTGTTGCAGACACGTGGTCCTCTATGCGGCCCAAAATCTGCTTTATGCAGGAATCACTATAAATAGCAGGGTACCACACCCATGCTAAAGGTTGGCAATCAAAGGCTATCAAATTTTTTTAAGAGGAAAGATTGTGTCTGATAGTCCAAGGAGTAAGGCAGAGTTGCTACACTTTTTTGAGCCTCCATCGTCATCCCCAGAATCAAAAATTAAACAATTGTACTTAGATTGTTTCCTAGGATTTCTTTCTAGGCTTTTTTTTTGTACAAACGAGTTTGCAATCAAGTTCAATTCATCTGTAATTCTTGTTCTTGATATTTCAATGGCAAACAGGTACGTCGGTGCCATCAAGGTGGATCGAATTCAGATCGACCCTGGATCTTCTCTTAGCATTATCCCCCAGACTATGCTCCAGACATTGGGGATCCGTTGCATCGTCTGACGGCATCCCACACTACAATCAGCAGCTTCAACTCTAGCAAAAGTGAACTACTGGGCAAGATTCGGTTGAAATATAATATCGGTGATCTCCAGACCGAGGTGACTTGCTATGTCATAGATACAGACGATAATTATAACATCCTGTTGGGGCACCCTTGGCTACACGAATACATGGTGGTGCCGTCTACTCTTTGCCAATGTATGAAATATGTATCCACCAACGACATACTCAGGACGGAGTTTGCTGATGTCGATCCCTTCAGAGGGATTGTGGCCTTTTTTACGGACTCCGATCTATACAAATCGATTCATCTGGACGATAAAACCAACGATGCCGATGACGAAGCAGAAGCTGAAGCAGAGGCCGACCATGAAGCAGAAATGATAACCAGTGCCCCTCTGGGTGTACAAATCTAGGGCAAACCTCCTCAGGCATCGGCCCCTTTTGTAGTCAAGCTATGCAGGAAGGCACGAGCCTCTCTGGTTGGAACAACCACTGAATTCCCTTTGAAGATTTGACTTAAGGGGAAACCTCCCCAAGTGTCGGCACCTCTCGTGGAAAAGTTGCGCGGGAAAGCACCAATTCCCGGAGCACCAGCTGAGGCACCTCTCAAAATATGGTTCAAGGGGAGACCTCCCCAATCGTCGGCCCCTCTCGCCGTTAAACTACAAGGGAAGGCCCCAGTGTCTCTCTCAGCACAGGCTCAGGAGCCGGTACGATCCAAACTCTCGATGAACTCTTCCGAGTCCCCCAAGGCTACTCCGGTCCTCACTGACAAAGAATTGGAAGATTACATACCTGCCAATGTCGATGCCCCATCTCTCGATGATGTAATTCCCCGGGACAAGATCCCGTACTTTATCAATAAAAGGCTGTCATTAAATTATTCTATTCTTCTATATTGGAATACCATGTATATCCTAGATAATGCCCTACAGTCATTATAAACACAAATAACGACTGTGAATCATGTAAATCGAGTCGTCCTATACCAAGGAGTCTGTTATATAGTCCTACCCCGGAACCAGGACGAGAAACCTATTATCTTCGGCACGGTCGAGCGCCATCAAGAACTCCAGCCAGTCGAACCAGAACCTGATACTGGCAGAATACAAGTGTATCGATACACCGATCAAGCAAAGTACCTCATCCAAAAGATGGGTTACAACTTAAAGAACGGCCAAGGTTTGAACTATGGCAAAGGTCGCCGTCTTCCTTTGCGACTCCCTGTTCTAAAAGGGTAGCCACAAGTTTATTACCACTATAGGAGCAATGGCACCTATAGAGGGGGGTGAATAGAGTGCAGTGGAGAATATTTAGCAATTAAAAATTTAACTCCAAGCAGTTGAAGCAATATATATATATAAAATAATTACAAGTAAGTCAGTAAAATCAGGGCGAGAAAATAATACGCAAAGACAACAGGTTTATACTGGTTTTCCACTGTGAGGTCTAGTCCAGTCTCGAGTACTCAATCCGATGTTTAAATCCACTATTTGAAATAGAGATTACACCATGTGCTTTGCTCCAAAGAACACGCTAACTTCACCACCGTCGTATTTTTATCCGAAGCCCACGAACAAACTTCAACACCTTTCTGAAGAAAGCTTTTATGTGCCAAGCTTGTACAACTCGAAACTCCTACTCGAAAACCACCGACACTTAGAAGAATAGAGTTGACTTGGACATTTTAAGATTAAAGCTTTGGAAATGGAATAGAAAGCTTAGGAATAGATAGAGAAGATGAAGATTGAATCTGTGTTTGGAAATGAAAATTCTTATCTATTTATAGGTTTTTCTAGGACAGAGTTCGGGCAGAACTCAGTACCCTAACGTTCAAAAATTCTAACGTTGGAAATCTATAAGAATAGGTAAAGCTTCTGACCAGGAGTGAATTCTGTTGACCGAGTTTGGGCAGACCTCTGGCCGAGTTCGGTTAGCCTAATTCCAAGGCAATTTTGGTTTTTGGATCTGGTTTGGTTTAGGATCAAATCCGGAATTGGTTTGGTTTGGTTTAGGAATGAATCAAGATGGGTTTAGTTTAGGATAGACTTCTAATTGCCAGTGATCCCGATTCACAAATAATCTAGACTCAATAAAATAGAAAAATAAAAATAAATATAAAAATTTTAGAGACGACACAATCTGTATTCTTTGGTTCTTTTCATATCGAGATCAAAGTTTTAAGATACTTATCGAAATGGGTTTGACTATGGCTAAATGTGCCAACAATCTTTCCCATTTGATAATATGACAAAACTACGATTGATACTTAAGGAAAAGTTCAGCTTGAAGTGAAAGTAGACTTGATGAGTACGGAAGGTACGGTAGTAGCTTTTTGTCCATCAAAAAATGGTACAGTACAATGCTCAATGCTCCCCCATAGTGTACGGTCAAGTCTTATTACTCTTCCGTAATAAGACATTCTGCTGAATGTGTATCTGTAGTGTCTAAACCAAAATTCTTTCAAACCAAATTAGTAATACAGTAAATAATCATCAGAAATCGTAATTTGTATCCAAGATGAATCAAATCTAAAGGAATCTCATCTAAATGAATCTTACTAAATTTTACAATCTTAATCAATCTTACTCTCCCATTTTGTTATAATAGCAAAATGGTATAGCAATATTAAACCACAAAGCATAATAGAAGACATGCATGGAATAATGGAAATATTAGCATAAACTGAAAAAAGTATTGCATACATCATACAGAAAAAGAAAACTAAAAAAGTCATAACTGATAATGCTTGAAAGAAGCATTTATCACTAATACATGCCAACTAAAATAAAGTCAAAACGTAACAAAGTCACGGACCTATCACGAGGAATAACATATCCTCAACTATCATCCTTATCATCACAGTTATCAGCTGCAGCACCAGCAGTACCAGAAGGACCGGTCTCAGCAGATCGTCTGGGGTCATATCGAGCAGCCACAGGGTCAAAGTAATGCTGCGCCTTACGGTCATCAATGTGATAGTCAAGCCGGGTTGGATCACGAACCATAGGAATGGGGCCTCTAGGGTTGTGAGTAAGGCTATACGACAAATCATGAACCGTGTTCGAGATGGCCTGGTGCTGAAGGGTAGTACAGAAATCCATAGCACGGAACTGATCCAGCATGAGAGTCTGAAGGGACTCAAGAGTAACACCGACAGGAGGATGAGTAGCCTGAGAATCAGTGGAAGTGGGTGTGACTACAGGAGGTGGAACCTTTGTAGGCTGAGCTGGGCGACGATGCTCATGAAGATAGGCAGGAGCAGCATCCTCAGCACAGTCTATAAGACTGACCTCAAAATACTGAAAGATGATAGGGAGGTACATCACGTATAGAATACGTCGCGAGAAAGTCTTGCGACAATGATCCATAGCAGAGATGATAGTTTTGGGAAGACTAAAAGAAACATGAAAGTGAAGATGATAAATCGCTGAGAGTTCCAGGTAGGAAATCTCATCTGTGGCAGTATTCTTAGGAAGGATAGTGGAGAATACCATGCGACGGAGATCATAGAAGTAGTTGTTCATATGTCTAGGGCAAAGAGTGCCATAGGGTCGAGGATTCGGTTCACAGAGCGAATCATGGAAGGAATCAAAAGTTGTCCCCTCGGGAAACTCAACATAGGTGATTTTGACAAGTACCTCCCCATCATTGGGTACGTAGAGAATGATTGCTAAATCATCGGCATCAAACTCGATGTCGACTCCACCAACTTTTGATTTTACCGTGGCCTTTGTGACCGAGAAATTACAATAGAACATACGAATGGCGTTGGTATAAAAGGAAAAAGTGGTTTGAACTAACTCTAGCAAATGATGGTATGTGAATACACTAGAGTGATCAGGAAATAACGTGAAGTTGATAGGAGTGCCCGGACAGATTTTTCTTTTATGAAAGTCCGTGAACCAAGAGTCCGAAGCTTCTTGGGACACAAAAATAAATTCATCGAAGAAATCTTCGTCGGGTCTCGAAAGAGTGTAAGGAGAAAACGAGGCCGCCTCATGAGGAGTCGAGGACGAACATTCATCAACTTTCCTATTCTTTTGAGAAGAAATATGTTGTTTGGGAGCCATATAAAAATTGAACGAAAAGAAAAGAGAGAGAGATATCGAAATTGATGGAAGACAGTGGAAGAGAACCTCGAGAGAGCTCCAAATTTAAAGTTTGAAGGCTTGAAGAGCTTGGATGAGGGAGAACTTGGATGTTAGGGTTAGGGTTTCGGTATGGTTTTGGAGGTGCTGTGAGGAAGATGATGATGTAAAAGAAGATTAAATAGAAGGGGGCTCGGCTGTCCAGCTTCTATTTGAAATCCTCCAGACCGAGTTTGATCCGAGTTCGGCCAAAACTCTGACCGAGTTTGGTTTCTAGGGTTTCAAGACAGTTGTTGGAAACAGTGTGATAGTTTTTTAACATAAATACGAAAATAAATTAGAATTAAGTGTGTTGAAGAAAATAATTTAATATTTATTAATTTATTTCCCATAAATTGACATAAATACTTTGGTTTAGCTGTAGGGGCCGGATCCTAGCTAGCGGTAGTCCGAAGACTAGTACACCGTGTCGCTTCAGGTTATTTACACCTATGTGACAGAAGGGTCCTTTCAGCTTATAACCAAGATAAATTTAGCAAATTCATGGTCATTAAATAATAATATTATATTATATTACCTCAACATCCAGAATTCCTAATTCTCTTTGTATAAAGTTAAAACGATCTTCAGCCAAAGACTTTGTGAAGATGTCAGCTAGTTGATGTTCAGTATCAACAAATTCTAAAATAATATCACCTTGCAAAATATGGTCCCTCAAAAAGTGATGTCTAATTTTGTATGTGTTTAGTGCGTGAATGACATATTGGATTCTTAGTAAGATTAATAGAGCTAGTGTTATCACAGTAAATGGGAATATGATGAAAGAATAATTGAAAGTCTTCCAGAGTTTGTTTTATCCACAAAATTTATGCACAACAACGTCCTGCAGCTATATACTCAGCTTTATTAGTTGATAATACAACTGAATTTTGTTTCTTAGAAAACCAGGAGACTAATGACTTTTTTAGGAAATGACATATACCGCTGGTACTTTTACGATCGACCTTTTATCCAGCAAAATCTTCGTCCGAGTAACCTATCAGGTCAAATGAATTACTTTTGGGATACCAAAGACCGGTTGTCAAAGTTCTTTTACGGTATCGTAAGATACGCTTAACAGCACTTACATGTGATTCTTTAGGACAAACCTGATATCTAGCACATAAGCATACCGCAAACATAATGTCTGGATGACTAGCAGTTAAGTATAGTAAACTACCAATCATACCTCTGTACTTACGTATGTCGGCTGGTGTATCGCTTTCATCTATATCAAGCTTTGTAGACGTTGCCATTGGAGTGCCAATAGCTTTGACATTTTCCATAGCAAATTTCTTTAGCAAGTCTTTTGTATATTTGGCTTGATTAATAAAAATTCCTTGTAAACTCTGCTTAATTTGCAGTCCAAGGAAGAATGTTAATTCTCCCATCATGCTCATTTCGAATTCACTCTGCATACACTTAGCAAACTCGTTACATAGCATCTCATTAGTAGCTCCAAAGATTATATCATCTACATATATCTGCACTAGTAAAATATTTTTGTCCAAAGATTTTAAAAACAAAGTTGAATCAACCTTCCTTTGGAAAAATCGTGTTCAAGTAGGAAAGAACTAAGACGCTCATACCATGCACGGGGTGCATGTTTGAGTCTGTAGAGAGCTTTTCGAAGCTTGAATACGTGATCAAAAAATTTGAAATCTTCAAAGCCAATTGTCTTGAGCTGGAATGAGTGCTTACGCCTTTTGACACATCATCGATTACCATGTCTTCGGGATGGTCTGGTGTAAATCGCATACGTTTCGGCAGACTTTCCAGATAAGACGTGGAAGTATCTTCTTTTGTGGGAGTTTCTTCTTCATTGTCACTATCGTATTGTCTTTTGACATTTAGCTCATCGAACTTGCCATTGATTGATTCTTCAATATTAAGTGATTTCTTATTGAATACTCTGTATCCTTTGCTTTTTGCCACATATCCCAAGAAAATTCCTTCATCAGCTTTTTCATCAAATTTTCTCAAGTTATCTTTTGTATTTATAATATAACATCTGCATCCAAAGATCTTGAAGTAGCTGATATTAGGAGTTCTATTAAACCGTAATTCATAAGGAGTCTTTTTAGAGATAGGTCTAATAAGAACTCTATTCAATACATGGCATGCTGTATAGACAGCTTCTGCCCAAAAGTATTTAGGAAGATTGTACTGATTAAGCATAACTCTGGCCATATCACCGAGAGTTCTGTTCTTCCTTTCTACAACTCCATTCTGCCGAGGAGTTCTGGGGCAAGGGAATTCATGAGATAATCCATTTGAATTACAGTAAGACTTGAATTCATGATTATCGAATTCTTCTCCATGATCACTTCGAACACGAGTAATCAAGAATCCTTTCTCGTTTTGTACCTTCTTACAGAAAGATACAAACTCGAAAAAGTCCTTATTCTTATTTACAAGAAAATAAACCCAAGTATATCGTGAATAGTCATCGACTATCACGTAAGCATAAAGTTTTCTGTCAAGACTGGCGACTCTACTTGGTCCAAACAAGTCCATATGAATTAATTACAGGGGTCTAGAGGGACTTACAGCGTTTATTGATTTGAAAGATGATTTAGATGCCTTATTCTTATCACAATCAGCACAGATCATATCTTACTTGAAACTTATTTCAGGTAGGCCTCCTACCAGTTTCTTGGTGGATAATCTTACAATCGTGTCCATGTTTGCATGACCAAGACGCATATGCCAAATCCATCTTTCGTCTTGTGTTGTAAATAGACATTTTCCTGTATTGTTAGTCTTTTCTGACAATTATAAAACATATATGTTGTCCTCTCTTATTCCCTTAAAGAAAATTATTCTAGAGTTTTTATCATAGGCAAAACATTTATTTTTAACAAAATTTATTCCATAACTTGATCAGCTAATTGACTGATACTCAACAAGTTATGTTTCAATTCTATTACTAAGCAAACATTTTAAATAATTGGAGGGGGAGAGATACCTATGTCATCAATGCCCATGATATTACCTTTAAGATTGTTTCCAAAGGAGACATAGCCTTCTTTCTTCATCGATAGAGTTGCAAACAATTTGTCATCAACTGTCATATGCCTGGAGCAACCACTATCGAGTATCCACTTGCTTTTAGTAGGAGGAGGATGGTCCACCTACAACACAAGTTGAAGATGTAACCTTTGGTACCCACTTTCTTGAGGGTCTTGATGTGTTAGCTTTTGGAACCCATTTATACACATTCATATCTACTAGCTTTCTAATCTTACACTGTGGTGACACATGTCCTTTTAATCCACAATAATGACATGTAGCAAAAGTGTTAGTGCTAGGTTTTGTTTAAAAAACATGCTTTTAATTTTTTGAAAAGGTGTGTGTACTCGTGTTGTGTGGAAACATGTATATATAAGCATGATTTTTAACATTACCAGTCGTGTCGTTAGTGTGGTGTTTGTGTTTTTCCTTCTGACTAGTGTTTATCTGAGCAATTAGTCTAGCGACTTGTTTGCTCAGTTTTATCTCTAACTTTTTAGAGTTGCCATTGGCTTCATTTAATTTGGCCGTGAGTGAATCTACTCTTTGAATAGCAATGTTATACTTATTCTTCTCTAGTTCATAGAGATTGTTAAGTTTTGCATTTTCTTGATTTATTTTCTCAAGCTTTTTAAGAGAATCATGCAGACTCAGCTTTAAAGAAGTAATCTCATTGGTGTCAATAGAAGAATCTTTAATATCTTCTAAAATCCTAGATTACTTTGAAAATTTAGACCATACAAATTTTAGCTATTTTTAAGCATTTTTGTACATGTCTATCATTTTCTTCTGATCGGCCAATAGATCAGAGAAAGCCTCACATAATTCATCAAAAGTAAATTCTTCATAGAGAGGGTTAGTTATTACCTTAGCATCTGTAGCCATGAAGCATAGGTTTGCTGAGCTCCGAGAGTTGTCTTCTTCTTAAGAGTCACTAGCCTTCTTTCACACCAGATACTAGTGTTTGTATAGTTTTTGGTTGTTGACCTTCCCTTGCTTGTCTGATCATATCTGCTTGTTTGGTCGTGTCTGCTTCCTTTTCTTATAACAGGGCAATCCTTTTTTATGTAACCTGTTCTTTTGCAGCTAAAATAGATCGGTTCTTCGTCATCTTTGAAGTCCTTCTTCTTCTTGTTTGACTTCTCGTGTCTAAGGAATCTTCTGAAGTTCCTTGGTATCAGGGCTATTTGCTCGTTGTCCGAGTCGTCTAATTCACTCTCGTCGTCAGAGATTGTTTTATGACTTGCCTTGAATGCTATTGTCTTCTCTTTCAGATGTTGATCTTCGAAATCCTGAAGGTCCAACTCATGTGTCATAAGCTTTCCAGTCAGGATTTCAAGACTCATTGTCGAGAGATCATTTCCTTCTATAATGGCCGTTGCTTTTAGATTCTAGCTTTTTGGTAGTCCACGAAGAATCTTCCGAATCTTTTCATGATTACTGTAATCTTTTCCAAGGGAAGCTAGAAGATTAACAATATCTAAAAATCTAGTAAACATAGCAGTAATAGTCTCATTAGGCTTCATTTTGAATGCCTCATATTCTTGTGTAAGTTATAAGATTTTGGATTCCTTCACTTGTGAAGTACCTTCATGAGTAACCTCAAGAAGTTTCCAAACCTCGTTGGATGTGGCACATATAGAGACTCTATTGAACTCAGTTTTAGCAATAGCACAGAATAAAGCATTGATGGCTTTTGCATCAAGGTAAGCTTGTTTCTTTTCATTATCGGTGTATCTATCAAATGGTTTGTCAACTAGAGCACCATCTATCGTAATAGGTAGTGGTTTCTTATAACCATTGACGACAATCGACCATAAACTGAAATCAAGTGACTTGAGGAAAAAGCTCATCCGTGTCTTCCAGTACATGTAATTTGTGCCATCAAATAAAGGTGGCCTATTACTTGACTGACCTTCACCCTTGCTTGGAAATAAGGATGCCATATCTCAAGGAGTGTTAATTCCGTCGAGAGATACCTGCTCTGATACCAATTGTAGGAACAATGGCACCTCTAGAGGGGGTGAGTAGAGTGCAGCGAAGAATATTTAGCAATTAAAAATTTAACTCTAAGCAGGTGAAGCAATATATATATATATATATATATATATATATATATATATATATATATATATATATATATATATATATATATAACAATTGCAAGTAAGTCAGTAAAATTAGGGCGAGAAAACAATACGCAAAGACAACAGGTTTATACTGTTTTCCCTCTGTGAGGACTATTCCAGTCTCGAGTACTCAACCCGATGTTTGAATCCACAATTTGAAATAGAGAATACACTACGTGTTTTGCTCCGAAGAATACGCCAACTTCACCACCGTCGTGTTTTTATCCGAAGCCCACGAACAAACTTTAACACCTTTCATAAGAAAGCTTTTATACGCCAAGCTTGTACAACTCGAAACTCCTACTCGGAAACCACCGGCACTTAGAAGAATAAAGTTGACTTGGAGATTTGAAGATTAAAGCTTTGGGAATGGAATAGAAAGCTTAGGAATAGATAGAGAAGATGAAGATTGAATCTATGTTTGGAAATGAAAAATTCTTCTCTATTTATAGGTTTTTTAGGACGGAGCTCGGGCAGAACTCGGTACCCTAATGTTCATAAAATTCAAACATTGGAGATCCACAAGAATAGGTAAAGCTTCTGACCAGGAGTGAATTCTGCTGATCGAGTTCGGTTATCCTAATTCCAGGGCAGTTTTGGTTTTTGGATCTGGTTTGATTTAGGATCAAATCAGGAATTGGTTTGGTTTGGTTTTGGAATGAATCAAGACGGGTTTGGTTTAGGCTAGACTTCTAATTGCCAGTGATCCTGATTCACAAATAATCTAGACTCAATAAAATAGCAAAATACGAAATAAATATAAAAATCTCAGAGACGATGTAATCTGTATTCTTCGTTTCTTTTCATAGCGAAATTGAAGTTTTAAGACACTTATCGAAATCGGTTTGACTATGGCTAAATGTGCCAACAAATACCACCGCACTCGACGGGGGGTAGGCTATATCACACCTCCCATAATCGACGAGAGTTCAGAAGTAGAGGAGGCTATACACTCTCATTCTTCTGAAATTTCAACTTAGGACTCTGACACTAACATTGGTCTAATCTTTAGGAAAGTATTATCAGTCAACATGACATCCACACATCCTTCAGAAGAAGAGGACGACAATCAAATAGTAGGGTTTGCTGATAAAGATGGGTTTGGGCTCAACGCCTAGGGGCACAATGGAATCTCGTTTTGAGCTACGAGAACCCCCCACTGAAGATGAAGTCGAGCAGATCGACTTAGAGGGTGAATCCTCGTCCAAACCCATCTTTATCAGCAAAAGCCTGGAAAGGGAGGATCGAGAATCCCTAATTCAACTGGTCAAAGAATACATCGATGTCTTCGTCTGAAGCTATGAAGACATGTCGGGCCTAGACCCGCAGGTCGCAATGCACAAGCTGAACATCTTACCTAACGCCAAGCCTATTAAGCAGCAACAACGGTGCTTTTTTCCTAACATCATAGACGCCATTGACAAAGAAATTAATAAACTCTTAGACAATGAATTTATTTACGAGGAACAACATCAAGATTGGGTGGCTAACGTCATCTCTGTAACTAAAAAAGAATGAAAAGATCCTAGTCTACATCGACTTCCGGGACCTCAACTCAGCTTGCCCGAAAGACGAGTTCCCACTCTCGAACACTGACGTAATGATCGACAATACAAATGGCTTTGAACGCGCATCCTTTACGGATGGATATTCAGTCTACAACTAGATAAAGATGTTGCCGGATGACGAGAAACATACGTCGTTTAGGACTCCAAAGGGGGTTTACTGCTACACGGTGATGCCCTTCGGCTTGAAGAATGCAGGTGCCACATACTAGCGAGCTATGAACACCATCTTTCGCCAACACCTCTACAAGATAGACGAATTCTACGTTGACGACATCGCTGTCAAGAACCGGCTACGAAGTGATCACTTACAAGATCTGAGGACAGTCTTCGATCTTATGCGGGCCCACCAGCTCAAGGTGAACCCCGCCAAATCCTTCTGCGGGATTTTCAATGACAAATTCCTGGGCTTCATCATCACTGCAAAAGGCATCCATGTTGATCCCGAGAAGACGAAAGCCATCCTTAACATGGATCATCCGAAGAACCTTAGAAAAATTTGAGGCCTAAAAGGACGTCTCGCATACATCCGAAGGTTTATCACAAACCTTTCCAATAAATATCAGCCCTTCACTAAACTCATGAAGAAGGGAGTCTCATACGTCTGGATGAAGGAATGTCAGAAGGCATTTGATGACATCAAAACCTATCTCATAAGTCCTCCAGTCCTAGTGGCACCCATCTTAGGCAAACCCTTTTTGCTCTATGTCCGTGCGATGGATCATTCTCTCAGCGCTCTATTGGCCCATAATAATGATACATGCTACGAGCAAGCTATTTACTACCTGAGCAGGACAATGATCGGGGCTGAACCCGGTCCAACCCCGTCGAAAAAGAATGTCTAGCTCTGTTATTTGCCATCCAGAAGACTCGTCATTATGTCTCGGGGCAGATGATCTATGTCATCTCCCGAGTCAATCCACTCAGAGTCTCCAGGACAAAGTCGGGAGCGCTAAACTCTCGATTAGCTACCTGGGCAATACTATTGACACCATATGATATGGTATTTATCCCGCAAAAAGTTGTTAAAGGTCAGGCACTGGCCGACTTCTTAGCTGCACATCCTATTCCGGAGTCATCCAAACTCTATGAAGATATTCCAAATGATGTACTGGAGTACAATATTGTCGAAGAAAATTCTGTCTGGCAGATTTTCATCGATGGTGATTCAAGAAGAGGCCTCAAGGTCCAGATCATCGCAGGGGTAGGGGTAGTCTTAATCTCTTCCGACAAGCTGGTCATCCAGCGTGCCTATTCCCTATCAGTGCCACGCTCCAACAATGTGGCGGAGTACAATACCCCTATTATGGGCCTCCAGTTAGCAAAACAGCTGGGAGTAGAATACCTTGAGTCTTATGGCCATTCAAAACTTGTCGTCAACCAGGTCTATGGATAATACGAAGTACACCACGAAGACATGGTACCCTATTATAAAGTAGCCTTGGATATCATCTCAACCTTTATCGATTTCTTCATAGAATACGTATCCCGGTTACAAAATCTAGAAGCTGATGCTCTGGCTGGCCTCGCAACCTCAATGGCGGCACCTATCGGCACTCAACACTTCGTTACAGTAGCTGGTAGGGATTTGGCGTGCTCGAGAAACAATCTTTGCATGTCTTCGAACTATGCCATGCCTACCAATGCCAGTGTCAACTTCTGAGACTGGAGGTTCCCGTTCATCGACTTTGTAGTCAACGGAATCCTCCCAGACGACCCGAAGGAAGCAATCTCTGTTGAAAGGTGCACCCTCTGATTCTACTGCGATACAGTCACCTAAATGTTGTATCAAAGCTCCTATGACGGGCTCCTCCTCTGATATCAATCAAATGAGGAAGCAGTCGAAGCCCTCCGAGATGCTAATGATGGGACCTGTGGAGCTCATCAACCTGGTCCCAAGCTATAGGACCGACTCCGACGATTGGGCTATTACTGGCCCACTATGATGGCTGACGCTACTGAATATACAAAAAAGTGTCGTACCTATCATCTCCAAGCTGATTTCATCCATCGACCTCCGGAACTCCTATACCCTACAGTCGCTTCCTGGCTATTCAAAGCCTGGGGTATGGACATAGTAGGACCAATCACCCCTCCCTCATCCAGGGAACATCGCTTCATCCTGGCAATCATCGACTACTTCTCTAAGTGGGCGGAAGCAGTACCTCTGACAGAGGTAAAAAGTCTAAGTGATCAGATTCATCAAACATCACGTTATCTACCATTTTGGAGTACCTCAGAGGATCATCCATGACAATAACCCACACTTCATCAGCCATTTGTTCAGCAGATTCTGTGATAGGAATCGTATTCAGTACGTGGTATCAACCGCCTACAATCCGGCAGAAAACGGATTGGTCAAGGATTTCAATAAAACCATCTTCAAACTACTCAAAAAAGTCGTGTCATCTAACAAATACGATTGGGATGAAAAACTAGGCGAATGCCTTTGGGCTTACTGCACAACGGTATGGACACCATCAGACAACACACCATTCTTCATAGTTCACGGGCGCGAAGCAGTACTACCTCTGAAAATCAATATCCCCTCACTTCGGGTGGCTATCACGAACCAGCTGACAGAGGAAGACAATCAACGTCGCTGTCTGCAAGAGTTGGAGGCGTTGCTTGAAAAATGCCTCCAACTCAACAACGTACCAAGTTCAACCAAGCTTGTATTTCACAAGCTTTCAACACGAAAGTCAAACAAAGGACTTTCTAAGTGGGTGATCTCGTCTTGTCAGTCAGAAGTTCGATGGTGATGACTCACAAAACACCAAGCAAGTTCGAACCCAAATAGGAAGGCCCTTCATCATAGAGACGGTATACTCTAACGGTACCTATCGACTTGCAAAGCCAAATGGGGACTTGTTTATGATGCCAATCAATAGCAAGTTCCTAAAGAAGTATTATGCTTGAGATTCCTCAATATGTACTTCCATCTCTCCAGCAGGAGAACTCATGAACTCAACTATTGGGTTCACTCTCCTTCCCTCATGATTATATGCTTCTGGAACCCGGTTATTCTACTGCATTCTCTCCCAAGTAGAAAACATCCATGTCCATATCACCTCTGAGTTGTTTTTCAACACCCCACAAAGCTAAATCTTACATTTCGTAAGATCACGCTAAATGCTATGTTTACCACGTCCACATTACCTATGAGTAAACATTCCATGTAGCAACCCCCGCGTTGTTGTACTGCGATCATAGAACATCAACGTCCATATCACCTCTAAGTTATTCTTGGTATCCCTACCGAGTTCATTCCTACCATGTCTATATTACCTCTGAGTAGGAAAACTCTTCCACAAACCCCATATCTACCACGCCTATATGACCTTTGAGTAAATATGCTGGTCCCTCTCTCAACTTATTATCTGTACCAAGAAACCAAGGTGCACAAAAGATAATAGGTCCACCAAAAACTACAAGTTCATCACAAAAGTTGAACAAGCAAAAGTTCTTTATTTCTTTATCCAATAAGAGTAAAGGATTACATCATCGTTGAAAAGAAACAAAACCAAAATACATCTCAAGGCATCGAAGAACAAAGATACAAAATACTAAAGACAAGAAAAGCAAGTCGGCTTCAGCTTTATTCCCCGAGAATGGCAACTGCAGAACGGACGATAAAATCCTGCAGCCAGGGATGATAGTTACATTGACGCATATACCACTCCCTCATCCATTTCGCATATGAAGGTTCTATCTGATTAAGGTCCTCGGCAGGGGCAGGAGGATCAGAACTTCTGGTACTACTACCTTTCGGCACGGGCTCCTCCTTAATGATAACTTCAACTTTCGAAGTTATCTTCTCCTTAACGGTAACCGATTCCCCTTTGATAAAAGGGGACGGTATCTCCTCCTTCACGACCGCCTCCTCTTTCGACCTAAACACTACGACAAAACAAGACAAAGTATCAGCAAACGAGCTCAGTCCCTTGGGTTAAAAAGAACTCATAAACAGCTCAGCATCAGCGCATGTAAAATAACGGTGCATCAAAAGTCTTGTCACATAATATGGATAATTGTCCATACGCATCGACTGAATCCCGCCATGGTGCATATACAGGACCAAAGTCCATACGCAATGGAGGAAAGCTTCGGTGCACCATCAGGTCCAAAGTCCATACGCGTCAGCAGAAAGAAGCTTCGGTGCATCATCAGGACCAAAGTCTATGCGCGTCAGCAAAGAAAGCTTCGACGCATCATCAGGATAAAGTCCATGCACGTCAGCACAGAGAAGCCCAGGCGTATCCTCAGGGTGGGGCTCATATAACCGCACCCATGCGCTTCAACGGTGTGATTTGAAACGTGCAAAAAAGTGTCTATGCAAACTCCCAAAGTAGCAGACCACCCACTAATCACTTTCGACCGCAGGTCGGCATGCGTCGTCTCGACAGAGGAAGACTCCTCGATGTCGGCTACAACGGGCTTCTTGCCCTTGCCTCAGCCTCAGCAAGCACTGCCGCGCGATGTCTTGGGGGCCATCTCTAAAAACACTAGTATTTTTTTGAAAAAAAAGAAAGCTCTAGGGAAGAAGAGATAGAAAGCAGAAGACTCTTTCTTTCATCAAGTTGGCTATTTATAGGCTGGCCGCGCATGTAAACCGATAAACATGTGATGTCAGCGTCTCCTCCGGTCTTGTGAGACCGACGGTTGTGTATCTTCTAAAGAAAGATCATCATTAATCTTTCGAAGAATGAAGCATTACCTTCGTTCATATAATCGAGGAGGACATGCGCTGGCACTTCCATGCGCAGATAGGCCATGCGCTTATACAGGGCATGTGCCTAGAATCTACTATCTATGCTTCTCGGTTTAAAGTATTCCAAAACTTGACAGAAAGTTTCAAAAACTTTGAAGGGAGTCTTGTAGAAGCATGGAATTGCAGGCACATTCATCTCATGCGCCTCCGAGGTTATGCGCCCAGAGTACTATGCGTTCCAAAGTATCATCATTCAGAAAACAGCAAGTAGAAGAGCCACATAAAGATTGATTCTTTATGTGCATCATTCTGACGGCTCAGCTAGGCGCATCCCCCCGTCCCGTCAGAGCGAAACACTCGTCAATGTACGAGTGCTTCGGCTAATAAAGCACTTTTTGAGCAGAACGGGGGCTGACAATCAACTCAAACCCGGTGGCTCTTCCAGCATAATGGAAGTCGGGGCACGATGACCCCGATCTTTGGATGCAACAAGCATCCAACGCCATATTGTAGAAGAACACTGCCGACAAGGGGTTCGTACATAAGCAGTTATGTCCATAGCACTCACGGCGCATCTCAGTCTTCTGAAGAAGTTTATCATCAAATTTTCTTCGAACAAGGAGATCCACAACCCACATTGCAACGACTTGCCAAGGAGGGGGATTGGTCGAGTTCATCTTCATTAAGAAGTCGTGTAAAATACGAGCAAACTCTCTTTCACCGCTACTATTTATAGGCTAGGACAAATCAAATCCATGCACCAAGTGGCAAGTTCTCCGAAGTCAGTACAATAAACTTGTATTAATAGTGATGAATCAGCCACCTCAAATTCAGTTAAGTCAAAGAATCATCAATTCGAGTCTCGAAAGACTAGACAAAGCTGACCAAAAAAGATGTACCACATATCGGATGCGCTCCTCAGCATCATGCGCCCCGTGCGGATGTGCCCAGTGAAACACAGACATATGCGCCCACTTATGCTCGTCATCCATCAAGCATTTAATGCTAGGTGATACAGTCGGTATCATGCATGTCGACAGTGAGAAGTTGACAGCTTTTGCAGAAAATGAAGAGTTGCTAACATCAGTCTCATCATTTCTTATTTTGTCGATTACTGTCGTGTCCTGCCACTGTTTCACTTAACAAAATGCCTAAAATTGACTTTTAAAAGAAAACAAGAAAAAGTACAAAAAGTATAAATTGTTTCTGGGAAGTATTGCTATGGAAGTCTGATCTGAGAGCAATCACTTTGTTACTTGGACCACACGATGATGATGAAGAGAACTGCTTGAGGAAGATGAACAATCGGAAGAACTAAGTCACCAGAAAGGTATCGACACAATGGCACTGATGGCACAGTCGAATGCTTTCCTGCTTTACTTCACCATGTTCTTGAGAAAAAGTTGAAGAAATGCTTCTGGGAAAATCACTCTGAAAGTATGAGTTTTCTCAGAATCTTCTCTTCCGTCTCTCTCTTGATGCCTTCTTGTGTTAAAAATAAGTCTATTTATAGACAAAACCTTTTGTGCGTAAAAAGCAACAAAATTGGGTCTCTACGCAAGTAACTATCACCCACGATTGAAAAATCAACCTTTACGTGTGATGACACGTGTCCCATATAGAGTTGTGATCTCCACGCATGGTGACACGTGTCCCACAACTTCAACAATATGGAGAGAACACGTACACACGTTCCTCGATAAGTGTGGCATGAAAGCCACGTATGCAGACCACGTTCTCACATAGCCAGAAAAGATTGGACGTAAAATTGACCCAAAATAGACTTCCTGCGTAAAGTAGCAGACTGGGCGTAAAATAACTCAAAATAGACTTCCTGCATAAAGTGGCTGAAAAGTAGCCTTGAGCGTATAATTAGCTCAAATAAACTCTACGCACACAAAAGCCTTGAGTGTAAAGACTCAAAATAGCTTTCATGCGTAAAGGAAATGATCTCTTGAGCGTAAAGTAGCCTATCTGCACGCTAAACGACAAGTGTTGGGTTTGGTGTAAAAATCTTCTCGACTTCTGTGCAATGTTCTGTCAGAAAATTATACTGTCAGATCAATATCACGCGCATTAAATGCAGTCTGACAGCCTGTCTCTCACGTAAAAGCTGAGAATGGCTCTCGCGTAAAAGAACTCGCGTAGAATTTGAATCTGAATCAATAGAGTCTTTTAATGAGCCTAGCGTAGAGTTTGACTATACGTAAAGTTCTCAACTTCTTTGACTTGGTCTATGAAGTTTATTTTACGCTTCTACAAGACCACCTTCAAAGTTTTCAAAGTTTTCTAAAATTTGAAATACTTTGAACAGAAGCGTAAAATCCGGGATATCCAACAGTCATTCGCATAGAATTCGGGATACCCAACGGTCATCCGTGTGGAGTTCGGGATACCCAACAGTCCGCAGGGAATTCGAGATATCCAACAGTCAGCGTAAATTTCAAAAATTTGAACCGATTTCAAAATTTTCTATAAATAGAGCTTTGCGAGTAGAGAGAGAACTTTACTCATTCTCGCAATCTCTATCTTCTTTATTCTCTTCTTCAAAATCTCAGTTCAAATCAATGGACCCAAGATTAAGACCACCGCCGGCGCCATGGGCAAGAAGCCCGCCGCTGCTTCGTCGAGGAGTGAGCGTACGGAAGCGCCGTCGCATCATCGGAGGCAACCCAAAGGATCAACCCTGTTGTGGCTCCGGCCATGATAGGTAGAACCCTACCTAATTTGGCCACGGGTTCGTCGGAGAAGAAGAAGAACCGAACCCTAAACTTCACGTCCACGTTTATACGTGTCAGCGTAAAACTCACCAAATACGCCCACGTCTATACGTGCCAGCTTAAAAAAAATAGAAACAACAGAATATGCCCACATTATACGTGTCAGCGTAGAATATAAAAATACGCTCATGTCAATACGTGCCAGCGTAAAAAAATGTAAACAACAAAATACGCTCACGTTAATACGTGCCCGCGGATAAACAACATACGCTCACGTCTATACGTGCCAGCGTAAAATTTAAACAACAATATACGCTCACGTCAATACGTGCCCGCGTAAAATCAACATACGCTCACGTCTATACGTGCCAGCGTAAAAATAAGTCAAAAGACTATATGTTTTTATGCGTATAACTTTACTCTTTTGAACAGAGAAAAGTATGCGTAGAAAACTTTTAATCAACAAAAAATCCTTTACACACAAATCTTCTTTTGCATAAAATAACTCTTGTGTAAAGAAAAATCATTACGCACAAATATGAACTTCTTAAAAGCATTTACGTAAAATTTTGTATAAAGATCAATTCTAAATTTTACTAACATTGATTTTTGCTGATTTTCTTTTTGCAGTGGACTTGCAGATTCATCCTCTCGCAGAGGTATTCGGCTCACCAGTTGGTATTGTGGGCTCAAACTATTTGAAAAATCTGTCTCATGTCGAATTCCTACAAAGTGACAAGCAGTACCCTGAAGAGAGACAACAAATGATAGCTGCTCAGGGAGACAGAATGCTGCTGTCATTGATGAATAAAGAATTATTGGTGTCGCTAGATGGCCAGCAATTTTTGAAGCCTGCATTCATGTTTGCGGATGCTATTGATTTTCAATCACAAACAAACCCCAAGAAGGGGGCTTGGGTGTTTAAATTTGAAGAGAGGGCGATGTATCTCCTAGACATGGCAAGGGATTATCCCTTATCTTCATTTGTACACGCCACCCATCCAAGACAGATTTTATTGAAACTGACTCCCAGCAGTCATGGTAGACCAGGCAGAATTATTTTTAAGAGGGACGGGGCCAACCCAATGGGCTACCATACCAGTACTTCCAGTGGTGGCATCATTCCTTTTGTCGGTCTACTGCCTGGATTCACACCAAGCGACGATTCAGCTTTGATTCAACTAGTACAGGTCCCAATGTTCATAAACAAGCTTATGAAGGCCTCAATATTATATCCCTATGACAACCCTAGGCTTCCAGGGTGGATGACCCCTCATAATCAGAACTAGATTCAACTTAGTGCTTGGATCATGAAGAACTTCAAAACAGAACTGCAAGCTATTGGATTACATGAAGCAGTAGCCTCCACGAGTCAGGGCATACAAATGAACAATAACCTGTTCTTGGCTTTAATGGAGTTGTATATCAGTTCAACAGGAACTTTTACAACTCTAATAGGTGAAATGGGTTTTACACTATATTAGATGCAGTTTATCTCCAAGCTGTCAATGGGTGAAGCTCCGTATGAAGAATATGTTCCCTCCAACCGGGAACTAGCAGAGATCAGGGAGAAAAATCCTCAGTTAGTTGAGGTATACCAAGAATTGATGTGTTACTATCTGACTTGCACCACTATATATGAAAGTGGATCACATTTGGCATACATCAATAAATGGACAACATATCTATTCTATCATAAAAATAGGATATCCAAGAATAACAAAGAGAAATTTCAAGATAACAAGGCTCAACCTATCAACCCTTGTTCAATCATCCCTCTTGATTCAATAAACACTTGGATGGCCACCTATAAGTCTTCGAATAAATATTTGGCCACCAAGGCTAAAGAATTCCCTGCTGGGACCGCAGCATTGAGCTTTCTGAGACATGAAAGTCAAAAGCTCTCAAAAGAAGCTTTGCTAGCGGGCTTTCTTTCCCTATGGCTACGAAGATGGGTCGTACCAGGGATTGGCACAGCTGACAGGATTCATCGAAACGTACTATGGCCAGCAGTACGTTTGGTATTCAAAGTCAGAATCAACCTGTTATCGGCAATGGTATACCAGATAAATGCAGGTTTGCGAGCATTTGGTGATGAACTGTTCAAAAATGCTCCTCACCGAAAAGATTTCCCTAGGGTGGAGATGCCCTACACTTATTTGATGGCTGGTTGTTACATCACAACTGCAGTTTGTTGCCACCAGGCCCTGGAAATGATACGGAGGTATTCCTCCAAAAGTTTAATAAAGCCACATGGACTGTAACTTCAGTGGCGGACACCCGGGCAACACTTAATTATTCCTATGGGTGGAACTTTTTCTGTCCAGGACCAGCAGTCCCAGCTGACTGTTTCGGCATACAATTTGAAGATATAGGTCAAGGGAGGACTTTATTACCTGTACCAGTTTTTAAATGGCTAATATGCATCAGACCCTCACATCTGATGTATAGGAATGAAGACAACTGTGCGTTCGAACCATATCTACCCAGTCGGTTTGCTCGTCAGTTTGGATATGACCAACTTCACGTTGGAAATCCCTCCACCAGCTTCCACCATTATGGAAAATTAACTGATGGTGCATGAGCATGGAGGTACTTTAGCACTGCATGTATCGGTGCTCGATTCCGGGTATCAACTGCTACAAGTACAACTGAGCTACGAATGCTTCATACGTATGCTCGTTTTTGGGCATCCATTCGCTCCTTCGCGAATTACTACAACATGAAGGGGAGTCTTCGATGGGCTAAGGAAGGAAACGTCGAAGAACCAGTAAGGGTTCCTTCGGACGTACCCGATGATGTTGCTGTTCCAGACGAGTATATAAAAGTGATTCCTACGGTAGTAGGCCAACCAGCTGCAGGACCAATTATCATCTCCAAAACTCGAAAACGAAAATCAAATGCAGCTGTTACTCTCCAGAAGAAGAAGAAGAAAAAAGTCACTGTTAAAGGGACTTCTAGACAGAGAGTCGCTACTCCAGAGGGCGAAACTCCTGTCGAGGAGCCTCAAAATATTACATCTTCTTCAGTTCAACCTGGAGAAGGGTCTTCATCATCTCAGCCCGCAGCATCAACAGAAATTATGGGGCTCCTATCTTCTGGACGTCTCAGCACCTCTGCACATCTGACTTCTCCGCAGACGGTACAAGCTGTTGAGGACAACGCCACAACTCGTACTAATGATCCGGAGCCCATCCCCTTGGATGAACCGGCTCTTGATTTAGAAGATGATGACTGGGACCAAGATTATGACGAACTCTTGGCACGTCCCACACCTACTTCAGGTAAATATAAATTACACAAAATCTATATAAAATTATGTATTATGATTTTGTATATTAACTTATTTTGCTTAATTTTTGTAGGTGTTATCACTGCAGCAAAGTTTGTTGCTTCTCTTCCTCCTCAAGAGACTATTTTCGAAGAAACAGAGTCTGAAGGAGAGAGTTCTTCTTCAGAAGAAGATACTGCTCAAGAAGAATGTTCCCCATCTACGGAGGTACAACAAGAGCCTAAGTAGAGGCTCAGTAAGAATTGCCTTCTCTTGCTGAAGACAGAGAAGAAGAATTAGCTGCAGAAGAGCCAGCTGCAGATGAAGAAATGGTTGCAGAAGAACCGACTGCACCTGAAATCCTCCCAGAACTTGAAGAGCCTGCAGCCCACGAAGGTGATAAAGATATTATCAACCCATCAACTGAAGTCGGAGACGTAGTAATAACATCCTCAGTTGTTGCTATTGATCCGGTACAAGTTCTTGAGACGACAATGTCCGAACCTGAATCATTTACAACAGTCACCATTTCTCCCGCAACAATCACCGCTACCGAAACTCAAGTAGTTTCAGCTCCAGAAATGGCTGAAGAAATAATTCATACACATGCTGAAGATATTATCTCTAAAGCTCCTAGGGATCAGTCAGCCATGGTAGCAACATTAACAATGGCTTTAACTCAACTTGCTACCAAGGCAACAACAACATCTGCTCCCAGTCTTCAGAAGAGGGATTTGGTAGACCTTGCTGCCACGTCGAGCTCTAATGCAGAAATGAATCTCTTAGTTGAGATCCATACTTATACTTTCTATAAAATCTTGGTAGCCTTGATCAAGATGGTCCTGAAGAAGGGCGTAAATTATGAAAGATTGAAGGCTGTAATTGGTCTCACGATCTGGAATGTTGCTATGTTCAATGACGCTGAGAGAGCCGCAGCTTTGGAGAAGGTGGTAGAAGGACTTGAACAGCCTATTAAAGAATATCTAAGGCTGTCAAGTAAAACTCTTGAAAGTCTCATCCAGACCGAGTATGATGCTTTATCAGCAGAATACATCACTCGGAAGACTATTTTCAATGAATCTCTCCAGGACTACAGTAACAAAGTTGCCAGGGAGAATGCTTTATTGAATGAAACTAAACCCCTGCTGGAGATGCATAAAGAAGCCTATGAGACTTCAAACATGAGAATTCATCAGCAAGATGATAGAATTCGTGAAGTTGATACGGAGTTGGCTCGCTTGAAGGCAGAGAGAGAGCAGATGATTGCAGCTAGAGACCAACATCTAACGCAGAGCTCAATATTAGAAGAGAAGGTTTTTGTGCTGAAGCTGTCATTAAAACCCTTGATGTTGCCAAGGATAAAATGATAGCTACTTTCGCCGAACTCTCCCATCTCTGTACTCCAGAAGCCTGACGATCTATAGCTACTACAACCGTACTGAGCTCTCGTGAGAAGCGTTTCGCAGAGTTACAGAAGATGCTTGAAGATATATCTGCTCCGCCTTAGAAAATAAAGAATTTTGTATTCTTTTTTTCATATCATCAATAAAGAATTTTGTATTCTTCTGTCTTTTCTATTCTATAATATTTCAAGAAGTGGATGAAATATTTATTTTATGACCCTATCACTTATTTTAAATTTAAATAATAGGTATGAGATAGAAAACACTTATCAGAGATAATATAAACATGATAAGTTTTCTAAACTCAACAAAGTAGATTATATCTATCCAGAGGTAATATGGACATGATAGATAATGAATCTTGTTTTCTTTTTAGAGTATACAATACTATCAGAGGTAATATGAACATGACAGATCATAACAACTCAAAGAAAAATAGATTAATATCTATTCAGAGGCCATATGAACATGATAGATAAGAAAATAAGTAGACTTAATATTTATTCAGAGGTCATAAGAACATGATAAATAATAAATCTTTTTTAAAAAAAATCAGCTGGTAAGACAGAAGATCAAAATTCACTTTTAGGAGGACAAATAATAAGCTTAACCAAACCTTGGTAGCTGGGGAATAAAGAAGAAATTTAGACATAATATTTTTTCAAGAATTTGCTATTAATTGGCATCATGAGCAAATCTCCATTAGGTTTAGATAACCTGTAGGCACCATTGGAGAAGACTATCTCGACTAAATAAGGACCTTCCCATTTTGCTTGGAATTTGACTTTGCTCTTATGAGTCATCACCATCGGTCTTCGGACGGCTAGAACTAGCTCACCAACTTTGAATACCCTCTCTTTAACTTTACGATTGAAAGCTCGAGATATACGGGCTTGATATAACTCGATGTGCTGTTGCGCTTGAAGATGCTTCTCGTCCAGACCTTCAAGTTCTTGAGGTCTCAATCGATTATTATTCTCTGTAGTTAGCTCATTAGCAATGGCTATTCTAAGAGACGGGATCTGGATTTCCAATGGAAGAATAGCCTCACATCCGTAAACCAGTGAGAATAGAGTAAAACTAGTAGGAGTTCGGACTGTCGTTCGATATATCAATAAACATTCTCCAAGTTTCTCATTCCAATCAAGTTTATTAGAAGAGACGAACTTTTTGAGAAGTTTAATAATAGTTTTGTTGAAAACTTCCGCTAAACCATTAGCAGCTGGATTATAAGCCGTAGAAGCTATGTTCTGGATTTGATTCTTATCGCAAAATCGATAAAACGCCTGACTGGCAAATTGTGGCCCATTATCATGGATTATCCTTCGGGGAAATCCGAAACGATAAATAACATGATGTTTGATGAAGCTAACCAAATTAGACGTTTTTACTTCCACAAAAGGAACTGCTTTCGCCCATTTAGAAAAGTAACCGGTTATAGCAAGGATAAACCGATGTCCCTTGACAGAAGGAGGATTAATTGGACCAATAATATCCATGCCCCAAGCTTCGAAAGGCCAAGAAGCTGCTGTAGGATGTAAGAATTTAGAGGATTGGTGAATAAAGTTAGCATGAATCTGGCACGCTTTACACCGTCTGGCATAATCTACAGCCCCTGCTATCATAGACGGTCAATAATAACCTATTCTTCGAATACGGTCTTGTAGTTTCGGATCCGGTTGATGAGCACCGCAAACACCATCATGAGCTTCATGGAGTGTTTGCTTAGCCTCACTCTCAGAGAGACAACACAGTAAAAGCCCGTCTTAAGAACGACGATATAATATATGCAAAAAAGAATCGTAGTAGAATCGAAATGATCGTCTTTTGATTGATGCAGCTTCTTTTGGATCATCAGGTAAAATCCCATGAACCGCATAATCAATAAATGGACCTCCCCAATCCCTTTGCTGAGAACTTGATTCTGTAATATAACTTTGTTCAATATAAAAATTATTCTTGACACAGAATAGATCTCTATCCAACAAAGTAATGGTGTTTTGTCTTCTGATTGGAACAGCTAAGTCTGCAGCTAAACTAGCAAGAGCATCAGCTTCCAAATTTTGAGAACGTGGTATGAATTCAATGAAAAACCCTTTGAATGAAAGGACCTATTCGATTACCACTGGATGATAGGGGATGAAGTCAGAATTTCTGACTTCATATGTCCCTCTGACCTGATTAACAATCAGTTGAGAATCTTCATAAGCTTCCAGGAACTCAATGTCCAATTATTTTGCTACTTGAAGACCAACTAGCAGAGCATTATATTCTGTCACATTATTGGAACATGGTTCATTAAGAGAATAACCATGGTATATGACCATTTTATCAGGAGAGACCAAGACGATGCCTACTCTGGAGACAATATTGCCTTTAGGTCCAACCCGCGATGCTCCATCAAAGTATAGTTGCCAAATGTCATCCCTCAAAGTCACGTTGCAATCCACAACTTCATCTGGAATGTCCTCATATAGCTTAGAGATTTCAGGTATAGGGTGAGCTGCTAAGAAATCAGCTAATGCTTGACCCTTCACTAATTTTTGAGGTACGTAGACCATATCATAAGGATTAAGCAACATTGCCCAGGTGGCTAACCTGGAGTTAAGAATGCTCGGCTTTCTTATCAATACCTGAATAGGATTTATTCTGGATATGACATGAATAGTTTGTCCTGACACATAGTTTCGTGTCTTTTGAACATAAAAAACCAAGGCCAGACATTCTTTTTCCACAGGAGTATACCTGTGTTCAGCTCCAACCATCATTCGACTAAGATAATAAATTGCATGTTCATGACCCTTATCACTGTTCTTTGCAAGAAGAGCACCAAGAGAATGATCTAAGGCTCGAACATATAGCAAAAATGGTCTTCCTACTACTGGAGGTACCAGAACAAGTGGATTTGTAAGGTATTGTTTGATGTCATTGAATGCTTTTTGACATGCTTCATCACAAACAAATGATACACCTTTCTTTAATAAACGAGAGAAAGGTTGATATCTTCCAGAAAGATTGGATATAAATCTCCTGATATAAGCAATGCGACCTTGAAAGCCACGGAGTTCTTTTAGATTACGTGGAGGATGCATTTCAAGAATTGCTTTAATTTTATCAGGATCAACATGGATACCTTGAGAAGTGATGACAAATCCCAAAAATTTGACACTAGAAACCCCTAAGAAAAACTTAGTGGGATTCATCTTCAGTTGATGTTGACGCATCAACTCAAATACTGTCTTCAAGTTTTTAATGTGATCATCTTTTAATCGACATTTGACAGCAATATCATCCACATAACATTTAACTATTTTTTGTAGATGTTCTTGAAAGATATTGCTCATGGCCCGTTGATACGTAGCACCGCCATTTTTTTAGACCAAACGGCATAACCGTATAGCAGTAAACTCCAAGGGGTGTACGGAAAGCGGTATGCTTTTCATCTCCTGGATGCATCTTAATCTGGTTATATCCTGAAAATCCGTCCATGAAAGACATGCGTTCAAAACCACATGTATTTTCTATCATGACATCGGTAATCGAAAGTGGAAATTCGTCTTTTGGACAAGCTGCATTAAGATCTCAAAAATCTATGCAAACTCGGACTTTTCTATTCTTCTTCATGACAGGAACAATATTGGCAACCCAGTCTGGGTGTTGTTCTTCATGAACAAAGCCACATGTGATCAGCTTTTTGACTTCTGCTTCAATTGCATCCATCATATCTGGTCGAAAATGCCGCTGCTGTTGTTTTACAGGTTTGGTATTAGGAAGAATATTGAGTTTATGAGTAGCTACTTTAGGATCTAGACCCGGCATATCCTCATAACTCTATGCAAAGATATTAATATATTATTTAATCAGCTTTATCAACTCTTTTTTTCATCTTCAGAAAGGTTTTTACTGATGAATATCGGCTTAGACGTAGTTCCGTCTCCAACGTCAATCTGGACAATTTAATCTTCTGTAGGTGGTTGTTGCAGTTTAAAACGAAGCTCCCATTGAGTATCCATTTGTTGTGCCCAAGGGTTATTTTCAAATGGCTCAGATTCACCATCAGTTTGAACCATGTTGACTGAAAAGATGCACTCAGATTCAACATACTGGTTTCCTCCAGAATCTGATGATCGTAAAGAACTGGAAGAAAATTTGTCTTCCTTATCTTCTTTATACATGTGGGATGTATCAGATTCAATGAATTGGATTTCTTCAGAATCTGAGGATTGTGAAGAACTGGAAGAAAATTCTTCTTGTATATCTTCATTAAATATGTGGAATGGATCGTATCCCAACCCATGACGAGTTTTTTGGTAAAACGGATCACCACATAACGGTAACCGTTTACCTTTGCCTTGATTGAGACCTAGCATAGTTTTTAAATCATATCCCATATTCTGGATAATCTTAAGAGATTGTTGACTATATTTGTCAATTCTGATTTTTCCTTTATTCTCTATGAGATCATCTGTCTCAGTAACATGGATATTTTTAGCCAAGCCAAACATAATTTGGTGCTTGTTTTTCTTATTAGATGGAATCACAAAATAAGATTCTTCGTGACATCTATAAGTTACACAAGCTTGTGATGATGAGGCTACAGGTAGAAGATAAGGAGAAGATGTTAGGAACCTTTGAGCATTGGGTCCAACATCGACATGAGAAGGAAAAGAATTTTCCTTATGATTAATATATAAGGTTTCCTCTGTATTTTTGTCATTTTTATGTTGATGACTTTGATTTTCAGCAGATAAAGTCATTCTTTCAATAAATTTGACAGCCATATACTCCAAAAGGAAATCTTCGTTAATATAAGAAAGTAAAGAATGATCAATATTTACATCATTTACAAACTGACTACTACGCTTTGGATTGATCATTAACAGATCGTCATCCGTCTTCAGCGTAGACTTGCCAAGGTTAATAATCAGTGGTTCTGGATCATTTGTATGAGAAGTACGTCCCTTGACCTTGATCATGAGAGGTTGAACTTGGCTCTTGACTGGAATTCTCACAGATTCCTCAGACGAAGCTCGAGTTCTTCCTTTAACCTTAATCATCAAAGGTTCGTCATTGACAGGTTGGGGTTGAATTCGACCTTTGAGTTTAATCTTCAAAGGTTGATCTTCCGGAGGATCTTCTAAGACAGATTAATCTTCTACAGGTGATCGATCTTCGGCCATATCCGATATCTCTTTCATATGCTCCTATTTATAGAGTATTGAATCAGAGAAATAGGCTTCAACACCCTTAAAAGGATTGATATCTGTGAATTTAGTCTTCACAATCCCTTGAGAATCTACATACTTGAAGCATTGGTGGAGAGTTGAAGGCACAATGTTATGCTCATGTATCCACGGTCTTTCGAGAAGGATGGTGTAAGATACATCTGAGTTGATGACATAAAAGGTCGCCATAGTTCGAAGATCACCTATTTGAATCTTCAGACGAATCTTCTCCAATGGTTTACTCTTTCCAGAGTTGAAACTAGCTATTGTTGTACTAGTGTAAGTCAAGTCACTAGTAGGAATCCTCAAGGGTCGTAGCATACTCTGAAGAATAATGCTAATAGAAGACCCAGGATCAATGTAAATCCTATCAATTTCAGTAGAGTCAATATACCCTGTGTAACACAGAGGCCTGTCATGTCTATTATGCTTCAACAGCATATCTTCTTGTGTGAAGGTAATGTTAGGAATCAATTCCATCACACTATGATATTGTGGACACGACACCGGTATATTGTCAGGACGCTTGAGTTGAGTTAAGCATGAATCCACCTGTAGCAAAGCTTCGCTCAAAGTTTATTGACTTTCTTTAGAAAGACGAAGCAACTCAAAAATAGAAAGTCTAGTCGGAGTATTAGCTAATTGGGCTAGAATATCAAACTTGTAGGGTTTTATCACTACCCTTTGATTTGAAGCAGACTTCAATGGGACGTCAAAGCGTACTGCTTTCTGTTTCCCTTTTTCAACTGCTGATGGTTTAGAAGGTCTTGTCTCAGTTGGAATAGAAGATGACTGAGTTGGTAGTGTTTCAGTGACGTCATCTGCTTCTTTGGAAGTTCCCTCATAATCTTTGTGGAACTCTTTTCCAGATCTCGTACCGACAAAAGTTTCTTCTTCAGACTCAGGAGAATGAAGTACCATATTGCAGGATTTAGTCTTCTTTCCCTTAGTCTTCTTCTTGTGAGGATTTTTATGAGGAACTTCAAATCCCAATCCAATGGTAGATTTTTGACCTTGAATTTGTAAAGGAATTTGCATTCCTTTATCATAGTTCAAGCCTTCCGCCTTTTGAAAGTCATAGCCCATCTTTTTTATAAGATGGACTGGTTGTTGACTGTACATGTGAGTGGGTAGCGGACTCTCAACAAATGATCCAACTGAGGAAGAAGGAACAGAGACCTCTATAGCAACAAGAGTAGGGGCTTCCGAGATAGGAGGAAAAATCCCTACAACAGCTTTCTCATAAGCAGCAAAAACTTGTTGTGCCCTGTATAAAGAGGCACTATTTATTTCTAACCATTGTCGATGAGTAAGTTTGAGTTTGGTAGGAGGAGCCAAACTTGGAGGGCATATATTCAAACCCCTTAGTCTATCCTCCAAAGGAATGTCATCCCAAAGATGATCCAAATCATCATGATCTGGAGTAACAACATAAGAAATCATATTGCAGGTTTTGATTTTTCGACCTTTCTTGGATTTTGAAGTTTTACTTTCATCTTCTATTTCAGTTACTAATTCAGGGTGTACCCACATGATTTCAGCATTTTTTAATGTGAGAGACAATAATCCTTCACTTTGCTCTCTAGCTGGCAGAAGATTCACAATCTTCATTGTCGCCTTTGTAATTGGGACAATCCTATCTGGAACTTGCTGTGGAGGAAAACCTCCAAATTGAAGAGAAATCATATTAGTTGTGACTGTATGCTCATCGTTGGTTAAAGCAATGGCATTAGCATTTATCAACTCTTGGATTTTCTTCTTTAAAATATAACAAGCCTTGGTAGGATGATTTATGTATCTATGATAGATACAATACTTGGGATTGTCAGTTAGATTCACCTCATTAGGTCATTTTGGCTCTGGAATCTGAAGTTTACCACTCTTGATGAGACATTGGAATATCCCTGGGATATCACTGTCATCAAAAGAGTACTCTTCTTTTGGTTTGGAAGACTCCGGATTATTTGGCATCGTTTTGTGTTTTAAAAGATTAACCACTAGGGTCTCCTTCCCTTTCCCAATGCGATTGCCAGAATTATTACCTGAAGAGGTTTTCTTTCCTTTGTCTTCTAAGGTAAAGATCATCCCATGTTCACGAGCCAATCTACCATTAGTCTCGGCTGAAACTACTGCTATAAGGTCCAATCTATGAATTGAGAGCCAGTAAAGACAGCAATGGTTGGTCGCAGATTCATTTTGTATGTATCAATCAATGCTAAATCTGGCATACGAGAAGGCATCTTTAAAGTAGCCTGTCAGAAACGTTCAATAAACGTCGGAGTATCCTCCTTTTCTTTTTGTTTAATTTCTATTAAGTAGGACATATTCATGTCCATTCCTCATTCATAGAAATGGGAGAGAAACATTGCTTTAAACTCGTCAAAAGACGATATGCAATTGTCGGGTAGACTGCGATACCAGTCATATGCTGAACCCGTCAAACACCCTATAAAGACTCGGGGTGAGAAGAGCATTATTCTTTTGCAGATGCAGAGTCATAATATCAAAATAATTGATATATTAACTTGGAGAAGCCTTTCCATCAAATAACACCATAGACTATGGCTTGAATTTTGGAGGAAAAGACATATCATTCCAATGGGGAGGATAAGGTTACTTGATCCCTAACCTCTGGAGCTGATCTTTGTGCTTAAGAACCTCAAACTGTGCTTTTAACTCACGTACTGCTTGAATAGCTTCACTAGTTTGAGGAAGCACATTTGACTGAATAGTGGCTGGATGTACCGTAACCTCCACCGGAGGTGGTACATCTTCTAGAATGAGAGGATCAGGAGATGCGGAATTTTGATTGATAGCAGGCTCTTGACTAAGATTATTCAAAAGTATGTCAACCCCTTGACTATCTTGAGTTTGCGCTGCTACCTGCACAGGTGTTACCACTGCCGACTGAACAGTTTGCTGAGTCATTATTATTTGATGCATATTTTGCATCATAGCAAGCATGTCCTTCAGTGATTGTTCCACTCCTGAGAGACGTTGCTCTGTATTAGAAGTAGACGTCTCTGGTTTTTCTCCGATAATTCAACCTCCCTTGAACATATAGAGGGATTGGTGTAGAGGTATGAATCAACGCTATCAGTTTCTGAATCCAAAGACTGGGTACCCCCAGCTTCTGAATCTGAAGATTGCAACGGTCTTTGACTATCTTGACCGAGTATGCTGATATACCCCTTCAAAAGTGTCAAGAAGTCGGTTGAACTGTTGTTGGCTAGGAGTCCGGGACGAATTGCGTCTTGGATGTCGTCCTCTATTGATATCACTACACCACAACAGACAATTTTTGACAGACAAAAACCGTCGTAAATCACGATAAACGACAGTTTTGATCCGTCAGAGCATCCATCGTTAATAGCACGTCTCAAAATATAAACGACAGTTTTGGACTGTCGTTTCCTAGCTGAAAACAATAACAGTAATTGTCTGGCAAATAAAAACAACAGACCAAAACTGTCAAATAATCTGTGAATTGGTGGGCCATTTCTTTTTCTTTTCAACAGTTAAGGTCTGTCGTTTTTCTAAAAACTGAATTCAAAAAAAAATCTCAATTCATCCATATCAAAGTTATATAAGCATGTTCATCATCTTTATAAAACTGAAATACATCTAAAAGCTCTGTACAAAAAGGTCAATCCCAACGCTAATTCCCTAAAAGATAAGAGGAGAAGCCTTATGGCACATCACAACAAGGTCATCAAAGGGCTAGTATCAGAAGTGACATAAACAGAATTTCATATAAACATCAACAATCATCAATAATAAAAGAAACTTAATCAAAATTGTATTAACTAATAAATGTATAGACTTTACATAGCAATCTTCCATAACAACAGATGTCGTCAGGTTATCATTAAGGATCTAAGGTTTAAGTTGTGCCTATTTGAAACTAATGATTATGGCATATGAAAATAAGATAATGACATATGGTAATAACTCGACTGTCAAGTATACATGTAATCTAGCAGCAGCAGCAGCTGGAAAATGTCGATTACAATACAAAAGTCCATAACATATTTCATCAATCCTACTTGGTAGTTGGTACATAGCTGTTCTACAAGCAAGCAGTGATTAAATCAAATGCATTGGCATTGTATGATGATTTAAAGGGCATGGCATCAGCAGCATTAGAAAACCAAAGGTATTATCCTGATCCATCCAGCTTGCTGCAACACCATATATGAGTACAAGAACGAATCACCTATAGTCCAACACCTTTCAATTGGCATCAGGAGATAATAGCTGGATATAAATATATTGAGTAAGATTGTCAGAGAAAAGCCTACTCTGGCAAAGGGCATTCATAGCTCCAATCTGGTCCGCTATATCGCACACAATGCAACCATAAGCCTTCTTCATCTCCATATTTGTGATTCATGTACCAGCCAAACCATTTATATGAAAATTACTTTTCAAGTACTTTCTGGCTTCCAAAGCAAAACATTCCTCTCTTGTATTAGTGAAACATTACATAAGCTAAAACATTATACAATGATATACTAAGTGAATACCTTTGGGGTGTCATTCAGGTTATATAAAATTTATACTGGCAAACAAGCTAATATAATGATATTGACTACAACAGAAAAAGAAAAGAAAAACAATTGTTCTAAGTGATACTTTTGTGAAGGCTTTGCAAAAAATTAAAGGTCTCTTAACATGGTATCTGGGATCCCAGTTTTTGTAAGATCAATAAACACTACGGTTTATCGCTTGTGACCATGTAACCTCTTTTTGATCCCACATCCTTCTAAACATAACACCTGGTAGAAATTATCATCACAAATTCTATCCAACTCAAGGAAATATTAAGAGAAACAACATTTATAATGAAACATCCAAGCAAAACCATACACTAACAAGCAAAACAATATCTTATGATTCTTATCTCCCTCTTCCACTACTATTTTTATGTACACCTTGTTAGTTGCAACCAAAATCCAAAAGAGAGCAATAAGAAAGCACTGATTTATAAGTTACAGCAGTATATAACAAAAGTATTTCAGTTTACATGGTAACATTTCTAATCTATTGCCCCATTATTAACAAATTAAGTGTACTAATTGCCACTGATTCATGTTGCATGGTAATTCAAATGCAAAAAATACAAATTATCTTATGCGTCGGATTTCACAACCTTCCAATTTATAGAAAGAAAACTTCTCATTTCCCAACTTATATGGAAATAACAAAAGATAATAAAAACCAACCAAAGCAGAAAAAGTACATTTAATTAACTTAAAGAACCAAAGAACTTTATTGTTCTATAAAAGGCAAAAAGATGAATACCCAAATGGATATATCTACTTGAAAGAGTATGAACAAAGCATGAGATACTATGGAAATGTAGCACTCTTACTAAGATCTTCAGCTTTCCTCAGCTTCTCATTAGTCATCTCATGTCTCTAAATCTGAATTAACAAGGATCTCTTATGTCAGTTTTTCCTTCTAAATCTGAATTAACAAGGGTTCTTGGAACAAACTGATATAGGAAACCGCAACAAACCCTTATCACTGAAACCGTATAGAGTAATGGTTGGAGATTTGAGAGGCACTTGAATTTAAAAAGGGAAGTCATGGTACTAAAGAGTTATCACATGCGTCAACTTCCATCAGCTTTGTCTTGATTTGTTTTGACACCTCCTCGACCTCGGATCGGGTGACTGTAATTTCAAAAAGAAAATATCAGCACATGTCTCTATTGGGATAGTAGATAGTAATGGCATGGTAGCTCTCTGAGCCATAAAGTACCCAGGTACCTGAGTAACCTCTGTTACAGATATCATAATCGCAGCTTTAGCGTCCTCCTCCTCCAAGAATAGAGACAATATAATGAATAAACGAGGTGTCGTTCCCAAGGCCAGAATACAAAGAAAACATATTCGAGTTGTCTTTGGTAGAAGTAATTTTTTATCCATCCGCAAAACCATACCTAAAGATATTAAGATACGTGGGACAGAAAATCATATTTTGTAGTATCAGCTGATACCGATCCAATGAGGCCGATTGAGAAAATAATTTGGTCATTCAGTTTGAATACACTTCGATTTTGAGTAGACTTGTATGAGAAAGGTTATCCTTCTGTGCATATGTACTCAAAACACTCAGTGAAAAGAACTTTGTCAATTCTTTTACGAAGCTTTACTAATGTTCACGTGATAGATATTTAATTTGTATGAGGCAAGACTTTCCAGCTGGGAAGATGGCGAACGAACATAAGTATCATCCTACTATGAAGAAGTGCACCACTAGCATAAGCCTGCTGAGAAAACATAAACAAAAAAGTATCAATTTGGTCTATATCAAGTGAGGAAACCTAAAAAGAGTTGAACCGAATTATGTCTGTTAATGATACCAATCAACCATCATAAATCCATTAGACCACCATATATGATCAAGGGTTTGTAAGACTAAGAAGCCTTTGTTAATTTTGGAACAACCTTCGGTAGGTATTGTGAAAGTTATTAACTAATCTATTAACAAGATGAATATTAGAGAAACTAAATCATCAACATTGTGTCGATATTTGCAGGATGTAATAACTAATAATATATGGAGGAAGGTATTGTTCGTCACATGTTTATCAATCTATCGCTGTCAGAATGTAGTCTTGTAAGGGTATCCTTGACAAGGAATTTCAACCACCACCACAACAAGACTCCAATATTTATCTCAAACAAAAGAGAATGGAAAAAAGAAACACTAGCACTACAGAATTTAATCCAAGAATTAAATTGATCACCATGACCAAATCAATCAATTCAAAGCTCTATTAGACAACGGCTTCAATCCATCGAAATGCAATGACAGCTTTAACCTAGGAAGTTTGTAATGATGGTTTCCTCACTGATTTGGAGGGCAAACAGATATTACACTGTTAATGTCATAGCTAACTAGACACTCTCAAAAAATATCAGGGGTTAAACATCAATGTCATACCCCTGATAAACATTGATACAGATCATAAAATCATTTGTATGGACACTGATATCTGATATGACACTACACGGTAATGACACAATGATATGATACCTGTTTTGGTGTGGAGTGTTCGGGTTGTTTTTGACACAATTTGGACCACTTTTTCACGAAGTCTGTGCTTCCTTTCCTAGGCAAAAGGGATAAAAATCCTCTTGTAGCATCGGTTTCATGTGCGTGTCATGTCATACAGACACATATCAGACACTCGAAAACGTACGAGGATTGAAGAATTTCCTCATTGCCATTATAACAAATATATGACAGGCACTAACAAAGCAAACCAGTAATCATCAAAATCCAACAATTAAATCCCAATTAACCAAAAAGATTTCTTTACATTGTGATTTGTAACCCAAAAGGAACTTATTAATCATTATATAACACCAAAAATCATAATCATGTGATTGATATCAAAGCAAATCTACTAGTAAAGTAACAACCATCAATATACGAGATACCTGAAACATGTCGATATGGTGATTGTAATCGGACTTGGACATGAAAATTTCAAGCCAGACTGTTGTAGTATGCACCACGGGAATAACTCACCATCTGCGGCTACTTGTAATCAAAGTGTAGCAAAGAAAAAAATATGCAACCATTAAAAAGAAGGGAAGCAAGTACGAATATAGCTTGCATGATATACCAATTCTGCGTATGCAAAATCATGCATGTTTTGTAAAGAATACATATCATTGGTATTAATGGAGAAAAAGTAATTTGTTTCAACTGCTAATTTTGATATGCTAATGAGAAAAAAAATTGATACGAAGCAAAATATTCATAGCAAATCTCACATGCTCAAGGGAGATGCTGCAGATGGGATGGCGGAGAGAGAGGATCTGTATGAAATTAATGTACAAAAATATTCATATGGCAACACATGCACCTTCATTGTCCCCAACATGCAATTTGTTCAAATTAGGGCAAAAATTAGGACTTTCCAACAAATCATTATTCAGACAAATAACGAATATAAATCAATGCTAAAATTAGCCCAAAAAACATATATTATGAAAATAATGTACAAAATTAGGGCAAGGATGAGGGGGACGGGGGCACGACGGACGTTGTAGTAGAAAATGCGAAGGTAGTGGTGGAGCTCCTGCCGCTGCATGAAACTGAAGGATGGCTTCATTGCAGACGACGGCTCGGCCGATCCGCCACCGCCGAGGCCCAGCCCCAGGACCACCGGCGTGGAGCAGCATTAGCCGCCATGGCACCTAGATAATAAAATCAAGAAATAAAGAGAAATTTCAGAAGAGGAGGAGGAAATAGGGAAGAAGAAGATGATGAGAACATAGGGAGAAAGTTTTTTCTCAAGAGAATAACGATTGTTGCGAAAAGCAGGAGAAGAACATAAAGGAGGGTTCGATAGAAATGGAAAAGAGAAATTTTTGGTGAAAGGGAAAAAAAGCGGGAGGGCCGCAGATTTGGAGAGCCAATTTTTTTAATAAAATTTAGATGTCAAACAACAATTTCATTCTGTCGTATGAGATGCCATATTGACTGATGCATAGGACAACTCATGTTCTTGGTCATCAATTGGTTGCTGAGGCACATTATAGCTTAATCGGTCAAAAACTGATCGTTTAGAAGTCGAACAGCAATATTTGATTACAATCTAGTGACACTCACAATGATGATTTTCTTGGAGGAGTGTCACAGGAGATTTTTCTATTTTTACACTTTTGTACAAGTAACTCGCATAAATCAGAAGGAGCGGAAGGAGTCGTCTTCTATATTATATTTGGGATAGAGAAACGTTTAGTCCCTTGCGTATAAAGAAGATTACTGGCTGTATTAGCAGAGCCAAACTGTATATTTTATAAATCCTGAGATTTTTGTGCACAAAGAACCCCATCAGCATTACACGTAATCTGAAGGTTTTGTACTTTGCGTAAAGCAGTGTAAGAAGGTTGTTGGTAAAAAACTGAAGTTTTACCAACAATAGAATTCTTGTTTTTATGATGCATACGCATAGGCAAATTTACTTTAGATGCCAAAGCATCATTGTGAGCTTTATCTACCATGTCACCGACAGAAGATTTACCTTTACGTGTAGAGCACAAAACAGGAACGTCTGCCATGTCACAGACGGAAGATTTACCCTTACGCGTAGAGCGCAAGACTTGAGTGTCTACCACGTCACAAACGGAAGACTGATTTTTATGCGTACAGCGCAAGACTTGGGTGTCTACCACGTCACAGACGGGAGACTGATTTTTACGCCCTAGGCGGAACACTGAAGTAGAGACTGCTTCGTCACAGACGGGAGCCTCCACAATATGAGTGGGAAGAATTCCCTTACATTCAAAGACAGCAGGAAGATTATAGGATGCTTTGGACTTAGGAATCCAAACTTTTTGCACCTTCTGTGATTTTTGAACATTAGAGCAGCGAGTATTACCGCTAGTTTGGAGCATTTCTTCGTAAGCAGTCTGGTCGAATTGAACAACCAGAGTCTTTTTTATCGATCCGACCGACACATCATCATATTGAGCAATTGCTTTCTCGTCGGAGGAGAAAGTCGTCTCCAGCAGATCGCCATTTTGTTTCACTTAAAAAAATGCCTAAAATTGACTTTTGAAAGAAAACGAGAAAAAGTACAAAAAAAATAAATTGTTTTTGGGAAGTATTGCTATGAAAGTCTGATCTGAGAGCGATCACTTTGTTTCTTGGACCACATGATGATGATGAAGAGAACTGCTTGAGGAAGATGAACAATCAAAAGAACTAAGTCACCAGAAAGGTATCGACACAATGGCACTGATGGCACAGTCGAATGCTTTCCTGCATTGCTTCACCCTGTTCTTAAAAAAAAGTTGAAGAAATGCTTCTGTGAATATCACTCTGAAAGTATGAGTTTTATCAGAATCTCCTCTTCTGTCTCTCTCTTGATGCCTTCTTGTGTTAAAAATAAGTCTATTTATAGACTAGATCCTTTGTGCATAAAGAGCAACAAAATTGGGTCTCTACGCAAGTAACTATCACCCACGATTGAAAAATCAACCTTTATGTGTGATGACACGTGTCCTATATAGAGTTGTGCTCTCTATGCATGGTGACACGTGTCCCACAACTTCAACAATATAGAGAGAGCACGTACACACGTTCCTCGATAAGTGTGGCATGAAAGCCACGTATGCAGACCACGTTCTCACATAGCCAGAAAAGTTTGGGCGTAAAAATGACCCAAAATAGTCTTCCTGCGTAAAGTGGCCGAAAAGTAGCCTTGAGCGTATAATTAGCTCAAATAAACTCTATGCACACAAAATTCTTGAGTGTAAAGACTCAAAATAGCTTTCATGCGTAAAGGAAATGATCTCTTGAGCGTAAAGTAGCCCATCTGCATGCTAAACGACAAGTGTTGGATTTGGTGTAAAAATCTTCTCGACTTCTGTGCAATGTTCTGTCAGAAGATCATACTGTCAGATCAATATCATGCGCATTAAATGCAGTCTGACAGCCTGTCTCTCGTGTAAAAGCTGAGAATGGCTCTCGCGTAAAAGAACTCTCGTAGAATTTGAATCTGACTCAATAGAGTCTTTTAATGAGCCCTGCGTAGAGTTTGACTTCGTGTAAAGTTCTCAACTTCTTTGACTTGGTATTTGAAGTTTATTTTATGCTTCAATAGCCACGTGGCTGACTGGCCGCTCACATGCGCCTCCGAGGTCACGCGCTCAAAATCTGCATGCGCTCACATAGCCATGCGCCCAAAAGCTTTGCTTGCACCTCAAAAGCCATGCGTCTAGACTTGTTTGTGACTCCTAAAAGCCATGAGCCAAGTCTTCTCATGCGCTAGATCTCAGGCACATCCTGACAGATCACTCTCCACCAATCTGAGATCTTTGAGCCATGGACACGCGCTACGTGTCATTGACTCAGTTCTGCTCAAGGATGAGTACTAACCACTCAAGATCTTAGCAACAATCGAATCTCAACAACTGCCACATGTCAGCTCCACCATAGCCCAATAGTGCAGTTCAAAACAGGTTTAGCTCCAACTTTAGGGCACATCATCCATGCGTCCATCAGCATCAGCCACGTGGCGTCCCTACGTACAAGTTCTCCAGGCGTATTGTACACATGTGCGCATAAGCAGATCATTCTGCTGCCTATAAATAGAAGGATTATTCTTTCACATATACAGACACACACAAACTCGAATCTCGAGCCCACTTCTTGAGCATTTCAAAAGTAGATCAATATCCAGAGCACTTGTAAGAGTCAGAATCCTTTTCAAGTCACTGCCTGTTCCAGAGCAATCCAGACTTTTAGAGAGTTCAAGATCATTGTCAAATCATCATCGGAGTCAACGTATTACCACTCACTCCATCGCCACGGCTCCCAGATAAAAACAAGTGTACTCCCATGACTACATCTAAGTTTATTCAAAATAACATATTTTCGATGGCAAAAATATATGGGTCACAAAAATTTGTCAATACCTAAGATTGTACCCCTATAATTTACATTATTTGAGCATTATAAGATTTTGCCATCAGATATTTAGACTGTCCATCGCTTGTAACTCATGTGGAAAGCAGCAGGGACATTATACGAGATCGGTAGGATTCGAGTTCCCTATCCGTAAGGACGTGTTTGTGTGTGAGTTGTAAGAAAAAAGGTCATTGATCTTGTGAGCACCCTGAATTTTGGGTTGATTTTTTTTAATTTTTTTGATTGAATTAGCTTCAATAAATAAATTATTCTGTTTATTTATCTTTAAATGTACTTTTTCGTGCCTTTGATATTTGGAGTGTCAGGGATGTTCATCTCTGGAAACTTTATTCATGAGTTTTGTAGTGGACAGGATTACCTTCATTTTGGTATATAATGTCCCACTCATACTTATTCCTTTGTACTTTTTTTGCTTTGCACAACTTCGGATTTAGACCATTTGATCGTTGATTAATTATTAATTAATTTCCCACTCTTTTCCTTGATCATCATATGTACGTTACCGTGACTTTTGATTTGGGAGCACAAGACCAGTCATTTTCTTGAAACCAACTTCTCATGCATGATCTACTCGAGACGCTCTTCACCCATGACCTTCGTGTCCCACTCAGACACACCATCTTGTGCTTCGTTTGCTTCGCACAACTTTTGGGTCAATTTAGGCCAATTAATTACCTACCGTAATTTGTGACTTGACTTCCAATTTAATTTTCGGACCCGACATCGATCCAACCTAGCCGACCCCAAATATGGACATGGCCCACATGAAACCTACTACCCGCATGATACTTGTGTCCCATTTATTTGAGCTCCCACATGCTACTTAATTATCCATGATCATAAACACCTACTTAAATTCGATTATTGCACCATGTCCGATTTTGACCCGACCCGGCTCAACCGAACCCAGTCCAAGCTTCAGGTTACCCTCTCTCATGACACCCTCACTCTCCTTGCCCTTGAAAAAAAATATTAAATACCTCGTTTTCCACTTCAAATATTGAGTGTATATTCCATTGATTAAATCCCTAAGAATATTCAATCCCCATTTAATCCTAGCCATTTCATTCTCCTAATTAATCCTAGCCATTCAAATTCCTACATGCAACCCACACACCCAAGCCTAGGAATTGTGGCCGGCCCTAACTTTTAGGAATAGTTTTCTCTCTCTTCCTTTAATTTTCTCTCTCTCACTCACCTCTTTCTCTTTCTCCCTTTCTAAAAAAAATTCCTACACAGCAGCTTCTTCCCTACCCCATCCCGAGCTCACCCACAGCCGACCACCTGAGCAACCACCCTCCACCCTGGCTGAGCATGGTCGCGCAGCCCTCCTCCATCATCATCACCACCACCACTCAACCACCACATCCACGCCACCACCTCCACCAGTCTACGACCCCCACCGCCTTGGCCGCGTGCCTGACCACCGCCTTGGCTGTGCACCGTCGCACCTCCGCCGGGCCAGGCCAGGCCGCGCAGCCCTACAAGCAACAGCAGCCACAACAGCTACTGTGCTGGTCGGCCTGAGATGGCCACTGGCCGTGCGCAGAGGTGCTGCCGCCAGCAGCCGTGGCCGCCCCTCCCCCGTGATAGGAAAACTTAGACGACCCCCTGGGTGCGCCGCTTTCCTTCCCGGTGCGATGTATAGGCGATTCGTGTATTTCGCACGAATTCTCGCCGTGACGCGCGCGGAATCAAGTCTGATTGTGCACCCCGTCGCAGCAACTTCGCACGCGATTTTCGAGAAATCTGACCGTTGGATCGGCGATTTCTTTGCTTCGTCACAATCTCGGTATATTCGTCTTCACTCTCCTAAATTATCGTCCGTTAATTTCATCGTTTGATACATCAAAATCGGCCACCAAGTTGACCGTTTAAATTGTATAAATTTTGGACAGTTTTGCGGAGCCAACTTCGTCGGCTTGTACCTCCTCCACCGCAGCTCTATTTGACGTGCTACTAGTTCCTGTGCACAGCTGGTATAACCCTCTTCCTACCCCTCCTGTTTCATTTTATTGTGACCTTGTTTGATTGGTTGAATTTGACGCCAAAGTTAGTCGTCCGAATTCGTAATTTCCAACTTGTAAAATTCTATTTTTGAACACGGGACTCCAGATTTCATTTCTGGCACCACCAGTAGACTCGTGGCATCGTTCGGGCATATTTATATATAAAATTCGTTAGATTTGGAGGACGTGGGCCCTGGTACGCATTTCGGTGCAAAACGGGCCCCACAGTTCTGGTCTACGGACCAAATTGAGATCGGGTCAATGGAATCCAATTCTGGATATACCGTTGAGTTCATATTGTCATTCTGGACTCATTGACATATAGTTTGCTGAGTTTTGAGAACATTGGCTCCGGCACGTATTTTTGTGCAAACCGGAATTCTAAAGTTCTAGTCAACGGACCAAATTGAGATCGGGTCAACGGAATCCAATTCTGGATATACCGTTGGGTTCGTATCGTCATTCTTGTTTCGTGGACATATAATTTGTTATATTTTGTAGACTTATTTTCATGCACGTTTTTTACTGCAAAACGGCTCCAATACGGATACCGTTTTTGACCCAAAATTACCTTTTTGCCCTTGTGTCCAAGGACCGATGGATATGCTATCCTAGCTAATTTGATTATTCTGGACACGTTGGCGATGTTTAATTCATCATCCGACAATGTTTGTAGATAGTTTATCTATGTATCACCCTTTTATTATAATTAATTCTTATAATATTCGTATTTCGGGATTAGTACAACGAAACCGAGATCGGTCAATTCCAGTGATCTCACATCGCTGAAATTGACAAAAAGGACAAGTGGATCACTATAATAAGAGTATTAACTTTATCGTTGACCATCTTATCTCGATTTGTGTGTCGTAAGTTTCGACGTACGAATAACGAAGTACACTTCATATCTTTAATAATTAGACTAGAATTGACCCTGTTTGACCAGACTTGATCAGTTGACCAAAAGTCGACCGTAAGTCAACACTTGACCTAGTTTGACTAGATTATTGACCGGAGTTGACCTAGAGTTGACTTGACTTAGAAGAGCCTAGAATAATATAGATTGCTTGTAGAAATTCATTTATTACAACTTGAACACCTTGTAACATGTGTTGCTTTAATAGGACTCTGTGGCTTCAGTTGGACCTCTATACCTATCAGCTGTTCAGGTTATCAGGCGAGTACATTCTCTGATCATTTCATATCATATTTAGGAGTATATTTCCTGCTTTAGATTACTTTACTTGATGCTGATACGTTGGAAACACGGATTAGTACTATATGGATCTTGTCGTGCGATGTTATCCCCTTAGCGGATACATCGAGTATTTTATGTTCGTGTACTTTATCATGAGCATCGTGTACTCCTTGTGTTCGTGCTTTTCGTGCGCGAATCGTGTGAAATCGTGTATACTCATGTGCTCACATGATCTTCGTATACGACTATACTTCGGGTACAATAATATAACTTGGCTAGATCCTTGTGCATTGATTGGGGCAGGGAATAGAAGTGGTTATGTAATCAATCCAGTAGATTACTCGTGTACAACCTCTTTAGATTACTCGTGTACAACATCGTGTCGTTTACATAACCGTCTTGTACTCCGAATCACTACCACTGTTAGTTCTTCTATATATTGTATCAATTTACTTACAGTCTTCCTTTTTATCATGATTATTCTTTTAGTTTCCTGTATCTTACTCTCTAGCATGTTTATATTTCCTAACCTATTATAATTTATTGAGATGTACTATACTCGCTCCTGTCCTGACTGGACCTGTTGATAAATTTTACAGATAGCTTGGAGGTTGCCTGCTAGCCTAGAGGAGGCACAGTAGATGTTGGATAGATAGCTAGGATTTTTCTATTTTTATTTTTTCAGTTGTCTTGAGCTGTATTTACTCTATGGATTACTGTATTTGAGATTTGAGATGTTTCTGGGTTTGTGTATCTTAGACACTTAGACTTCTTTCTGCTGTATCTCCTTGTGGATTTCATGTTTTATCTATCTTTTATCATGCTCTACCTTAGATGTGATTGAGACTGTATTTGGTATGTCACCTTTATTCGGAGTGTATATACTGTACAGGTACCTTTATATTGTTTGATGTTTGACCTAGGACAGCGTTCTACCGTCGACACTGCGGCGTAGGCTGGACATACCCACGTCTTGTGCCCTTACTCTAGGGTGCGGGTCGTGACACGTTTTTAGTGGTGGCCCATGCAGGTCGAGTTTGTGTAGTGGTATTCGAACTAGAGTATAACTACAGCCTGCAGTAGGATTTGGATATGTTTTTGAAGGTACTCAATCACAGTTAGGATTCCTTGAGAGATTCCTAGGATGACCCTTGAGAATCTCATATAAAATATCTCAAAATTTGATTTTAACAGTTTATATTTACCCTTCTTGGTTTGTTAATGAATTTGATTTTTGGTATCTATTGTTGATTTAAATTTTTGTCAAGATGAAATTATATGGGCTAGGTCATCTCAGTTATGGAATCTAGTCATCTACAGTCACATTAGCCAGCATGGTAAGGACATATAGTCTAATTTTGGATATATTTCTCGGGTGTGGGAATTTAAGGTTTTCGCAGCTAAGCTAGCGGCATCGCAAAAAATTTAAATACCATGATTCTAGAGGTATGTACATTAGTCGAGGACTCTGTGATTATCGTAGCCTTGCTTACTAGTATGACGAGGATTTAGAGCACCATGATTTTGGATAGACGCATATGATTATCAGATTGTACCTTAAATGGGTTTGAACATGTTTTCTCTACTTTTGTTTCAGTCCTTCTAAAAAAAAAGGAATTATTGTTTGTTTTGTTTTGTTTTGTTTTATTTTGCTTCTCATTATTTAACTTAGGAGTAGCTTTAGATGTTATTATAAACCTTGTGTAACTTCTTGCTATGAGTTTCTTCATAATACAATGAATCGATGATTTTGCTAGACCTTATCTTGGATTTGATATTATAGCTCTGGTTTCAAAATGGTTCCTTCTTTTAAACAGATAAGCAGAACATATTTTATCATTATTTCCTTCTTGCTATTATTCTTGTATTAAATAATAATAATAATAAAACTGTCTTGATTACCTCAATCACCTACTTTGCAATCTTAGTAGGAATCTAAATGTTGGTCTTGATATAGAATTTGATTTTTATATTGGGACATGAAAATATATATAGTGGACACAGATACTTTGCCTGACACATATGCATGCTACACTTTGATTACCAACCTATCTAAATACATATTATTATGTTGTTGATGTTTAAATTCTCAAAACCCCAATATTTTGATACAGTACAGTATCAGAGACTGGTTCTCTGTTTTTTCCAGTTTAAATTCGTAATTTAAATATAAATTTCATGTTATTAGTTTTGTTTACATCACTGCACATGTATGTTATATACAGGGTTTCAATTCTTAAAGAAATTGGTTGAGTTTTGTGTTTGAATTTGTCAAATCTGAGACTGTGTGCACATTAACCCTTAATACTGGATTCTAAGTGATTAGTTCAATTTGCTTTTTTTAAAATATAATATTTTGAGCTATATACATTGTTGTATGTAGGGATATAATGTTAGGTTTCATATTCTTACATGTTAGGTTGTGGTTGTGATGAACATTGGGTTGGTTTGATGTTCGAATTTCTCCAAAATTCTAAAACTGAATACATGTTAACATTTTTACATTGATTTCAAATGTTTAGTTCAATTTTAGATTTAATATGTAATATTGAACTGTATGCATAGCTAAATGTATAGATAGTATGTTAGGGTTTCATCTCCATCATGTTAGGATGTGTTGGAAGCATTGAGTTGGTTGTGATATTTCAAACCCCTAAAATCTAAAACTGCATTATGTTAATATTATAAATGTTAGCTTATTTTCAGATTTTGTATGTAAATGTTGAACTAAAACTGGGTTTAACCTTTCAATACTAAAGCTATAACCACGTACAAGGACACACACACCCTAACTTAGTATACACTGCCATGTAAACCTAACCTTTCCTCTCCATGTTATGTTCATATATCTATATAGATATATATAGAGTTTATGCATACATGTTATAATGTATATATACATAACTAAATCTCTATCTCTTTATATATATGTATATGGTTAGCCATGCATGTTATGAGTAAATAGGTTGTGCATTGTAGATTGATTAACCAATATGCCATGAGTAGTGTAACTTGATAGCTATTGTTTTGAAACTCAAATCCTCCTATACACTTCATGTATATTTCACATACACACATGCCTACTATCTAACCATATGAACATGTCCACATACACCCATACACACGCGAACCACATAACATTTACATAATGCTAGCTTTTCCCTCTCTAACACTCTATATATATATATATATATATATATATATATATATATTATTGAATAAAATATAATATATATATATATATTATATTTTATTCAATAATATATATATATATATATATATATATATATTTAGAAAAAAAAAAAATATATATATATATATATATATATATATATTTAGAAAACAGATTTTTATTGAATAAAAAGGTGGCTCTTAACGAGCATTACAGGTATCATAGACTGAAAACACAAAATAGTCCTGGAAAGCTAATAAGCAAAAACAACAGTTTTTAGGGGGTAAAATGCAAAATTTTGAAAAAGAAATTTCAAAATTTCAAAATGTTTGGCCATCGGCCCACGGAGGAGGGGGGACTGGCACGCCATCCAAGGCACAGGGTTGGCTGCCCGATGTGCATGCGGACCAAGGAGGTTGGTGGGCGCGTCTTCCGAGGGAGGGCGGTCTGCACGAGGCGGCGCGTCTTCCGAGGGAGGGCGGTCTGCACGAGGCGACCGACAGGTCGGTGGGCCGGTGAGGCGGCGGAAGGGGTGGTGGGCCGGTGAGCGCCGGGATAACCGGCTACCGATGGAAAGAGAACGGGGAGGGAGGGGCTGCACAGGCTGGGGAGGGGGCTGCCACTGCTCCGGCGACCGAGCGCGGCCCCGCCGGCGGAGGCAGCGGGACGCGGTGGGCGGGAGACGCCGAGGGGGGGAGGCCGTAGGAAGGGCCGCCGACTGGGTGAGAAAGCCGCCGACGAGGGGAGGAAACCGCCGACGAGGGGAGGAAGCCGTCGACAGGGGGAGGGGGCCACCGCCAGGGGAGAGGGGGTATGGACCTCGACACCTGGAGTAGGAGAAGAGACGCTCCAGGGAGGAGGACGGCAGGCCGAGGGGCGCCGCGCGGGCTCGCGAGAAGGGGAAGAGCCCCGCCGGCAGGGGGAGGAGAAGGGAGCCCAGTCACGCTGGAAGGGGAGGGCCGGAGACACGGTGACGGTGGGAGGTCCGGCGGTGGGGCCAGCCCGGCCACCGCCGTAGAAGCTAACGTGAGAAAGTGAGGAAAGGGAGAGGAAGGGGACGAGAGCGGCGGAGGGAACGCTGGGGACCCGAGCGGGCGTCACGGGGCGGGGACGGCACGGCCACCGCCAGAGAAGGGGACGCAGCGCGTCCCGAGGGGGGACCACCGACGCGAGCTCCGGTGAGTGGGCCCAGGCGGCGGGGAAGGAGGGCGGGGCCTCCAGCGGGCCCGAGGGCGGAGCGGAGGAGAGGGTCGGGGGACCCGCTGCTACCCGGGAGGCGTAGGAAGGACGCAGCCGGCGTGGGCCACTGCAGGGAGAAGGAGGTGTCTGGAGCAGGAGGCGCGGCGGAGGAGGATGCCGCCGCCACGGGACGAGGTGGAAGGGGGCCGGGCCGAGGGGTGAGGGGCCGGAGGGTGGCGGCAGCACAGGGGACGACTCCAGCAAGGGGCTGAGGACGCTAGGGTGTGCTGCCGGGCCAAGAGGGGGCCAGCGCCTGGCCCGACGGTGCCGGTGGCGACGGGGACGGCGTCGCGGGGAGAGGGGGAGAGGGGTGAAGGGAAGAGGCTATTCGCCGAGAAGGGAGCACCCCACGGCGGGAGGGGGGGCGGCGAAAGGAGGGAGGGGCCAAAAGTGAGGGAGCCAAGCGGAGGGAGGCCAGCCAGGAGAACGGGGGGAGAGGGAAGACCTACCAAAGGGGAGGAGGAGGAGGAAAAGGGGGCCAGCCGAGCCAAGGAGGCCTGTCGGCCAGCCGAGCCAGGCGTCCACCGGGGGGGGCGGCGTGGCAAGCAAGGGAGCTCCCGCTCCCACCTGCATCCTCATTTATAAAAAAAAAAAAATATTGTGATTGGATTTCAACGCAATTGACTTTTATTCTTTAACTTTTGATTTGATTTTTCTTTGAATAGTACCCCCTTATAGATAATTAGTTGTTATCTTTATTTTATTTTTGATAAGTACCAGTTTTCATATAGGATGGTAGACTACCTTACAGTTTTGATGATTTGTTATTTCTGTATCTTTTCCAGTTTAACACCCCTGATTGCTTGTATGTTTTGATACCCTATGACCGTTTTGGTTTAGCATGACTAGTATACCTAGATGAGACTTTCACTACCACCATATGCCATGACCCTGTATGCCGTCCTTTTTAATCGTATGATTTGTTTAAGTTCTGAGAATTTGATTGTGGAGGGTTGACCTAGAAGGAGTATGAACATTTTAATTTTGTAAAACCCCTAAATTTTTACTATTTTTTTTAAATTTTGGTACTGATTTAAAATTTTTGTATTGTACGTCGCGTAGTCGTATTGTACGTCGTGCACGAAATTTTAATTTTCGTTTTTGCTCGACGAGTGCGAATATGTGCGAGCGTACATATTTTTAGAAAAACATTTTTTCTATTTTTTTGGTTTCAAAATAATATATGTAATAATTATTTCTAGCTATCATTTTCAAGTTTATGATTTTAATTATGAAAAGCCTTTCATTTATACAGTTATAATATAAATTATTTTTCCTATAAAATGGTATATTAGAAAAGTATATTTACGTAAACATTATTTGTACATACATATATATTTAGTAATTATTTATTAGTTATTTTAAATAATAGTGTATTTTTAAAATTATTATTATAGCATTTTTAGAAAACATATTTTAAAATTATTGTACCAATTTAAATCTTGATTTGATTTATGGATATATTTTAAATAGTACATTAATATCTATATTTGGAATTTGAGTTATCTTAATTGATTTTAAAATAAAGGATATAATTTAAATTAGATTTGAATTGGATTTTGGTTTAGATTTGGATTATGGAATTGATTTAAATTTAGTAACTTAATTATCTAAATTGGGTTTGAACTACTCCTAATCCTTAACTAATTGGGAATTCCCACGTCCTATAAATAGGCAGGTACTCCTCCAATTCATTATTCATCCACAACAAAATTTCACAACCAAACGTGTATCGTGTCTGTGTTCCACCATCCACAATCTTATTCCATTTATACACATACATTTATTTTTCCGTGTCGACAACCCCGACACGATATATCAAATTCCTAAATCTAACCCTAAGCCCTGTCCCGGTTCACCCCGACCTCTGGCCGACCCCGTCATCAACCGTCACCGTCACCGCCACAGATCCTCCGGACTTCGACCACCTCTGCTAACCCCGCCGGCGACCAAGAAACACCACAGACCACCATCACCACCGCTGGCAGCCACCCGACCCTGGCTCCACCGCCAACACCTAATTCTCATCGCCGTCACCCATAACCGCCATCAGCATCACCATTAAAACACCCACCACCGCCCAAAACTAAAGACCAAGGAAAAATCGAAACCCTCACCTGGCCGTCGCGTCTCCCCGCAAGCTCCGCCCGGAGCCGCACTCGCGCCGCCTCCTCCCTGGCGTGCCGCGACCCCCACAGCAGCGCTCCACCGCCGCTTGCGCATGCTTCCTTCGCCGCGAGCGTCGGCCACCACGGGAGCTGACGGCCGCCAGCGTGCCCTAGCATCCGCACAGCCTCTGGCGCCGCCCCTTGCCGTCAGAACCACCGACTCTCCCACCGGCGTCCTCCTTCCGCATCCCCTTTTTCCGTACAGTCGAAACCCCCGTCGGCCCTTCCTCCTCTTCACCCGCCTAACGCCGCCGTCTCCACCGGAAAAATCCCCGCAGTCGTCCATGGCGTGCGCCGCCACCGCGGCCCATGGCCTCCGCCGCCCTTCTTCCCTTTCTCCTCCTTCTCGTCCTCCGCAGCGCCGCCTCATCCCGCGACGAACCCCAGCCGCGACTTCCGCATGACCCCGCCGGAAACTGCTGGCCGGAACCTTAGCTCTCCGCCTCCCCTTTCTCGCACTCTCTCTCAATTTCTCCGCTCCCCTCTCGAATCTCTCGCTCTCCCTCTCCGTCTCTCTCTCCTTCCTCCTCTGTCTTTTTTCCTTCTTTCTTTCTGTCTTTTCTACACTGTTCTCCTCTAAAAGAGGAGAACGACTTTCAGTGCTGATTTTTATTTTATTATTATTATTATTATTATTATTATTATTATTATTATTATTATTATTATTATTATTATTATTGTTATTTCTTTTATTATTTATTATTATTATTATTATTATATTATTGTTTAAGTACTATAAGTATATTTTTGGATATGAAATAAGTATTAATTTTGTATTGATTTAGGGTAACTGCCAGTACAGGTGGATTGTATATTGTACTATACTATGTTATAGTATATATATAGATATATATAAACTTTTTATAATACTACTATTCTTGGTATTGTTATTAGCATTAATTAAGTATTATCCATATATACTATTTTATTAAATAAACACGTGATAAATAATTTCATATACATTTATATTGTACATGTATTTGCAAGGGTTTGACTAAGGCTTTGTAGAAATAATTATCATGGGTTAAAATCTATTTTTGTAAGATAAGTATTTCTTTTAGGCAATTTTGGACTTTACTAATATATATGGGTTTTTGGCCTTTAATAGAGACTAATGTTTTATATTTTCAAATATTTTATATATAATTTTATATACAATATTTTTACTAAGATTTCTAAATTTGGATTTTAAATACTTTCTAATACTATATATTTTTTTGATTAATAATAATTAAAGGGTTACTTGCTTAAGGATAATAAAATTAGCTTACTCAATATGTTTTTCAAAAGGGTTTATAAGTATTTTTCTAAATAAATAAAAATATTTTCAACCACTAGCATATATTTTACAAATTGATCATACTAATTCCTTCGACCATTCTTCAGTCCATGACTAAATCCTCTTATTCCTATTCTGTCACCAAATCCGTACCACCTTATGTCCTTCCTAACTATTCTGACCGTCCCGGACCCAATGGAACTGTCTGTGCCATCAACAGAGGTCCACTTGCATAGTTGTTGCACCGAAGTCGAAGTTCGTGCCACATTGATTATCGCAGCACATCAGGCGTACTACCAGGCAAGACACCTTGCCATTTGCTGTTTAATTATTTTAGCTCATATTTCATGCATTATTTATTTTCTTTATGCAAAATAAACTATGATACATGGCATAACCTGTTAGAACTTACTGTTCATTTATATTTCCTGCTATGTATTATTTTTCTTATATTAAACCTAGATTTCAGGGACCACCTTGTGTGTTGCATTCATTGGCCTTGACACGCTATAACACGAATTTGTGTGTCGCATCTAGGATACGGAAGTGCGTGATTGGCTGGCCACCTGTACGTACAAGCCGTGCGATAGGAATAACCGCTAATAGAATTGCATGCTAGTTTGACTTAGCGGTTATAGAGGTTAATGTTGTGGATACAACATAGTAGGCATTGTGCGGGGAGGACAATTCCTTAGCGTATGGGCTTCGATGCACTTTTTCTTGTGACCCGGACTCTCCGCTGGAGATACGGGGTTGATGACCCATGATTACTGATGGCCACTGACGATTCTGCAGAACGTCATGCTCTTACTGATGGGGCCCCTGGTGCCCAAGGGGGACTACGCCGATCCTATTCAGCCAGGGCCCATGCGTAGGAAGGATTTTTCTTAACTACATTCCACTTAGAACGGTTAGGCTACCTTATCCGTTAGGTACGAGTACTTTTGGTTTGGGTACTTGTATCTGACCGTGGCTTGGAACAATAACTTATCGCGGATTAGTTCGTCACATCTTGTCCTTGTTTGGTTGTAGGTGTGACTTACTACTTCGATGAGAAGGTACTGAACCTTGTTGGGGTCCGGATACCATATTAGATTCTTAGCATGGAAAGATACGCCATCGTGAACCATCTCCTGTCCTTGTTTGGTTGGGGGGATGGTACGCTCGTTCAGTAGGTGCGTATTGGACCATGTTATAAATTCAATTGACTTATTTATTTGAGCAATATTTATTCAGTTTATATGGCATGATATTATGTGTCTTGTTATGTCACGCCCTGACCCGGAATCACCCGAATTATCGTCCTCGCAGGGGGCGTGATGCCGCACGAGCCTGGAGTTGCGCTCGTGCAAGGCAAGGTGACAAGTTCTCAAATGGTTATCTTTTGATTCGATATTAACAACGATAGGAAAAACAGAGTATACGAAACAATTCTCTTTGTTGATATCCGAAACTGAGATTACAATGGCTTTCGATAGCCTAACAATATATACCAGATTGGCTACAACACTCAGGTTCTCTCTTGCCCACAAAGGATTTAACCGTTCCATACATCATGCCTTCTATATCTCGGCCGCATCAATCCTGCTGCGTAGTCCGAGCGTCAATGCGATAGCACACTTCAATGCGCTTCGGCATTCCAAGCCTTAACATGTTCAAGCAACGCTTCGCCGCGAGCAATCCATTCCATGCACCCTGCATGAAGCTGGTGGGGGATCAGTACGTTCGTCCTCGCATGTACTGAAGCAAAGATCATCTTTTCAAACTGACATTGTAATATTTATGTTGAATCATGCAACTTAGCTTATGATCTTGCTATGTTCTCCTTAGGGTCAATTTTATGGCATCTTCGAAAGCGTAAGGCATGTTATCATAGCAGTATGTTATCGAATTAAATAGGTAAGCAAACAAGAAATCTTGTGTTTGATTCGTGGCGCGACTTCTTACCAAGTCGATGCACTCGCCCTTGCACCGACGCAAGGTGAATATGCCGCATTCCTTCCCTGTCATGTTATATGTGCATCTTTAAGCAGGATCTATGCGTGCGGGACACATATGTGCCTACACTTTCAACCCATCGTTCCTTAACTATATGAAGGTGCCCCGGTGCGCCTGTTCGGAGGGAACGTTCCATGAACGGAAGATATTATCGCAATTATCTCAAGTCCATTCTATTCGACCATGCAATGTACTATCATTCAAACAACCAAGCATAGCCTTGAGTCCAAGACTCAGACTTTATCATCTCGTATTTCTTCCGTTAACTTTCTATGTTCTCACGTTTCATACTTCGTTTCAATGATTCAATGGCATCGTGCCTCAACTCGATGCTCGTCAACCGAACGACCCGAAGGTCTCAAACACCTTTCGAGGCACCATGTCATATCCAACAGTTCCGCCACATTCATGCCACAACTGTATTCTCTCGCAACGAAGCCATCTTTTTATTATCCCGTGCACGTCGGCACATTTCGACCGTATTTCCATGTTCTATAACTTAGCATTCAATGTTCGGGCTTGCGCGCTAGGACGCTCGCCTATTGTCTTTCAATATTCTAGCCGTCTAACTCGTGCGCGAAGGCACGGTATGGTTCGTGTACTAAGGCACTCGCCGAGTACAGTTATCCCATGTTCTTACGGCTTGTGCACCGAGGCGCTCGCCTATGCGATATCTAATGTCCCATAGCGACTCGTGCATATTGATGCACGTTTCATTTCAATTGTTCTAACTTAGTGTTCGACTCACACTATGATTTATCTCTGATCGGACCACGCCCGTGGCGTCGATAGGTTAACTTAGCATACAATGATATATTTGACTTATCGAATGAAGGAGTAAAAAAAAGTCAATCCTCCCACCTTGAGTCGATTTGCCTTCGTCGTTTCGCCGAGCCGATGCGGCTCGATTTCATAACTTTGTTGCACGACCACTCTCCTGACTTAGCCATTCGAGCACTTCGTGCTTCATTGAGTTATACGTCCGATTTGCCTTAGCGTGCCCAAGTCTCGGCCCGTCGCAAGACGACGATTTGATTTCGCGGACCCCTTACTAAATATGTCAAAAGATCGACCTCTAATATTTTTCTGTCAAAGTATAACCTGCACACGAAACCAACTAAAATCAATACTTGCATCGATTTGGACTTGTGTTTTGGTCGATTCAATTTAATAGAATCTTCGAGCCGATTCAACGCACTCATCCTTCGGGGCAACGCGGCACTTCGCATCGATTCAACTCGATCCATTCTTTCGGGGCAAGGCAACTCTTCGCATCAACTTAGTTTGATGCATTGCTCGGGATAACTTAACTCTCGTTTCATTTTGCATCGATATATTTCCTTGCGTCAACGCGACTCATTGAGTCAACGCTTCAGCGTAATGCGCCGTGCGGAGCGGGACATTACAGAATATACCACTCAAAACAAGGTTCGTCCTCGAACCAAAACCAACACTCCGACTAAGTATTTTGTAGATCGTTTCACGATCTCGTCCCACCAATGTTGTTCAGTTTTACACCTATATTCAAGGTTCGTCATCCCTGCAGCTCGATTTGAATTTTGTATACAACTCGATTTGGATCCATACCTATATTCAAGGCGTCCCGAAGATATATGTATTTTGACTAATTCCAGTGGTAGCAAATTGGAACAAAGCTGACAGGTAAATTTCAATCCTATGCTTGCCATCTCGTACTCTCATTCGGACTTATCCTTAGCACTTGTTCTCGTAATTTCATTGCATATGCATATTGTTACATACGTGATTCATTCAATAAAGTCACTGCATGCGACGTGATTCAAAATTGCCTTTCTCATTTCGTATGTTTCATCGGGACTATCAATTCGATGCATCGCGTAGAGCCGTCGCGCATCCAATCACAACGAGTCTCCACAATGCCTTGCGTTCGAAGTCATCACCCAACTATTTTCGAAGTCTTGCTTATGCAACTTATCTCGATAGGATTTCCATTATTGACTTGCAATCGCATCAACATTCTGGACTACGTCTGTTAGGTTACTTACATAGTCCCCGTGTTTAACTTCTTCCGACGCAACTTTAAATTGACATTGCACAAAGGCCATAATCTATCCGACATGAAAGTTTACATCAAGGCGACGGTGCTCAAGGCAACGATCGCTTTAGCAAGAAGTTCTTTACGACGCGTCTTACATTCAATTTCCTAACGAGTAGGAATTCACTAGCCAAATTTCCAACTTATCCATCTCGCAACATCGAATGTAAATTTCGATTCACGCAAGCTCAATTGCAAGGTGAATCCGAATCTAACGATATGACTCGTAAGTCATTCCCTTATCATTCCCTCTCGTGCATAGCACGTTTCTCGCAATCGCCTATCCGAATCACCAAGTCCGTTGGTGAATTCTAGTTCGACCGTCGACCAACATAACCATTCAAGTATTCATCCGACGAATACTCAAAATCTAACTTGTCATTCTCAATTGAAAGCTGTTCCAACAATTCTCGATCGCCTAGACTTATCGTCAACATGCACCGCGTTATATTCGTTATCAGTACAATCTCATATGCGATATCGCATAGGTCGTCTTACGGTCTGCAGCAATCAATTTGATTTGGCGGTCAAGTCTTCTAGGGTCAGCTGCCCCGAAGCTACACTCGATAACTGTAGATCATCACCGAAGGACAGTTTACTACGAACCATGCTACATCTTATTTCGGAGCCAAATTACGTTCCGACAATTCTATGCGACTATCCAATTTCGGACAAAACTGTTTCTATCGGCGCAACTGATGCGCAATTATCCTCCAAGTCAAGTCATGCACTATCATCGATGATTTCGTAATTAACGAAACATCTACTCGTATCGAGTTCGAGTCTATCTTATTCGTGGGTCGACACACGAGATGCTATATGCATCGAGCAATCGTCGATGACTTATAGTCTCGTCTTGATTAATCGCAAAATTTACGATCAACCAAGTTCGTTCATTCTCGTGTCGTTACTTACAAAATTTTGATAGCGCAAGGCGCACTCCATTTTGTATTCTCACATCGTGCTTACGTTTTCTTGCATATCGACCTTGATAGTTCATATCAATTTCGATAGCAAGTGGGTCGACTTCGAATCCGTTCCAATGTCGACTTAACTCGCATCGCATACATCCAAGTTCACAACAAACTTTTCCATACGCATCCACTTGTTCTCTGATTTGCCGCATCCTGCTATACTTTGATCGCGTAACTGAGTTACCGATTATCCAACATCGAACCCTCGAGTTATACGATCACGCCCTCTAAGTTTCGCGTGTTTTTCAGTCGTACTCAAATGAGTGTCGCCGTAACGTAACCAACTATTTCTTAGGCACGATTACTCACATCAACCAACTCTTCAGCGAAGTCGTACATCGTGCGATTCGATTACAATTTGCATCGCCTAATATTTCTATCGAAATCGTAAGTCGTACGATTCGATTCGCCTCGCTCAACATTTCTATCGAGATCGTAAGTCGTGCGACTCATTTGTAAGCTCGAGTATTCCCTTTCCCGTCGATTCGATTATTGCATCAAGGCATAATCATTTCGCTAGTCTCGGTCGTCCGACCAACTTATAACTTTCGTCCGACGTATCGTTCATCGATACGAGTCTCGCCTTATCGTCCCAACTGATTTTCAATGATCACTTGCATCAACATACCGTCATACAAATTTCCAATCGAGTCTCGGTACTCTCCCGTCCGTTGCGGAAAAACCTTCCACAATTCTCATAATGTGTCGATGAACTTTATCGCACAAGTGCTATACCATATACCACTCGAAATCGAGTCATTCATCGCCTACGTGGTATGGCATATACCACTCGAAATTCAAGCTATTTCCCTCGCATTACACTTAGTATAAACCGACAATCTCTTCCGACTCACAATTTTTGCAGTGATCGTGCTTGATCACAACCGTAACTTTGGTTCTATCAAAATTCGACACGATTCGGTCAATGTTCTCGCTTGCCAACATAAGTTTTGTGTGCAACCGAACGATTCGTTCTATCGATTTATGATTTTCATTCTTTTCTTATGTTGCATCTCGTGCAATAATTTATTTGATATGCGTTGCACCCCGTGCAAAAAATTTTACTTTCGATACGCATTGCACATCGTGCTACGATTTATTTCCGACACTTTCATTTCACTTTGTACAACCATTCATTTCCAATTTCCTTTGCACTTCGTACAACGATTAATTTGATATGCGTTGCACCACGTGCAATAATTTTTACTTTCAATATGCGTTGCACATCGTGCAACGATCATTTCCGACATTTACCGCACCTCGTGCAACGAATTACTCTCAACTTTCCAAGTCAATACACAATCCGTTTTAACACATTCGGTATTGGCTTATCACTTCTCACTTTCATTTTAACACATATCCACATTAACTCGCTGCACTTCGTGCATTATTTTATTTCTCATTCAACATGTTACATTACGACAACATCTCAAATCGTACTTCACAATTTGTTGCGCTTGCAGCAACTAACATTTTTACGGCTCATTTGCATTCAATGCAATATACCCTTCGCGACTTTCTTAGCAAACATCATGTAATTTCCAAAACACATGCGGCAAAATTACACGATTGTATTAGACTTATTGTATGGAACATCCAGTGCGGCATCGAGTAGAGTCAAGAGTGGTATCAAGTGGTGGTGGGCAACTTTTAGAATTGTAATGAAGCGAGCGTCCAGAGAAAATTGAGCCTAGAGCTCTGATACCAATTTGTCACGCCCCGACCCGGAATCACCCAAATCATCGTCCTCGCAGGGGGCGTGATGTCGCACGAGCCTGGAGTTGCGCTCGTGCAAGGCAAGGTGACAAGTTCTCAAATGGTTATCTTTTGATTCGATATTAACAACGATAGGAAAAACAGAGTATACGAAACAATTCTTTTATTGATATCCGAAACAGAGATTACAATGGCTTTCGATAGCCTAACAATATATGTCAGATTGGCTACAACACTCAGGTTCTCTCTTGCCCACAAAGGATTTCACCGTTCCATACATCATGCCTTCTATATCTCGGCCGCATCAATCCAGCTGCGTTGTCCGAGCGTCAATACGATGGCACTCTTCAATACGCTTCGGCATTCCAAGCCTTAACACGTTCAAGCAATGCTTCGCCGCGAGCAATCCATTCCCTGCACCCTGCATGAAGCTGGTGAGGGATCAGTACGTTCGTCCTCGCATGTACTGAAACAAAGATCATCTTTCCAAACCGACATTGTAATATTTACGTTGAATCATGCAACTTAGCTTATGATCTTGCTATATTCTCCTTAGGGTCAATTTTATGGCATCTTCGAAAGCGTAAAGCATGTTATCATAGCAGCATGTTATCGAATTGAATAGGCAAGCAAACAAGAAATCTCGTGTTTGATTCGTGGTGCGACTTCTTACCAAGTCGACGCACTCGCCTTTGCACCAACGCAAGGTGAATACGCCGCATTCCTTCCCTGTCATGTTATATGTGCATCTCTAAGCAGGATCTATGCGTGCAGGACACATATGTGCCTACACTTTCAACCCATCGTTCCTTAACTATATGAAGGTCGTGGGCGTATCCGCGCCGGAATGGACTAAAGGAGTTTCTCTTTTATCTTTCCTTACTTTCTTTTCTCTCCTTCTTTTCTCTCTCTTGTTTGGGTAGCCCAGCGTTTCACGGGTTGGGTTGCTATTCCAACTACCAAAACTTACCGCGTGCCTACCATCATTTGCGGCTTTTCACATTTACGACCGAGTGCTAATCGGACTTCGCAGATGTACGCCTATCAAAGATTACATCCCTCCTAGGCCGAACGGTTCCGGTGCCCCAGTGCGCCCGTTCGGAGGGAACGTTCCGTGCACGGAAGATATCATCGCAATTATCTCAAGTCCATTCCATTCGACCATGCAACGCACTATCATTCAAACAACCAAGCATAGCCTTGAGTCCAAGACTCAGACTTTATTATCTCGTATTTCTTCCGTTAACTTTCTATATTCTCACGTTTCATACTTCGTTTCAATGATTCAATGGCATCGTGCCTCAACTCGATGCTCGTCAACCTAACGACCCGAAGGTCTCGAACACCTTTCGAGGTACCATGTCATATCCGACAGTTCTGCCATATTCATGCCAAAATTGTATTCTCTCGCAACGAAGCCATCTTTTTATTATCCCGTACATGTAGGCACGTTTCGACCGTATTTCCATGTTCTATAACTTAGCATTCAATGTTCGGGCTTGCGCGCTAGGGCGCTCGCCTATTGTCTTTCAATGTTCTAGTCGTCTAACTCGTACGCGAAGGTACGGTATGGTTCGTGCACTAAGGCACTCGCCGAGTACAGTTATTCCATGTTCTTACGGCTTGCGCACCGAGGCGCTCGCCTATGCGATATCCAATGTCCCATAGCGACTCGTGCATAATGATGTACGTTTTATTTCAATTGTTCTAACTTAGTGTTCGTCTCACACTATGATTTATCTCTGATCGGACCACGCCCGTGGCGTCGATAGGTTAACTTAGCATACAATGATATATTTGACTTATCGAATGAAGGAGTAAAAAGAAGTCAATCCTCCCACCTTGAGTCGATTCACCTTCGTCATTTCGCCGAGCCGATGCGGATCGATTTCATAACTTTGTTGCACGGCCACTCTCCTGACTTAGCCATTCGAGCACTTCGTACTTTATTGAGTTATACGTCCGATTTGCCTTAGCGTGCCCAAGTCTCGGCCCATCGCAAGGCGACGATTTAGTTTTGCGGACCCCTTACTAAATATGTCAAAAGATCGACCTCTAATATTTTCCCGTCAAAGTATAACCTGCACACGAAACCAACTAAAATCAATACTTGCATCGATTTGGACTTGCGCCTTGGTCGATTCGATTTATTAGAATCTTTGAGCCGATTCAACGCATTCATCCTTCGGGGCAACGCGGCGCTTCGTATCGATTCAACTCGATGCATTCTTTCGGGACAAGGCAACTCTTCGCATCAACTTAGTTTGATGCATTGCTTGGGATAACTTAACTCTCGTATCGTTTTGCATCGATACATTTCCTTGCGTCAACGCGACTTATTGAGTCAACGCTTCAGCGTAATGCACCGTACGGAGCGGGGCATTACATGTTACGTCCCTCTGAGGACCTGGTTATCTCTCCTGGTGTGTGCTATTGTCTTTCGCAGGTGTTCTAGCTCTAGCCGTATTCATCGCTAATTCTTTGAGGATGATTGCACTTGGATCGTCTTCGCTTCGCTCGCCAAAATCATATCTTTTCTCATGTATTTTTCCTTTACTTGTTGGTAGTAGATTTGTCTCCGCCCAACATATTGTATCAAGACAATTCATTATCATTTTATGATATCTTTTATTCATTTATTTTGTGTGGATGAGATTAGTATGGTTCTTCTGCATTTCACAGCTTACGTATTCATACGAGGGTACCATATATTGGAGAGTACTTCATATGTATACAGCTGGCATGTCTACGTTCCTAGTTCTATGTATTTTGGGACTGGGGCGTTACAAATTTCGAGGACGAAATTTTCATAAGGTGGGTAGGATGTGAGCACCTTGAATTTTGGGTTGATTTTTTTTTAATTTTTCTGATTGAATTAGCTTCAATAAATAAATTATTCTGTTTATTTATCTTTAAATGTACTTTTTCGTGCCTTTGATATTTGGAGTATCAGGGATGTTCATCTCTGGAAACTTTCTTCATAAGTTTTGTAGTGGACAGTATTACCTTCATTTTGGTATATAATGTTCCACTTAAACTTGTTCCCTTGTACTATTTTTGCTTCGCACAACTTCGGGTCGAATTAGACCATTTGATCGTTGATTAATTATTAATTGATTTCCCACTCTTTTCTTTGATCATCATATGCACGTTACCGTAACTTTTGATTTGGGAGCACAAGACCAGTCATTTTCTTGAAAACAACTTCTCATGCATTATCTACTCGAGACGCTCTTCATCCATGACCTTCGTGTCCCACTCAGACACACCATCTTGTGCTTCGTTTGCTTCGCACAACTTTTGGGTCAATTTAGGCCAATTAATTATCTACCGTAATTTGTGACGTGACTTCCAATTTAATTTCGGGACCGGACATCGATCCAACCTAGCCGACCCCAGATATGGACATGGCCCACATGAAACCTACTACCCGCATGATACTTGTGTCCCATTTATTTGAGCTCCCACATGCTACTTAATTATCCATGATCATAAACACCTATTTAAATTCGATTATTGCACCATGTCCGATTTTGACCCAGTCCGGCTCAACCGAACCTAGTCCAAGCTTCAGGTTACCCTCTCTCATGACACCCTCACTCTCCTTGCCCTTTAAAAAAATATTAAATACCTAGTTTTCTACTTCAAATATTGAGTGTATATTCCATTGATTAAATCCCTAAGAATATTCAATCCCCATTTAATCCCGGCCATTTGATTCTCCTAATTAATCCTAGCCATTCAAATTCCTACATGCAACCCACACACCCAAGCCTAGGAATTGTGGTCGGCCCTAACTTCTAGGAATAGTTTTCTCTCTCTTCCTTTAATTTCCTCTCTCTCTCACTCACCTCTTTCTCTCTCTCCCTTTTTAAAAAAATTCCTACACAGCAGCTTCTTCCCTACCTCATCCCGAGCTCACCCACAACCGACCACCCGAGCAACTACCCTCCACCCTGGCCGAGCGTGGCCGCGCAGCCCTCCTCCATCATCATCACCACCACCACTCAATCACCACATCCACGCCACCACCTCCACCAGTCCACGACCCCGTCGCCTTGGCCGCGCACTTGACCGCCGCCTTGGCCGCGTGCCGCCACGCCTCCGTTGGGCAAGGCCAGGCCGTGCAGCCCTGCAAGCAACAGTAGCCGCAGCAGCTACTGTGCTGGCCGGCCGGAGATGGCCACTGGCCATGCGCACAGGTGCTGCCGTCGCAGCCGTGGCCCCCCCTCCCGGGATAGGCGAACTCAGGCGACCCCCCTGGGTGCGCCGCTTTCCTCTCCGGCGCGACGTATAGGCGATTCGTGCGCGTACGGAATCAAGTCTGATTGTGCACCCCGTCGCAGCAACTTCTTACGCAATTTTTGAAAAATTCGACCGTTGGATCGGCGATATCTTCGCTCCGTCACAATCTCGGTATATCCATCTTTACTCTCCTAAATTTTCGTCCGTTAATTTCATCGTTTGATACATCAAAACCGGCCACCAAGTTGACCGTTTAAATTGTATAAATTTTGGACAGTTTTGTGGAGCCAAATTCGTCGGCTTGTACCTCCTCCACCGCAGCTCCATTTGATGTGCTACCTGCTTCTGTGCACAGCTGGTATAACCCTCTTCTTACCCCTCCAGTTTTGTTTCATTGTGAGCTTGCTTGATTGGTTGAATTCGACGCCACAGTTGGTCGTTCGAATTCGTAATTTCCAACTTATAAACTTCTATTTTTGAACACGGGACTCCAGATTTCATTTCTGACACCACCAGTAGACTCGTGGCATCGTTCTGGCATGTTTTCATATAAAATTTGTTAGATTGGAGGATGTGGGCCCTGGCACGCATTTCGGTGCAAAAATGGCCCCACAGTTCTGGTCAACGAACCAAATTGAGATCGAGTCAACGGAATCCAATTCTAGATATACCGTTGAGTTCGTATCGTCATTCTGGACTCGTTGACATATAGTTTGCTGAGTTTTGAGAACATTGGCTCCGGCACGCATTTCTGTGCAAACCAAAATTCTAATGTTCTGGTCAACGGACCAAATTGAGATCGGGTCAACGGAATCTAATTCTGGATATACCATTGGGTTCGTATCGTCATTCTGGTTTCGTGGACATATAATGTGTTATATTTTTTAGACTTATTTTTATGCATGTTTTTCGGTACAAAACGGCTCCGACACGGATACCGTTTTTGACCCGAAATTACCTGTTTGCCCTTGTGTCCAAATTGGACCGATGGGTAGGCTATCCTAGCTAATTTGATCATTCTGGACACGTTGGCGATGTTTAATTCATCATCCGACAATGTTTGTAGATAGCTTCTCTATGTATCACCCTTTTATTATAATTAATTCTTATAATATTCGTATTTTGGGATTAGTACAACGAAACCGAGATCGGTCAATTCCAGTGATCTCACATCGTTGAAATTGACAAGATGGACAAGTGGATCACTATAATAAGATTATTAACTTTACCGTTGATCATCTTGTCTCGATTTACGTGTCGTAAGTTTTGACGTACGAATAACGAAGTACATTTATATCTTTAATAATTAGACTAGAATTGACCATGTTTGACCAGAGTTGATCAGTTGACCAAAAGTCAACTGTAAGTCAACACTTGACCTAGTTTGACTAGATTGTTGACCGGAGTTGACCTAGAGTTGACTTGACTTAGAAGAGCCTAGAATAATATAGATTGCTTGTAGAAATTCATTTATTACAACTTGAACACCTTGTAACATGTGTTGCTTTAATAGGACTCTGTGGCTTTAGGTTATCAGGCGAGTACATTCTCTGATCATTTCATATCCTGTTTAGGAGTATATTTCCTGCTTTAGATTACTTTACTTGATGCTGACACGTTAGAAACACGGATTAGTACTATATGGATCTTGTCGTGCGATGTTATCCCCTTAGCGGATACATCGGGTATTTCATGTTCGTGTACTTTATCATGAGCATCGTGTACTCCTTGTGTTCGTGCTTTTCGTGTGCAAATCGTGTGAAATCGTGTTTACTCATGTGCTCACATGATCTTCGTATACGACTATACTTCGTGTACAATAACATAACTTGGGTAGATCCTTGTGTATTGATTGGGTCGGGGGAGTAGAAGTGGTTATGTAATCAATCCAGTAGATTACTCATGTACAACCTCTTTAGATTACTCGTGTACAACATCGTGCAGTTTACATAACCGTCTTGTACTCTGAATCTCTAGCATTGTTAGTTCTTCTATATATTGTATCTATTTACTTACAGTCTTCCTTTTCATCATGATTATTCTTTCAGTTTCTTGTATCTTACTCTCTAGCATGTTTATATTTTCTAACCTGTTATGATTTGTTGAGATGTACTGTACTCGCTCCTGTCCTGACTGGACTTGTTGATAAATTTTACAGATAGCTTGGAGGTTGCCTGCTAGCCTAGAGGAGACACAGTAGATGTTGGATAGATAGCTAGGATTTTCCTATTTTTATTTTTTAAGTTGTCTTGAGCTGTATTTACTCTATGTATTACTGTATTTGAGATTTGAGATGTTTCTGGGTTTGTATCTTAGACACTTAGACTTCTATCTGTTGTATCTCCTAGTAGATTTTATGTTTTATCTATCTTTTATCATGCTCTACCTTAGATGTGATTGAGACTGTATTTGCTATGTCACCTCCATTCGGAGTGTATATACTGTACAGGTATATTTATATTGTTATATGTTTGACCTAGGATAACGTTCTACCGCCGACACTGCGGCGTAGGCTGGACGTACCCACGTCTCGTTCCCTTACTCTAGGGTGCGGATCGTGACAGATCTAAACTAATCACCCAAAGTTGGAGTGACTTTCCAAAGGCTTATTTGAAAATATGATAAACTAGAAAATCTATATGAAAAAAAACAAAATAAAATAAAAGGTTATGTCCGGTTTAAGAAATTAAGTAATCAGGAAGTTAAAGTTATTTTTTCTTTGTTGGGTAGGAACAAACTTGTGAACTATTTCTAAACTATTTTCTTGATATAAAAGTAAATATAAGGATGATGATTACTCTCAGAATCTATGGAATTGTTTTTTTTTCTTCTCCATATTCCATCCATTATTTTTATTTTTTTATGATATTATTTTGTTTTAAAATACATGTATATTATTGTTACATTGATTTTTTTTACCAACCAATGAACTTTCGTACAAGTCTTACAAAATTATCAAACTGATTAGTTAAAAAAATAGAACTGGATAATAGGACATAGTACAGCCTGTAAGAAGAAGATATTGTCCTAGGAATAATATAGTTGCATGTCGTAACATGCAACATACTCTTTGTTTTGCTATTACGAGATATAACCATTGTCCTCTATTATAGGTTTGCATGCCCGATCTAGATTAGTCATAAAAAAACTAACATTGGGTTTGTGGATAATTAGGCTCGAACATATGTTTTGCCCATTCAAGTTGGCACTCTACCGCTAAGTTTGAGAGAGTGATCAGTAAAGTCTTTAAGGAATAGTTTGATCTGATTTGAAAGTTGTAATTGCACTTTTACCCGAAGTCTACGAGATCGAACACTTTGAACCGATGTCTGCCTTTAATCACCGGAATATCATTGATTGATCCATATAGCATGTCGATTTAGATAAAAAAAATTCAACATTCTCAATATCTTGTCAAGGTTGAAACAAAGAGGTTGAATGTCAAAAAGAAAGAAAGAATTTTACTGAGTTGTCTGAATCTTTCGTCTAGCCGCCTCACCGCTTTGTACGCGACCTAAGTGTCACCTTTGCTTTCTCGCATTGAACGATCACATCCAAACTAGAAAATGAAAGAGAAGTAAGATAAAACATATTATTCTTCCATTTTTTTTGTATTATGTAGCTCTTGTAACACACCAACTAGCAGGAACAAACACAACAAAGAAGAAGTGGGGTCGACTGACCCCACTGGAATAAAAATAATTTTTTTGATACTTACATGGTGATCCTCGTCCTCACGAAAGAAAGACCATCTGTTTCAGATTCATCTCCTCTAAGATTCCTACTCCGATATTTTTTTAAGACTGTAAAATTATATATAAATATATATATATATATATATATATATATATATATATATATATATATATATAAATAAATATATATATATAAGATTGGACAGGTTTTGGAGCTCTGGTTCCCCTTCCCCGCTCCTCCTGATAATGGTAGCTTCCGCGCCCAGCCCGGCCTAGGCCGACGGAGCCCGGCCGGCTCCTCCACAGCCTCTCTCCCCTCCATCCCTCCCTTCCTCGCGCATGAAGGACCCCTTCGCCGACCTCATCGTCCTGCTCGGCCCGGCGCTCAGCCCTTCCGACCGCCACCAGGTCCCTAAGCCCGCCGCCACCGCCCTTCCTGCCTTCCCTGTCCTCCCCCGACTCTCTGACCCCCATCCTAGAGCCAACTGGACTCCGACCGGGCCTAGAAGCCGGTCCAGCGGCTCCCTCCCGGAGCCGCTGATCTAGAGGAGTCCTCCACCCCCCTCATCGGGTCCCGAGCCGCCAACTGTTACCTTTTCATATTCGATCGGGGACATGTCCTCAGGAGGCCATGTGCCCTTGGTCCCCACGCCATCTTTGGGGGACATGACGCTCTCGAGCATAGTCAAACCTATTGAGCTCCCCGGCCACGTCAAGTCCTTTGACCGTTCGGGCGCAGTCAAGCTACTTGAGCACTCGGGAGCGGTCAGGCCCTTAGAGCCCTTTGACCACTCGGGCGCAGTCAAGCTCCTTGAGCACTCGGGCGCAGTCCGGCCCTTTGAGCCCCCTGGCCGCGTAGCCCAGTTGCCGGTATCAGCTCGTGTCTTAGGCGCAGTTCATCATTCGGGCCACGTGGTTCCGTGTGGCTGCCGCATTCCTGTTGGAGCGAGAGCTTCAGCCCTTTTTGGCATAGTCTACCCTTGTATGCCCTCTGGTCACGTGGGACTTTGTTGTTGCAGTGCACCTTATGGTGCCGGTGCATCAGCCCTCTTGGGCATCTCTGAGTCTGACGTCGTGGCCCCGACGACGGCGGGTAGAGATCCGTCCCCCTCGCGCCCTCGCCTCTCCAGCCGGGGTCCCATCTCCAAGACTCGGACACGGCCGGCAGCGCGGCGATGCCTCCCCGGGCCTGCTAGTCGTCGTCGCCGACAGGTTTCTCTCGCCGTAGGTCAGGGAGGCTCCGAGCCCCCGCGGGACACCCCCTCTCTGTCATCGGTTCAGTCCACGGTGGCATACCCCCTCATCTCGGTCCCTCCAGTCGTGCCGAGACTTGCCGGCGGCCCCGGTTGACATCCGCTCCCTCGGGTAGCTCATGTCCAACCGCCACCCCTTCCAGCTGCTTCGTCCCCCTCTCTCGCTCCTTCCCCCCCGGTGCTCAGCAAGTCAGAATGGGATTGCAGCGCTGGTCCGCAGCGGCGCACCCGCTCCATCGCGGAGGTGGCTGCTGCAGCGCCCCCCTTCCGCCCGGTGCCCATGTAGGTTCCCGTAGTAGAGGTGTGGGACGCCGGCTCTGGATCACAGTGGCGAGCCCGTGCCTCTACGGGAGTGTCTGCAATCACTCCTTTCCCACCTCTGGATCTTCCTCCGCGACAGTTCTCCGTCCAGGGAGGCACCCCGTCGATTTTATTCTCGGAGACGGAGTGGGCTGCCCTCTCCGCCCCTTTCCATCTCGCACTGGATGGAGAGTTCTTCCCTACGAGACCTTCGGTCGCCGTGGTTCATAGCATTATCGGGAAGATGGGCTTCTCCGGTTCGATCTCGGTTGGCGTCATCGACAATCGACATCTTCTTCTCAGGCCCTGGCAGGAAGCGGACTACGTTCGACTCTGGTCTAAGGAGGTATGGACATTGGTGCAGGCCTACATTAAAGTGACTAGATGGTCACCAGACTTTGACCCAAAGCGGGCACCCGCGGTGATGCCGCTTTCAGTGGCCCTCCCCGAGCTTCCTATCGCACTCTTCGCCAAGGAGGCACTATTCCTTTTCGTGTAGTGTGTCGGCTGCCCGATTCTGGTTGACCGCGGCACAGAGATCGTCTCTTGTCCAAGCTACACTCAGGTGCTCATTGATGTTGACCTGCGCCGTCCCTCTCCCTCCCGGATTCTCATCAACTTACCAGACTTGGGCAGCATCTGGCAAGAATTGGTGATCGAACATCGCCCGGAGGTGTGCGGCTCCTGCCTCCTTCCCGGGCACGCGACCGGTCGGTGCTCCGAGCTCGCGGCCGATTTGCCCTCCGACCCGGCGGGCCGCCCAGACGTCACCATCGAACCTTTGGCCGTTGTTGCTGGGATGTCTGTGCAGGAAGCCGTTCAGTTCACGGAAACCTGCCAGCCGACTGTGCCAGCAGTGTCGCGAGCACGCCCTCTGACGGTGGGGCCCTCTTCGGAAGGGAGGGCGATGACGCATCATCGGAGGCGGTGTCGGAAGGAGCCGATACCGTAGATCTCTATCGGAGAAGTGGCGAGGGGTACCCCGACTTTAGGTTCCTCCATCCGCCAATGTGCCCAGTCAGCTCAGTCGACTCCCCCTTCTGATAGTCCCCTTGGGATTGGTCTCAAGGCGATTCGAGACTCTCCGCTCTATCTTCGTACATACTATGAGCGGATTGCAGCTGGCGTACTCTCTCGAGACAGCCATCCTGGAGCTCGATCTCATTCGACGCTTGCCAGCCTCGGAGTTCCCTGCCAGGATGTTGGGGGTCGAGCTTGCGTTCTATGCGGCTTAAGGCATCCAGAACAGCGACCACTCCACCCATGAGGCCTTCCTGGCGGCCAAGCAGAGAGCTGCCTTCGCAGCATATTTTCGGGTGCTCGCTGCAGACTCCCTGGCTCCGCCGTAGCCCTTCGCGGTGAGGATTCCCTGCTGATCCTCACCGTCGTCGAGTTGCGCCCCCTCTTCCGCTCCCTTTGCCCTTTTTGTTCCCCCATTCCCCGGTCTGTCTGGCTGGGTTGTCTATGTCAGTAACGATTTTGGCGCCCAAAGCACACTTGTTAGCAGAGGCTTTCCTTTCTTGTGATGAATAATTTGGGGTTTTTATTAAAAATTATATATATATATATATATATAACATGTGGTGAATGCTTTCTTGTTTATTCTTCAGCCCCAAGGCTGATTTAAATAGAAGAAATACAATCAATATACATCCTTGAATCATGGAGAACTTTATTACAATCAATATCCATCTTTGAATCAAGGAGAACTTTATAGAAAGAAAAACTAAATGAAAACAGAAAATCTTCTCTAATAATAACAAAATCTTCTCTAATAATAACTAATAGCAAGAATATAGAGAATCAAGGGATTCTCCAACACCCTTCCTCAAGTTGGTGCATATATATCTATCATGCCCAACTTGCTTATCAAATGCTCAAAGACGGGTCTTGCCAAACTTTTGGTTAAGATGTTCGCAGTTTGCTGACTAGGGGTCACCAATGGTAGACATATGATTCCAGCTTCTAATTTCCCTTTTATGAAGTGACAGTCAATCTCAATATGTTTGGTTCTATCATGCTGAACCGGGTTGTGGCCTATGCTTATGGCAGCTTTACTATTAGAATATAACTTCAATGGAAGCTCAATTTTTATCTTAAGTTCCTCCAGGACTCTTTGAATCGATAGTCATTCACAAATACCCTGAGCCATAGCTCTAAACTCGGCTTCTGTACTGCTTCTTGTTACAACTCCTTATTTTTTGCTTCTCCATGTCACAAGATTACCCTATATAGGTACAATATCCAGAAGTTGATCTTTTGTCTGTGACTGAACCTGCCTAATATGCATCTGTGAAGATAGACACATTTCTTTCACTAGTCTTCTTAAAAAGAAATCCTTTTCGGGATTAGCCTTCAAGTATCTCAGTATTCTTTATACTGCATCAAGATGTTCCTCATAAGGAGAATGCATAAACTGACTCACTACACTGACTTAGAAGGCGATCTCATGTCTAGTGTGAGAGAAGTAAATTAGCTATATTGCCAAAATATGTCACAATAGCGACGCCATATGACATCGCTAAATATCAAAAATATGTCGCTAAAATAAATTGGCGACAAAATTAGCGACGTTTTGGCAATGTCGCATAAAACATGGTCGCTAACTAGAGAAACGTTGTTGTTCGTCGCTATAGCGACGTAAGTCTGTGACGCAGCACGTCGCTAGATTTTTTCACAAGTAGAAACGTCTACCGACATTGCGTTGCTAATCTGTGACGTAAAAATTCGTTGCTAATTGTCGCTGACATTTCAACTGTTAGCGACGTAAACTGCAAAGTTTAGCGACATTTACGACTCCATATCTGGCAATTTGGGATTAAAATGTGACCATTTTAGTGACATTTGGCAACATCTAGTGACGTTACGATACTTGCATAATGACGTATTGATACAAACTTAGCGACAATGATAGCGATGTTGCCTGACTAAAGTTGTCGACCAGTTATATTTTCTAGTCATCGTTTTTGTGACGTTCTACGATGTTCTGATTCCGAGGTTTGCGACGTTCCGGTACACCTTAGCGACATATGCTTGCGTCGCAAAGCGTCACTAAACGTCGCTAACTCCAAAAACTGTAAAAAAATAGAATACAGTATTCTTTTTATATAAATAACAGTTACATTATAAAGTATTGTACCTACATTTAGAGTGACAGTTTGTAAATAATAGACCAGGAGCAACCGTCCGTAGAATTTCCTGGGTTCGTCGACCCCTTCGGTAGAACACTCAACACCGGTAAACCAATATAGAGACAAATGATAAAAATGTACTACTAATAATAAAATAAATAGAATCTAATGATCAAAAAGACAGGAAATAGCCGAGTGGATACAAATCCACTACCAAACGGCTATAAAAAGTGTTCCCGATAATATTCAACATAACATAACACAAATTGTAAGTAAGTGTATAAAATAAATACATAAAAACCCAACAATGGGTCACCAATACAAAAATGAATAAGTCTAATAAAGGTCTACTACGCCTGGTCAGGATGAGGAGGAGGAGTAGGCAGTCCCGATATCTGGGACATCAAGAACCTATACTGCGCTAGGGTCAGCATCACCGGTGACGACTCATCAGTAGAAGGAAGTGGAGGCAGTGGAACCGCTGCAGTCGGTGTGAATGCCGATGCACGACCAGAAAGTGTCTGCTCCATGGCTAGCAGTCTAGAGTTGGTGGAATCCATAACAGCCATCAGTCTCAAAACCAGCTCGCCAATGGCCACTTACGACCCGTGTAATATATGAACGGTAAGATCCGCCCGCTCCTGCACCGCCTGAACGGCACGATCCGTCCTCTCGCCCGTCTCCCTAATGGTGCGCTCGAGCATATCAAATCATGCAGTAAGGTCCACATCGTCCGTCTAATGATCTACAATCCTCCGTAATAGCTCGTCACGCAACTCAGTAAGCTGGCGAAGGAATTCCTCCACTCGGTCCGACTTCTGTGAGGGCTGTGGGGAATACACAATGGCAAAAGGGGGCCTGGATGACTGCGTCGCCACAAGGGCACCGTAGGATCCGGTACCCTAGTGCGGACCCCTCTGAAGACCACCAACGACGGTCATCTAGAGGTCGTCTAACGTCCGAGCTGAAGGGGGTTGCGAGATAGTACCAGTCCCTTCCTCCGCAGATGCACTAGTCATCTTACGCTCTAGCCTACGATACACCTCTTAGAAAAGTGTGCATCTCAATGAGCATAATATTTACTACCAACCTAGTTGTTCCACGTCTATGGATGTATATTGCATATTTCTTAAGTTATACTAAAGTTAGTGACACATAAAGTAATACTTACATCGCTATGCATAGCCCGATCATCGATGAGCTTTCCGTCCTTCCGATGGGTGGCCAGGAAGACGGTCACCATGTTGGCGTCCTCATCCATCTTTATCTGTTATAATTATTTGTTTGTCATTAAAATTAAAATTTTTATTTCTACTTTTATTAAAATAATATATTACAGTAAAACACATACCACACAACAGAAATGTTTTATCATGGGAATCGAGCCACCACACCATTTCCCTGCCCTCGTCCTAGCCGCCTTCACCTTCTCCGACCATTCCTTGTACCTAGGAGCATCGAATTTAGCCTTCATGGTAGTCCACTGCTCGGGCGTGATCCAACCTTGGATCGGTTTTTCGGAGCGATCTCGAGCCTTCTGGCCGTCGATCGCATCCAGGAGCAACTTGGCGGCAACGGTAGGGATTTGCTTTTTAATCGTCTCAGCCCGATGTGGTGGATAAAAATATATTTTCTATAAGAATTAAATTAGTTAGTTATATAATATACATAAAACATGATTTATACTAAAAGCAATATACTTTAGTCACATTGAAGTGGGTAAACCAGAATGCCTTCCTCTCGTCTGAGGCATCCGAATAGTTGATCCAAGGGCCCACGTAGTTGGACCTCAGAAATAGCCCCAATGCCCTCTGAACTGACGGGGGATGATATCTACATAACGATAGTTAAATTCATGAATATATATATATAAGTATATATAAATATTAACTAATTAACTTACTTTGTAGGCCTGTCGGACGAAATCTTCATCCTCGTCTCGTCCGAAGTGGCGCATGGGGGATTGCTCGGATCATATGGAGACGACGTAGGTTCGATCTTCTCTACCCCCTCCTCCGTCTCCATAATGCCGTCCGTAGGAGGAACGCTGCTGGACGGGATAGGATCAGGCCAGTAACTATCTATTCCAGGAGTACTGCCATGTACCGTCGATACAGATTAGGATTTGAGTGGCTGGTACACTGGAGTACTAGGATGTTAGCCCATTGGTCATAGTCAAACCTGATTTTAATAATTGATCAAACTCTGTCTCGATATACAGGCTACTTAAAGATGTTTTAGACTCTTGGATACTGCCAGAGAATAGCTATCCGATCTGTTCAAGACCAAAGCTGTGTTTGCCACTCGAGTCTGTATTTCCTTTATGCAATGTAATTTTTATTTTTTATGGAGTCTAGGAATATATTGTACATCGAGTCGTACTGGCAAATAGGCTACCCTAAAAATGTTTTCAAAAATATCCCATGTTTTAAAAAATAGCCCCATATTTACAAAAAGCTCCTAACTGCTTAAAACTATTTCAAAAAGACGAAAAATCAATTTACAAAAATCCTGACTAAACCCTGACAGAACTTGGCCAGAGTTCGGCCCGAGTTCGACCAGAGTTCGGTTAGTGGCCGTTGTATTTTGAATGTTTGAAAACTTGGTCTCCTTGCCGTTACGAATTTTTATGAGATTTTCTCATAGAGTTCTGTCCGAATTCTGCCCAAATTCTCCAGAGTTCTGCCTTCGAAAAACTATAAAAATAGAAGAATTTTGATCATTTCAATACACCAATTCACTTTCATCTCTTCTCTCTAAAGCCTACTATTCTATTCCAAAGAGTTCTAAGCTTTATTTTTCAAATCTCAAGCCAGTTACAATCCTCTAGTCGATTTGTCAGTACGGTACGGTCTAGAAGCTTCAGAGTGATTGTAATCAGAGGCTTGATTGAAGAAAGACACTTCACAATTGAAGTTGGTCGAGTACTTCGTATCAAAGCTTGCGTTTGTAGAATTTGTAAGGACTTCGTATAAAAATTTGTGGTTTATTCCATTAGTGGATTCAACTGGAAGCTAGAGTTCTTTCGACTGGACTAGTCCTCACAAGAGGAAAACCAACATACATCGCCGCTTTTGCGTTTGCTTTCTAACCTCTGCTTTTATATTATTTATTTGTGATATATATTGTCTATGTGATCTTGCTGTTAACTTTTAAATTAGCTATATTCTGCTGCCTACTCTATTCACCCCCTCTGGAGTATTGTGCTTTACAAATTCGTTCCTATAATTGGTATTAGAGCGGGTTATACAGGTAAAGAAAAGTAACATTTTATAATTTTGTCTTTCTTAACTGTTACGTAGATCACAGCACATCCCATGGCAACTGTGAAGTTCACAAGTGAAGGCCAAGCCACAAATAGACCTCCTCTATTTTATGGTACAAATTATACCTATTAGAAAACAAGGATGAGTTTTTTCTTGAAATCTCTAGACTTTGACTTATGGTCTATAGTTGTTGATGGCTATAAAAAGCCTTATCGTTTTCTTATTGAAGATGTTTTGGTTGAAAAACTACATGATAAGTATACTGACGAGAAAAAAAAGGCCAGTCTTGATGCACGTGCTATTAACACTTTATTTTATGCTTTAGACGCGACTGAATTTAACAGGGTGTCTATATGCACAACATCAAATGAAGTGTGAAAACTTTTTAAAGTAACCCACGAAGGAACAACACAAGTCAAGGAGTCAAAGATCTGTAGACTTACGTAGGAGTATGAGGCGTTCAAGATGAAGCCAAATGAATCTGTCACCCAGATGTTTACGAGATTCCTGGATATTGTAAATCCTTTGTCATCATTAGGCAAGGATTACAGTAACCATGAGAAGATTCATAAACTACTGCGAGCTCTCACAAAGAACTGGATTTCAAAGGCTACAACAATTATTGAAGGAAACGATCTCTCAATAATGTCTCTTGAAACACTCATGGGTAAGCTACTCACTCACGAGCTGGAACTTCAAGACATTGAAGATGTTGCACCAAAGGAGAAGTCAGACAAGTCGATCGCTTTCAAGGCTCAACATAGAAGAACTGTAGAAGATGATTCTGACGACAGTGACTCTGACACTGAGGATCAAGCTCCTATGGTGAAAAAATTTAAGAAGTTCATGAGGTTCAACTGAAAAACAAAAGACAACAACAGCAACAACAACGATGAAGATCTTATTTGCTTTGGCTATAAGAAGAAAGGACATATGAAGAAGGACTGTCCAACAGCATCATCATCAACTAGGAAGAACAACAGATATGATAAGAGCTACCTGAAGAAGTCTACGTTCCGAAGATATGCCAATACAAGAATATGGCATAAAAGTGAAGCTAGCGACTCAGAAGACGAGCAATCAGATGACGCTGGAAACGTATGCTTGATGGCGTACGATCAGGTAACCACTAACCCCCTGTTTGATACATATGATGATTTTACCTTTTAGTAACTAGGAGAAGTCTTTACTGACCTCTTAGGGGATTATAGAAGACTGCATAGTAAATACCAGACCTCTAAGAAGGTACTCAAATAGTACAAAGGTGAAATAGGAACACTTACCGACCTACTAGCTAAGGTTAGAAGTAGTAATTGTTCTAGTGAGGAAGGTGAGCTTTCTTCTGTTAAACTGTTATTACACGAGACCCAAAGACTATCTGAAGAGAAGGACAAGACCATTTCCCAATTAGAGGAAGACTTAATTAAAGAGAAGAAAAGTCTCCAGCAAGCTACTTTTAGAAATGATGTACTCACTGCTAAATATAGCTTGTTATATGACACCTCGAAAAAGTTGGAAATTAGGATAGAAAAACAGCCTAAAGTTGTTGCTTCCTACTTTAACATGTGTCACTTACCGAATCATCGAAACACGGTCAAACCCAACACTTTCAGACCTAACCAAACCAAATCATTACCCAAGAAGACAAATAGGCATGCATTCTTTTACACTAGAAAACCTAGACCTACCAATAATACACAACACTCTGCTTTCAACACTCAGTATGCTAGATGTCACTATTGTGGCACCATTAGTCATAGTTCTTCTTCATGTAGAGTTAGAAAGCTTGTTGATTTGAAAATCTGTGCATGGATACCAAAAACTACATACTAGGACCCTACAAGAAATGGGTACCAAAGTTTTCATCTGTAAATTCTTTTATAGGTGAAATGCCCTCACATTCTAGAAGCAAATAGATCCTCGACAGCGGTTTCTCACAGCACTCGACCGGTGATGCTTCATTATTCGCAACACTGTCGGAGAAGAAAGAAGAATACGTCTCCTTCGGCAATAATTTAAAAGGGTACATAATTGGTATTGGTAATATTGGTAAGGCTCCCTACCCTGTGATTAAAGATGTCTGTCTAGTTACCGAGTTAAAACATAATCTGCTCAGCATAAGTCATTTAGCTGATCACGGTTATGGTATTAACTTTGTCAAAGACAAATGTACTATAGTTGATAGCTCAACTGGTAGTGCTATATTTGAAGGTATCAGGGAAGACAATATATATGTTTTCTATCTGTTAGAAGTTGCTAATAAAGCAGGTAGATGCTTGATGGCCAAAAGTGGTGAGTGTCAACTATGGCACATGAGACTCGATCATGCAAACCTGGACTGAATTTCAAGACTATCCACAAAGAAGCTGGTACGAGGCTTACCAGATATTTCTTTCAAGAAGGATAAGGTATGTAGCGAATATAAAAAAAACAAAGCTACCCGATCCGCCTTTAAGCCCAAGAACGCTGTAAGTACCACTAGACCTCTACAATTGTTGTATATAGATTTATTTGGACCTAGTAAAATAGCTAGCCTAGGTGGTAAGTTATATGCATTTGTAATAGTAGATGATTTCTCTAGATACATGTGGGTATATTTTTTTGCACGCAAGAACGATACATTATCAGAATTTGTCACCTTTTGCAAGAAGGTTCAAAATGAAAAAGGTTTCATGATCACTCGTATTCGAAGCGATCATGGCGGCGAACTTGAGAATGTTGTGTTCAAGCAATTTTGTAACACACACGGTTATTTGTATGAATTCTCTTGCCCTAGGATTCTACAACAAAATAGAGTTGTGAAACGTAAGAACAGGACTCTATCCGAAATGGCTAGAGTAATGTTAAATCAGTTTAGTCTACCTAAATACCTATGGGTTGAAGCTGTAAATACAGCGTACTATGTTCTCAATAGGGTTCTAATTCAACCTATATCAAAGAAGACTCCCTATGAATTATGGTTTGATAGAATTCTCTCTGTTTCTTATTTCAAAGTATTTGGTTGTAAATGCTTTATTCCTAATACTAAAGATAAATTAGGAAATTTTGACAAAAAGGCCGATGAAGGTATATTTTTAGGTTATATGGCGAAAAGCAAAGGTATGGAGTCTTCAACAAGAGAACGATGATCATCAAAGAATCAATAAATGTTAAATTTGACAAACTCAATCAACATTCTGTCGATGATGATGATGAAGACATAAGTACACCTAGTACTGCTCCTGCAGAACCCTCACACAAAGCACCAGCTGAGTCTCTAAGCAGATCACGTACAGAACCAGAAATCGGTACCAATAATCCAGAGGATATGCCAAAAGAAAAAAGATTTTTGGCAGACCATCCAAAGGACTTGGTAATTTGTGAGATTACCAGAGGTGTAAGTACTCGTTCCTCTCGTAAAGATATAGCTTCATGTGTTGCTTTTATTTCACAGCTTGAACCCAAAAATATTAAAAAAGCATGTAGTTATAATTTTTCCTTAGATGTTATGCAAGAGGAATTGAACCAATTTGAACAGTATCAAGTTTGGAAACTTGTTTCCAAGCTCATTGATCATCCGGTCATTGGCACTCGCTGGGTATTCCGAAATAAACTGAATGAGAATGGCTTAGTGACTCGTAACAAGTCTCGACTCATAGCTCAAGGGTACAATCAAGAAGAAGGTATCGACTACGACGAGACTTATGCCCCAGTTACGAGATTAGAATCCATTCGCATGTTATGTGCATTTGCATGTTTTCATAATTTTAAGTTATTTTAAATGGATGTTAAAAGATTTTGGTCACATTTTGCCACAGCTCTGAACCTTAATCCAACTTGCATATCTATGAATCAATTGGCAGAAGTTTGGCTATAAGGTACATCGTCTAAATCTATTATCGGGATCTGCCGTAATATTGTTTTTGCAATGGGCCTTTGGTTGATTTGGACTCAAAGGAATGCAGTGGTAAATAATGGCAAATTGATGAACCTGTATGAAATTATTTGTCGTGTCACTTATAGCCTATAGAATTCTTTGCCAATATTTAATTCAGCAGAGGAGATTTCGGTGGCAGATAGTAATGCTTTGGGGGCTCTTCAAATTTACTTATCAAAATATTCTGCCGTCAATAGCACTTGGAGTAAATGGTGTCCGCCAATTGTGGGGCTCAAATTAAATATGTTTGGTTTGGTGGGTAAGGATGATAACAGTTCGGGAGGTGGCATCATTAGAGGATCTATTGGACAGCTTGTGCTTGCATTCTATAAATTCTTCAGAAAAGGAACAAATCTGATGGCTGAGCTTAATTCGATTTTTACTGGCTTAAGCATCTGTGTTCAAGAAACTATGGTGATTGATCAGATTGAGACTAGCTCTAAAAGTCTCTTTGATGTTCTAAAATGCAAGGTGCCGACTCCGTGGAGGGCTATATATCAGTTTAGAAGGGCACAACAATTTCTTAAAGGGGATAATAGAATCTCTTTGATCTGTAAGGAAGCTAATCGTCTAGCCCAGGCATTAGCTTCCCAGGCCCTTATCACTCTTGATGAGAAGCAATTTTCTTCGCCAATGGACTTGCCTAGAGACATCGCTCAGATTTTGACAGCAGATCAGATCGGTACTCTAGTATTATGCAAGTAGTTACTTTGGTTAACCTTTGTAGCCAGTTGGCATATGTGGAAAGGGCTATCTCCCTCCCACTTTTCTCTCTGATTTTCTTTTCTTTTATTGTAGCCACTTCAGGCACCTGTAGAAAGGGCTATCTCCCTCCCATTTGTAAAAGTAAGGGCAATCTTCCTGCTTCCATGTTTAGTTTTTGAGTATCAATAAAGGCTATGGCCCCCACGTGTACGTGGTATACCTGCAAACAAAGGATGTTAAAAGTACATTTTTGAATAGTTTTATAAAAGAAAAAGTTTATGTAGCTCAACCTCCAGGTTTTACTGATTTTAAAAATCCTGATTATGTTTTCAAGTTAAAGAAGGCATTACACGGTTTAAAATAAGCCCCTCGTGCTTGGTACGATCATTTGAGTTCTTTTCTACTTCACAATAGCTTTTTAAAAAGGAAGGTTGATACTACACTATTTATAAAGTCTTTTAATATCAATCTTCTTTTGATTCAAATTTATGTAGATGATATCATTTTTGGATCTACTGATGAATCTCTTTGTCAAGAATTTTCAAAGTGTATGCAGAATGAGTTTGAGATGAGCATGATAGAAGAGCTGAAATTCTTTCTCGGACTGCAAATAAAAAAACCAGCAATAGGACGTTCATAAATCAAGCCAAGTACACAAAAGCTTTATTAAAAAAGTTCGATCTAGAAGCTGTCAAACCACTTGGCACTCCAATGGCAACTTCAACCAAGCTTGATATTGATGAAAAAGACAAACCTATCGACATACATAAATATCGAGGTATAATTGGTAGTTTACTTTACTTAACTGCTAGTCGACCAGATATAATGTTTAGTGTTTGCTTGTGTGCACATTTTCAAGCCAATCCTAAGGAATCACATCTGTGCACAGTTAAGCGTATCTTCCAATACCTTAAAGGCACTTTTTCTGTCGGCTTATGGTATCCAAAAACCATATCGTTTGACCTAATCGGTTATTCGGACACTGATTTTGTTGGATGCAAAGTAGATAGAAAAAGTACCAGCGATACATACCATTTCTTAGGCAAAGCTTTAGTCTCTTGATATAGTAAGAAACAAAATTCTGTCGCATTATCAACAACTGAGGCTGAGTATATCGCCGCAGGACGTTGTTGTGCACAAATTTTGTGGATGAAGCAAACCTTAGAAGACTTTGGCCTACTATACACATACATACCCATTTTCTGTGACAACACTAGCACTATCAATTTGACTAAGAATCCAGTATGTCACTCTCGCACTAAACATATCGAGATTTGACCTCATTTTCTTAGAGATCATCAACAAAATGGAGATATCAACCTTGTATACATAGACACAAAGAATCAATAAGCTGATATCTTCACAAAACCTCTAGCAGAAGATCGTTTCAATTATTTAAGTCGAGAATTAGGAATTTTAGATGTCAATAATATTAATTAATTTTATTTTATACAATTATTTTCCAATACTCAAAAACTGTTTTTGAGACAAGCCTACAAAGGGTCTGTCTGTCACCACGACTACGGTCGAAGCGAAGCGATATTTAATTATTCCCCGGTGAACTCCCGTTAGTTGGGACAGTACCTCTGCAGGTAATCTGAAACAGTCGCTGTGTAACAAAATTTAATTTGTAAAATAATATTAATTATATTAATTGAAATTTAAAATTACTAAACTTAGAATTAAATAATTGAAAGGGGATGATGAAAAGGATATGGCCCATAAATTTTTTTTTCAAAAATTTATCAAAAGAACCCTAGGCGAACTCGACCCGAGTTCGGCCCGAATTCTGTTGGCGGTATATGTTTTTAAGTCAGAACCGGAGGTCTCCTCTTCTTCATCTCTTCCAAACTTCTCTCACAGCAGCAGCAGCCGCCCGAAAGCTTTTCTAAACCCTAAAAAATCTCCAACCCATTGCTTCTATTCCACTTGAAGATCTCTATCCAAGTTTTGGATTCGTGCAGAGAATTTATGTCTCTACAACATACTTCTGGAAGGTATAACTCTCTCCTTCAATTTTATCAGTTTCTATTCAAATTTGGGAGAAATGCCTAAGAGATTCACTCCTTCCAAGAGGAAGAAAACCAATACCAGTGAAGAGGCATCGTCTTTGAATCCACCAGTGGATTCACACTTTTCCCAGGTCCAATTGGCCGACGGTGCATACAATGAGTTTTATTTTGAAACTCATGACCAATCATTGCTATGGTATGGTGATTTTATCATGCGCAACATATGCACTGGCGCCCCGATTAAGTGGACTGTGTTTTCTAACCACCGTCCTTACTTTGAGGCATTAGGGCTATACCGACTTGTCATTAAAAAATTCCCTATAGATACTAATGCCATTAGATTGTTTACTGCAACTTTGTGTTCGACACTTTTGATGTTAAGACTCATGTCAAAGGTATTAACATCGAGTTCAATGATGTCTTGTTAGCAGAAATCCTTAGTATTCCTAGCGAAGGTGCCCCACTCGATGATATCACTGATTTTTATTTTTTCGATGGCAGACTCTTTTCAGCTTCAAGAACGATCTTGTGCACCTGTACGGGTTCGTTCTGGAAAGTTCAAGGCTGCAAACATGAATGTGTTTAACTATGAGTTACATCGCATCATTTATTCTACTATTCTTCCAAAATCTACTTCAAAAGATGATGTTACAAATCTTGAATTATCTGCCCTCTACCACATCATCAAGGGAATTCTATTTTCGGTTCCCAAGACTATTATCCAGATGATGGGACGATTTCGCACAAGAGATCGAAATCTTTTTTATGCGATGTTCATTCCACGCATCTTTCAGCGATTTAACATCGATCTGTCTACTTCTGCTCTGGACCCTGAGCCCAAGTACCTCCAGTTATCTCGTCATAGTGTTGCCGCACCTCCTACTGCACCTACCCCATATCTTCAGGATTACCCTATGTATTTTGAGGGTATCCATCAGCACCTTTCTGATCTCCAGACATTCATTACTGACACATCCAGGGAACGCGAGTTCCGTAATATGACTCAGTTTCAGGCACTAGCCAACTCCTTCGCTGATCTTTGATTTGCTCAGACTGGACATTCTGCCAGTTCTCTTCCCCGAGATCCAGCTGTCTTCTGTTACCGCTATGAGGATGAGGCGGTACATACTCTCTTTCAGCTCGGTAACATTTATGACTGGTACCATGGTTCGGGTGCTACTCCACACACCTCTGGAGCTAGCACTTCTGGAGCTGGTCCATCCATACATAGTGGACGTGCTAACACTGCAGATGATGATGATGATGAGGATTTGTGATTTAGACGTACTGCATTTTGTCTAGATGATCACTTGAGACTTTGATTATGTCTTTGTTACTTGGAAATGCTCCGACATTCTAAGATATCATTAGTACTCTATCCTTTTAGTTTCTTTTGCACTGAGATTGTGTTTGTCTGAGATGATATTCTGTGAACATGTTTTATGCTTTCTTTAGCATATTTTTATTCAGTTTAATATTATTCCATATTCCTCACAGCACGCTCTCTTTATGCTTCAATATTAACTGGATGTGAAATATAAATTGCCTGTGAAATGTTGTTTTTCTATTTATTATGTTTATATTTCTTCAACAATTGTTTCTTATGCATATATTGTAGGGGAGCTTCTCTCTTTGCAATTAATCTGCTAAGTGACAACGAGGGAGAAATAGGATCTAACATCTACTGCAGGATACAGGAACATTTTTTTCAGGATACGGTACAATTTGCAATTTTGATCATCTTTCAAATCTTATCGATCAAAGATGTTATATCGGTCAAGGTTTGTCAATTATCAAAATGGGGGAGATTGTTGGCCTATTGGTCATGGTCAAACCTGATTTTAATAATTAATTAAACTCTGTCTCGATATATGGGCTACTTAAAGATGTTTTGGACTCTTGGACACTGCTAGAGAATAGCTATCCGATTTATTCAAGACCGAAGCTATGTTTGCCACTCGAGTTTGTATTTCTTTTATGCAATGTATTTTCATTTTTTATTGAGTCTAGGAATATATTGTACACCGAGTAGTACTGGCAAATAGGCTACCCTAAAAATGTTTTCAAAAATATCCCATGTTTTGAAAAACAGCTCCCTATTTACAAAAAGCTCCTAACTGCTTAAAACTATTTCAAACAGACCAAAAATCAATTTGCAAAAATCTTGACTAAACCCTGACAAAATTCGGCCAGAGTTTGGCCTGAGTTCTGTTAGTGGCCGTTGTGTTATGAATGTTTGAAAACTTGGTCTCCCTGTAGTTACGAATTTTTACGAGATTTTTTCATAGAGTTTTGTCCGAATTTTGCCCGTATTCTACCAGAGTTCTGTCTTTGGAAAAACTATAAATAGAGAAATATTTCGATCATTTCAATACACCAATTCACTTTCATCTCTTCTCTCTAAAGCCTACTGTTGTATTCCAAAGAGTTCTAAGCTTTATTTTTCAAATCCTAAGCCAGTTACAATCCTCTAGTCGATTTGTCAGTGCGGTACGGTCTAGAAGCTTCAGAACGATTGTAATCAGATGTTTGATTGAAGAAAGACTCTTTACAATTGAAGTTGGTCGAGTACTTCGTATCAAAGCTCGCATTTGTAGAAGTTGCAAGAACTTCGTATGAAAACTAGCAGTTTATTCCAATAGTAGATTCAACTAGAAGTTAGATTTCTTCTGACTGGACTAATCCTCAAAAGAGGGAAACCAGTATACATCGTCGTCTTTGCGTTTGCATTCTAATCTCTACTTTTACATTATTTATTTGTGATATATATTGTCGATGTGATCTTGCTGCTAACTTTTTAAATTAGCTATATTCTGCTGCCTACTCTATTCACCCCCTCTAGAGTATTGTGCTTTACAAATATGTTCCTACATAGGAGGCGAGGGACCGGCACCGTCATCCACTAACGGAGTACCACTCCATCCACTGGTGGAACCTCTACCTCCATGAGATACTCCTCTACCGCCACGGTAGTATGATCCTCTGCGTCCTGCCATACTTGATAGAAATAGATATCTACAAGATAATAACCATATATTTAACATATCACAGTTTATAAAAAAAATAGGCCCGGAGCAACCCTCTGTTGAATTTCTAGATAATAACCATGCATTTAACATATCACAGTTTATAAAAATAGACCCGGAGCAACCCTCCGTTGAATTTCTAGATAATAACCAAGTCTAGATAATAGCATCCAAAAACATCCAAGTCTAGATAATAACCATGTTTAGAAAATAAGAAGCATCAATAGTTGTAAAAATATCCAAGTCTAACCTAGAAATAAGTCTATAAAAAATAAATTCGGTCAAAAGTTATAACATACTGCTCTACCCTCTATGCAGGCACAGAGAGATCTCCCTCCTCGACTACTATGCATAAATAGGATCCACGCCAGCAAGATCAATATCCATAGGAGCTAGATGACTGGAACTCCTGATGCAACTGCCTTCTAGTGCTACCTCCTCCTTCACAGCTATCTTGGCTTTAGGAATGACTTCCTCTTTAATAGTAGGAGGAAGTTCTTCCTTGACCTTCATCTCTGCTTTAGGTGCCACTACCTCCTCAGCAGCAGGAGGAAGCACTACCTCCTTAGCAGCAGGAGGTACCACTACCTCCTCAGCAGCCATCCGTGCCTCTCTCAAGTGACGTGCTCGGGTCATAGGTGCCATCTGGATAGCTTGATGGAAACATAGAGATTAATTAGTAATTAAACAAAATGACAGTATTAGACGTGTAATGTGGAAGATTTATTGTTGCATGGAGATTAATTAGTGGTTAAACATATTTTACATTTGATTTTATTTTCAATCATCTTCTGAAAATTTATCTTCTTCGTCCTTCATGTCCTCATCTTCCTCTTCCTCCTCATATTCGCTTTCATCTACTTCATTTTTCTCTTCGGATACTTCTACCTCTTCTACACGATTAGATGTGTCATAGAACTTTCGTTGTGTCCATGTCAACTGTATTTATTACGGGAGGTAGCTCGTCCTCCTGAAAAGCTATTTCGTCAACATCGTAGGTATTTCTGGCTTTAGTCTTGCATATTGCCCACCAGTCCAACCTAGTTGTTCTCTGTCTACGATAAGTAGTGAAGTAAACTAGTTGAGCCTAACTTGTTAGGACAAATGGTTCGTATCCTTGATATCGACGCCGGTAGTTAATATCCACAAGACATGCTTGTCAATTTTCTAAGCTTGATCTTGGATCGGATCGAACCAATCACACCTGAACAACACGATTCTAGCCGGCTCTATGTCGTAGTTATATGTCAACTTCACAATCTCCCATAAAACGTCATAGAAATCATTGCCCGGATCGACATCTTTATAGTTTATAGATCGAATACACAAACAACGATTTTTGGTCGAATCAAGATCCGAAAAGTTCTCTTTGATCGGAGCATTTGTTGACTTGAACCTAAACCCATTAACACAATAGCTTGGCCAGATTTTGACGGAATAAATGGGCCCTTTGGCTAGAGTTCTAATAGACTCATTCTCTAGTATTGCATCCGGACGATCGACCTAAATACTACTGAAGAACAAATAGGCAACTCTAGAGGGGGGTGAATAGAGTTTATAGCAATAATGGCCAAATAAAATTAACTCTATTCACCAACAGTAAATAATCAGAGTAGTAAATGCGGAAACAAAAAGATCAAGAGAGCATACGCAAACACAGCAGATTTTTAACCTGGTTTCCCTCGTGGAGGACTAGTCCAGGCCTGAGAACTCTAGCTTAGGAGTAAATCCACTATTTATGAAATAGTAGTTACACCTCGTGCCTTTTCTTCAGAAGAGCACGTCAACTTCTTATAAAGATCGTTGTGGCGAAGCTTGGAATTTTCTAAGCGACTTTCTTGACTCTTGCACAAACTTCTAACTGAATAGCACTGAGCACTTTTAGGCTTAGGAAGCTTGTGGCTAGTAGATGAGAAGGTTAAGGCTTGTATGAGGCTTATAGAGAAGAGAAGAAAAGATAATTGGATGAATTAGAATGAGAGAATTCAACGCCTATTTATACTAGTTGGGATAGGCAGAATTAGGTAAGAATTCTGTGTCATGAATTCAAATTTTTGGTCGTTGGACAACTAGCATACAGCAAGCCCTAAAAATTAGGGTCCTAAAAATCAGGGGACAGAGTTCGGCCTGAACTCTGTCTTCTTGCTGAAAGAGAGTTCAGATGGGCTTTGTGGGTTAAGTTTGGCTTAGTAGAGCTTTGGATTTGTTTGGGAATAAGGTTTAAGCCAAGAATACCCAGTGCTACTCAGTTTACATTTTGGTAAACTCAATAAATGTAAAATAGTACAGACTCTAAAAACTAGTACGCTGCAGGAGAGAGACGACGTCCATCTTGCACTGAGTTCTGTCTTGATGTGTCATATTGAATTATGATAAATATCATATTGTCAATTTGTCAATATTTGGTTGACTGTGATCCAGTTTGGGTCAACAATCTCCTCCATATTGATAATTGACAAAAATGATGTTTGTATATTCAATGTTCATACCTGGAAACAAGTTGGAAGGGGTAGACAAGCATAGAATGCAGTAGCTCCCCCGTAATAGTAGCTCCCCCATAAACATAGCTTCTCCGTAAACCAATGTGTCGTATCCTGATATACATTATCTCCTCCAAAACACAGATATCACACAACATGATAGAGATATAAATATCAAATAGATATCCCCTTTTGGCATTTATCAAAAATGAACACCAAACAGACAGGCAGAAGACGGTATAAAGGATTAACTGGCAAGCACACAAGTTATAGGTAAAAGAGAACAATATATTAACCACAGATAAAATCTAAAGATCCACATAAACTGAAAATGTACTCATACAAGAAAATGAAACTACATAAGCAGAAGTCCATAAAGCATAAAACTAAATAAGATCATCAGCAGTAGCAACAGCAGGTACGGAACCACATCCATCATGGAGCACGAGATGGCCCAGCGGTGTCAGATGGATCAATATCAGAACGACGAGGATCCACAAAAGCTGCATCCGGATCCAGATATCGCATGACCCAGGGGTCGTCGATACGGTAACCGACGCGAGATGGATCCCGCTCCATAGGAAGGGACATAGTAGAATGTCGAGACATGCTGTACCGGATGTCATATAATGAGTTACTGATGGCACTCATCTGCAAAGTGGTAAAATAATCAAGCTGGGTCCAGCGGTCATTTTCCAACATGAAGCGATCGTGCAACATGATTTGAATAGACTCGAGAGTAGATGGTGGCACGGGCGCAGGTTGCACAAGAGCAGGTGGATCAGCCTGAGCATCAAACTCGGAATGCTCTGACTCAGCATGAGACTCAACAGCTGCTAGAAGCTGCCTTGCCTTAGACAGATAGGCAGGGGCTGGAAGGAACTGGCACTCATCAAGAGGAACATTGAACGCACGAAAAAGTATTGACAAATAAAGGGCATAGACCAGTGATCGATGTCTCTTCCGTGCACTAATCATCTAGTCCATCATAGTGCAGAGATCTCAAAATAAGAAACTTCATCAGTCGATCCCGCTTTGGGCAAGATCGTGGAGAAAATGATACGATAAAGTTCATAGAAATAGGGGTTAAGAAATTTAGCAAGTAACTTGCATTGACGAGTGTTAGGAGTACACAAATCATCTCTGAAACTTTCAAGGGACGATCCATCGGGAAATTGAAACTTATGTGCATCGACAATTTTCTCCCAAGAATTGGGTTTCGAGATCTCGAGATATTCCGTAAGTTCAAAATCATCAAAAGTGATGTCAATTCTGGCGACACGAGAATAGATTTGTGTGTCGTCAAAAGTGAGATTACAGTAAAACATTTGGATAGCATTCAAGTATATAAGAGACGATGTAGAAACTAACTCATCTAGACAATGATCATGGAACAATGAGTCATATCTAGAAAAAATTATAAAATTGATAGGATGACCTGCATACACACTCCTTGAACGAAAGTCATTGAACCATTCATTGGAAGCCTCCAATGAAACAAAAATTTGTTCATTGAAAGTGTTAAGGTCATGAGGTGGTAGTGGATTAAATTTATAAACCATGAAAATCAAATATTTGATGAAAATCAAAAATTTGATTGAAAAAGAAACTATGAATAGAATAAATGGAATTGAATTTAGAAAATTTTGAATTAACCAAGTTACAAAATAAATTAAACCATATAATAAACAAGAATTTTTTTTTAGCTATAGGAGCCGGATCCCAGCTAGCGGTAGTCCGAAGAATAGTGCACCGTGTCGCTTAGGCTTTTACGCCTTGTTGTCAGAAGGACCCTTTCGGCTTGTACCCATAGCAAAGGCACCATAAAGATATATGTCATAATCGTTATTTACGCAGGCCAATTTAGTTAATAACTGTTTCATCCAAAATTTCTAATTCATGACAAAGAAAGTTGAAGCGCTCTTCGGCTAGTGGTTTGGTGAAAAAATTTGCTAGCTGATGATCTGTGTCGATAAATTCTAAGTTAATGGTGCCATGTTGTTGATGATCATGCAGAAAATGGTGACAAATCTCAATGTGTTTCGTGCGTGAGTGACATATTGGGTTCTTAGTCAGATTAATAGCACTGGTTTTATCACAGAAAATAGGAATGTGCATAAAAGATAGGTTATAGTCTGCAAGGGTTTACGTCATCCACAGAATTTGTGCACAACAACGACCAGCGGCGATGTATTCAGCTTCTGTTGTGGATAGTACGACAGAATTCTACTTCTTGCTAAACCATGAGCCTAGAGCCTTACCTAATAAATGACACGTGCCGCTCGTACTCTTACGGTCGACTTTGCATCACGCAAAATCAGCATCCGAATAAGCAATAAATTCAAAGGATGTGGATTTGGGATACCACAAGCCCACTGTAACAGTACCTTTAAGGTATCGAAAGATACGCTTAACGGCGGACATGTGTGATTCCTTAGGACTAGCTTGATAGCGAGCACACAGACAAACACTAAACATGATATCGGGATGACTAGCAGTTAGGTAAAATAGACTACCAATCATACCTCGATACTTATGTTGGTCAACAGGTTTGCCGCGTTCATCAGGTTCCAGCTTGGTTGTAGTAGCCATGGGATTGCTAATTGGTTTGACGTTGTCAAGATCAAACTTATTCAGCATATCCTTTGTGTATTTTGACTGGCTGATGAATGTTCCTTGTGAAGTTTGTTTGACTTACAGTCCGAGGAAGTAAGTGAGCTCTCCCATCATACTCATCTCAAATTCGTTCTGCATACACTTAGCGAAATCTTGACATAGATTGACATTAGTAGACCCAAATATGATATCATCAACATAAATTTGAACTAAAAGAATGGTGTCTTTAAAAGTTTTGATAAAAAGTGTAGTGTCAATTTTCCCTTTTGAAAAACCTTTATCTAGTAAGAAATTGCTTAGGTATTCATACCAAGCTCTGGGGGCTTGTTTGAGGCTATAGTGCGCTTTTTTGAGCTTTGAAAACGTGGTCGGGAAATTTATGATTTTCAAAACCAGGAGGTTGTGTGGTTGCCAGGTATCGGCTCTTGGATGTTAGTCCTTATTAAGAGAACAGAGCTCTGATACCATTATTTTACAAAGACTTCCTCTTTAATAAAACCATTCAGAAAAGCACTTTTTACATCCATTTGAAAAAGTTTAAAATTTTGAAAATTTACAAAGGCACAAATCATCCGAATGGATTCAAGTCTTGCAACTGGAGCATACGTCTCATCATAGTCGATACCTTCCTCTTGGTTGTATCCTTGAGCTACTAGACGAGCTTTGTTGCGAGTGACTGAACCATCTTCATTTACTTTGTTACGAAAAACCCATTTAGTACCAATAATCGAATGGTTAGCTGGTTTAGGAGCAAGTTTCCAGACCTTGCTTCTTTCGAATTGGTTGAGTTCTTCTTGCATAGCAGAAATCTAAAATTCATCAGGAAAAGCTTCTAAAATATTTTTTGGCTCAATTTGCGAAATAAAAGCAGTGCTAGCAATAGAATCTCTTAAAGATGATCGAGTACTTACTCCGCATGATACCTTACCTATTACCAAGTTTTCTGGGTGTAACGGCTTGAACTCGAACTTCTTCGGTAAGTCCTCCAGAGAATTGGTTTCAGGGTGGTATTCATTGGCGTGGAAGTTGATAGTTCAACATCATCGTCGGGAATATCCGCTGTACTATTTTCCTCATCAAAAGTCACATTAATAGATTCTTCTACAATTATTGAGCGTTTGTTGAACACTCTATATCCCTTACTTTTGGCAGTATAGCCAAAAAAAATACCGTCATCAGCTTTGGCATCAAACTTGCCTAAGTTGTCTTTGGTATTTAGGATAAAACAGCGACAACCGAACACTCTAAAATAAGAGACATTAGGAGTCCTACCAAACCAAAGCTCAGGGTATTTTCTTCGAAATAGGTCGAATAAGCACCCTATTTAAAACATGGCAAGCTGTACTGACAGCTTCTGCCCAAAAATATTTCGAAAGTAAAAATTTATTCAACATGACACTAGTCATATCGCCAAGAGTCCTGTTCTTCTGCTCCACAACACCATTTTGTTGAGTTCTAGGACAAAAAAATATATGATCAAAACCATTTGTTTCGCAAAACTTTTCAAAATCAGAATTTTTGAATTCACCTCCATGATCACTTCGGATTCGAGTAATCATGTAGCCTTTTTCGTTTTGGACCTTTTTGGCAAAGATTTTGAAAACTGAAACAGTATCGCTTTTGTTTGTAAGGAAGAAAACCCAAGTAAATCTTGAAAAATCATCTACAATAATAAATGCATAGAGTTTTCCACCAAGACTGGCTACTCTACTGGGACCAAATAAGTCCATGTGCAGTAATTGCAAGGGTCTAATGGTACTTACAGTGTTTATGGAATTAAATGAAGATTTGGTTGCCTTATTCAGTTCACATTCGGTATATATCGTGTCCTTCTTGAATGTGATGTCGGGCAGACCTCTTACTAGCTTCTTTGTCGATAGCCTGGATATAGTATCCATATTGGCATGACCAAGGCGCTGGTGCCACAAAAGTCTTTCATCTTTGTGGGCGTAGAGGCATCTTCATGTACTGTTAGTATTTCTAGATATATAGAAAATATAAATGTTATCTTCTCTTATCCCTTCAAAAGTAATGTCTCCAGTTGACCTATCATAAATGTAGCATTTATTCTTTCCAAAGTTAATATCATATCCATGATCAGCAAGATGACTTATGTTGAGCAGGTTATGCTTTAACTCGGTCACTAAGCAGACATCTTTTATTACAAGAGAAGGAGGATAACCAATAGTACCATTACCTATGATATAGCCCTTTAAATTGTTACCGAAGGATACATATCCTTCCCTCTTCATCGATAGTGATGCAAAAAGATTTGCGTCTCCAGTCATATGTTGCGAGCATCCACTATCTAGAATCTACTTGCTTTTAGTTGAAGAAGGAAGGTCCACCTACATCACGAGTAGATGTGACCTTTGGTACCCAAGTTCTTGTGGGTCCTGAAATGTTAGTCTTCGGTACCCATGTCTATAGATTAATATCAACTAATTTCCTAATTCTATACTGTGGTGAGATATGACCATGTAATCCAAGTATGTACAAGTAGCATGCCTATTTGTGTTAGGAGCTGGTTGATAGTGATGTCTATATGGAGTATGGTGATAGTTATGTAAAACAGCAGGATAGTGACTATGTGTAGAAGCAGGATAATAGTTATGACTGTTGAGAATGATGTCTACGTACATGTGGTCTACGTGCTGCATGGGAGTACGTGTACATATAATCATGGTTACGTGCTGCATGTGGGTGACGTATTTTACTATTTTGAGTGGTCTAGTATTTTGTACGTGTTTTGCGACTGTGAGATTGGGTTTGAGGTTGAGCAACCTGTTTCCCCAATCTGATCTCTTATTTCTTAGAGACAGCATTCAGTTCATTGCACTTTGCATTCAGACCATCAATGTTAGCAATAGAGATCTTGTGTTTGTTCTTTTCTTCAGCAAGATCTTTGTTGAGTGCTGAGATCTCACGTGTTTGCTTCTCAATAAGTGTTTCGGCATCATGTAAGCTTAATTTAAGCTTGGATACCTAATCAGTGACTTCCGTGGGGGGGTGTCTCTAATATTATCTTGTAAAAAAGAAAGATTATGAATCTCTATTTCATAGCCTTTAATTTTCTCCTTGGCATGCTTATATTTATTAATGACTTTTTTGTGATCATTTAGTAAGTCATTAAAAGCATCGCCAAGTTCATCAAATATAAAGTCATTAAAAGTATCGTCAGTTACCTTATCGGATGTTGCCATTCGGCAGACATTAGTAGTGTCTCGAGGAGAGTCATCTTCTTCCTCAGAATCACTAGCTTCACTTTCATGCCAAATACTAGTGTTGGCTTAATTTTGCGAGGAGGGCTTCTTGTAAGGCTTCTCATATCTGTTACCTTTCTTTACAAAGGGACAGTCCTTTCAAACATGTCCAGTCTTTTTATAGCCGTAGCACGTTGGTTCTTCCTCGTCGTCTTCTTGTTGTTCTTTTTTCCTTCGATTGAAACGAAGGAACTTGTTACGGACTAGAAGAGCTTGATCATCACCTTCTGAATTGTCGTCGTCAGTTTCTGCAGGATCAGCCCTTCGACGATGAGCTTTTAGGGTAATCTTTTTTGCCTTTGGAGCAGGTTCGTCGAAGTCTTTGAGGTCGAGCCCGTGGGTCATCAACTTTCCTATTAAAGTTTCCATAGACATTTTGGTGAGATCATTGCCTTGTATAATTGTTGTTACCTTAGGGTTCCAGATCTTCTGTAGCCCCTGAGTAACTTGTGGATCTTCTCATGATTGGAGTATTGTTTGCCAAGAGATGGTAGAGGATTGATGACGTCAAGGAACCTTGTGAACATTTGAGTGATCGTTTCATTCGGCTTCATCTTGAATGCTTCGTATTCTTGAGTCAGACGACTGATCTTAGATTCCTTGACTTGAGTGGTTCCTTCATGCGTCACTTTCAGAAGCTTCTATACTTCGTACGAGGTGGTGCATGTCAAGACCCTATTAAATTTATTCCTGTCTATTGCATAGAAAAGAGCATTAACAGCTCTAGCATCTTGTCACGACCTGCACCAAGTGAAAGGGGCACGAGAAGTCAATACGTCCAGCCTACGTCGCAGTGTCCGCGGTAGAATGTTGTCTTGAGTCATAATATCTAACGCAGTCTAGAATAAGCTCCGAATGGAAAGTAAATAATAAGTAACTCAATCACAACAACTAAGATGGAATAGAAGAATAATCTCACGAGAGTCACAGATATGAATAAAAGTCTTGGTGTAAACCACCAGAATAAATCTCAAGTACAACTCATAATGACTCAAATAAAAGACAAATAAAGAAACTAAGTCTCAGCTAGACTATGGACAAGTCCTCAGCGACGGTTGGATCCTCCTGAGGGTCCACGTCGCTAGTGTCATGTAAGCCAATGCCATAATAAGTAGGGCAGAACTCTTCATCATCACCTGTAAAATTTTCAACATGCCCAGTCAGGACGGAACGAGCACATATCTCTCACAATAGTTCATATCAGGATTGGACATATAAAGCAAGCTATAGAAAACTATACATGAATTGCTGTAAAGAAAGTCAACAAGGAAGAGAGACTATAAAATGAGATATAATATGATAAATAGAGAAATGTAACCATCTAGATGATTTAGAGCATAAATTGGTAATGTAAATGGTTTGGGTTGCACATGGATACAGCTATGGAGTTTCACATGGATACCTACTAGGGATAATGATCACATAACCAACTACACTCTCCCTGCCCCCAATCAATACACAAGGATCAATACATGTTATGTTATTGCACATGGATAACAACTACTTTATACATAGGGCTCATATGGTCATGATTGTACATGAATAACATATGAGTGCACATGGATAAATATGAATACATGGAGTACATGATGGCTATGATAAACTGGGGCAATGTAACATCGCATGAAAAGATCCATAGGGTACTAATCCGTATGAACATCTTGTCAGCATCAAGTATACTAGTCTATAACAAGAGAACATATCCAAAGAAGTATGAAAAGATCAGAGAATGTACTCGCCTGGCAAACTGAACTGCTGATGATGAAGTGTAGCTAAACTGGAGCAATGTAAACCTATTTAAAGTATACACATGTCACAACCAAGTCAAAAATATCAAAAGAAATAGCTACAATGCAAGACTACATGCTTCTAGGTCCATTTTGGTCAAAGTCAACCCTCGATCAACTCTGGTCAAACCTGGTCAAACCTGGGTCAACTAGTCCGTCTACTAATTTCTAGGTCATACACAAAATTCTAGGTCATTTGGAATACGTTTGAGTTGAATTGGATCAAGTTTGACCCAAAGTTGACTTTTGTCAATTTGGTCAACTTGTCGGCCAATTCGACTAAACTAGGCTCAAAATGATAAACTAAATCTGTCCTAGAACTTCTATAGTTATATACACAACTACAATCTATTCTAAGAGAGTTATCAAGCATAAATATCTATATACATATAGGTATATACACACATGTGTATTTACAATACAAACAAAACCTTAAATCTAACAAATGATGGTGTGTGTGTGTGTGTGTGTCCTGGAGCTTACGGAAATGAGGGTCAAATCTGAGATTAAAAACATCCAAACATAACCATGGTATTACCCAAATTAATATACTATTATATACATATATTTTTACTATTATATACATATATACAAATAAGAAACTATATATATATATATATATATATATATATATATATATATATATATATATATATATATATATATATATATATATATATATATATATATATTAAAAAAAATATATATATAATATATATATATATATATATATGAAATATATATATATATATATATATATATATATATATATATATATATATATATATATATATATATATATATATATATATTATAAATGCTCAAATAGAAAGATTGGCAATGGTTTGAGATAATTAAAGAGTCAAAAATCTGGAATTAAATCCCCCTTGACCCATTCTCAATATGTATTGCATTAGCAATGGGTTTCAACGGGGTTTTGTATATATAGTTAAATATATGTATACATAGCTATATAGAAAGCATATATACTCATAAATGATGGAAAATTATGAAACAAAACCAAAAGTTGGTTCCCACAAATCCGAAACCTCGTATATGTCCTGAAAACTCAGATTTTATAAGCTAAATAGCTGGAAATCAAAATATCGCATTTAAACTCAAAATCAAAAATTAAGGAAACAAACCCAATTCACACAACGACCCAAAATGCAATATACACCAAACGAACCCGCGAAACTCGGCATACACGTTGGTCTCGACCCACGTGATGCGCTTGTATACTCTCAGGTTCAAAATTGTGTCCGTGTCGTGTCCACAGAACGCGTATCAGAATTTCTCGATACCGTGTGACAACGCGTGTGTTCTCGCTCGATTGAGCGCCGCACACACAACGAAAAGCCCCATGCATGTGCACGTAGCTGGGGGGTCCCTGGTTTGGTCAAGGACATGGACACGTAGCGACACGCTGCACCAAAGCGACGCACGCGGCCCCGCACCCGTGCACGGCCTGCTGCGCGTGCGCGCCCTCGTGCGCGCTGTTCCACTCTCGTGGCTCGCTCGTCGGGCCATGCCGTGACTCGGGTTCATTCCCCGGGTAGTATAGGTATTGGTCAACGTGTCCCAGGTCCTGGAACGAGTCTTCGCTGCGTCGTGTGCGCGCACGAAGTCCGTTTCAGTGACAAAAATCAGGCTAAATGCACAGTGCGGCTGAGCGGTGCACGCGCGATTTCTCCGCGCTCACTCAACAAAAAGCCATAAAATTTTACGAGCATGGGGGCAGAGGTTGCCCCCACGTGCTCAAGAAATTTCACACAAAAATATGGCCTGTACATCGAGAAACAACGCACGGACAGCAGGGCACGCACGGCCTCGTGCACGGGATCCGTGCACGTGCGTCCGATGCCCGAAACGCCGCTGCAACGTTGTCAAAACCAAATTTGTCTTCACAAAAGTTTATCAAAATAATATTATCTAAACATCTATGAAGACAGAATCGAAAAATAGCAACTTTCAATCCCAAGCGGCATTTCGTCGAACACGTGCCGTAAAGGACCGACACGTGTCCGATACCGCCATCAAACGAAGTCGAAATCTAATCAAATTTCGTGGGAAGGTCTAGGGAACCTATATGGATGCAAAAATGAAAGAAATTCCATATTTAAATTAGTAGATTAGGGTTTACCTATTGAGTGTCAAAAACTCAATGAACGGAGCCCCTCGGTTGTCGTGTCGGCCGATTTCCCTTAAGCAAAAGCCTCTGCCTCCTCTCTAACAATGCTCCAACAGATCCTTCTCTCCTCGAAGAGTGCAACGGAATTCGTTTGGGAAGAAACGGACTCCGGATGAAGGAAATATGAGTTTTGGAGAAGGGGATCTATTAGGGTTCCCTTGTGGAGGCTCAAAACTTCACAAATGAATGCAAGGGGGAGGGGGTACTGCTGTTGGACGGCCATAAATAGGTCTCCTAGGGTTAGGGTTTCACTTGGGCCAACTCATTCTCAAGTAGAAATGGGCCCAAGTCAAAAAGGCTTAAAGGCTTGCATGAAAAAGGCTAAAATAAATCAATTAAAGCCTTAAAAAATAATCTAATGCCTAAAATAAATTCTAAAAATAAAATAACAATTCTAAGGCATGGTTAGGCCCCTATATAAGTCCTCTAAGGTTAAACCAGTTGCTAGCACAATCACAAGTCAACATATCTAGAAAATCACAGAAAGGCCAAAATGGCTAAAAAGACTGAAATCATTTAAACCACTCCAAAAATAGAGATTTAAATATAAATAATTTTTAAAAACCAAAATGTGAAATTTAATTACATTATTAGGCTTCTATTGAAGGTTGACTAAGGTCAAACTACTTATACTACCAAGTCACCAGTCTACAACCAAATCAAATTGCACTGAAATCAATCTAAATAAATAGATAAAAATTCAAATAAAAACATAAAAAAAATTTAAATAAATCATAATTACTAAAATACCCTTGAAATTGAAAATTAAGTGTGACAAATCTACCCTCCTTAAAATAATTTCGTCCTCAAAATTTAGATGATCCTACTCCTACTAGGTCAAATCCCCAACAATCATGGTCTTAAGAAAACTTATCTAAATCATGCAGTTGGAAAGATATCATACATGATTATGGCAGGTAATCAGTCTGGGGTCTCATCTATCCACTATAGTCATACTAGATCAAAAGTAGTCATATGGTATCAAATATACAAATAATATGGTAGGGTACAGTAATCATCAAGATAGGATAAGGTATAGGTCAAGAACTCACCTCTACTAGGTCTGCTAGCTGGAACTCTCTCCCGGAGGTAGGCCTCGACTAGGGACAGGTGTAGTAGGACAGTTTCGTATCTTGTGTGCAGCTGACCCACAAAATAGGCATAATCCTAGTCTCTTCCTACAGTCCTTCCATACGTGCCCAAGCTTCTTACAGAAAGTACAGGTAGGCACCCACTCAACTGGCCTCTACTGGACAGGAATCTGAACTGGATAGGCTAGTCTAGGCTGGAAGCCTGTGTACTCCTGAGGCTCTGGGTATAAACTGCTCCTCGCTCTCTTGGGACTAGGCGCTCCCCTCGAATGCATGTAATCCCACAACAGTTGGATACTGAGACTCTGCTCTCTCATAAGCTCAGCCTGAAGTCTTTGTACCTCCTGCACATCCTGAAGGAGTCTGTAAATATGAGCCCCATCAGGAATTGCATAGAGTACCACTCCAGGAGGCAAAGGGAGGCCCTCAGTCTCCGGCTGAACTGTAACCCTCTCCTGAAGGATAGAAGATGGAGGAAAATTCTCCGATGAGGCTGCTAACACCTCTTGAGCAATGGAAGAGGAAAGTACAATCTCGGTCTCAACTGGATCTGTAGCTGTGCACAGGGAACAGACTCTGGACATGGGTGCCATTCTGGAAAAGATAAGGAAAAATAATAAATCGTTGGCTGTAAGACAATCTATCATCCTATACAATTACTGGTGATTATAAAAAAAAACTAAAATTAACTATAAAGTGTTACTATTTTAAAGATGATCAAAATTGAAAGTTTAAAGCACGACTGTCAATAACACTGAAATCCAAGCACACTACATATATCTATAAGAAAATTTAGTCTCGATATGATCTAAGTTGATCAATTCCGGGATGAATCGAGGTTTGGGCAATATGGAGAACGAGGTCATTGAAGTCTGGGCACGAGTATCCAAGACTTGAAATCTATGTCACAATTGAATTAATTCAATTGAATAAGGTTCCAAACATTGGATGATAGGAGAATGACCAAGTCGACTGGTCGCGATCAAGGGTTTAGAATTCAACACTATTGAAATCCTAAAGGATACTACGAGGATATAGAAATAAGTTAATTTCCTCCTTTTGATAAGGAAGCTAAACGTGATACCTTGGGTTGACCTATTAAGTACAGTGCCTTGTCTTTCTGAAATATGTGAAAGACAAAAGCAAAAAGAGTTTAAAGACGATGCTATTGAGTACAATACGTGGTTCATAGACGAAAAAAATAATTCAAGAAAAATTGCCAAAGCTATCGTGGATGAGACTCTAAGGCAAGTTTAACTATGCCTCTATCCACGTAGAGTAATATATGAAAGCGAACCAAAGTGCAATAGGTTGATCAGACCATCATACACCGGTTCTGATTAGACAATATGTTAGTGGGTCGACCCAATAACATATGTCATGATCAAGCTCGAAAAAGAGACAAGCTTGCAAAACTAAGGCTAAAATAGCAACGTAAGGTAGTCAAAATATAAGTAAGGGAGGTAAAGATGAAAAAGAAAAATAGTCCACGATCCTTAACTAAACGGGTCAAGCAATCAATATAAGGTACAAGGTTAAGCATTTAAGGAAACAAGAAGAACACCATCACATGTCGGGTCGAAAGAATTGAGTCATGGTTGGATCTCAAATTTAAGTCAGAAAGTACTTTAGTATCATGGTAAGGGCTATAGTTTAGTCTTATTGACCAAAAAGTCTTATCAAGAAAATAGTGTACAAGGAGACGTGTTTAGTGGGACATGATATATCTACATGAAGGTGGACTCGTCTAGGTCTTGCATGTGAAGTTTGTTGGAGGATAACAACTAGTATTACACTCCGAATATCAAAGTCACGGTAAGGAACGTCAAAGAATCTAAAATAGAAGGTAAGGGTTCAAGAGGTGACAATTAATACAAGAATAAAGGTGTGAGCCCCTGTTTTTCAAAAATTATTTAATTAGTGTCAATTAGTCGTTAATGTCATTTTAGCCTTAAATTAATTATTATGATTTTTAGGAATTTTTTCTAGAATTTTTAAATGGTTTTTAATTAAGTTTTAAATACAAAAATACCAATTTGTAATTTTCTAACATATTTTAATTAAGTTTTGCAATTAATTAGATTGTTAAAATATCGGTTTGCAATTTCCTATTTGTTTCATGTAAATTTTATTTGCATATAGCTACTGTTAGGGGCCTAGTTGCAAAACCTAAACATTTAGGGACTGTTCTGTAAAACAGTCGTCACCCCCACGACCAACCGGCCACCTGGCCCCGACGACCCGACGGATATTTCTCGCTTTTCCCGGCTGGCCACCGCCTCAAACTACCTATAATACCCTCCCTTCGACCCCAGACCAAACCCTAACCCTATCCACTACCACGACCACCGTAGTTCTTCTTCTCCGGCGAAAACCCTAGGTCCTAAACCCTAACTCCAGCGTACCCTAGCACCGCCTCATCGACCATCGTCGTCGGTCGCCACCACCACCATTCGATTCGCCTCGTCGAGTTGACCGCAGCGCCACCCGAGCGCCCCGACCACGACGCCTCCTCCGCCCAGTCGCCACCCCGACAGCAACCCAACTTCGGACACGTACATATCAGTAATGTCTCTGTGTCGTATTTGTGTCTCGAATTCACGTAGATGACTCGCCAGGACATGGGCAATCTATTGGTAAGCTTGGACACGGCCGAATCAATTCGTGCGTGTCATGCTGAGTGTAGACACAAGACACAGTGTCGTGTTTCATAAGCCGTGTCCCTAACTGTCAGGACACGGTATAGCATAACGGGTCGGGTTTGTTTCTTTAGCGGGTTAAAAACCAATAATTAATTAAACTCTTTATTATTAACCCGAGCCCCACCCTGACAGCAAGCCCGCTCAGGCCCACTGGCCAGCGGGTGGGGCTCTAAGTCTACACCCTTCCAGAACAGAGGGCCGAGTTCGAGCCCTCTGTCTGTTTTTCTTTTGTTTTCTTTTGTTTTTTTTTGTTTTATTTTATATATATATTTATGTATATATATATATATATATATATATATATATTATATACTGTTTTATGTGTATATATATACTGTATTTGTATATATATATATATATATATATATATATATATATATATATATATATGTATATTTTTATTTAGTACTCTATTTTATTATATATGTGTATATATATATATATATATATATATATATATATATATTTTTTTTAAAGAAAACCCCCTCTTATTATTAACCAAGGCTCAAAATGCAGAAGCCTGGCACGTGTACAAGGCAAAAGCCGAGAGAAGTATACCAACAAAAGAAAATACATGGTTGGGGGGAAGAGCGACTGCCTCCTCCAAAATTACGAGGGGAGCAGTGACCAAAATGTCGAAGAGCTGTGAGAGCAAAGAGAACTCCTTTTGCGACATTGCCGGTGAATTTCCTGGATCATCTGATCAGCAGAGAATTGGTGTCCTTCGTATCGCGCTTTGTTGCGATTTTTCCAGATTGCCCAGGTGGCGGCCGCTGCGACGATCTGGCGCTCGCTACAACAATTACAAGCTGACGCCGGGCTAACACCGATAGAATTGATGATGTCGTCGGTAGGCAGCTTCTTTCTCATGACTCTCCACAGGAGGAAAGACCATTTCTTGGGGATGCAGGAATGCCAGTATCGCGTGAGAAAGCTCTCATGACCGTTCTCCTGGATCGCAAGTCTCGCCGATCGAACCGAGAAGGCCCTAGCACTATCCAGCGACCACCACAGCTTGTCAGCATCGGAACCGAGAGATGGTCCATTCTGACGAATGAGTTCGACCGTCTCGTTGCCGGACCAATCGCGAATCTTGTCCCAATTCCAATCGTTGTTAGTGTGATTCCACAAGTCTAAGATCTTGCTATTTCTGGGGGACTCAAAAATGTTCGGGATAAGGCTGTCTCCGATCCATCTCTCCATGAAGGGGTTGGCCTCGCCTGAGCCAAGGTGGAGTCTGATCGCGGGTTCGGCAAGGTCGCGTCCCCATAAAATACGGCGCCAAGCCGCTGAGGATCTACTGTTAGCAGTGGCTATCGCTGGGTGGTTGTGCTTGAAGTACCTGGCCTTCATAAACCTGGTCCACAGGTTTTGGCTAGTGCGTAATTTCTACCACAGTTTCATCGAGAACGCTTTGACAATGTGGTCGAGTTTGGAGAATCCGAGCCCGCCTTGCGCGATTGGGATGGCCATATTCTCCCAACTGGCCCAGTGGTGCTTATCATGCCCCTTATTGTGCCCCCAGAAGAAATTGCAAAATAACTGTTCAATCGACGCGAGGACCTTCTTAGTCGGGGAACAGGCTGTAAGGGTGTGGGTGGGGACGGAATTGAGAACATGCTTGATGAGAATAATTTTGCCTCCTGGGGATAGGGTAGCGTTATGCCATCCTGCGATCTTGTTCCTGATTTTGTTGATCAAGTTCTCGAATATGCTGGCGTTAGATTTTCCATACACGAGGGGGCAGCCAAGGTAGTTGAAAGGAGGGTGAGCCACTGTGAAGGACGTTAGTTGGGTGAGTTTGGTTGCGTTCTCGGCTTTGATGCTTCGATGGGCGTATATGACACTCTTAGATTGGTTTATCTTCTGGCCTGAGCATCTGGAATACCGCTCCAGGGTGTTGTGAACCACCTCCATCGATCCAACATCGCCGGATGAGAAAATGAGTAAATCATCGGCAAAGGCCAGGTGGGTGATGATGGGGCACCCGCTGGCCGTGTGGTATTGCTAGAAATTGGGAGTGTTAACCATGTTGTTGAGGTTTCTGCTCAGGGCGTCGGCAGCAATGATGAACACCGTGGACGAAAGAGGGTCGCCCTGTCTGACTCCGCAGCAAGATTTGAAGAATCCTTCGGCTTGGCAAATAATAACTGTGGAGAACCAAGAGTTACTGACGGCTCTCCACACCGTGTTAGTCCAGTTCTCTGAGAATCCGAAGGCTCTGAAGACCCAGATCATGAATTGCCAATCGAGTCTATCATAAGCTTTTTCCATGTCAATTTTGATGGCGATGTTGCCCCCTCTAGCCGGAAACTTCATGCAGGTAATAAGTTCTTGAGCCAGCATGATGTTGTCCTGTATGTTTCTGCCACGAACGAAACCGCTTTGCTCCTTCGAGATGATCTTGGGGAGAGTATCAGACATTCTAGTAGCTATGATCTTGGAAATGATTTGTTGGTAAATGTGCAAAGACTGATGGGTCTGAAATCTCGAAAGGAGTTTGGGTTGTCTTTTTTCGGGATGAGGATGATGTTGGCACTGGAGATAGCTTTGGGGAAGTGAGCTCCTTCAAGCAAGGCACTAGCCGCTTCGGTTATGTCCCGCTTGATAATATCCCAGCAGGTGCGAAAGAAGGTGCCAGAAAAGCCGTCTGGGCCGGGAGCGCTATGAGCGTGCAAGGCCCACACCGCGTCTTTCACTTCTTGTTCGGACAGAGGGCGCTCCAATCTGGCATTGTCGGCGTCGTTGATGATAGTGGGAATTTGATCGAGAAAGGATGTGTCCATGTGTACCCTCTCCTTCAAGAATAATTTGGTATAGTAATCAGTGGCCGCCACTTGGATCTCCTTATGGTCTGTTTTGATGATGCCTTGAGCGTCAGCAATTTGGTGAATCGAGAGTTTGTGTCTTTTGTCATTGACGCAGTCGTAGAAATATTTAGAGTTTTTGTCCCCATCGCTGTCCCATTTCAGTCTGGCTTTCTGCTTCCAAAACTCGATCTCAATTTTAAGCCTGAATTTGAGTATCGCCTTGGTCAGGTTCAAGGCTCTCCTGGCTGCAGGGGATTGATCAAGAAGGAATAAGGTTTCTGCTCGGGTCACATCATCTTCAGCGACACGGATCGCTTGGAATATGTCCCCGAAAGCTAGTTTGCTCCACTTGGACAGAGCTTTCCTGGTGGCTTTGAGTTTGTTGCTGACCCGTATTAGAGGGTTAGGGGAGTCCTGACTGTTCTACGCCTCTGCGACGATGCTCAAGAATTGCGGGTGGTCGATCCAAAAATCGAGGAATTGGAAGTGCTTTTTGGGTTGGTAGGTGTTGTTTTTTATTTCCACCAGGATAGGGGCGTGGTCGGATTCTGTGGAATTGAGGTGAGAAAGGGTGGAGCTGATCCTCATGCCGTGCCAGCGTGCGTTGGTGAGGGCTCTGTCTAGACGGGAATATTGACGTTGGTCGCCTTCCTGCATGTTGCACCATGTGAATTCGCTGCCTTTGAACTGGAGAGGAGTAAGGTGAGCATTGAATATGAAGTCGTTGAAGTCCTGCATGGCTGAAAGGGGTGGAGGGCGACCTCCAATCTTCTCTTCTCTGCAGGTGATGGCATTGAAGTCCCCGATGCAAATCCAGGGGGAGTTGGTGTTGTGGAGATAGGTGTCGAGAAGGTCGTTCCAGAGGTGTTTACGTTCTGCGATGACACAGCTGCCGTGGACCGCAGAAAGAATGGCCCGTTCCGGAAGAATGGGGTGAGTGACCCAACAGGAGAGGGCTTGTTGGGAGTCCTGGATGATGTCGAGTTTAATATCCTTCGATCCGAGAATCCAAATGTCGTTCCTGTCGGCAATCGCTGTGGGGAGGCCCAGAGCTAACTGGGTGGATTTGAGGCGTTTGGAGGGGATTTTGGGTTCAATGATGATGAAGATGTCAATCTTATGAATTTTTCGAAGGCTGGAAATTCTTCTTAATGTCGGTTTGTTTGCCAGACCTCGGACATTCCAAGATATGATATTAAGCATTTGTTAGGTTATGGGGGTGTTTTTTGTTCCGTCTTGCGACGGATCTGGTTTGGATGTTGGCAGTTTTGACGGTGCCTGGTATACTCCGTTTGGAGTTCGATGATTCTGCATTCGATGTAGTGGGAGGGTTGAGGTTGGGGCGCTCGATCGGTCCAGATGAGGGACCTATCAGTTCGCCAGCTGAGTCGACTACCGGTTCCTCCGTGGGGATGGTTAGGGAGTCGTGCTCATTCTCAATCAACATTTGCTGAAGGGAAAATCCTGCGTCTAGGACTTGCAGACCACTTTGCGCTTGGTCGGGGCCGAGGATGGCAAGGGCGTCTACGACCATGTACGATCTGGGGGATTGTTGAGCTTCGTAGTTGTGGGGAGATGTCGGGGGTCCATATTCTTGATCAGTGGAGAGGTTTTAGAAAACTGCGCTACCCGGGACGGCAGTCTCCACCAGTTGCGAGGTGTTGGGAGAAGGAGGCGTTTGCTTGGGGCTGCTGGATTCTTTCGGGGGCCCGACGGAGTCTGGATCCTCCGAATCAAGGATGGCGAATTGATTGGAGATCGCTATTTGTTGGGGGATGAACGGGATCATAGCCCTGCTTCGTTGATCGACGGAATCGGGTGCTTCGCTGCTGGAGTCGAATCGAATATGGGAGTTCGGAAGAGGGAGGATGGGCGACCTGGGGGATAGTCCATGATGGAGGTCGGAGTCTATCTTGGATGACTTCTTTTTAAGCTCCGGATGAAGGCGATGGCAGTACTTGGGTTGGTGACCTCTGAGATGACAATGCGAGCAGTACAATATGTGATTGTCGTAGAGGATTTGTTGGGTGTGGGAGCGGGTGCCAAGCTCGATAGTGATAAAGTTGGGTGGATCTGAAGTAAGATCTAGTTCGACACAGATTTTGGCGTAGTGGGCTTTGGTGAGGTTGCTCGTCTCAGGAGCTGTGGCCACGTACGTCCCGAAGGAGTTGGCGATGCGCCTTAGCGCCGCTGGAATAAAGCAAATGAGAGGAAGATTTGGGAGAGTGACCCAGGCAGCAACTGTGGCTGAGTCTTCTTTAGTGTTGAACCCTGGGGACCACTTAATGATCTTCATCTGGTAGGTATCAATTTTGCAAGTGCCCTTGGACCACACGGTCCTATGGTCGCTTTCTGACGACAGGTGAAGGAGAATGTGTCTGGGGTCGAGGGGAGCTACTCGGTATTCGGAGGCGAGATTCCATTTGGCGATAGCTTCCTGCACCTTGGAAAGTTTGGGACAGCCGGTGGAGAATTTCAGGACGAATGTGTGGGGAAAGGCCGCAGATAGAGACGACACTTCTTTGTCGGAGAAGGAGATGACTGGCGCTGATGTTTCTTGGGGGTAATCAATGTCCGGCAGATGGACCTCTGGGAAAATGGTGCCCTTCGGAGGATGGAGATCCGGACGCAGCATGGCGGCGAAGGAAGGTTGGGTCGGACCTGGGGCCGAAGGTCCCGAGGGGGCGGGGCGGGCAAGCGAGGGACCACTCTGGGGGAGGGTGATCCCGGAGTTGGGGGTAGGTGAGGAGGACTTCCTAGAAAGAAAGCGAAGGGGAGGATCCGGGGCGACGGTGGCGGCGCCTGCAACTCCGCCTAGGAGAACGGTGGTGATCTGCGGATATGCAGCCGCCACGGTGGGGGGGATCGCCGCTGGAGACGGAGCGGAGCCGGCTGAAGTGGAAGCGGAGAAGGACGACGGGGAAGAATGGACGATGAGTCCCGCCTCGGGGGACGGGAAAGAGGGAGCGGGGGGTGGGGGGGAGCAGCATCAGGTGGGGCGGAAGAGACGGGCGAGGGGGAAAAGGCAGATTGCGCTGGGGATCAGCTGGAAGCGCAATGGAGGCCGAGGTGGTGAGGGGGCGGCGGGGTGGGTATGTAGGAGAAGAACAGAGGAGGGGGGTGGGCAGGGATTGCGCATAGGGGTGGAGACCGGATGGCACAGAAGAGCGGTGGGGAGGATGAGCGGATTGCGCTGGTGGGGGAAGAGCGGCTTGCGCGGAGGAGCAGAGGAGGTGGTGAGCGGATTGCGCATGGGGGAGGAAGAGGGAAAGTTGGGAAGGCGTGCGCAAGGGAGCAGAGAAAGACGGCGCAAAAGAGCGGGTCCCTCCATCAGCAGAAACAATCCTGGGGACTGGCGCAGAGGGAATAAGAGTAGAAGACATGGGGACCACATAATGCGCAAATGGAGAGGAGTCCATGGGCTGCGCATAGGGAGGGGATAGGACAGGGGGCCTCTCCTGCTGCGCAAAAGAAATGGGCGCCCACTCCTCCCGGGGCCCACCCTGAGAAACCACGTGCGGCGCATAGGGCCTCTCCTGCTGCGCAAAGGAGTAGTGGTGAATTGGTGCCCACTCCACCCGGGGCCCACCATTGGAAAAGCTGGAGAAGTGCACAGGAGCTGAAGCGTTGACGGAATGGGACGTCTCGAGAAGTGCGCCACGATGAGTGTTTCCGAGGGACTGGGGGGTTATGGGCCCGAGGACAGAGCTGCTTGGGAGCTCTCCACCCGAGGGGGGGAGATACGAATTCGAAAAGGGGGAGTGCGCGAAGGCGGGAAGCTGCTGGATCCGAGCAACGCCGGGGTCGGCGGCCCCCCCATCCTGGACGGAGAAAGACGGGATGCCAGAAGGAACGCCCGGCGAGGATGGGGAGAGGGCAGGGGCGAGGCCACGCCAAGGTGGGGGTTCGGGATGACCGGGGGTCGCACCGGGCGGCACAAAGGGGAGGGAAACTGGCGGCGGGGAGTTGAACGGAGGAGGAGGAGGGGGGTAGCGGGGTTGGAGAGCGGCGGGGAGGAGCTGGAGAAGGGCTAGCGCCTCCGGGGTCCATTGGAGTGCCATCGGCGGATGCGGAACGACGAAGACGAGCAGAAGAGGAGGGGGGGAGGGAAGGGGCGGGGGTCGGCCGGCCTAAGCCGGCCAAGGGGAGGGGAGGGAGCTGATGGGGAGAGCAGAGAAGGAAAGCATGGAAAAAATTTATATAGTATATATATATATATATATATATATATTATATATATATATATATATATATATATATATATATATATATATATATAAAATATATATATATATTATATATATATATATATATATATATATATGCGTATAACTTTGTATACATATCCCTTGGTATATAATTGTTAGGGTATATAAATGTGTATCTATATACGTATATCCTAGTGTATCAATTTGAAGGAATTGAAAGGGGTGCATGAGACTCCAAGTATCAGTGGCTGTAGCAGAGGAATAAGGAATGGGTATCAGTTTAGAAATGTATATGGTGAAGCTCGGTATAGTAGTTAAAGGGGAGTTGTGTCAGTTAGAGAATTGGGTATCAGAACTTAAGAAATAGGGGTAAGCAACAGTTATTGTGCACAAGATGCAACAGGTAAGGGGCATAGTAGTAGGTTATGCATTAGTGTTAGGGTTGTGTCATAGAGTGTATGAGAGTGTGTGTGTGTTACACATCTGCATGCACAGTGACAGTTTGTGCATGTGTGTGCTCTGCACGGAATAGGAAAACAGGTCTGCACAGACCAATGTACAGTATGTACACTGCACAAGCAATGCACAGGCAAACAGGAAGGGAATAAGCCCTTGTGCAGTAGGTGAAAGGGGCTAGGGGCTTGGGCAGCTGTTGTGGTAGCAGTACCTGTGCACCCAAGTATGCACAGTGAGTAGAGGGAAAGGTAGGATGTTTACACTGGTGTTTGAGTGTGTGTGTGTGTGTGTGTGTGTGTGTGTGGTGTGTGTGTTGTGTGTGTGTGTGTGTGTGTGTAGGTGCTGCCTACACACAGGCAGGAGTCTTACCTGCACACAGGGCATGTGCAGGACCTGCGCACACAGGGAGTTTCCTATAAGCAACAGGGCAAAAGATTTTTCCCTTACACAGGCAAGGGGAATCCCTATTTTGTACATAGGCAGGGTGTGCAGACAGCAGGTAAGGGGTCAGAGGTTGTAGAAGCCTAGGGGTATCAGTTATAGAAGAAGAATTGGTCTGTTATAGGACAGCAGCAGCAAGCAGTAACACTTGCTTGCAATAGCAAGTAGGTGCAGTATAGCAGGCATGGGTGTGTGCAACATCAATTTTACTGTAGTGGATTAAGGAAAAGTGCAACCTGCAGGCCTGGGCTTAACTTGGTGTGGCATGCACAGGCACAGGTTTGTACATGAGTGCAAGAGCATGCACAGGAGACAAGAAGATATGGGGAGGCTCTACACCGGTGAGTACAACTTGTGCACTGGTGTGCATAGACAAAGGCTAGGCCCTGTCTTACATAGGCTTTAGGAAGCCTTATAGGAGTGTGGTGAGACACACATGAGAGTTCATGTGTTTGTGTCACTTGAGTGATAGTGTGAGTGGAAGTGAAGTGAGTAAGTGAGTGTTAGTGAAATGAGTATCTATGTGTGGATGCCTATGTGTAGTGTTAGAGAAGGAAAAATGAGGATATGTAAATTTTTGTGTGTGTGTTGAGTTAGGGCACTACCAAAAATGTTGCTTTAGCGACGGCCAGATCCGTCGACCATCCGTCGCTAATCCGTATTAGCGACGGATCTGACGGATATTGGTCAAAAAAATCTGTCGGTAATCAGCTCGTCGCTAATAAAGATCCGTCGCTAAGTAGTCGTCAAGCGACGGAATAGCAACGGCTTTCCGTCGTCATTATTCGTTGCATTAGCGACGACTTGCCGACGGTCTTTCGTCGAATTCAAGTATTAAGTATTGAATTGTAAAGGCACTTAGCGACGGATAGTCCGTCGGTAAACCATCATTACAGTGTATCAGAGGGTATCGTTCCGTCACTATTCCGTCGAACACCATCGCTAACTAAGGACGGATTAGCGACGGATTAGTATCGGATAATCCATCGACCGGGATCTGGAAATGCTTGACATTTCCAGAACCATGGCGACGGATTCTCCGTCGCGAATCCGTCGACCATAGCGACGGATTAGTGGCGGATAATCCGTCGACAGGGTTCTGGAAATGCTTGACATTTCCAGAACCATGGCAACGAATTCTCCGTCGCGGATCCGTCGACCATGGCGACGGATCCCTGACGAAATATCCGTCGCTAACCTTCTGTACACCTTCATACCACCAGAACCTTGCCGACGGATGTTCCGTCGAAAAGTCGTCGCTATGCAAGATATTCCGTCGGCTGGCCGTCGACCATCCGTCGCTAACTGGAAATATTTCCAATTCTCCAGTTAGCGACGGATATTCCGTCGACATTTAGTCAGAAACTGATGTTATCCGTCGCTAACCCGTCACTAGTCCGTCGCTAACTGAGATATTTTTTAAAAAAAATTGCAGAGCTTTCCCTGTTCACACAACATCCGAACATCGGACCAATATATAATCACAATATACAATCATTGAGACCAATATATAATCCATTATAAATCACATACGAATATAATATACCCAATTATCTAAGAATCACATAGACCAATATATAATCACAAATATGCATAACCCAAACCAATATAAAATAGACACCAATTATCCAGAAATCATAAACTAATATCCGTCGTTATAATCCAAAATTTCTACAAATATTCTAAATTTAAAAACTATTCTTATACAATACTTCAAGGAGCATGAGGAGTTCGATTGTCCGGTGGTGGTAATCCCTCCTGCGACCGACGATAATACTGCTCCACTATGTACGGCGACAATCCGTCGAAGATACTGTCCGGAAGTCGGCGTAGATGCTCTGGCGACATGAGATCAAGGAGTGCCGTCATAGTCGGAGGCGGTACCAGAGGGGCAGCAGGGTTGAAAGAAAGATGACCGACGAAAGAAGGACCGGCACCAGCAGTCGACGGACTGGCACCAGCAGCCGACGGACCGGCACCAGTAGCAGAAGGACCGGCACCAGCAGCAGACGGACCGGCAGCAGCAGACGAAGGCGGAAAGTACGTGACAATTTGCTTCCGCAAGGACGACACGCCTCGTGCAGCTGCACAAGCTGCGACCTCACATCATCATCTGCCGGGACCACGGAAGGAGGCGGTGTCGGTGAAAATCTCTGAGTCGTCATGTGCAACGGCCCTAGGGAGCCGACTCCGTACAGGCGCCCTTTCTTAAAGCCGCCGACGGTATCTACGAACAAGTCGTTGCGAGCGGCCATAGAAGAGGGCATCCGGACGGGCGTCGTTTCACCGACATCCTCGACAGCAGTTAACTAAGCCCAACTAAGGGCCTCACGATACGCAGCCTATCAAATGAATGTGTTTGTACTATAAGATTTACCTAAGTTGTAATCTAAATCCTATGTTTCACTAAGTTATGTGTGAATCCTAAGTTTACCTAAGTTATAGTCCGAATACTTTTAATTCTAACGTAAATCTCATAAGCATAAGTACTTACATCAGTCTCCTTCGTCCTCTTGTCGATGAAGCTCCCGTCCTTCCGCCTCTTGTGCATATGCTGGAACACATCGTGCATGGTGACCGATTCTGACACCCTTCCCTCCTTCACCGCCTGTTGGGTCTGCATACAAATTTTTTGTAGAATTTAATTAACTCCGTATATTGATAATACCTAATTCGATAGTGAAATGAATTTATGGTATCTCACCAGATCTGCAAGCGCCGCTACATGGGGCCTTGATCCTCCCGTATGAAGCCCTGCGGTCCGTCGGTTCGCCTTCGCCTTCTCCGATTTCTCCTTGTACGCAGGAGTATCCATCATATCTAAGAGCTACTCATAATAGTCCTGCCGGATCCAATTCGGTCTCGTCTGTCCCATTTTCAGGTCATGAATCATATCCCGTATCTTCTTCGAGGCAGCTCTTCTGTAGGTCCTGCGGATCACGTCCTCGCGATGGGAGGGCCACCAGAACGTCGTCTAACATACAAATTTAATTATCACGTAATTTAAAAATGGTTGATTAAAGAGTAACTAATAATTAACCAGAAGATATAGATATATACCCTCAACTCGTCGAGCTAGACGTACTTCAAGTTTGGGGGCACCGACGAAAAGTTAAGGTAGGGACCATGGAAGTTAGCACTGATAATTTCTCCAAGAGCCCTGGCAACATTAAACGGAAAACCTACAAAGAAGCAACGACTGGATTATTAACTTGAATAAATGAAAAAAATTTAATAAATTATCTTAAATTTACTTACGAGGTCCCTGCGGGCCATAGCTCTCGTCGAAACTCGCCTCTCGGCCTCTCTGGTACCGTCGGAGGATCCGCGGGTCCGCACATGTACTCCCCAGAAACCGGATGGAACCGAGTATGGGGGTACTCCGGGGACCACTGTACAGTAACTGGTGGATCCACTGGTGGATCCGTTGGTGGGTCCGATAGCGGAACGGATTCGCTAGCAGATCCGGACTCATGCCTCGATGAAGTTGTCGATCGACGACGGGATACGTCTGTGCCCGGGGTACTCTCCGGGTCGGGTTCGCTGGATGGGGTCACATCCCGGAAAGATTGAATACGACCACGACCACCATCACCACCACGACCACGACCACCACCACCACACCATGACCACCACCAGCAGCACGACCACGGCCAGCCATCATGACCTGTAAATAGAACACATAAACATAATTAACAATATAGAAGTATAAATGAATATAAAATTCTAAACTAAAATATACATACCACCAGCAAGGAGACGAGTGTCGCCGCGACGAAAAAGACTAGGAGTGCCATCTGCAAAAAAAAATAATACAATAAGTAAATGATCGAACAAAAAAAAATATAAATTCACGTAATTGCTTTTATGAGGTCAAACTTAATTCACGTAATTGGAAGTATTTTTAATATACAACAATATTTAACCTAATCATCGTCATCATCTTCGTTCTCATCCTCGGCCTCGTCTTCATCATCATCCTCATCCTCATCCTCATCCTTATCCTCATCGTCGATTTCATCTGTATCCTCATCTCCATCAAATTTTTTTCTTCTTCTTCTCTTCTTCTTCTTCTTTTCTTCTTTTTCTTTCTTCTTTTCTTCTTCTTCTTCTTCCGCCTTCTTCTCCTCAATATTTGGGACAAGACGCCTCTTTCTCCCCTGGTTGATAGCTAAGTCTTGTGTATCAACCTTTTCCTCTCCTCTATTTTCCTCAACAATATCTTCAACATCCATTGTATCCGACTGTTGTCCCAAGTATTGGAACTTTTCGATCTGGTCCTCTGGTATGCTGGGTCTCCAACGTTGAATTATTTCTAGATTTAATCTTACATATTGTCCACCAGTCAAATCGATCTCTACGACGCCTTGGGTAGCTTGTATAGTAGACTTGAACAGCCTGACTTGCTATCGCAAATGTATCGGACCCTCTATACCTCCTGCAATAATTTATATCGACAAATCCAAATTGTTTATCGATCTCCAACCGATATTTGGTGTCATATCGAACCACTCACATTTGAAAATCACAATATGCATATCATATGGGGCAGAATATTGTAAATCTACAATATCCCGAAGCACTCCATAATAGTCAAAGTCCGGCTCATCGTCATAGATGGTGCCTCTTATGTAAATACCGGAATTTTTGGTACTGATGCCGTCATTGATAAATTTGACATTTATAGCATTCTGAGTTGCCTTAAACCTGAAACCATTAACGACATATCATGGCCAAGTCTTTGTTTGCTTCTTCGGTCCCAATGCAAGATAATGAACACTCTCATTAGTGAGTATTGTTTCAGGCAATAAAACATGTAAACAAATATTTATAATTTAAATATTTTAGATTATATATTTACAATCTCATTACTTACGTATTTTATAATAATATAAAATCAACCTCAGTTATAATCTCAGTTACTTATGTATTTGCGAAACCATGACAGAAATGTACAATCAACCTCTCTTTGAAGTCCCTCATCGGTAATATCGGGTGTCCTCATTTTGACTTCATCTCTAAATACACTGTTAGAGAGAATATATAAGTGTAGTCACTTACTTCATCAAATTAGAGATTATAACGAGTGCAAGTGTACTGACTTACTTCTCCAAATCTCTCACTTCTTGTATGTCACAGTTTAACAAGACATATCGGTGAGCGGCATCATACTCGTCGTCAGTCAACCAACGTTTTTTACTAGCTCCAACAGGCTTGCCCCTTACATTGAATATACCTCCATCCTCAACGTCCTCGTCATTCCTTTGAGGTCTATTTCGATTTGTCTTAACATGAGTATTGAAATAAATAGAGCAGAAGTTTGACACCTCTTCGATAAGATATGCTTCGCATATCGAAGCCTCTATATGAGCCTTGTCGCCAACTTTCTTTTTTAGATGGTGTAGGTATCTAGAGAGACAAATTATCTTGAGAATTAAGAATGAATTTTAAAATCCTGAAATTCAACTTAAATTATATCAATTTTTGTACCTTTCAAATGGGTACATCCATCGATAATGAACAGATGCACCGACACGGACTTCGTATGCTAGATGAATCGGTAGATGCTCCATGCTGTCGAAGAAGCCAGAAGGAAATATTTTCTCCAACTTACAAATTGTTAAGATAATCTTCTCCTCAAGTTCAGCCATGTGTTGTACAGTCAACTTAGTTGAACAAATATCCCTGAAGAATAGATAGTTCGGCCAACGAAAAATCATTGATTTTCCATGCATATCGGACAAGACATGGTGCCGTGAGTACTCCATCCCGACAGCATACCGTATGCGGGAAAATCATTGATTGTCCACATCAGTGAAGCTCTCATCTGAAAGTTCTGTTTCCTGGAAATATCATAGGTCGTGACGCCGATCTCCCACAGCTGTTTCAGCTCATCCACCAACGGCTGTAAATATATCTCGATATTCTTCGTCGAATTTTTGGGACCCGGTATGATAGCTGTCAAGAACATATAAGGAATCTTTATACACATCCATGGTGGCAGATTCTAAGGGGTCAGAATAACCGGCCAGCAGGATTATTGAGATCCCGACTGCCTGAAAGGGGCGAAGCCATCAGAACATAGCGCCAGACGTACATTTCTAGGCTCTGCAGCAAAATCTGGATGACGTAAATCGAAATATTTCCACGCCTCTCCATCCGAAGGATTAACAATTCTCCATCGTCCTTTGTGCATTCTTTGTTGTGCCACGTCATGTGTTCTGTTGTATTCTGAGACATATACATCCTCTGCAAGCGCTTCGTGATCGACAAGTAATGCATATACTTGTAAGGACGTCATTTTCTAGTTGACTTTCCTTTTCCCCTGACTGGCTTATAACGATCCGTATTACAGAAGCTGCAACTTTCTATATCCTCGTTCTCCTTGTAGTACAACATGCATCCGTTGCGACAACAATCTATCTTCTCATACCCCAGTCCCAGTTGTTGGACCATCATCTTCGACTTGTAGAAGTTTTTTGGAAGCTCTTTTGATTCCTTCGGTAACACCTCCTTGATTAGTTGTATAATCCGATCATAGCAAGTTTGTGGCAAGTTAAAATCGGACTTTATGTTCAACAACCGCATCGTCACTGACAGTAAGGAATGAGGCTCACAACCAGGATATAAAGAAGTTTCTGCATCCTAAAATATATCGTAGAACTCCTTCGCCTCGGGATTAGGATCCTCCGGATCAAAATTAGGCCCTGTCGCGTCATACACCATATCTCGTGCACGGTTCTGCAGGTCTCCATAATCAACAGAGCATTCGTCGTCTTCGACGACAAATCTGTTGCAGCATTATCATCAAAAGCATAAGTAGCAGCATTCGCAACTTGTCTTTCCGCATATAGTTCATCTTGCGATGACCACAGGCCGTAATCACGTACGAAACCCTTACGGGTCAAATGATCTCTTACACTCACCACTTTTTCGTAACGTCTATTGCGACAATTACGACATGGACACTGATTTTTTACCGTCCATATACTGAGCTTTGTTCATGGCATACTTAAGAACACTTCCACGCCTACCTAAAAATCGTCACTCACACCTATTCTGCTCTCGGGTTGTCGTATCCATGTACGATCAACGAAATAACGATCCATCACAGATTGGATGTGAAAATATGTATCGTAAGACAAACTAAACAAAATTAGTATTAATCATGTAACTGGTGGATTCGCTGGTATATAGGCCGATAGTTCGATACCGATACCGATAGTGCGATACCGATACCGATAGTCTGATACCGATAGTGCGATACCGATAGTTCGATACCGATACCGATAGTCCGATAGTCCGTTAGCGATACCGATAGTTCGATACCGATACCGATAGTCCGATACCGAAACCGATAGTACGATCATATACTGTTATAGTACATATCTAACTTGAATACATGGTGGTTGTGTGTTAACAAGGGCATGTAGAGATGTGCATTACATTACAATTTCAGCATCATTAAGGAGGGTTCAGATTCAGGATTTAAAAGGTAGGGTTGCTAGGTTCAAATTATCAAGTATTCAACCATGCTAGTGTAGGGTTCAGATTCAGGATTTAAAAGGTAGGGTTGCTAGGTTCAAATTATCAAGTATTCAACCATGCTAGTGTATGTGTATAACAGTCAATGCCATGCATACCACTGAACGTACATGGCATGTAACTAGTATAATTTACATTTAACAGCCCCAATCAAACCTGGCTCATCCCAACATTGTATCAACTCAGCCACATACAATAAGGTTCTGAAATTGACTATATGCAACTGCACCTATGAAATTAATATATGAAATGAACATGCATTGCACTAACATACGAATTAGAACCACATGAATATATAGGTTAAAGCCTCAACTATGATGAGGCTATAATGATTTGAATTACAGCCCCAATCAAACCCATCAGCAATTACTGCAAACATCAAACTGGGTTGAACACATAGAACCAGAAAAATATGACATGAACTCAGAATTTATGAACTGTATTCTGAAATTAGAAACTAAAACAAACCCTAACATGATAGCTATATGTACAGCAACTAATACATCATATACATTGAAATTTAACAACTAAATCGAATTTAACCATTCAAAACAGTTTGAAAACTCTGATACATACGGTGGTATCAGAACAATAGGAAGGAATGTGAATTGATTAGGAAATGCATGTAAAATCATAATATAATGGTTGGTAAACTTAGATATACATATGCACGTGTCCCTCGAGTCATTTCGTATCCAACAAACACACAGACGTGTCCAGGGAGAAACGAACACGACGTTCGTGTCCCTCAAGTTATGCACGCATTCGTGTCCTCTCGACACGACACCATCTCTTCTCAAACATTGGGGACACGACGTCAGTCGTTGCCCCTACCTCCACGCCAAGAATCGCGTGTCGATGTGTCGTATCCAGGAAGAAAAGAACACGGGGTAGCAGCGCTAAACAGTCGGGTCTGTGCGCAGCGTGTCCGACCCTCCGCCCCACCAGCCCCCCCAGCCCCGCCCCTCCGCCCCCGCAGCTAACGCCTCCACCGCCCCACCAGCCCCCCCGCCCCCGCCTCCCCCGCCCCCCCAGTCCCAGCCTCCCCTGCCCCCGCAACCAAACGCCTCCCCCGCCCCCGCAGCCAAACGCCTCCTCCGCCCCCGCGGCCAACGCCTCCTCCGCCGCCCCCCAGCCCACGACGCCCCCGCTGCCCCTCTGACCACCGCGAGAGAGAGAGATCGAGAGAGAGAGGGGATTACCTTCGGAAGAGAGAGAGAGAGGACGTCGACGCCGATCACCGAAGCCGCAGAAGAGAGAGAAATGAGAGAGAGTGAAATTTGGGGGGAATAAAAGTTCCTTCCGTCGTTTCAATTTAAGTCTGGGTCGTATATTTAGCGACGGACTAGCGACGGATATTATCCGTCGCTACGCCGTCACTATATTGGAAAACTGCCGACGGACTATCCGTCGCTACGTAGTCGGCAATTTGTCCCGCCACTTCTTCCAATATTTTTCGCCAAATAGTCGACTGCATAGCGACGGTTAAAAATCCATCGATATATCTCCAACGCCCTAGCGACAGACTCGCGACCTTTTCTCACCCTTAAAATAAAATTAAAAAAATATCGGCTTATCGTCGGTACACCGTCGGTGATATGTCGCAAATTCGTCGCTAATTACGACGGAAAGAATCCGTCGCTAATTGACTGTATTTTGGTAGTGGGGAGTATGTGGATAGTGTACTATCATGAGGGGCTATGTGTTACAAAGGTGAGAGAGGGGCTATGTGTACATCAATTAGTATACAATGTGTGAGGTTGTGTGTGTTTGAGTGTGCCACACACATGTGTGAGATAGGGTATTGTGTGTGAGCTTGTGTGAGTGCAAGGTGAGGGGAACCTCCTAGGTAGCAGTATTGTGTCTTAGGTATGTGTGAGTGATCCTAGATAGATGATACATATGTGTAGCAGCAGTAGGGAGTTGTGTGTGAGTTGTGTGTGACATACACAGATGTGTGTGTTAGTGCATAGATAAGAATGTGTGTGGCCTTGTGTGGTATTGTGAGTGTCACTTGAATGTGCCACATTGATTGGACAGTGACCCACATGTGTAGGAAATGTGAGTAGGTAAGGGGGTTTGCCTATATGAATACCTAGCATAGGTAATGTGGTCTTACCTAAGTGTAGGTAATGTAATACATAGGTAGGTAATAGGTAAGGGTTGGGTATAGCTACCCATGTGGATAGGTAACATAGGTAATAGGCATTACCTATAGGTAGGTAATGATTAGATATAGGTTTACCTATGTATATGAGGGTAAATGTATATAGGGCATTACCTATATGTTATAGTAGGTAAACTTAGCATAGGTAAAGGGTGATTAGGTAAGATATCTCAAGATACCCTATAATTGGGTAAATTACCTAGGTAGAGACTAGGATAGCCTATTATAGGTTGGTTTACCTTGGAATGGCAAGGTAATGACCTAGAAACCTAGGGTTGACCTAATTTGACCAAGGTTGACTAGTTTGACCCTAAAAGTCAACATTTAAGTCAAATTGACCTAGTTTGACCACATAATCTAGTATTGACCTAGAATGCATATTGCATCATAGATATCCATATTTGACACGTAGAAACACCAATTAACATTGATATTAATATTTAGGTCATGTGATTCCACTTTGGACCTCGATTCACATTGTTGCTCAGGACCATAGGCGAGTATATTCTCTGATTATTTTCATTATTTGATTACTATTATAATTCAAGTATTTAGTAATGTTACTTATGATTCTTGACACGATGGTACACGGATTGGTATTGACATTGGATCTTCAGTCATGAGATGTTACCTTGACTTATCGTAATGGTATTGAATATTGTTCCTCATTGGTATTAGATAACATTAGATACATTGGCTAGTATCTTGTCATGGTTGGATCCATCGTATCAGTCAGGGCAAAGAAAATACTAGTTAGGTATGTGATCAAGAACTATCGACAAGTAGTATAAATTAATCATCGGCTACTAGCTAATCATACACTCCACGTAAGGTTGAGTTAGCTTTCCTTAGTGTAAATCATTGAATCTCCCAAGCCAATCATGTAAAACCCCTAAATTTTCACTACGATTTTTTTGTTTTTTTCTATTTTTTTGAAATTGGTATTTATTTCATTTTTCTCGTCGAGTGCGAATATATGCGAGGTACATATTTTGAAATATATTATTTATAGATTTTATTAATATAGAAAATGTACAGTTCATTTCAATATTAATATTTATTTTGTTTGAAATAGAAATTTTTGCCGCACTAGTGGCAATTTTTATTTATTTATACTGATTTCAAAAATAATATTACGTAGATATTATGTACTAGTTGCATGCAGATACATGAAAATCAAATTCATGTAGATATTACGGTTTCAAAAAAAATTAATTATCTTAATTTATTTAAAAGGTATTTTAAAGTATTTCCTATTAATATTTATTTGTATTTTTAAAATTATTTATATTTATTATTTATTACGAAGATATTTTGAAATTCATGGATTTAACCATTTATGGTAATTTAAAATAAAATATGACTGATTTTATCCCTTTCACAGTTTAAACTTATAGATAAAACTTTTCTATATATAAATTGGATTTGGATTGGAATTTGATTGAATTGATTGATTTAATTTAAAATACCGAATTATCTAAAGGGGCTTGAATTTTCCTAATCATTATCAAACTAGGAGTCTACCTCCTATATAAGGAGAGACTCCTTGCACCTCTTCTATTAATTCTACAAGCCAAATTTTCTCAACAAATAATGCCCAACCCCTCGTGCATCGTGTACGTATCCAATTCTTATTCCATATTTTATAAATACATCATTACTCCCGTGTCGGACACACCCCCGACACCATCAAATTTCTACCCCTAACCCTACTCTAAATCCTGTCCGCCGTCATATCGGCGAGAAACCATCTTCCCCGACCCAGCCTCTCCACCACCAACACCTCCCTGGTCGATCCTCCCGCTCACCCCGAGCACAGTCCCGGTCCACCACGCCTCCACGACCAGCACCACCCCTTGACCCACGACTCCAGACCACCCATACTCCTGCCAGCATCGCGGCTGACAACGGCCAGCGCCGTCTTCGGCCAAACCCATCTCCCACGCCACCGTCCCTCTTCACCATCACCGACCCGATCATCACCCTGGTCGTCGGCCCCCAACACCCTTCACCATCACCACCAAATCAGAACCACCACCCTCGTCGGCTCGACCATCCCGACGCCACCCCGCTGTGGCAGCCATCACCCACCACCACTGCCACCCCCATAGACAGCCACCACCTTCTTCACCAGATCTCCTTTCTGGACCCAGCCCACCACCGTCGATCTTCCGGTCAACTCCGACCACCTTGCCCTGACCATACCCCTGGCCGTACCATCCTCGGCAGCCACCAACACCACCGTCGGCCCATACCGAGCCCCGTCTACGCAACCACCATCACCACGCCCGCGCCACGGCCAACACCATCCGCAATCACCAACCCATCACCACACCAGGAAGAAGAAAATAGAGAAAACCTTAACCTTGGTTCTCCCCGGCGTCGGCCCACTCATCGGCGAGTTTGTCGTCTCCGTCGCTTCTGTGAGCTCGGGCCCTCCGTGCTGCGCCAGCTCGCAGCACCGCTCAGCGCTCCTACAAGCGTCATTCCCGCACCTCTGGGTGCCGTCGCCTCCCTCTCAGGTGGTCGCACCTTGCCGCGACCTCCCGAGCCCTCTACGGTGAAGCCTCTACATCGCCCCTCTCCCTCACAGCCCAACTCTTCGCGACCTGAGCGCTCCGCCGCATTCGACGCGGTCACTGCCCCAAGCAGCCACCGCGTGGCTCCCTTCCACTAGCCAAGCCCGACCGAAACCCTTACCACGTCGCCGCTTCCTTCCGCCGAGCTCCCCTCCGTGCGCACGGGAAGCCACCGCGACGCGCTGCCGTGTTCTTCGCCCCTCCGACTTCCTTCTCCGCCAGTCTAGCACGCCCAGCACCGTCCTGGCCTCCGCGACCTCGGCCCAGCGTGGCCGAGCTTCACCGCTTCCTTCATCCCTCGCCTCTCGTTCACTTCTCCCCCGACCTTCCTTTCTCTCCCCTCCAGATAAATATCTTGTAATTATTATTATTATAATTATTATTAATGTTACTTTTATCAGTATTGTATTTAAGTCTACTATACTTGTTGTTATCATTTTTATTATTAGGTTATTAAAATTTGTTATCATGATTATTAGTATTTATTTTAAGAATTATATATTACTTTCTAAACTATATGTAAAACTGGTTAGAGCTATCTATATAATTTTAAATTTTGGGTTTTAGCCCCAAAACATTTTCTTTGGTTTTTATATTTAGCAAATATATTCTTGACTAATAAAAGTATTATTATAGTGTGGTACTTTAAAATAAGCTTTAATATACTAGTTTTATGGTATAAAAACAAATGGTTATAATATTTTCAACCCTAGAAAATTTTTACTATTTAGTTAAAAATTACTTTCTAAACCCTAAGGGTATATTAATTTATGATAAGTTATTTTGATCTACCAGTTATAGTTTTGTTCCTAGAACGATTTTTATATAGTTCTCAATTGTTATATATAAAATTATTTTAGCAGTTTCGTAAATTATCTTAACTAATAAAAATATGTTTTCAACAATTATAAATATTTTTCTATAATTATATTAGTATTTTTGTGAATTTCTTCGATTATCCTCATGTCCATAACCAAGCCCATTATTCCTAAATCCCTCGCCAATTCTGTACTACCTCCTGTCGTTCCTAACTAAATTGACCATTCTGGACCCGATGGAACAGTCTGTACCATTATTGGAGGCCGTCTGGCATAGTTGTAATATCGAAGTCATATGTTGTGCCATCATGATCATCGCACAACACCAGGCGATCCCACCAAGCAAGTATACCTTACTAATTAACTGTCATATTATTTATTCTTCGCATTATTTATTTTGTTTCATATTTGTTATTTTTAATTGTTATAAACTGTGCGTCCAAGCCACACTTGGGTGCAAGCGACTCTATTAGTCGTTTTACTTTACTATATGCATGTTAACTTAGTTTTAGCGGACTACCTTCTTGTTGGGGGGTATCCTTATATCTCCTTGGGCCATGACACTCACACTACACGGTTTGAGATATTTTGCTAGGGCACGACTTATGGACTGGCCATCTCTAAAGTCGTGTTATGGTAGTTGTTCGTAACTGCTATGACTAGGGTATAGAGACTCAAGCAGTTACAAAACTAGACAGGTTATGGACATAACTTGAACAGTATGGGAAATACTGGGGGAGGACAGTAGCTAGCGTATGGGAAGCTAAACAGGTAAACCATAGTTTTTGAAAGGAACTATGGCGATATATATTTGCAGATACCCTATGACGTTTTGGACGTTACGGCAGGATACGGATGACTGGATGCCAGTTACGTACATGTAGCCTAAATCTCACCCATGCGCATGAAAGTTGTCCTCTAAATTGCATAATAGATGGTTAGCATTCCCTTTTGCATATTGGTGTCTAGGAGAGTCTTGCATATTATTATTATTTTGACAGTTCATATTAGCTTGTTCTTCCTGTATCTTGTTACGTCCCTCTGAGGACCTGATAATTTCTCCAGGTGTGTTTGTAATTTTTGCAGGTGCTCTAGCCAAGGACATAGTTTACAATCTACCTTCGCGATGCTAGCTTTTGGATCGACTTTCGCTTCGCTCGACTCTTCCATCGTCACTATGTATTTCTCTCTTTTTGTTGGTAGTGGATTTGTCTCCGCCCAACGTTTTGTACAAATAATATTTATAAGTTATTTTATGATATATTTATTTGTGGATGAGTTTTCATGGCTTCTACATTTCACAGCTTATGTATACATACGAGGTTTCCGTATATTGGAGTATGCTTCGTATGTATACAGCTGGCATGTCTACGTACTTGGTCCTAAGTATTTTGGGACTGGGACGTTACAGATCACATATCTATTTGGTATTTTAAAACATATTGTTTATTGTAGTTTTCATATTCAGTTCATCGGTTATATTGCTCTATCCCTTATATTGTAGTTACTCTTTCATTTCTTGCTCGCACTGATTATATTCTATTGATTATATTGTCTATTTCTTTTTATTATTTTTATTGCATCAATTTTGTTCTTCATTATATATAGCATCTTCTTTATCACTGATTTATAGTTTTTGTCAATTAAATGGAACTGCTATTACTGTTTGTACTTCGCTCCAATTCTTACTGGATAATATTTTTCAGAGAATTTAGAGGACTGGTGACCATGCCCAGGAAATTTTCCTTGGAGCCGGTGCTCGCTGAGGATGCACCTCAAGTAGTACTTTAGCTAGTAGCTAGGTTTGCTAGATTTGTCTCCAATTTGATATATTTGGGGATGTTATATTTATTCATGATATATATTAAGATACAGACTTCTAGACTCTGTGTTGTGTATTGATATATGCTATTATTTTGTTTCCATCTTTTTATTATCTCTATCAGTATCATGCTGTTATCTTCCTCTAGATTGTGTGATTGAGTATACATGTTTATGGACGTCATATTATTCCTTCGTGCAAAGATGAGTTATACTGTTGACAAGTTATATTTTATATCTGTTATATTGTTTAAATAGTGTAATTAACCTATACAACGTTCTACCGCCAACACTGCAATGTAGGCTAGATGTACCCACGTGTCCCTAAACAGGATACGGATCATGACATATATTATTTTAGTTATGTGAGGGATATTTGCCTAAAAATTTATTTTTACATAAAAAGATATTTTAAAAATTTTCTAGAATTTTTAGAAATTATTAGGATTTTCTATGACTTTATTAGTTATATATAATATATATATATTATATATATATATATATATATTATATATATATATATCACATTCAGAGTGATGTTCCTTGGAACAGTACTCTGTGGCAGACCCGACCCCTTCTTTTATACACGATGGAAAAAAAAAACCCTAGCAACCCTAAAACCGCCGACAACCCCCACCTCCCGTGACCCACGCGTGCGCCGACCGTCGGCCGACCGCCGCATGCTAGCCATCCACCCGCGCGGTCGATAGCAGCGACAGCAGCAGTAGTTCACGCACCATTTTCTCCTCGTCATTCCATCGTTTTGTGAACCAATTTTACAGGTGCGTATACAACCTAACCATCTTCACTTCCCTCTAAATAATTCATGTTATTTTGCATCAAATTGCGTTCTAAAAATTAGGGGGAAATTTTCATTTTTTAGACGTTAAAAATTGTCCCAACACCCCCGTTTGAAGTCCATTTGCGATCAAGATATCACGAATTTTAGAAAAGCACTTGAACAGAGTTTTAGACAACCTGAACAAGACCAAACTCTTTTTTAGTTTTTATTCTAGATACTTATTTTCTGTGTTAAATAGTTTTAATATGGCAAAAAACAAAAAACAGTTTCTAAAATCTTAGAAACCACAAATACGGAGTATATCCCGACAAACCGGACAACTTGGTCGCAAACCACTTGCATCGAATGGTGCTTATTGACTTTGTGCGCGTGTGCAATTTGATAGAACGCGAATTGATTGTATGTGCACGAAAATTCGAAGTATATTCGTAAAAACTACCATATCGATGATTTTGTAAATCAATCCATTACTTCATGCATGCTCGTCACATCGCGATGAAACTTACATCGTTGGACTCGTCGTATTTTTCTGGCCCAGTAAACCAAGTTTGGTCTGATTTGGAGACACAGTTGACCAGATCGTCGTTTCGCGGGCCCCACAATCTGGTTCATTGGACAATTTTGTGCACGACTCACCAAATTCAAAAAAAGGACATACCTTTGTGTTCGAATCATCAAACTGGATCCGTAGACATATAGTTTGTAAATTTTAGAGACCCTTAGGTTTGGAACAATTTTTGGTGCAAAGTAGGTCCAACGGCGGACATAGTTTTGATCCAAAATAAATTTTGCCCCTGCATCCAGAATTGGACTTATGGGTAGTCAATCTTAACATTTTTCTTATTCTAAAATGTTGGTAATGTTTGTTTCTGCATCCGAAGACGTTTATGGAAGTTTGATCTTTGTTGGGTTCTTTGTGTTGACGAGTTTGCCTACAAGACGTTATCAAATCATCACACAACCTCCATGCAAGATATCTTGCCATACTTACTGCATATATATTGCATATTTACTATTTATTTACATTAGTTCATCTAGTTGCATCCATGTTATCTGTTTATGGTTTACTTAATTGTGCTTCTAAGTTATATATGTTGCAAGAATATTAGTCATATTTTCATTGGTTATTTTTAAATTGTGCATATGGACCTAGAGTTAAGGGACTGGCTCTTATTTAGTACATTTTTATAAACCTTGACATAGGTGTGCTACGAGGTATGAGTTGTGAGTATCATATAGAGAGAACTTGCACGTTGGTTGTTCATCAGTGCGCATGCTTTAGGTATAACTGCTAATATAGATGTAGTTTAGAAGACAGCAATTATTAGAGCTACTGTGTCGTAGATACGACAAAGGTAGGTGCATAAGATGGGGAGAACTGTTCCATAGTGTTTGTGCCACGATTGCACATTCTCTTTCAGTAACCTGGAAGCTCCGCTGGAGATACGGTGTGAGATGACCCTCTCAGGTTGGGCACTGATGTTATCGGAACGTTATACTTTTGGCCCCTGGTGTCCCAAGTGGGGACTATGTCGATCCTATTATAGCCAGAGTGCCCATGGTTGATGGTTTGTTCTTAAGAGTGCATGTTACACATAGAATGGTTAGGTGACCTTTTATCCATTACGATATACGTACTTTTCTGTATGGTTCATGTACTTATACCTGATCATGACATGGAACAGTATTTTGTCGTAAAATAGTATGTCACACCTTGTCCCTTTTTGGTTGTAGGTGTGGTTCACTACTCGATGATGATATATTGGATTGTGTTGTGATCCGGATTATCACTGAACAATTTTATATTCAGTTTATATGACATGTTTTTCTGTATCTTGTTACGTTCCTTTGAGAACCTGGTGATCTCTCCAGGGACTTGTTGGACTTCAAGCATAGAGTGATGTGATGTGTACTGCAGGATTCAGGTATTGATAGTAGTATCATTTATCATTTATTTCGAGTTTTATTTTCTCTTACACTTTATTTTCCTACCATGATTCTTATCTGTTATAGCCTAATTTTTGTAAGTTATCTTCTTCTTCTTTTTGAGCTTGTTCGAACATGTGTAATACAGGACGATCGACTGTATTATATAATGTTTATCCTTGTTATTTAGTTATTCTTTATGTGGATGAGATATAGGTGACTAGACATTTTAGACATTATACTTGACCTCCAGACAGTTTATATGTATTTGAGTTAGACTGGAGTATAATTGTACACATTGAACTATAGATGCGCTTCTAAAAGAAGATTATTCTAAATTGCTAGCTACTTATTTAGTTAAAAATGTTTTTACTTCTTTATAACTGTACAGATTTGTCATCGGAACGATAACCATGCTAGTCTTTTTTTTTCCTCAGGGAATTATTGATGCCCTTTATAAAAGAGAGAGAGAGAGAGAGAGAGAGGGGGGGAGAGGGAGAGAATATATATATATATATATATATATATATATATATATATATATATATATATATATATATATATATATATAGAGAGAGAGAGGGGGGGAGAGGGAGAGAAATGCTCAAAAACCACCCGGATGATTTTATATTATAGAAGTATCCTATGTTATAGTCAAGGCTGAGATTACACACATGTCTTTAAGTAGATTATATATATATATATATATATATATATATATATATATATATATATATATATATATATATATAAGAGAGAATGCTCAAAAACTACCTGGATTATTTTATATTATAGAACTTATCTATGATATAACCGTTGAATTTGGATTGTAAGGCTGAGATTACGTATGTGATTTTTAAGTAGATTCTCTCACCTTTAAAATCTCAACCTTGCAATATAAATCCAACGGTTGTAAAAAGGTCGATTCCATAATACGAAACCGTTTGGCTAATTTTTTTTTTATATATATATATATATATATATATATATATATATATATATATATATATATATATATGATCAACATCCCCTCACTTAAGCATCCCCCGCCCCCTCCATCCCTATGATAACAACTGTTGGATCGTGTTAAGACATCTAATCTTAACCATTGATTTGAATGATTCAAATAAACGGTTAAGATTAGATGACTTAAACACAATCCAATGGTTGCTATTCCGGGGATGGAAGGGGATGCATAAGATCTTGGATTTCAACCTCTGATCATGGCTAGAGATGTTTGAAAAAATAAATGATTGAATGTACCTTTCTTCAAGGAAGATTGCCACATGCCAAAAGGATCAATATTACCAATGACAAGGATTAAGCTTCATTTGGCTTCTATAATGTATCGATAAATTATGCATAAAATACCCAACCCCTGGAAAATTCTTAAAGACGATAATCATGACAATCATTAGTCAAATAAAGCTCATTTCTCCTTTGCATAATGGGGTTCATCGTGTTTAAAGTTCTTAAAATCCTCAAAGACAAATAATTGTACACATGAAAAATTATTGAAACAGAATTATCATTCCTTCACTCTTTTGACTCAATGTGTTATAGAGGCGAATCCAATTTCCACTAACAAATTGTATATTATCTCACCTCTTCGTCTAGATGCATCAAAGGAACTCATTAATCACCAACTATTCGATTCTTTTACAATGGTCGAATCCAATGATACAAGCCAATATAGTCCTATGAGAAAAAGTGAAATTTGATCAACTTAAAAAAATAACAATATCAGTATCTGCACCACATCAACCTCGCGCAACCTCACGCAATATGCCCAACTAGGTAGTATCAGGTAGCTTCCCTAGGATGGTGCCCTTGATGTTAGGTTGTATCTCGTTTTTGGTTAAGCGCTCAAATGGGGGGTGACAATGGAGTTGGTAATTTAATCCCACACCGGTAGGAGATGGATCATGTGGTGT
>JANAVB010029819.1:39185484-39205484 GCA_029216955.1 Iris pallida
CAAAAGTGATGCTTTTAGTATATAACCCTAAACAATTATGTTAATTAAATATGCAGCAGTTAAAATTGCTTCAACCTACAAATAATTTGGTACTTTTTGAAAAAAGTAAAGCTACAGACACCTCCAATAAGTGTCTATTTTTCTTTTTACACTCCATTTTGTTGGGGAGTTATTAGAAAAAATTTTGATGCACCAATTCTATTTGAAGAAAAAATCACCTAAAATTGTGTCAAAGTAATCACTGCCATTGCCACTTCTAAAAACTTGAATAGTTGTCTGAAATTAATTTTGCACCATTTTAAAAAATAATCCTTTATAGCCTGACAAATGTCAAATTTCTCCTTTAACAAGTATACCCAACATACTCTTGAATGATCATCTATAAAGTGATATAGCATTTTTTATGAGAAAGTGTACTTGTACGATTAGGGCCCAAACATTACTGTGAATAATAAAAAAAAGTTTGATGGTTTATAAAGCTATATTGGAAAATGGAAACGATGATATTTTGCAAATTTATATGCCTCACATTAAACCAAAGACAAATCTTTGTTACAAAATAAATTAGGAAACAAGTGTTTTAAATGACAAAAACTAGGATGACCTAATCGTAAATGCCAAATATAATGTTGTTCATTATTCGAACCAAAAAAAAAGAGTCAAAGTAGGAACTTATCGGTTTGGAGGTAGTTTTGATTAGGTCCAATATCGAAGTAATAGTCCTTCATTCTCCTTAGCACTACCAATCATCTTCTTCGAGTTCAAATCCTGAAAGACATAGTGAGAACAGAAAAGGTAGTTTGACATTTTTTGTGAGCTAAGTTTACTGACATACAATAGGCTGCAAGATAGATTTGGAACATAAAAGATATCTTTAAGATCATATCGGAGACAACACAACTAAACCTTTATCTGCAATGGCTGAAAAATAGCCATCTGGACTTATTTTTTGATTTTCGGCATAGGGACTATATGAAGAAAACATAGTAGATTCACTTGTCATGGTGATCGTTGCACCTGAATCTACTATCCAAGTGTAGTTAGGACTGACACTAAGAAGAGCAGAATTACCTTTTTGTGCTATAGAGCAAGAAGGAGTTTGAGATTCGAGAAGTTGAACAGTTTGTCTAGTTGTTCATCGTGAGTGAAAGCTGAGTTAAGAAGATTGATGCCCTTGATCTGAATTACTATCCTGAGATGCACGACCCTCATTATCACCTTTTTTCTTCCAATTTGGAGGCTTGTCGTGAGCTTCCAACATGTTTCACTGTATGCCATGCGCGTTTGCAGTGATCACACCAAGGTGTTATCCGACTTCTTACTTTCATTGAATTGTTGTCTCCGAAAGAACTTCCGTCTCCATTGGCGCTGCCATCACACGACCAGTACCGTCGCCAGCACCGCAACCAGCGCCTCCATCAACGCCAGTGTCGTGACCAGCACCACCAATCGCCACGGCTTGTTGCGGCGTTCCACGACCTACTTCGTTCTTCTGTCGCAGAGGACTTTTCGTTGTTTGTTTGACGGTTAGGGCTTGCTGCCATCTATTGGAATTGGCCATTGAGAGCCCAATCGGGTAAGGAAACTTACAAATTCTAGCTTAGGGAACCTGGTTGTGATACCATATTAGAAAATAAGTCGTGAATGCTTTCTTGTTTATTCTCAGCCCAAGGCTGGTTTAAATAGAAGAAATACAATCGATGCTATCATCGAATCAAGGAGAAGTTATTACATCATTATCGATCCTTGAATCAAGGAGAAGTTATGCAAAGAAAAAACTAAATAAAACTTAAATCTTCTCTAATAATAACTAATAACAAGAAAGAGAATCAATGGATTCTCCCATATATATATATATTATAATATTATATATATTATATATATATATATTTTTTTTTTTTTTTTTTTATATATATATATATTATATAAATATAAATAGATTATATATATATATATATATAATATAATATATATATATATATATATATTAGATATATATATAATATATATATATATAGATATATATATATATATATAGATATATATAATAATTTTTCTTTTTCTTCTTTTTTTTTTTATACCAATTTCTCACGCCCCGAGTCGACAAACCGTTCGTCCCCGGTGTTACTTTGTCGATTCGATCGTCCTCGCTAAGGCGTATGCCGCACGAGCCTGGAGTTGCGCTCGTGCAAGGCAAGATGACAAGTTCTTAAATGGTTATCGTTAAATTTTGATATTAATATGCCAAGTCGAAACTTCACAATTCACATCAGAATATAAGACGCAGTATAGAAGATAGAAATGCTTTTCATTCATAGCTTGCATCGAAGTGCAAGTGTAATTTACATTGGATGCCGTTGCGGCTACATTGATTGAAAACAGAAAGAAGATACATTCGACAAGTTGCCTGAACTAACGCTTGCCGTTCCATACATTCGCCCCTTTATACAAAGCCGTCGACTTGAATTGGCTTCAAATACTTCTGCATAGGAAGAGCTTCAAAACACCTCTCCGTACTTCAGCTCCCTTTAGTTGGGCGCGCCCGCCACCTGGGAAATTGGGGGAATGGATTAGCACACTTGCTAAGTGGACGAGACGAACCCACTCGTCTAAACCGACTCTGATTGTTAGGGTAGGCATGCTTTAGAGTTGTCTTTCTATTAGAACTAAATGAATTCAGTTCATATTCGATAGCCATCTTTGCGTAATAAAGCATACAGAGACCCATAGCAGTTTATCATATTTCTTACCACGGTCTGCTCGTCCCTGCATGAAATAGAGATAATATTACCCTGCATAAGACAATAGGTGAGCATGCTACTATCTTTATGCGGTCATTGATGTTACACATCACATGGGACTATCTCAATGGCATTTCGACTCGCTCAGTCTATGTTGCAAGCCTAACAGACGGTCCAAATACATCAGTACCGAAGCACGATTATCATTCCCCCTAGGTCGAGTCGATTCCGATGCCCCGGATATCGATTCGAGGAAAATATCAACTTGTGCACAAGCTGTCCATGACCATGCCAATGCGTGAACAGTTTAACATATCAACAGTTTTGTATAGCACGGACATATTCACGACATTATCATTTGGCAACTTATGCATCGATTCATTTTCCCCGAAGCCATATACTCGATTTAGCGTCCGTAGGCACCAAATTTGTTCGAGGCATCAAAACCCATGTTTCACGTTTCATAATATTTGCGCACTTGAAATAGTCTATCTTTTCTGTAAACCTTAAACTTTTTGGTTTATGTGAAAACTTGTATTTGTAATCGATACGTTTTTCCCGAGTTCTTGACTTAGTAGATTGGCATGCAATTAACTTGACATCGTTCGATTTGAATGGTTCGAAGCAGATTATTTGCGGTACAGAATAGAAAAGAAGGCCGAATCACCTACCGATTACTTGGCTTCGTGCAGTCGTCGAAGCGCTACGCAACGTCAATCCTTAGTTACGCGAGCTCCTGCAATGCATCAACACTTTGTTAGATTTCCTTTTTTTCCCCTTGCATCAAATTTGTAATTGTATCCTGAAAACGACGCGAAGCACTTCAATCAAGCCAAGCGGCAAAGCTCCAAGAAAACCATACAGCGGTCGGTCCCGTCGAGGGACTCTTATAGAGAGCTCGCCGCGCCGGAGACGCAGTCCGCTGCATCTAGGTTGTTCCAACAAAGTCGTTCCATTAGTTGGATCTATTCTCGTATCTTCCGTCTAAATCGAATTGATCGATGCCGCAAGGCGTTAACGTTTACCAAGCTTAGCGATCGAGTCAGATGGCCATCTATGTTCCCGGCCGATCTGACTCGGCGCTAGCATATGAAGTTCCGTCGCCTATCGAAAGCGGGCGCTACAATATATACCACTAAAGAAAAAGTTTCGTCCCGAACTTAAGAACAAGGGTCGACCTTATTTAGACGAACAACGCAGGTACTTCTCCTTCTCTCTGCCTCCATCTCCACGTCGTCCACTCCTCGACTGTATGGTTCCGCCAAAGCACGCGGACCAAGGACATCGACCGATTTTGTAGCACCTTTTCCTTGCGGTCCAAAATTTGAATAGTCTCCTCCGAGTAAGACAAGTCATTACTACTCCAACTGATCGAAGCTAACCACATGACTTGGATCGTGCACGTATTTTCGAAGTTGTGAAACGTGGAAAACATCGTGCACATCGGCTAGGCAGGAGGTAGTGCGATCCCGATCAAGCAACCGTCGCAACTCGCTCAATGATCTCGAAGGGGCCTACAAATCTCGGCTCAATTTGCCTTTAAATGCCGAACCGCATCACTCCGCGCATGGGCGTTACTTTCAGAAACACATGGTCCCCGGCCAAGAACTCTATGGTCGTCGACGAAGATCTGCGTAGCTCTTTTGTCGACTTTGCGCGATGTGGAGTCTATCTCGGATCAAGCGGACCTTTTCGACGGCCTGCTCCACTATTCCGGTCCCAGCACTTTGTCTCGCTCACGATCATCCCAGCATATCGGCGAACGGCACTTCCTCCCGTAGAGCGCTTCGTATGGAGCCATCCGAATACTCGACTGCACTGTTGTTATACGCAAACTCCACAAGCGGCAAATGCGTATCCCAACTAGTCTTTAGGTCGATCGCAACACAGACGCAGCATGTCTTCTAGGATTGATTCACCCTCTCCGTCTGTCCGTCTGTTTGGGTTGGTACCCGAACTAAAGTTCAGTTTTGGTTCCCATCGCCGCTTGGGCGCTCGTCCAAAACGCGATAGGAATCGCCCGTCTCTGTCCGAATTATTGAGCCGCACCCCGTGCAGTCTAACAATCTCATCGACGTAGATTTGCGCTAACCGATCGCGCTCCATCCTACTTAATTGCGATGAAGTGAGCCGACTTGGTCAATCTATCAACAATGACCCAAATCGCGTCATTCCCCCGCGGCGTCTTCGGGAAATCCCACAATGAATCCATCGAGATATCCCCACTTTTACTCGGGAATGGAGATGTTCTGCAGATCTCCGCCGGCCTCTGGTTTCCGCCTTCACCTGCTGACACGCCATGCATTGCGATACTAACGTAGCCACGTCTTTCTTCATTCCGTGCCACCAAAGTTTATGCCAAGTCCTTGTACATCTTGGTGCTCCCAGAATGTAACGAGTACTTCGCATAATGCGCCTCCGTCAGAATTTCTTTTCTGAGTTCGGCAGTTTCAGAAGCAGAGCCTTCCTTTTAGTCGCATCGTCCCGTCTCCGTCTTCCGCAAAGTCAGTCGCCCTTTCCGTTGAAATCAGCTCGCATCTTCTTCAGGAAGAGTTCGTCCTCCTGTGCTATCTTTATCTTGCTAAGCATGCTCGTTCTAACTTCAGTTGAGCTAGGTGCAGGTGTCGATACTCAATTCTGAGTTCGATACCCATCCGCTTCAAGGTCTCGCCGTATTTCCTTGTTTATGGCCAGTGTTTCCATAACATTCTGCTGATGCGTCGGCCACCACGTTTCCCCTGCCCGGCGTGTACTCGATCGTTAGCTCATAATCTTTTATGAGTTCGAGCCATCGCCTGTCGGCAGGTTGAGTTTCCCGTTGCGTGAACAAGTACTTTCAGGCTTTTATGATCTGTGTAGATTCTGCATGCTACACCATAGAGATATGCCGCCATAACTTCAATGCAAAGACGATCGCCGCCAATTCTAAGTCGTACGTCGAGTAATTTTCCTCGTGCTGCTTTAACTGCCGTAAAGCGTAGGATGATGACTTTGTCTCTCTGCATGAGTACGCACCCGAGGCCAGTTCCCGACGCGTTGCTGAATATCTGAAAGCCTTCGGGACCGTCTGAAAGTACAAGGATTGGAGCTGAGATGAGCCTTGCTTCAACTCTTGAAAGCTGGATTCACATTTCGCTCCATTCGAATACTACTCCTTCTGGGTGAGGCGATCAGAGGATTACGCTAGTTTTGAGAAGCTTCGCACGAATCTACGATAGTCCCGCTAAGCCCAGGAAGCTCCGAATGTCGCTAGCCGAGGCAGGTCGTTTCCAATCCACCACCGCATCAATCTTCTTTGGGTCCACCGCGACACCTTCGGCAGAGATTACGTGCCCGAGAAATGTCACGCTACTCATCCAGAACTCGCACTTACTTTGCTTGGCGTAGTTTGTTTTCACGCAGAATCTGCAGTACCGTCTTCAAATGTTCCGCGTGCTCTTTCCGATTCTTTGAGTAGACAAGGATATCGTCGATGAATACGACTACAAATTTATCTATTTGAGGTCGGAAGACTCGGTTCATCAATCCATGAAAGCGCTGTGGCATTCGTCAAACCGAACGGCATGACGAGGAATTCGTAGTGACCATATCGAGTGCGGAAGGTAACTTCGATACTCGTCGGACTTGATCTTCAATTGATGATCCTATCGGTTAAGAAGGAGGCATCTCCTAGGAGGTTGCAGCTCGAGCACGGGTACCACTTAATTCTCTTTAGGGGGATTAAGTGGTGGTGGTGGGTGCAGAACATGTGCAGTGCGTAGGAGGCGGGAGCGTGCGACTGCAGTTTATGAGCCTTCGAACGGAAGAGGTGCATGTGGGCTGTGGATAGTATATAGGCATTCGGGTTGGAATTAGTTGTAAGCCTCTCGAAGGACCTGAATATCTCTGTCTCTCTCTCCCTCTATTATATATATATATATATATATATATATATATATATTATATATATATATATATTATATAATTATTTATAATTATTTTGGTTCCTTTGCATTTGAGGTACCCCATCTCTTAAATTGTTTCTCCGCCGCTCCCACTAGATTTCGAAAATAGATCCAACCTAGATCAATCACAAGCATTATTTTGCTACTATACCAAGGCTTGATCATTTCTTTCTTAGATTTCAATCTACGAAAAGAAAATTAAAGTCTTTCATGGCAAGTTAAGCTAAGCCAACTACATTCTACATCTGCATGCATTAAATACATGACTTTTTTTAATCCCTAATTCGGATCATAGAACAAATGCATATGCCTAGCCTTCCTTTGAACGCCTCACTTTGATATATCTTACCTTGCTTTAGCATGATATTTTTAATTAATGATGATTATGTTTTTTTTAATTCGATCGGGTGCCCGTGGTACCATAAGCAAATTGAGACAATAGTTTCTGTAGCATCTACTTTTTCATAGAAGGTATTTTAGTCTTTTCAGCCATTTGACCTTTATGTAATTTCCTAAATATGTTGACTCTTGTTTTGCTAGCAACTGGTTTAACCTTAGTGGACTTGTATAGGGGCCTAACCATGTATTAGAATTATTATTTTCATTTTTAGAATTTTTTTGTGCATTAGATTATTTTAAGGCTTTTATTTATTATTTAGCCTTTTTGCATGTAGGCCTTTGAGCTTTTTGACTTGGGCCCATTTCTAATTGAGTAGAGATGGCCCAAGTGAAACCCTAACCCGACACCACCCTTGGCCGCCCACACAGCAGCACCCCCTCCTATTTTCATTATTTGTGAAAATTGGAGCCTCCACTAAGAGACCCTAAAAGATCCATCTCTCCAAAACACCTATTTTCTTCATCCGGAGTCCGTTTCTTCCCCAAATGAACTCCGTTGCACTCGTCAAGGAGAGGAGGATCTGCTGGAGCATTTTTGGAGTGAGACGGAGGTTTTTGCTGGAGCGAATTGGCCGACACGACACCAAGGAGCCCCGTTCATTGAGTTTTTGACACTCAATAGTAAATCCTAATCTACTATTGCAAATCTGGTTATTTCTTTCATTTTTGCATCCTATAGGTTCCCCTGCCTTGCCCACGAAATTTGGTGGGATTTCGACTCCGTTTGATGGAGGTATCGAGCCTGTGGTCCCTTACACACGGTTCGACGAAATACCGCTTAGGATAGAAAGTTGTTGTTTTTCATTTCTGTCTTCATGGATATTTAGATAATATGATTTTGATAAACTTATGTGAAGACGGTTTTTGGGTTTGACATCGTTTCAGCGGCGTTTCGGGCAACGGACGCACGTGCACGATCCCGTGCACAGGCCGTGCGTGCCCTGCTCCGCGTGTGATTGCGCGATGCACAGAGCGTATTTTTTGCGTGAAAATTTGTGCGCACGTGGGGGCAACCTCTGCCCTTATGCTTCTAAATTGTACGACTTTTTGTTGAGCGAGCGCGGAGATATCGCACGTGCACCGCTCAGCCACTGTGCATTCAGCCTGTCGTTTTTTGGCACCGAGACGGACTTCGTGCGCGCACACGACGCAGCGAAGACCCGTTCCAGGACCTGAAACATATTGACCTAGACCTAGATGACCCGTAGGACGAACCCCAAGTCGCGACGTGGCCCGACGAGGGAGCAGCGAGGCCGGCACCACGCGCAAGAGGGCGAACGGGCGCGCGCGCGCAGCAGGCCACGCGGGTGCAGGGGCTGCGTGCGCCACTTTGGCACATCGTATCACCTTGTCATCGTGTGCTAGACCTACCCCAGGACCCCCACAGCTATGTGCACAAGCACGTGGCGTTTCGTTGCGTGTGCGGCACTCAAACGAGCGAGAACGCACGCGTACCACGCGGTATCGAGAAATTCCGATACGCGTTCTATGGACACGACACGGACATGATTTCGAACCCAAGAGTATACGAACGCATCACGTGGGTCGAGGCCAACGTACCAAGTTTCGCGGGTTCGTTTGGTGTATTTGGATTTTGGGTCGTTGTGTGAATTGGGTTATTTTTCTTTAGTTTTCGATTTTTGAATTAGTATGATATTCTGATTTTTTTTCCAGCTTCTTAGCTTCTAAATCTGAGTTTACAGGACCTATATGAGATTTTGGATTCGTGGGAACCAACCTTTGGCTTTGTTTCATAATTTTTCCATCATTTATGAATATATGTGTTTCTATATAGCTTTATGCATATATTTAACTATATATATATATATATATATATATATATATATATATATATATATATATATATTTTATATATATATATATATATATATATATATATATATATATATATATATATATATATATATATATATATATATATATAATTCCGTTGAAACCCATTCCTAATATATATATGTAGTTTCTTACTTTGTATATATGTATATAAATAGTATATTATTTTGAGCAATTCCATGGTTGCATTTTACTGTTTTTAATCTCAAATTTTACCCTATTTTCAGTAAGCACCAGTACATACACACGCACACACCACTTTTTTGTTAGATTTGGGTTTTGTTTGCATTGTGTATACACATGTGTATATATACCTATATGTATATATATATTTATGCTTGTTAATTCTCTTAGATTAGATTGTAGTTGTGTATATGACTATAGGAGCCCAAGGATAGATTTGGTTTGTCATTTCGAGCTTAGTTTAGTCGAATTGGCCAACAAGTTGACCAAATTGACAAAAGTCAACTTTGGGTCAAACTTGATCCAATTCAACTCAAACGAACTCCAAATGACCTAGAACTTTGTGTATGACCTAGAAATTAGTAGACGGGCTAGTTGACCCAGGTTGACCAAGTTTGACCAGCGTTGACCAGGTTTGACAAGAGTTGACCGAGGGTTGACTTTGACCAAAATGGACCTAGAAGCATGTAGTCTTGTATTGTAGCTATTTCTCTTGATATTGTAGACATGGTTGTGACATGTGTGTATTTTAAATAGGATTATATTGCCCCAGTTTAGTTACACCTCATCATCAGCAGTTCAATTTGCCAGGCGAGTACATTCTCTGATCTTTTCATACTTCTTTGGATATGTTCTCTTGTTATAGACTAGTATACTTGATGCTGACACGATGTTCACACGGATTAGTACCCTCTGGATCTTTTAATGCAATGTTATCCTCTCGGATACATCGAGTATGTCATGTTCATGTACTTTATCATGGCCATCATGTACTCCATGTATTCATATTTATCCATGTGCACTCATATGTTATTCATGTACACTCATGACCATATGAGCTCCATGTATACAGTAGTTGTTATCTATGTACAATAACATAACATGTATTGATCCTTGTATATTGATTGGGGGCAGGGAGAGTATAGTTGGTTATATGATCATTATCTCCAGTAGGTATCCACGTGCACTCCATAACTGTATCCATGTGCAACCCAGACCGTTTACATAACCAATTCATGCTCTGAATCATGTAGAAGGTTATATTTCTCTATTTATCATATTATATCTCAGTTTATATTCTCTGTCTTGTTGATTTCCTTTACAGCGATTCATGTATAGTTTTCTATAGCTTGCTTTATATGTCCATTCCTGTTATGAACTGCTGTGAGAGATATGTGCTCGTTCCGTCCTGACTGGGCATGTTGAAAATTTTACAGGTATTGATGAGGAGTACTGCCCTACTTATTATGACATTGGCTTAGATGACACTGGCGACGTGGACCCTCAGGAGGATCCCACAGTCCCTGAGGACTTGCCCATAGTTTAGCTGTGTTTTAGTACTTTATTTGTATTTCTGTTTGAGACTTTATGAGTTGTACTTGAGATTTATTCTGGTGGTTTACACCTAGACGTTTTATCTGTGACTCTCTTGAGATTCATTCTTCTATTCCATCTTAGTATTGTGATTGAGTTACTTATTATTCTACTCTCCATTCGGAGTTTATTTTAGACTGTGTTAGATACTGTGACTCAGGACAGCGTTCTACCGCCGACACTGCAACGTAGGCTTGGCGTTCGTCACTTCTCGTGCCCTTGCACTGGGTGCGGGTCGTGACACATTTTTAGTGGTGGCCCATGTAGGTCTCCAATCACAACTAGTGTGATTCGTCGTGGTACTCGAACTAGAGTATCATTACAGCCTGCTGCAATAGGATATAGGATAAGTTAAGGTACTCAATCACATTAGGAAAATTCTTATCAATTCTTGCTGTTAATTATCTCCCTTTGAAAACAACTGTCCTTCTTTGATAAATTTGCTTCCTTTTCAGAAATTAATTCCTTGTTTGATCTGTCTTCAGGATGGTGGAGACACGATCGCAGCGCTCTGGTCTCAGGGATACCACTGAGAGGTCGGCTACTTCTCGTCCGACCCAGCAGGCCCCAGGGACCACAGTGCCTCTTATTCCAGGTCAGGTGGGCCCATCTGCTACTTTTTGGGGTGCTCCTCCACCAGCTCCGAGGACTACCCCAGGAGTGTAGGGGATGCTACCACCACCGCCCCAGGGGACAATTGATGCGGTGCAGTGTTTCGCTTTTATTCAATAGATGATGGAGACGCAGCGACGTCAGTCAGAGGACATGAGGCAGGGCATTGATAATGCCCACCAGTTAGCGATGGTGGCAGTGGAGAGGGTGACTGCCTAACCTCAGGGAGGGCAGATTCAGCCATACCAGTCGAGGACTCCAGGTATTCAGGAGTTCCAGAAGATGAGGCCATGGGACTTCAAGGGTACGGAGGGTATCCTTTACGCGGACTACTGGATCGAGCACATAGAGGAGATTTTTTGTCTCGCAGAGATACCGGCTAGACTCCAGGTAGAAGCAGCAGGCAGTATAATGCAGGACCTTGCCCGCACTTGGTACCAGACCGACCCCAGGGTTGGTACTACAGGGCAAACTTGGGAGGCTTTTAAGAAGCTTTTTAAGAAGAAGTTCTTCCCTGATACTGTACTTGGCGCATTGGAGACACAGTTTGAGAACCTGGTTCAGGGAAACTAGACTGTAGAGGAGTACGCCGGAGAGTTCTGTCGCCTGGGAAGATTTGTGGAGGGCCTTAGCGAGACAGCGAAGGCTAGGAGATTCAGGAAGGGTTTGGTTAAGGAAGTCAAGTCCTTAACTAAGAGCAACAGGAATGCTACATTTGAGAAGATTTTGATGGGAGCCATGGCAGCAGAGGATGATTTGGAGCTGAAGCAAAAGAGAGGCCGTGATTCCCATGCAGTCGGCAGCAGTAGCGGACCGGCCAAGAAGCCCCACTTTCAGCAGCAGCATCAGCAGAGGTCTTTCCAGCAGCAGAGGCCATTCCAGCAGGCACAGCAAAGACAGGGTCAGCAGGCACCGAGACAGCAGCATGCCACCACTTGTGACTTCTGTAAGAAGCCAGGGCACAGGTGGAGTGAGTGCAAGAAGAGGCTAGGCAAGTGCCTACTCTGTGGTTCATCAGAGCATCAGTTGAGGGACTGTCCTGAGGCTTTCGGGCGTAAAGGATAGGGAGCAGGAACCAAGGCACTAGTGGAGCAACAGAGGGGACCCTTGCCGACTTAGCAACAGAAGTTTGTTCAGCACCAGCAGCAGACTAAAGGAGGCCAGCAGGGACGAGCTTTTACCATGGCAGCGGAGGTACCGAGGCAGCAGGCGATCTGATAGCAGGTTCTGTTCTTATCGACTCTTTTCCCGCATTCGCATTATTTGATTTGGGTGCTTCCCATAGCTTCGTGTATGTATCTTTTTCTATTAGACACCAGCTTTCTTCTGAACCTTTACCTAGGACTTACAAGATCACGACTGGGGGTGGTATTATCCTCGTCAATGATGTTTGCAAGGATCGGAGAGTAGTTTTGGGAGGCTGAGAACTGGATGTGAGTCTGCTCGTGATGCCACTACCGAACTATGATATTGTACTCGGTATGGATTATTTGAGCAGGCACCATGCCAGTATAGATTGCCGCGGGGGTAGAGTTATTTTAAGCATGCCAGGAGAGCCAGAGTTCGAGTTCACCAAGCGGGAGTCAGAGCAGAGCAACGGAGTTTTCTGTGGAGTTTCAGCAGATGAACAGGGTGTGCCACATCCACTGATAGCTGAGTTTATGGATGTGTTTTCGGAGGAGTTGCCAGGGTTGCCTCCGGACAGGGATATGGAGTTCTCTATAGACTTGGTATCCGGTGCAGAGCCGATATCTCAGCATGTCTATAGAGTGAACAACAGTAAGCTTGTGGAGCTGAAGAAGCAAGTAGATGAGTTGCAGGACAAGGGCTTCATCCGATCGAGTTCTTCACCATGGGGTACGCCAGTACTCTTTGTATCGAAGAAGGATGGATCGGTACGGATGTGTATCAACTACAGGACAATCAATAGCCTCACGATCAAGAACAAGTACCCGTTGTCGAGGATTGATGACCTGTTCGATCAGCTGAGCGGAGCGAAGATATTTTCCAAGATTGATCTGAGGTCAGGATATCATCAAGTGAAGGTAAAAAAGGAGGATATTCTGAAGACAGCTTTCAGGACTCGGTATGGCCAGTTTGAGTTTATGGTGATGTCGTTTGGGTTAACTAATGCCCCGATAGTGTTCATGAACTTGATGAAAAAGGTGTTCCACCAGTACTTGGACAAGTTCGTGGTGGTGTTCATCGATGACATTTTGGTGTATTCGAAGATCCCAGAGTAGCATGAGGAACATTTGAGAGTGGTTCTGGAGACTCTCAGGAAGGAGCAGCTTTACGGTAAGCTCTCAAAGTGTGAGTTCTTCTTGGATCGAGTTGATTTCTTAGGTCATGTGGTGACTGGAGATGGGATCTCAGTCGACCCAGAGAAGATCAGAGCAGTTGAGGCATGAATAGCACCGAGTTCAGTCGCAGAGATCAGGAGCTTTCTGGGATTGGTAGGATACTACAGGAGGTTTGTTCAAGATTTCTTCCGGATTGCAGAGCCATTGACTAGGCTGACCCGGAAGGACGCAGAGTTTGTCTGGTCAGAGGAGTGTTAGGTTACTTTTGATGAGCTGAAGAAGCGACTGACGACAGACCCGATTTTGACGTTGCCATCAGGATCAGGCGGGTTCACTATCTAGAGTGACGCCTCAGGGAAGGGTTTGGGTTGTGTCTTGCAGCAACATGGAAAGGTGATTGCCTATGCATCCAGGCAGTTACGTCCGTATGAGAAGAACTACCCTACCCATGATTTGGAGTTGGCGGCGGTTATCTTTGCTCTGAAGCTGTGGAAGTACTATCTATACGGAGAGCGTGTGGAGATCTTCACAGACCACAAGAGCTTGAAGTATGTGTTTACACAGAAAGAGCTCAACATGAGGCAGCACAGATGGTTGGAGTTGATGAAGGACTTCGATATTTTATTGCAGTACCATCTAGGAAAGGCCAATGTGGTTACCGATGCCATGAGTAGGTATCCGGTAGCTATGTGCTTGACGATAGATCGTCATCTATTAGCAGATTTGGAGAGTTTGGGGATCGAAGTGATCGTACCAGGAGTTCAGTTGCAGATGTAGGGTCTGCAGATTCAGTCAGACTTGATGGAGAGGATCAAGTCAGCTCAGTTCGACGATGTTACTCTGCGGTGTATCCGAGAGCAGGTTCGAGCAAGATTGGCAGATGTGGAGTTCATCATTGCGGAGGACGGCACATTGAGGCACGGTTCCAAACTATGTGTGCCTAGCGAAGAGCTTCGGAAGCAGGTTATGCAGGAGGCCCATCGCTCTCAGTACACTATGCATCCAGGTGCCAATAAGATGTATAAAAACTTGAAGCAGCATGTATGGTGGTATGGGATGAAGCAGGGGGTAGCACGCTTCGTAGCCAGGTGCCTAGTCTGTCAGCAGGTTAAGGCAGAGATGCAGAGGCCATGAGGACTGTTGCAGCCATTGCCCATTCCGGAATGGAAGTGGGAGCACATCACGATGGATTTTGTTTCTGGATTGACGCGTTCATCAGGAGGGAAAGTAGCGATTTGGGTCATCGTGGACAAGTTGACCAAATCGGCCTACTTTTTGCTATTCAAAGTGGGGACGTCTACGGAGAAGCTAGTGGAGTTGTATATGCGGCAGATTGTCAGGATACATAGAGTTCCGGTGAGCATTATCTCGGATCGAGATAGTCGCTTTACTTTCCATTTCTGGCAGAGTTTGCAGACTAGTTTGGGCACTCAGCTCAAATTCAGTACTACATACCACCATCAGACGGACGGACAGTCGGAGAGGACTATTCAGACTCTCGAGGACATGCTACGGACTTGTGTTCTAGATTTTGGAGGATCATGGGAGTATCACCTGCACTTGGTAGAGTTTGTATACAACAATAGCTACCAGCCCAGCATTGGTATGTCACCATTCGAGGCGTTGTACGGGCGTCGGTGTCGTACTCCCTTGTCTTGGGATGATATTGGAGAGCGAGCTTTACTGGGACCTGAGATGGTTGTGGACGCAGCTGAGAAGGTAAAGCTCATCAGGGATCGACTTCGCGTGGCGCAGGACAGACAGCGGCATTGGGCCACCAGCCACCGGAGACCTTTGTAGTTTGAGGTATAGCTTAGACTTAGGATTAGAATATTGTTTGTTTGTGTTTTGTTGTTTGTGTGATTGTTTTAGTTAATTTAGACCATGCTTGTGCTAGGTTGGAGATATGGTATTCTTGAGGATTTTACCGACTCGAGGCACTATTCGATTCGGTGGAGGAGGGAAGCTTAGCCCACGCTATGTCGGACCTTTTGTTATCAGCGGAAGAGTCGGTGACGTGTCATACAGACTGGGCTTACCTTCTTCCTTAGCGGGAGTCCACAATGTATTTCACGTATCGCAGTTGAGACGGTATGTGGCAGATCCTAGCCATGTACTGGACCATTCTGAGATTGAGATGGGACCTACTCTCAGTTATCCAGAGCAGCCAGTTGAGATTCTAGACCGACGGGAGAAGGTGTTACGGAACCAGTCGATACCCTTAGTTCGCGTAGCTTAGAAGCATCACTCTCCAGGAGAGTCCACCTAGGAGAGAGAGGATGAGATGCACGAACGTTACCCCTATCTTTTCCAGTCTTGAGGTATGACTTTGTACTTTCGTAATCATGCATTTTGTCTTTAATTTCAAGGACGAAATTATTTTAAGGGGGTAGATTTGTAGCATCCACTTTTTCATAGAAGGGTATTTTAGTCTTTTCAGCCATTTTGACCTTTATGTGATTTTCTGAATATGTTGACTCTTGTTTTTGCTAGCAACTGGTTTAACCTTAGTAGACTTGTATAGGGGCCTAACCATGCATTAGAATTGTTATTTTTATTTTAGAATTTATTTTGTGCATTAGATTATTTTTAAGGCTTTTATTTATTTATTTAGCCTTTTTGCATGTAGGCCTTTGAGCTTTTTGACTTGGGCCCATTTCTAATTGAGTAGGAGATGGCCCAAGTGCAACCCTAAACCCTAGACACCCCCTTGGCTGCCCAACACAGCAGCACCCCCTCCTCTTTTCATTATTTGTGAAAATTGTGAGCCTCCACCAAGAAACCCTAAAAGATTCATCTCTCCAAAACACCTATTTTCTTCATCCGGAGTCCGTTTCTTCCCAAACGAACTCCGTTGCGCTCATCAATGAGAGGAGGATCTGCTGGAGCATTTCTGGAGTGGAGACGGAGGTTTTTGCTGGAGGGAAATCGGCCGACACGACAACCGAGGAGCCCCGTTCATTGAGTTTTTGACACTCAATAGGTAAATCCTAATCTACCATTGCAAATCTGGTTATTTATTTCATTTTTTCATCCATATAGGTGCCCTAGCCTTGCCCACGAAATTTGGTGGAATTTCGACTCCGTTTGATGGAGGTATCGAGCCCGTATCGGTCCCTTACGGCACGTGTTCGACGAAATGCCGCTTAGGATAGAAAGTTGTTGTTTTTCATTTCTGTCTTCATGGATGTTTAGATAATATGATTTTGATAAACATTTGTGAAGACGGTTTTGGGTTTGACATTGTTTCAGCGGCATTTCGGACAACGGACGCACGTACACGGATCCCGTGCACGAGGCCGTGCGTGCCCTGCTGTCCGTGTGTGATTGTGCGATGCACAAAGCGTATTTTTGCATGAAAATTTGTGAGCACGTGGGGGCAACCTCTGCCCTCATGCTCCTAAAATTGCATGACTTTTTGTTGAGCGAGCGCGGAGATATCGCGCGTGCACCGCTCAGCCACTATGCATTCAGCCTGTCGTTTTTGTCACGGAGACGGACTTCGTGCGCGCACACGACGCAGGAAAGACCCATTCCAGGACCCAAAACATGTTGACCTAGACCTAGACGACCCGTAGGACGAACCCCAAGTCGCGGCGTGGCCCGAAGAGGGCGAACGGGAGCGCCCGCGCGCACAACAGGCCGCACGGGTGCGGGGGCTGCGTGCACCGCTTTGGCGTATTGTGTCGCCATGTCATCGTGTCCTAGACCTACCCCAGGACCCCCCCAGCTATGTGCACAAGCATGTGGCTTTTCGTTGCGTGTGCGGCGCTCAAATGAGCGAGAACGCACGCGTACCACGCAGTATCGGGAAATTCCGATACACGTTCTGTTGACATGACACCGACACGATTTCGAACCCGAGAGTATACGAATGCATCACGTGGGTCGAGGCCAACATGTATGCCAAGTTTCGCGGGTTCGTTTGGTGTATTTTGGATTTTGGGTCGTTGTGTGAATTGGGTTGTTTTTCTTTAGTTTTCGATTTTTGAATTAATATGATATTCTGATTTTTTTTTCCACTTCTTAGCTTCTAAATCTGAGTTTACGGGACCCATATGAGATTTCGGATTCGTGGGAACCAACCTTTGGCTTTGTTTCATAATTTTTCCATCATTTATGAATATATGTGTTTCTATATAGCTTTATGCATATATTTAACTATATATATATAATTCTGTTGAAACCCATTCCTAATGTATGTATATTGCGAATGGGTCGAGGGAGATATATTTCCAGATTTTAGACTCTTTATTTATCTCGCATCATTGCGTATCTTCCATTTAAACGTTTGTGTATATATATATTTTTTTTTTTTGAGAGAGAACAAAACCTTTATTGAATGAAAGGCACAAAAAGCCGAAGCCTATACAAGTAAGCGTGCCAGGCGCGAAGACCGACCCAAAACAAAAAGATAAGCACAAAGTGTTGCCCACAAAACGGTAACTGGACCGAGCATCCGAAGGTTAGGCGAACAAAGCGAGTTCCCGAGGTAACCACTCCCCTGTCCCAGTCAGCAGTCCAGTGCAGCCCAAAACTGGTTCGAGGTGTGAGTGCAAAACCTCTTTCTATTGAAGATTTGCCGAACCACCTCTCTGTACAATTGCGGAGGCTGGAATTGTCGGCCCTCGAATCTGTATTTGTTTCTGTTTTTTCATAAAACCCAAAATGCGGCGGCAGCGACGATCTGAAGCCCGTAAGACGTGTTCCAGCTGTCCAGCAGATCGTTGATGCCCCCGGTTTTGGGGACCATATTGCACCTGTAGTGAAGGTGAGTCCAAATGTGAGTTGCAGACTCCCCAGAAAGCAGAACGTGCTCGACGGATTCTGGATGGTGATCAACACAGCAGTGACATCTGGACGCCAGACTATATCCGAAGGATTTAACTGCATCATCCGTGGGGAGTTTCCGACGTACGGCACGCCAAAGGAGAATGGACCATTTCGTCGGAATGCACGTGTGCTAAAACTTGGCAGAAGGGGATGTCGTGACATGTATGTCTCTGAGGATGGCTCTGGCCGAAGCTATGGAGAAGATGCCACACTGGTTGGGGGACCATCTGAGCACGTCCTGAGCATCATTGATCGACAGATTAGCAGCACCCAAGCTCCCCGCGGCTGCCGGGCCAAGCCAATCACACACCCTATCCCAATTCTACCCAGACGCGTCGCCATCCCATAAATCTCTGATCTCGCACAGCGGCGGGGTCAAAGCGTTGGGCCTGAGGATATCGTCCCCCATCCAGCGTTCCTTGCAGGCCTGCGAACGACCATTGCCCAGGGTCAGGCAAAAGTGTGGTTCTGCAAGGATACGGCCACGGATGATGCGCCGCCACGACGCGGATGATCTGTTATTGGAAGACGCCTCTGTTAAGTGACAGAATCTGGGGTATCTCGCTCGCATGAACCTGGTCCAGATCGAGTTATCAGTGCAGATTTTTTACCACAATTTAGCCGAGAGGGCGTCGACCATGTGGGCAAGCCTACAGAATCCCAGACCTCCCTCTTCAGTAGATTTGGCCATGGTAGCCCAACTGGCCCAGTGATGCTTGTTCTTTCCATCGAGATGACCCCAAAAGAAATTGGCAAGGATGGATTCAATAGAATGGAGCACTTTGGGGAGGGGCGAGCACACCGCGAGGGTGTATATGGGGATGGAGGATAAAACGTGCTTAATAAGAATTAACTTTCCCCCGGGGAAAAGGGTGGCGTTGTGCCAGCCCGCGATTTTCTGGCGAATCTTGCCAACCATGTGTTCAAAAATACCAGAGTTCGCTCTGCCGTACACCAACGGGCAGCCTAAGTACAGGAAAGGGAGGTAAGCTGTAGAGAAGGAGGTCATGGAGGACAGCACAGCCGAGTGAGTTCTGTCGACTTTGTGATGAGTGTAGATCACGCTCTTGCTGTTGTTGATTTTCTGCCCAGAGCAACGGGTGTATTTAGCAAGAGTTCTAATAACCACCTCTATGGCGCCAATGGTGCCAGCGAAAAAAATTAGGATGTCGTCCGCGTACGCCAGATGAGTTATGAGCGGGCAGCCGGTCGTTGTGTAAAAGTGTTGGAACCCAGGAGATCGCGGCATAATTTTGAGGTTTCTGCTCATGGCTTCAGCTGTGATGATGAAAATGGTGGAGGAGAGGGGGTCTCCCTGTCTAACTCCTCGAGTAGCTTTGAAGAAACCCTGAGGCTGGCCGTTGATGACAGTGGAAAACTAGGAGTTATTGATGGATCTAAAGATGATGTCGATAACAGGTTCCGAAAAACCAAAGGCTCTGAACACCCAGATCATGAACTGCCAATCAAGGCGGTCGTAAGCTTTTTCCATATCCAGTTTGATGGCAACGTTCCCCCTCTGGACGGGAATTTCAAACACGTGATCATATCTTGGGCCAGGAGGATATTATCGATGATATTGCGACCTTTGACGAAGCTGCTTTGCTCTTCGGAGATGATTCTGGGGAGGATGTCCGACATTCTGGAGGCGATGATTTTAGAGATAATTTTATTGGTAAAATTACAGAGGCTGATTGGTCTGAAGTCTTTAAAGGAGTCCGGATTGTCTTTCTTGGGAATGAGGATGATGTGAGCGG
>JANAVB010029819.1:39210484-39400484 GCA_029216955.1 Iris pallida
AAATAGCTGATGCAAACTCGACAATGTTATTCAAAGCACTAGTCTTGCTTGTACATCTTAGTTGCTGAAAAAGGACGACATCTAGGGTCAATCGGGTACGTCACACTTCTGTCCACGATCCTACTGCTCTATACATAGAGTTTGATCGACTTAACATAGGAGTTTTCTATAAGATGGAAGAGCCTAGATTCCAAATGAATTTATAATTTCAAACTAAAATAGGATATTTTTGATTCTCGAAGAACGAGGGAAAGCAAAGAAGGAAATTACTCGAGAAAGATCTCTTGTTCTACTTAGATTAAAATATCGTAATTTGATCCACATAACATTAGTGAAAATAGTAATAGCTTCTCCTTTGGTCATAAATGAAATGTGTTCAACTAGAACATAAAAACATGAATGAATTGGTCCTAATTACTATTTGGGGCAGAGTGGAAGAAGGGAGTAGATTTTAGCAATAGGAAGCAAAGCATGCATAGGTCTTCAGAACGCCACACTATTAAAGCTTTCCTGTTTGCTTTCTGACACAGCCCTATCTGACCAATATTTAGCAGTCTTCACAAGTGTTTACGAAGTAACAAATCTACAATTTACGAAAACTGGGAACAACTAGGCAACCATAGAAATTCTCATAGTTAATTGAGTTAAGAGAGGATCATTCGTGGGAGTAATCTAAAAAATTTGATAGTTCTGGTCATGCTTAGGATTGCTAAAATTTCTGCATGCCTAAATTGTAAATACTGTACAGTCCTGGATATGCAGAGGACTGTCAAAATTTTGATAGTTCCTGATACGCACAGAATTGTCAAAATTTTAACATTCCAATACTACAAAAATAATGATCTATTAACATTTTGTGTAGTGCCCTTAGTATTAGCCTAAATGGATTTCAATTAACAAGTTAAAAAAATAGAAATTTTCATATAGGAGGAAGAATTTAAGTAGAATTGTATGTGAAGGAAAAAAGTTTTAAAAATTTGCAAAATAAGAGATTAATCACCAATCTATTTGGCGTAAAAGAGTTTTCGCCAAGTGACTTGGTGATTAGTATATGAGTTTTAAAATTTTCTCCAAGTGATTTGACAAAAATTATCCAAATTAAATTTTTGTCAAGCGACTTGGCGATTTGTAGATTAAGTTTGCCAAGTTTTCGCCAAGTAACGAGCAGCCACCGGTGTGATTTTTTTTTTCCTGACCAGCTTCGTTTGTGTCACTTTTTTCTCGTGCTTCTACCATTCCACTTTTCCCCAATGCTCATCATAATCATGACATTACCTCTTGTTCCTCCATGCACAAAACATTTTACATTCATGTCCTCTCGCGGATTTGAAAACACTCCCTTCCCTTCCGTGTGGCCACGTTGCTTGCCTTTCCAACATTGGTTTCTTCTTGTATCATTCTAAAATCCATTGATGAATTCGTGTCAACTATCTCCAAATCACTTGGGAAAACGTTGTGACTTAGGAAAAAATTTCAAGCTCCTCTCCAAATCGCCAAGTCACTTGGAGAAATATTCATTTGGATAATTTTTACCAAGTCACCAGGTGAAAATTTCAAAACTCATCTACAAATTGCCAAGTTATTTGACGAAAACTCTTTTACGCCAAATAGGTTAACGATTCATTTCTTGTTCTGCAAATTTTCCAAAATTTTCTTTCACATAAATTATACTGAAATTCTTCCTCAATTTGAAAATTTTTGAAAAAAATATAGCCAAATAACATTTGCGTAGTGTGAACTAGAACACCAAACCCTCAACCTCCCTATGTAATGTACTCAAACCTTTCTTACCAATTGTTGATTAAGTTGAGGGGGACTTTGGGACTACTACTACTTCCTTCTACTTACACATATTTCATAATGCTTGGGACGATCAAATTATAGTCTTCTTAATTTTCTTTAGGTAATTATAGAACTACCTGTATTAAATTCAGTGAACAATTTTAATTAGTAAACAAAGACGAGGGTATTTTTGGAACAAATCTTTTCATGGCAAAGTCTACTTTTTTTTTTATAGTAGTATGGATTACATAACTATCTATATTAAATTTATTGAACAGTTTTAGTTAGTAAACATAGATGAGAATATTTTTGGATCAAAAATTTATAAGGTAAAACCCAGTTTTTCTCATTATAGTAGTAAAGAAGAGCTACAAAGAGTCCGTGCTTGCTTTTGGTGGATATCTGTTCTTAAATGGCTGTAAATTCAATTATCAAGCGGTACAATAAAAAGTTGTAATGTTCAAACGGATATTAAGCTCAAATGGTCAAGGCTTTAAAGCCTTAATAATTAGGAGCTTTAAGCTCTAAACAGCTATTAAGACGCCAGAGGCTTAAATTCCATAATAACTATGAGCAATTAAGCTGAAAAGGCTAGTGACTTGAGGCCTTTAACCATGAGCAATTAAACTCAACTATGATTACAATCATAGTCATACATATATAGAAGGAAAACAATACTAAACGTACAACACAAAGTATTAATTACTGTCACCATTTTCTGTAATTATATGTTCATAGTCACCACCAGAACTATAAAAAAAGGGCCCGACTATACACACCCCAATACTTACTCAGCACACCCTATTTTTTTTAAAAAAAATTCATATTCTACCATTGCTGAGCACAACCCATGCTCCCCTTCCCTCCCCCTCCCGCCAACCCCGCCCGCCCGTCTGCCGGCCGACCCTCCTCCTCCTCCCCCGACCCGCCTCCTCCGACGACGACGACCCTCCCCATGCTCCCCTCCCCCCCCGCTCCGCCACGCTGACCCCCCCCGACCCGCCTCCTCCTCCTGCACCTCCCCCGACCCTCCTCCTCCTCCTCCTCCCCCTCCCCCCACTCCCCGATCCTCCTTCTCCTCCTCCTCCCCCTGCTCCCCCCCCCCTCCCCGCCTCCATGCTCCCCTGACCCCGCCCCACCTCCTCCTCGGGGGAGGAGAGGGGAGGGGGTCAGAGGAGCAGGGTGGTCGGAGGGTTGGGGGAGCATGGGGGCGGGGAGGGGTGTCACGCCCCGATTCCGTTCGAATCAATAGTCGTCCCCCGGACGTGATGTCGTGCGAACCTAATTTGCGATCGCACAAGGCATAGTCATAAGGTAATCCGAGACACGCGATCCAAGAGAGTATGCAGACTAATTGATTCACACAACAAGTAAAGGAAACTTAATCTTTATTGATAATAAACATCTTTTACAGACTCCAATACAAGACTCATTGCCGCACGGGCTACAACATGACTCGATTACAAAAGTGTGCCGATGAGATAGTCGCTCCATACATTGCACACATCCCTCAATATACAACAAAGTACTCCAGTGACCTGGATGGGAGGGACGCTGAGTCATCTTCCTTGGACTGTCGAGAGCCTTCAAAAGTGGAGTCACAGAGAAAGTCTTCGACGCACGGCCGAAGCTTCAAAATCACGAACACCCCCGAGCTAGCTGGTGCGTCCTTCCTGGTTCACGGGACCTGCAAAGAGCGAGGATCAGCACGAACACATGTATTGGCGAATGGCTAATTAAATCCAAGCTCTGCATTTGATTCAAGAAGTTTTGTAAACATGTTAGCTAGCTACTTCAATGATCTTTCTAACCATCCTGCTCGATTTGCATGTTAACATGTTTTGAGGCAAGCATATGAAACTGTATATCATTAAGCAACTATCATATTCATCCCGTGTCCCGTGCACTTGTTAAGCAGTGAAAGGGGTGTGAAGGCCACTGGCAATGTCAAGCCATCGCGGACTATAGCATTGGTTAGACGACGCCCCTTTCACGTCGGGTAGCGAGCCCTGTACGAAAGTGCCCGCGTAACTCGCGCCGATGAAGGGTTGGCGCTGCTACACTCGTTCCTTCCGGGCCGAATCGGTCCCTTGGCCTAGGCAACCGTTCGAGGAAACTTCACCTTGTCGACAAGTTGTCCAATGACCGTTTTCTTTTAAGCTTATAGTCGATTTGCTTCCTTAGCCGTATCGTTACGATAAACGTTAATCGATTTATTCATTGCTTTGCATAGGTTAAGTGGATTTGCATAAGGAACATGTTTTCTATTTCCAATACAAGCAGTTGATAACAAGTATTTCGTGAAGAATCGTGCTACAATTTCTTTGATTCTACACTATTATGACAAGTATTTATTTTACTTCACATATTGAGTTTTGAAGTAGAGGGACGAGGTGAAGGAGGTCAGCCACTCGCCTTAGCCTTACTTTCAAGCGAGCGACCGGTTGGCTGCACTGACGTTGCCTACGCGATCACCTGCAATCGCATAAGCAACTGATTAGAATACTGTATAATTCAAGGAATTTTGATATGAATGCGAAGCTCAAAAACGCAAGCACGAAAACCCATCGAAAATATTCACAAAAAATGCATTCACGAAAACCAAAGCCAAAGCCAAATCAAGTGCAGCATGAAAACCAGAGCAACGGGAGGTCTCTCCCGACTCAGCCGCAGAGCCAATCCTCGAGGCACAACCCGCTGAATATGGGACTTGGTTCCAAAGAAGCCATTCCATAACGTGGAATGGATCTTGATTCAACCGTTCCCGTTCGATCGACTCGACCGATTCTGACCTATCGGTCCCGACCGAATCGATAGCGACAGTATTCCTTTCTTGCGCACCCCGTGGACGAAAACGGGCACGATATAGGGACGGAGCACTACACCATAACAAACTAATAAAAAGTTTCATCCTCGAAACTTAAAGATAGAACCTACCTCTACGAGAACAATGAAGGAAATTTCTCCTTCATTTCTGATTCAAGCTCCCACGTCGACTCTTCGACCGAATGGTTCCTCCAGAGGACGCGGACGAGAGGGATCGTTCGATTGTGCAGCAGCTTATCCTTGTGTTCTATGATTTGAACTGGCTCTTCAACGTAGGATAAGTCGGACTTTAGCTCCAGCTGGCCAAAATCTATCACGTGGCTCGGGTCGTGCGCATACTTCTGTAGTTGAGAGACATGGAAGACATTGTGTACACCTTCAAGCGCCGATGGTAAGACAATTTTATAGGCCACTGGGTTGACCCGTTCAAGTATTTCGAACGGCCCAACGAATCTCGGACTCAACTTCCCCTTTGTGCCGAACTGAGTAACTCTCCGCATGGACGACACTTTGAAAAATACTTGATCGCCTTCTTGAAACTCAAGGGGTCGACGATGGACGTCCGTATAGCTTTTCTGATGACTCTGCACAGTCTTTAGTCTTTCCCGAATGAGCCAAATTTTCTGCACGGTCTGTTCCACCAGTTCCGGGCCGAGGATCTGCCGCTCTCTGACTTCGTCCCAGCAAATGGGTGATCGGCACTTGCGTCTGTACAAGGCTTCATACGGTGCCATTTGAATGCTGGATTGATAGCTGTTATTGTATGCGAATTCGGCCAGAGTTAGATGATTGTCCCAGCTTGATTTGAAGTCAATTGCGCAGAGTCGTAGCATGTCTTAGAGAAAATGATTGATGCGCTCCGTTTGGCCGTCGGTCTGAGGATGGTAAGCTGAGCTGAACTGCAACTTGGTACCCAGCGCCGACTGAAGGCTACTCCATAGTCGCGACATGAACCGTAAATCCCGTTCAAAGACGATGGATACTGGAACTCCGTGCAGCCGTACTATCTCATCAAGATAAATCTGCGCCAAGCGATCAACGCTACAAGTAACTTTGATGGCAATAAAGTGCACTGACTTGGTTAATCGATCGACGATGACCCAGATGGCGTCATTTCCCCGCGGCGTCTTCCGCAGACCAATAATAAAATCCATGCACACGTGCTGCCACTTCCATTCCGGAATCGCCAGATTCTGCATCTCCCCGCCTGGTCTCTGGTGCTCATCTTTCACCTGCTGACAGGCCATGTATTGCGACACGAAAAGTGCCACATCTCTTTTTATCCCGTGCCACCAGAAGTTAGTACGGAGGTTCTTGTACATCTTCGTACTGCCGGGATGCAAGGTGTACTTCACGCAGTGTGCCTCCGATAATATCTCCTTTCTAAGTTCTGAATCATTCAGAACGCATAGCCTACCCCTTAGTCGAAACATGTCGGTCTCGTCTTCCGCAAAGTCGGTCGTCCTGCCCGTCGAGATTAGATCTCCCATTTTCTTCAGGTACGGATCGTCCTTCTGAGCGGTCTTAATCTTCTCAAGCAATCTCGGCTATAACTGCAACTTTGCCAACTCCACATTCCAGAATCGGACTCAGAGTTCGATGCCCATCTCTTCTAGGTTGCGTAGCAGTCTACGGTCGATGGATAGTGAGGCTATGTACTTCTGACTCAGAGCGTCTGCCACAACATTTCCCTTTCCCGGCGTATAGTCGATAGTCAAGTCGTAATCCTTGATCAGTTCAAGCCAGCGCCTCTGTCGCAAGTTCAGTTCCCTCTGCGCAAATAGATACTTGAGGCTCTTGTGATCGGTGTAGATCGTGCACGCCACGCCATAGAGGTAGTGATGCCACAATTTCAACGCAAACACAATTGCCGCTAACTCCAGGTCGTGCGTGGGATAATTCTTCTCGTGCGGCTTTAGCTGTTGGGAAGCAAAAGATATCACCTTGTTCTGTTGCATCAGCACACAACCCAAGCCCTGACCAGATACATCGTTGAATATCTGGAAACCCTCAGACCCTTCTGGAAGTGCGACTATCGGGGCCGAGACGAGCCGTTGCTTTAATTCTTGGAATGAAGCTTCACAATCGTCTGACCATTCGAATACGACTCCTTTCTGGGTGAGGCGAGTCAGAGGCGACGCGATCTTCGTGAAGTCTTTCACGAAGCGTCGATAGGATCCCGCTAAGCCAAGGAAACTTTGAATCTTGCTGACGGACGTTGGCCGCTTCCAATCGACGACGGCTTCAACTTTCTTTGGGTCGACCGCAATGCCTTCAGCTGAAATGATGTGTCCGAGGAATGCGACGCTACTCAGCCAAAATTCACATTTGCTTCGCTTCGTGTACAACTGATTTTCTCGAAGGGACTGAAGCACGGTCCATAAATGCTCAGTGTGTTGCTGCTTGCTCTTCGAGTAGACGAGTATGTCGTCGATGAATACTACTACGAACTTGTCGAGGAATGGTCGGAACACCCGATTCATTAAATCCATGAAAGCAGCAGGGGCGTTCGTTAGGCCGAACGGCATTACCAGGAACTCGTAATGGCCGTATCGAGTGCGGAAGGCAGACTTCGGCACATCGTCCGGCTTGATCTTGAGTTGATGGTAACCCGAACGCAGATCAATTTTAGAGAACACCGTGGCTCCTTGAAGCTGATCAAACAGATCGTCTATACGGGGCAGGGGGTATTTGTTCCGGACGGTGGCTTTATTCAGCTCGCGGTAGTCGATACAAAGACGCATAGAGCCATCCTTCTTCTTGACAAACAGCACGGGCGCTCCCCAGGGCGAGACGCTGGATCGGATGAATCCCTTGTCGAGCAGCTCTTGTAACTGCACCTTTAGTTCTTTAAGCTCTGCAGGGGCCATTCCGTACGGGGATTTCAAGATCGGTCGAGTATCGGGGAATGTATCGATAGTGAACTCAATCTCTCGATCGGGCGGCATGCCTGGCAGCTCGTCCGGGAATACATCAGGGAATTCTGCCACAACGTCGGTCTGACCCGTATTTGTACCATCCTGTCACATGTCTCGAACGGAAGCTAGACAGTCTTCTCACCCGGAATGCAGCAACCGTCGAGCAGATATTGTGGAGATCACCATGCAGGTCGGCAACGCCTCACCACACGAGTAGCAAAATTCAGACACTCCAGGTATGCGAAACGTGACCCTCTTTTCAGCGCAGTCTATGGTTGCATTGCACGGACCAAGCCAATCCATCTCCAGAATGATATCGTAGTCCTTAATATTTAGAACTATAGCATCGAGACTGACCTTTTGACCACCTATACAGATGATTCCGTCATCGCAGACTAAATTTACAAGTAGTGGCATGCCCGACGGTACGTTAACAGTAAGATCGAGGCCCAGTCGTGTCAAGGAAAATTTGTGCTCGACGGCAAAGTCCGCCGATATAAAACTATGCGTGGCACCTGAATCAAACAATATACGAGCAGGTTTAATATTGAATTGCAGTATACCTGTCACGACTGTATCAGATGCAAACGCTTCATCTCGAGTCATGGCGTAGACGCGGTTCTGAGCCTTGGGGCGACAATCTTGGCCATTCTGTTATGCAGTCGGTGGAGCCTGAGGTGCTTGGCCTCGATTTTGTTGATGTTGCAGAGAGCGTTGGTTCGGCGTAGCTTCCGGGAAATCCTTTGCGAAGTGATCTGGTTTGCCGTACGCGAAACATATTTTGTGCTTAAAGCGGCACTCAGTGTCCAGGTGCCCATTCTTGTGGCAGAAATTGCAGACCATCCGATCCTTCATCTGGTTGCCGCGATATTGACGCTTGTGTGCGTTGTTGCCTCCCGCATTACTACGACGTTTGTTATTAGGGTGAACAGCACCGGTAGTAGTAGGAGGATACTCGGGCTCCAGACGGAGGGCATGGTTGAGTGCCTAGCCCATGGTTTTGTATTCGGGCACCGAGACATGAGCACGGATAGTGGAACGCAGGCCCACTACGAATTGTTTTGCTCGACTTGCAGTGGTAGGTAGATAGTCTCTAGCAAACTTGGACAGTTTGTAGAAATTGGCCGCATATTGTCGTACAGTCATATTCCCTTGTGTCAACTGCATAAACTCATTTTCTTTTTCCTGTCGCACGGCTGCAGAAAGATATTCAATCTCGAACGCATTTCTGAATATCGCCCATGAGATCGCCGCCGTCTCGTCTTCACGTCGAATTGCCCGCTTCTGCACAGCCCACCAATCATGCGCGTTCATTCGAAGTAGAAGTTGAGCACACGCGACTTTCTTCGAGTCCTCGACACCCAGAAGCTCGAACTTGTCTTCCAGCTTCTCCAACCAGTCGATCGCCACCGAGGGATCTTCTGTGCTGTTGAAGGAAGTGTGGCAGCTTTTTGTGAATTTTGACACGTCGAAGTTGGAACATCTCGGTTCCACATGTGAGAGCACGAGCGTCTCCGGTTCAGCTTCGTTAGATCGAACCGCAGGCTGGGTCACAGCAGGCGTCATCGTTGAATTGTTGTTGTTGTCCACGACCGACTGTACGATTTACTGGAGGGTATTCAGATGCTGCTGCTGCAGCTTGAATTGAGCCTCGAACCGATTCTCAAATTGAGTCTGACGAGCCTCCGCTTGCTAACGATGGAGCTCGTTTTGACATTGCTGCATTTCAAGCATCTGCAGCATACGTTACATCGGGTCGCCCGAATGTCCGGCTACGGTAGGCGTCACTCCCGTTGGGTTGACGGACTGCTCGGGCCTAGAAGCACTCGAGCCGCTGGAAGCGCTCGTCTCGTCTTCTGCCTTAGCTCCCGCAACTGCAGGAAAAAAGGAAAGGCAACTCTCGTAGTTTCAGAAAATGTCCTGGGTTCAGCGTATGGAACAACTCATCTCATCGACACGAGGTCAACGGTTGGAGACTAGAACTTGATACTGGAGGCCAAGGACGTAAAGCCGTGCTCTGATACCATTATGTCACGCTCCGATTCCGTCGAATCGATTGTCGTCCCACGGACGTGATGCCGTGCGAACCTAATTTGCGATCGCACAAGGCATAGTCATAAGGTAATCCGAGACACGCGATATAAGAGAGTACGCAGACTAATTGATTCACACAATAAGTAAAAGAAACTTGATCTTTATTGATAATAAACATCTTTTACAGACTCCGATACAAGACTCATTGCCGTACGGGCTACAACATGACTCGATTACAAAAGAGTGCCGATGAGATAGCCGTTCCATACATTGCACACATCCTTCTATATACAACAAAGTATTCCAGTGACCTGGATGGGAGGGACGCTGAGTCATTTTCCTTGGACTGTCGAGAGCCTTCAAAAGTGGAGTCGCAGGAAAAGTCTTCGACGCACGGCCGAAGCTTCAAAATCACGAACACCGCCGAGCTAGCTGGCACGTCTTTCCTGGTTCGCGGGACCTGCAAAGAGCAAGGATCAGCACGAACACATGTACTAGCGAATGGCTAATTAAATCCAAGCTCTGCATTTGATTCAAGAAATTTTCTAAACATGTTAGCTAGCTACTTCAATGATCTTTCTAACCATCCTGCTCGATTTGCATGTTAACATGTTTTGAGGCAAGCATATAAAACTGTATATCATTAAGCAACTATCATATTCATCCCGTGTCCCGTGCACTTGTTAAGCAGTGAAAGGGGTGTGAAGGCCACTGGCAATGTCAAGCCATCGCGGACTATAGCATTGGTTAGACGACGCCCCTTTCGCGTCTGGTAGCGAGCCCTGTGCGAAAGTGCCCGCATAACTCGCGCCAATGAAGGGTTGGCGCTGCTACACTCGTTTCTCCCGGGCCGAATCGGTCCCTTGGCCTAGGCAACTGTTCGAGGAAACTTCACCTTGTCGACAAGTTGTCCAATGACCATTTTCTTTTAAACTTATAGTCGATTTGCTTCCTTAGCCGTATCGTTGCGATAAATGTTAATCGATTCATTCATTGCTTTGCATAGGCTAAGTGGATTTGCATAAGGAACATGTTTTCTATTTCCAATACCAGCAGTTGATAACAAGTGTTTCGTGAAGAATCGTGCTACAATTTCTTTGATTATACACTATTATGACAACCATTTATTTTACTTCACATATTGAGTTTTGAAGTAGAGGGACGAGATGAAGGAGGTTAGCAACTCGTCTTAGCCTTGCTTCAAGCAAGCGACCGGTTGGCTGCATTGACGTCGCCTATGCGATCACCTGCAATCGCATAAGCAACTGACTAGAAAACTGTATAATTCAAGAAATTTCGATATGAATGCGAAGCTCGAAAACGCAAGCACGAAAACCCATCAAAAATATTCACGAAAAACGTATTCATGAAAACCAAAGCCAAAGCCAAATCAAGTGCAGCATGAAAACCGGAGCAACGGGAGGTCTCTCCCGACTCAGCCGCAAAGCCAATCCTCGAGGCACAACCCGCTGAATATGGGACTTGGTTTCGAAGAAGCCATTCCATAACGTGGAATGGATCTTGATTCAACCGTTCCCGTTCGATCGACTCGGCCGATTCCGACCTATCGGTCCCGACCTAATCGATAGCGACAGTGTTCCTTTCTTGCGCACCCCATGGACGGAAACGGGGCACGATGTAGGGACGGGGCACTATAAGGGGGGAAGGATGAGGAGGATCGGGGAGGGGGAGGAGGAGGAGGGTCGGGGGAGGTGGAGGAGGAGGAGGCGGGTCGGTGGGGGGGAGGGGTCGGCGTCGGCGGAGCGGGGGGGGAGGAGAGGGGAGCAGGGGGAGGGTCGGTGGAGTGGGGGAGGGGGGTCGGGGGAGCAAGGAGGAGGGAGGAGCAGGTCGGGAGAGGAGGGGGGTCAGGGGAGGAAGGGGGAAGGGGGAGCAGCAGGAGAGGTCGCAGGAGGGGGAGGGGGTAGAATAGGTAATTCACAATTTTTTTTTATGTTGGGGTGTGCTTAGCATTGGCTGGGGTACGGATAGCCGCACCCAAAAAAAATGACAGCTCTCGCAGATCTTAGAAATGTTGAAATTTATGCAGTCCTAAACCGTAAGTATTGTCAAAAATTTTACAATTCTAAATAAAAATTGTCAAAATTTTGAGTCCTAAATATGCACAGAATTGTTAAAATTTTACCATTCCAAAACTCCTGAAATAATGAGTCTATTAAAATTTTATGTAGTGCTTTTAATATTGTCTAAAAAAATTCAATCAACAAATAAAAAAAGAATTATAGTCAATAACATTTGGGTAGTGTGAACTAGAACACCAAACCCTCAACCTCCCCTATGTAATGAACTCAAACCTTTCTTAGCAATTGTTGAGTAAGTTAAGGTGGTCCAAATGAGTTTGGGATGACTACTACTACTCCCTCCCTCCCTTCCACTTACTTTCCCTTACACTCACTATAAATACATGCACTCTTCAAACAGACACATATATAGCTCTCTCTCTCTCTCACACACACACATACTTGAGTCTCATACAAAACATAGCATAGTTGTTTGTTTGTTCGCTTCCAATGGCACCACAGTTGAGCTTCTCCGTCCGGCGCAAAGAGGCGGTGCTGGTGGCTCCTGCCGCTACGACGCCGCACGATTTCAAGATGTTCTCTGACATCGATGATCAAGAAGGCTACGATTCCAGATCCCGGTCATCCAGTTCTACCGCAACAATCATACTACTACGGACCACCCTGCCAAGGTCATAAGGGAGGCCATAGCCGAGGCTCTGGTGTTCTACTATCCCTTCGCTTACCGCCTCAGGGAACTAGACCGGAACCGGAAGCTCATGGTCGAGTGTACAGGCGAGGGCGTCGTCTTCATCGAGGCCGACGCCGACGTCCACCTCGACCAGTTCGGGGAGGAGCTGCAGCCTCCGTTCCCGTGCCTCGAGGAGCTTCTCTACGACGTGGAGGGTTCCGGAGGCATACTCAGCTGCCCGCTGCTCCTCATTCAGGTCACCCGCCTCGCCTGCGGTAGCTTCGCCTTCGCCCTCCGTCTCAACCATACCATGTCCGATGCACCCGGTCTGGTCCTCTTCATGAATGCCGTAGCCGAAATCGCCCGACGACGAGGAGAAGATGGCACATCCACCGCCGTGTCGCCGATCATCCCTCCGGTTTGGAAGAGAGAACTGGTCGACGCTCGGAATTCCCCCAGCCCCACGTGTTAGCTCAGCTTTAGTTTTTTGAGCAAAAGCTCAATTCCCACCTAAGCATTAGTCCCACATCAGATAGTGGAAGTACCTCCACTATGTATATATTACCTCTTCTACTTTTGTTTAATTAAAAGTTGTGTGTGGGAGCCCCATGGGCCACACGCGCGCGCCGACGCCGCCGCCCGGCCCAGCTCGGCTCGGTTCGGTACGGTTCGGCGCACGTAACGGGTGCGGACACGTGCCCACATCTGTGGACGCCGAATGCCAATTCGATTCCTTCTTCGGGTTCGGACCGAGACCCTAAAGATTTTTTGCTCCTTTCTACAAATTTTGACCGTTACAAATTTTAAAATTCCATAACGTTTACTATTCAAATTCCGTCCAGGTTCAACGAACCTTGTGCTGGCAAACGTTTTGTAACGTTTATTTTAATTGACTTATTAAACCTGTCATTATTCTCCTACGTTGGAAAATCCCTATAAATATCTTGTCTCATTCCTTCATTTTTTACACTCAGAAATTATCTTCCCTCTCTCAAATTCTTGTACTCTCAACATCACTGCTGTTCTCTATTGTTGCTCTGGGCGGAGCTAAGTCGGGGTCATTCTCTCGACGTCGTATGCGGCAACGAGATTCCGGTGGAGCGGAGATTTTACCACTAGGGGCGTTCGAATTCAGTCTGCACATAGACCCGAGCAAACTCTTAGGGCAGTGCTACGTGCACGACTTCCCCGGAGGCCGGTAACAATTTAATTTTTTTTTTATTTGCAGATTTCAAACACAGTATTATTGAAGAATATCCAACAATCTAAGAGTTAACTATTTTCACAAAATATTTACTTTGTTGTTTTTCAATTTTCTGTACGAAAATATCAATTATTTGCTAGGAACAAATTTCTTTCTGTCATATACAAAAGTGTTAGAAGTGATTGCTGTTAGAAGTAATTGCTGTCATATACAAATTTGTTTCTGTCATTTACAAATTTGTTTTTGTCGTTTACTTTGTTGTTTTTCTTATACAAACTGTTAGAAGCAATTGGTTCTGTTTGAAGTTTTCAAATTGGTTCTTCATCTAAAGTTTGCTACATTGGTTCTATTATACAAACTGTCATAGTTTTTCATCTAAAGTTTTTTATTTAAAATTGGTTCTGTTTGCAAAGTTTGAAAGCAAAAGCTTCTGTTTGCAAAGGTTCTGTTTCGCCATTATTATCTATACAGTTTAAGTAAATTTGCTACATTCTTAACAATTTTTTTTTGAATATTCACATTGGTTGATCATTGTCATATATAATACTCTTTGGACAATTGATCTTATATAATTGTCATCACTTAAGTAAATTATTGTTCAACTAATCTTGTTAGAATTGACACCGTAGAAAATTTTTTCTATCAATTCTAGCTTCTTTTACTCAATATTTTAATTTAGGCCAAATCAAACAATTAATTAATTTAGTAAAAATTATTTTTGTTTTTAAGTTCTAAAGTTAAGATTTGTTTGGAAACAAGCCGAAAGGGCCCTTCTGTCAACAAGACAAAATATCGTCTAAGCGACCGGTACTTAAGAGTTCCAAGTGAACCTCCTCTTGCTGGGATCCGGCCCCTACAGCTAACCCAACCTTATCAAAACTTAAAAAAACTAAAAATTTAAAGGTTTATTACTAAAATTATTTTAATTGTTCATTTTAGCTTAAAACCATCTTATTGAGTAAATACAAATTTTTTCATACCTTAGAAATATGACTTCCAAGGAAGAGACTTTCTCTGCAAAGCCTGCAAAATTCATTGGCATATATTTCAAGAGGTGGCAGAGCCAGATGAAATTTTGGCTTACTACCTTAGGCCTGATTTCAGCCATTGATGGGTCCACACCCATCTCAAATGATTCTGATGAGACTGAGTATGACATAGGGGTTTCCAAGTACTTCTCTTCTACCAAGCCTAAGACCCCTAAGGAAATTGACTACCACTGTTCCACAGAATCTTAAGCGCTATGTAGGAGTCACTCTACGACATATTTTTTTAGTATAAAAGCGCTAAAGAACTCTGGGATGCTTTGGAAGATGAGTATGGTTGTGATGATGCTGGAATTGATAGATTCAATTCTACCACATTCAACCAATATGTCATGGTAGATAACAAACCTATCAATGACCAAATCCATGAGTTCCAAGAACACCTTAGGCAGATTCAAGCCAAGGGAACCGTCTTTTCTACTGAGCATAAAATAGGCTACTTGATAGATAAACTCCCTCCTTCCTGGTCTAAAGTGGCAAAGGACCTTCTACATTTACAAGGATCTATTACATACTCTCAAGCTCTACAGAGAATTAGAACAGAAGAGAAATATAGGTCCAAGACCAATGCTAGGTCAAATGCCACAGCTAAGGTAAACCTTATAGAAAGCCATGCAAAACCTAAGTCAAACAACCATCTCAAATCCAAGAAAAACTCCTTCAAAAAGAAGCAGAGTTTTCAACCTCCTCACCAAAATCACCAAAACCAAAACCATCACCATCAAAACCCTCAACCCCAAAAACCTAGAAACTTTGGTCAGACTCAGGATCAAAGAAGATTTTGTTTTGTGTGTGGTAGAACCAAACATACAGCCATCAACTGCTTCCAAACGAAGAAAGAACCTATCCATAACTCCTTCAAGGGAAAAGGCAAGCCAGAGGCTAACATGATTCTGAATGGGTCTTCCAGCTCCTTCAAGTCTGTAAGCTTTCAACCTGTAGTAAACTTGTCTTTCTATTCTGATGATTGGTGGCTGGATTCTGGAGCTAATATTCACGTTTCATTTGATCGCTCCTATTTTTCAACCTATCAAGAATCAAGTAGAGGAGGCGTGACCCTAGGAGATGGCTCAATGGCACAAGTTATGGAAAGAGGAAAAATATATCTGAAGATGACATCAGGGAAAGTTCTACCTCTCCATGATGTGCTTCATGTACCGTCTGTCAGGAGAAATCTTGTTAGTGGATCTCTCCTTGTAGCCTCAGGATGCAAAATTGAAATGATGCCAACAAAGTAGTTTTCTCTAAGAATGATTTGTTTGTGGGGAAAGGATTTATGAAAGATGGAGTCTTTATTTTAAGTACTATGTATAAAAGTTCTAATCCTTCTTTTGTTGCAAATGTTGAATCATCAAATGTTTGGCATGGTAGACTAGGTCATGTGAACTTAGGATCTATCAAAAGGATGATGAACCTAGATCTTATTCCTAAGACTCCTATAGATGATGAACACAAATGTGAGATTTGTGTTCAAGCCAACTACACTAGATTGCCTTTCAAATCTGTCTATAGGGATTCTGAACTCCTAGAACTTATCCATAGTGATGTTTGTGATTCCAATAGGGTTTTAACCCGAGGTGGTAGGAAATACTTTGTTACTTTTATAGATGATCATTTAAAGTATTGTTATACCTACCTCCTTAAGACCAAAGATGAAGTTCTAGACAGATTCAAGGTCTATAAATCTGAAGCTGAGAACCAGTTGGATAGGAAGATTAAGATCCTTATATCATATCATGGTGGAGAGTATACCTCAAATGAAATGACTAACTTCTGTGAAGAGCACGAAATTATCCATGAGGTAACTGCTCTTATTCACCACAATCCAATGGAGTTGCTGAAAGGAAGAATCGCACTCTTTTAGATATTGTCAATGCCATGCTTCTCAGCTCAGGTGCTCCTGACAATCTTTGGGGAGAAGCCTTATTGTCAGCCTGTTATATTCTTAATAGGATACCCAGTAAGACTAATGATAAGACCCCATATGAATTATGAAAAGGTCGGACCCCTAGGATTAATTACCTCAAAGTTTGGGGATGTCTAGCTAAAGTAGGAATTCCTGAACCAAAAAAGAGAAAGATAGGACCTAAGACTGTAGATGTTGTATTCATAGGATATGCCCTAGATAGTAATGCCAATAGATTTCTTGTAACCCATTCTGAAGTAAATGAAATCTCTAATAACACAATCATTAAAGCTAGAGATGCAGTTTACTTTGAGAATATTTTTCCTTTCAAGGATAGAACCCCTTCATCTTCCTCTAACACTTCTCTTATTCCCTCTACTAGTTCTCATGATCCAGTATCCAGTTCTCAACCTGAACAAGTCATAGAACCTAGAAGGAGTAAAAGAGAAAGGATTGAAAAGAATTTAGGAGAAGGATTCTTTACATTTTTGATAGAAGGTGATCCCTCAACTTATGAAGAAGCCATAACCTTTTCTGATGCCCCTTTCTGGAAAGAAGCTATTAACAATGAGTACAACTCCATCATAGAGAACAATACTTGGTTTTTAGCAGACCTTCCTTTAGGCAGTAAACCAATAGGTTGTAAGCAGATCTTTAAGAAGAAACTTAGAGCCGATGGTACCATAGAAAAATATAAGGCTAGATTAGTAGCCAAAGGATTTACCCAGAAGAAAGAATTAGATTACTTTGATACCTATTCTCCTGTTGCTAGGATTTATTCTATTAGAACCCTCCTAGCCTTAGCTTCCATTTATGACTTGCTGATCCATCAAATGGATGTAAAGACAGCATTTCTAAATAGAGATTTAGAAGAAGAAATATATATGGAGCAACCTGAAGGTTTTATTGCGAAAGGCCAAGAAAACAAGGTTTGCAGATTAGTAAAATCTCTTTATGGCCTAAAGTAAGCTCCCAAGCAATGGCACAACAAATTTGATAAAGTCATTATAGAATTTGGTTTTGTGCCAAATGAATATGACAAGTGTTTGTATTCTAAAAATACAAATGGAAGTTGTGTTATTTTATGCTTGTATGTTGATGATATCTTTATTCTAGGATCCTCACTGGAACTGATAAATAACACTAAGAATTATTTGTCTAACCAGTTTGATATGAAAGATCTAGGTGAAGCAAACCTTATCCTAGGAATGCAAGTGTCAAAAAGGAAAAAGGGCTATACTCTATCCTTAGCACATTCAATTGAGAAAATGCTAAAAAAAAGTTTGAATACTTTGACAAGAAACCTGCCCTTACCCCTTATGATAGTAATATTGTTCTAAAGATGAACGAAGGATCACCTATAGAACAACATAAATATTCACAAATAATTGGTTCCCTTATGTACATAACAAATAGGACTAGACCTGACATTGAATTTGCTATTGGGAGACTAAGTAGGTATACTAGTAACCCAAATTAGTCACATTGGACTGCATTGGACAGAGTATTTAGATATCTTAAGGGTACTCTAGATTATAAACTTCATTATTCTAGACACCCTGATATCATAGAAGGTTACTCCGATGCAAATTGGGTAACTGATTCACATGACGTGAAATCCACTACTGGATATGTTTTTACCCTAGCAGGAGCTGCGATCTCCTGGGGATCATATAAACAAACTATCATAGCCAGAAGTACAATGGACTCTGAAATGATAGCTTTGGATACTACATGTATAGAGGCTGAATGGCTTAGAAATCTTATTATGCATATACCTATTTCTGTTCATCCTATTCTTATAATTTCTATAAACTGTGATAATAAATCTGTTATAGAACTACTAAAGCATGATTCTGTGAAATCTAAGATGAACAGGCACCTGCAGCTGCGCTTCAAGTCAATAAAGAGCCTATTGGGCAAATATGTGGTTTTTGACTATATAAAGTCAGAAAAGAACCTTGCAAACCACTTGACGAAGGGTCTGTCTACGACATTGATCCTAGAATCATCGAGGGAGATGGGGTTAAGCCCATAGTATAGTCACCAGCAGTGGCAACCCAACCGAGTCTGACTGGAGATCCCAAGAAGCCGGTTCAATGGGTAGAAACAAGCTGGACTAGATGACTATTATGGAACACTAACCTTGAGATTAAATTCTTTTTAAAATAAAAGCCCAGGAGGCTGTACATGTGTACATTGATATCCCTTCCCTATGGTGACAGTGTTCCTTTTGTGATATGGATTGGTTGAGTTTAAACTCTTAATAAGTCCAAGCATGATATGTAGGGTTGATACCTATCACCAACCCTTAAGGACTTACCTATATAAGAGGTCGTGAGGGCCATGACTATAGGACAGGGCGATCCTAGACAACTCTCATGAATGTGTAAAAGTGCGCATGGCCAATCAAACGTGCCACCCGATAGACCCAAGTACCTCTAACGTACTATGTGTGCTATTTTCAGAGTCTGGTTCAAGAAGACTGATTCAAGGCGTAGTCCATCAAGCTCTTCTTCAGACAAAGACAATAGTCACTACGTGAGATTCAAGGCTGTGGTCCATCTCATTTATGCATAGTATACAACTGCCCAAAAATTCTTTTACTCTTCTTTTATCTTTCTGTCTTCTATTACCCTGGAACTTGAGCTTTTGGAGGGGGATTGTTAGCTCAGCTTTAGTTTTTTGAGCAAAAGCTCAATTCCCACCTAAGCATTAGTCCCACATCGGATAGTGGAAGTACCTCCACTATGTATATATTACCTCTTCTACTTTTGTTTAATCAAAAGTTGTGTGTGGGAGCCCCATGGACCACACGCACGCGCCGCCGCCGCCGCCCGGCCCGGCTTGGCTTGGTTCGGTTCGGTTCGGCGTGCGTAACGGGTGCGGACATGTGCCCACGTCTGTGGGCGCCGAATGCCGATTCGATTCCTTCTTCGGGTTCGGGCCGAGACCCTAAAGATTTTTTTGCTCCTTTCTACAAATTCTGACTGTTACAAATTTTAAAATTCCATAACGTTTACTATTCAAATTCCGTCCAGGTTCAACGAACCTTGTGCTGGAAAACGTTCTGTAACATTTATTTTAATTGACTCATTAAACCTGTCATTATTCTCCTACGTTGGAAAATCCCTATAAATATCTTGTCTCCTTCCTTTATTTTTTACACTCAGAAATTATCTTCCCTCTCTCAAATTCTCGTACTCTCAACATCACTGCTTTTCTCTATTGTTGCTCTGGGCGGAGCTAAGTCGGGGTCATTCTCTCGACGTCGTGTACGGCAACGAGATTCCGGTGGAGCGGAGATTTTACCACTAGGGGCGTTCGGATTCAGTCTGCACATAGACCCGAGCTAAATCTTAGGGCAGTGCTACGTGCACGACTTCCCCGGAGGCCGGTAACAATTTAATTATTTTTTTTTATTTGCAGATTTTAATCACAGTATTATTGAAGAATATCCAACACCACGTGCGTCCATCGAGAGTACGACGTCAAGCCGAACACGAGGGGCACCATCGTCCCCCTCGACAACATGGTCCACCGGTCCTTCTTCTTCGGCCCCACAGAGGTCTCCGCGCTCAGGAGGAAGCACCTCCCGGCCCACCTGCACGGCTGCTCCACGTTCGAACTGCTCACCGCGTGCCTATGGAGGAGCCGCACCGCTTCCCTGGGCGCCGACCCAAAGGAGGAGGTCCACATCATCTGCATCATTAATGCGCACAACAAGTTTGACCCGCCGCTGCCCCGCGGCAACTACGGCAACGCGTTTGCGTTCCCTGTGGCCGTGTCGAGGGCCGGCAGGCTGTGCCGGAACCCGCTGGGGTACGCGGTGGAGCTCGTGAGGCAGACGAAGTCGAGCATGACGGAGGAGTATATACGGTCGGTGGCGGTCCTGATGGTGGCCAGAGGGAGGCCCCACTTCGTCGTGGTGCGGTCGTACTTGGTGTCGGACGTGACTCGGGCCGGCTTCGGGGACGTGGACTTCGGATGGGGGAAGGCGGTCTACGGAGGTCCGACGATGGGCGGCGTGGGTGCCATTCTGGGCGTGGCTAGCTTCTACATACCGTTCCGCGACGGCATTGGGGTGCCCGTGTGCTTGCCGGGTCCGGCCATGAAGAGGTTCGAGGAAGAGATTGAGAGGTTGATTAAGGAGGAGCCACCAACCACCGAGCAAGACACTGCACCCCCTTTCATGCCATCGGCTCTTTGAGCACCAACTAACTAATTATTTGCCTATAAAAATGCATGCATTCATTCTTATACCATCGCATCTTTAATTACGTATGTACCTGCGTGTGCCATGGTTTAAAGCTTCAATCTCTAAAATGTATTATTTGCTACCAAATTATTTATGTTTATAGAATTTGGCTTATATATTATTAGTTTCAACTTGTTCAATGTTTTAATATTAGTTGGAAGTTTTGGGTATACATGATTTAGCAACATATGTTCTTTGGCGCGCACCAAAGTGCTGGTGGCAACTCGGTGTGATCCGAACTGGAATTGACCCATGATCTTAAGGTCTGAACCGATTCCAATTATTTACATGATACCATCTCCATCTCTTATCCGATGAAGTACTAAATTATCAATTCCATCGTCACCATCTTCGAACACGGCTCAACCAAAATAGAGATGCAATTAAGTTATCATGAGTTGTTGCTTTGTGTTACATGTCACTTGTTCCTAGAAGCTAGCATAAAGTAGTAGAAAGGAAAACACACTAAGGAGGGAAAGGAGAGTAGCACAACACTCATTTGGTCTTTGCTTCTTCAACTGAACTGTGCCATTAACAGAACATGAGTATGTGTTTAGAGGCATTTTGGTGCATGAAATTTGTCTGTGCATGGCAATAGGTTTAGCAGCCTGGGTTCGCATGAATCATCGTGCTGCTTTAGACTTCTTTGACTTAGAACTCTATGGTGCATAATAAAAATGCTCAACTTCACTTCCAACTTCATAGCTTGAGTGCATAGGATCGTCGGGGTAGAAGATTCTATGAAAGAGAGAATTCTTCTTCATGCGCATGAGCTAATGCTTGCAAACAGAGTTTAATTCATCTTCAAAGACTTGGGCATGCATGGCCATGTCTGTGCATGCAACATATATTCACTTCACACGCATAGACAGAGGATCAACAGTGTTCTTCTCGACACTTTTTTTATTCTGCGCAATACATTTAGCGTGCATGGACTTGAAAGAGTACTCAGCACTTGAATTTTCAACATCGTAGTATTTTGTTCTGTTGAAACCCAAGTGTTTAACACGTTGCTTACTGCACATGGAACGTGGATTCTCAGAATGCGTACTGGCAGAGCCGAGGATAGTTTCCATAGTAGTTTGGACAGAGACAACAACTTGATCTTCTACTCCATGCGCGGACAAGGGCTTTGAAGAGATATGCACATGTAGAGTCTGCGAAGAGTCATGTGCTAGCAAGAACTTCATTGAGTTATGCACGGGTAGAACCTTCACTGGGCTATGCACCAACATAGTTTTCACTGGGATATACATACACCAACGGAGCCTTCACTTGGGCATCAATGACACTTGGGTCAGCAACACGAGCTTTGGGGAGCCAAGTCCTGCGGGACTTCTTGAGCTTTCACCAATTGTGAGGGGTTTAGGCTGCCCCTAGAGAGCATCGCTTCAAAGGCTTATTGGTCGAATTGCTCGACCAACACCTCTTGCATATTACAAATCTTTGTGACATTGGATCGTGCCATCATTTTCTCATTGGAGAAGGAAGTTGTCCCTAGTAAAATCATTATTTAGTAAGACAAATAAAAGTTGAACAAACTTCTATTGCTTTTGAAGAAGAAAATCCTAATACATGAATTCTAAGTACATTTCTAGGGAAGCTTGGTGATGAAGATCAAGTCAGCGTTAGACTTCTTTACTCCGTTCATGATCCGATGCAAAGATTCGACGGAACTTGATAACTCAGGCTCACTAGAGAATTCGACAGCATGTAGGCTCTCACCACAAAAATTTGTCAGATTAGCGACGTTTCAAAATGTCGCTAACCTCAGTGAAAACGTCGCTAAGTGAATTTAGCGACGTTTTGGACGACGTTTTGGAAACGACAGAAAAAAATGTGTCGCTAAACGAGAAAACGTCGTAAAACGTTGCTAGGATAACGTTATGTGGCGACGTTGTTAACGTCGCTAATTAGCAACGTTATTTGCAACATTTTAACGTTGACGCTAATTAACGACGCAAATGGCGACGTTATCGTGTGGTGGCCGTTTAGCGACACTTTTGCGACGTTTTGGCGACGACGTGCTGACATCGGATTTGGTGCCATGTGTTGCCACATCAGCATTTTAGCGACGCTTTTAGCAACATTTTTTAACGTCGTAAAAATTTAGCGACGTTCTAAAACGTCGCTAAAAACGTCAATAAGTTAAAAAATATATAAAAAAACAGGTTCCAGAATGCAAATGGAGCTGGAGCCTGAGCCAAAATACAGAATACAAAATACAAAAAACAGAATCCAATCCCTGGGTTCGCTGACCCCCTCGGTGGAACACTCAACACCGGCACGCACAATACATTCCAGAATATACAAAAAAATATAAAGAAAAAATACTATCCGCAACGAACAATGTCAATATATAATATCCTCAACAAACCAAATCAATATCCGCAAATATGTACAAACTCAATATCCTCAACGAAAAAACTAAATATCCCCAAATACATACAAAGTCAAAAATATAGTACAGTCCAAAAATGCAAAAAACGAAACTACTGATCGCCTGGAGCTGGAGCTGGAGCTGGACCCGGTGCTGGAGCCGGAGCTGGAGGAGTAGCGCCACCAGATGACTGTCATCGCAACGTCAGGATCGTCTGATACTCCTCCGGTGACAACAGGTGGACGAGCATGTCCTCATGTGTACCGCTGGATGTAGACGATGCTCCCGGCGTACCAGCAGACGGTCGCTCCGTAGCCATCTCCTGGAACTGCTGCATTTGTTCGACCAACCGCTGCGTAGCCTCCTGCATAGTGTGGGTCATCTGTCGCAGTACCTCCGTAGTCTCCTCCAGCCTTTCAAAGCGTGAGATGAGTGCAGAATCATCTGTATGCGGCGCCCCCATCCTCTGCAGCATCTCGTCACGCAGAGCTGCGATCTGTGTATCGACACTCTGCTGGTAGCGGAGCGATTCCTCAGTCTGTGTGGGGCCGGGCACACTAGTGGCGGTCGTAGAGGCCTGTGACGCAATGAAGGCACCATAGGAGCCCGTACCATAGTACGTACCCCTATGCATGCCACCAATGGCCCTCATCCATAGCTCGTCATCTGACTGAGCTACGGTGCCGGGGACTACTAGGAAGTGTTAGCACCATATCCCTCTGACCGTGTCGGCCCGACCTCCCTAAGCCTCAAAAACTCGGCCTAGAAATAACATCTATATGAATTCTCACGTGGTCGCTAAAAATTAATATTAATGAACTAGCATTAAGTAAAACTTCTAAAACTCGGCCTAGAAATAACATCTATATGAATTTTCTACGTAACTAAAAATTAATATTAATGAACTAGCATTAAGTAAAACTTACGTAGGTGTCCCGGGCCTTGTCGTCTACTAACCTCTCTCCCTTCGTGTGCGTGGCGAGGAACAATGTCACCATATTCGGGTCTTCTCCCGATTCAACCTGTTACAAAATTATTATATGATTTGTCAGTTAAGTTGAAAGAAATATATTACTATAAAGTATTAATTATGGGTATACGGCGAGATACATACCATATGGGTGAAGAAATCTATGATGAACCGTGATCCACCACACCACTGCGACCCCGCCTGTCGCGCTCTTTTAGACTTCACGGACTTCTCCTTGTAGGCTTCCTCCTCGAATCTCCTCTTCATTACCGTCCAGTCAGCGGCAGAGATCCAACCCTGAATAGGCTCTCCCCGGTGGTCGCGATCCTTTTGGTCGAGGATCGCGTCCCTAATGAGCTTGCTGGCGACGCTGGAAAATATAGCCTCGACAGCAACGCCGCGGAGGGGAGGGAAGAAGTAAGTCCGCTGAAAAAATCATAGAAGTACGTAAGTTATAACATAACATACTAAATGTTAAAAGGAAATAAACATTTACGTACCGAAAAGTGCTCAAACCAGAAGGCCTTCTTGTCGGCCGGGACATCCCTCCAGTTGATCCAGGGCCCCCCGTAATTCTGTCGCAGGAATGTACCCAGCGACCGGTGTACAGAGGAGGGATGATACGTGTAAAATGGAAATTAAAATTTATTAAACAAGTTTATAATAAATTTAAACTAATTAAATGCAATAATTTTACTTACCGCCTGGTCCAAGTACAGGCCCAAATCTCCAACCTCAGATCCCCCTCCGGGCGACATGGAGGATCTGTCTCAAATGGGAGCTGCACTATGCCCCTGTCCCGCCGCCTGCCCCTGCCCCTGCTCCTGCCCGCAGCCTGTCCCTCAGCCTCGCCCTCGTCCTTGGCGTGGGCCTCTGTTACGACCCGCACCCTAGAGTAAGGGCACGAGACGTGGGTACGTCCAGCTTACGCCGCAGTGTCGGCAGTAGAACGCTGTCCTAGGTCAACATACATCTAACAATTTAATACTAAGCAGTTTATACTCCCCGAATGGGGGTGACATAGCAGTAAATGAACTCAATCACAACTAAGGAAGAAGAAAGCACGATATGATATAGAACTCAAGGAAATACAGAAGATAAAATAGTCTAAGATAATATCCCAACAAATATCCAGAGTACAAATCTCAGCTACTGAATATAAAAGAATATACAACTCAAAATCTTAGAACAGAAGTAAAGTCTAGCTAAACAGTCTCAAGACAACATAAAATAAGATAAGGCCTAACTAAGCTAGTCTAGGCAATGGGGGTGATGTCCTCAGCTAGAGCTGGGTCCTCATGAGAGTCCAGCTCGCAAGTGTCGTCTAGGGCTGTCCCGTAGAAGGTATCCACATAGGCCTCCTCCTCGTCCTCTGTAATATTTTCAACAGGTCCAGTCAGGACAGGAGCGAGTACAGTACATCTCAACAGTTCATAGCAAGTTAGAAAATATAATCATGCAGTAAAGTAAGATACAGGTACTGAAGGAAATACAGTATGTAAACAGAGAGAGAACTGTAATAGAAATATCTACTATAAATAGAGACTAACAGTGGCTAGTGAGTCATAGTACAATATAGACATGTAAATGGCATAGAAGATTATGATGAGACACTATAGAAAGATTCTGATGAGATACTACTTGGATAGTATTCACATGTCTATTTCTACTCCCCCGTACCCCCAATCAATACACAAGGATCCAACCAGGTTATGTTATGATTCCATGCAAAGGCCCCCGAAGGGTGATACATGGATGTCCCATAAATGGGAATTCTAGAAGATTCTAGGATACCCAGTAAATGGGATAAGGATTCTAGAAGACTCTGTGATCATAAGAGTATATGTCACAAGTGATCAAAGAACCAATGAAGCATAGTGATACGCCATGTAAGTGAAACGCACAGAACATGTAGTACCCGATGCTCCCTAAGGATAACATCTCAAGAAGGGATCCATATAGTACCAATCCGTGTGACCAACGTGACAGTAACAAGTAAAGTAATTTAATGTAGGATATAATTCTAAGCAGGATATAAAATGATCAGAGAATGTACTCGCCTAGTATCTGAGTGTCCAACTGAAAAGTACTGTCCGAGGAGTGGTGTCTGGCTCCTATTTAGAACAGCACAAGTCACAACAAGTCCAGAATGGTAAAGATAAGCACTACAATGCATTCTATAAGAGTCTAGGTCAAACTAGGCCAAAGTCAACTCTTGGTCAACTCTGGTCAACCAAGAAGTCAAACTTAGGTCAACTATGGTCAAACTAGTTCTAACAAGTCCAAACTAGGTCAAACAAGTTATTCTAGGTCTAACTAGCCCAAACTAGTTTAAACAAGGCTAAACAAGTCTAATCTAGACTCTCTAGTCAAACAGACACATACAGGCCATAGGCTATATCATGCCTATACGCCAACCCATAATACATGACTACATGACATTACCTATATCTAAAATACTACACATATTGATATATTTACCTAATCTAATACATAACACATGTATATATATTACATATATATAGTAAACACACATACACATATATATATAATAAATATATTTAGTTTAGGAAAAATAGGAGATAGAGAGTGTGAGAGTGCGAACTGTGAGTGAGAGTATGAGGGTGGGGCTGTCCCTGTGTGACAGGAACTTAGGTGTGTGCGTGTACATGAATGCTTGTGTGTGTGTGTAGGGTGAATGAAGGAACAGGGGTTAAAGGAAGAGTAAAATTCTGAAATCATAACGTGTGTGTAATATGTAGAGAAATGTGTGTGTATAGGAAAATCAGAAAATCAGTGAAGGGTGTGTGTGTGTTCTAGGAAGACCTGTGTGTTCCAGTGTGTGTGTGTGTTAAGCAATTGACAGAAATGAATGGCAAGAGCATGTCTGAAACAGTGTGTGTGTTGGTATAGATACTGTGTGTGTACAGTCCAATATGGACTGTAAAACAGTGAGCAGTGAGGCTGGAAAAATAATGTTCAGAGAAGGGAAGCCAATGCTTGACAGTTCAATAATGCAATTTCAAACACTCCCATAATCCTCAGTCAAATGGAATACTAATCAATTGACAAACTCAAACTATCAACCCACAACAACCCAAATCAATCTCAGGTTGAACAACGCAAGTTTCATCTATTTGAAATAACCAAACAACATCACTTTAGTTATTAGGGAAAACTGCTCAGTGGTTTGAAAAGAAAAAGAGATCATTCAGTCCCAAAACATTGAATCCCACACAATTGCTCAAATCTCATTCACATCCCACAAAACTAATTGAATTGAAAAACTAAGGCAAATAGGAACTATCAAACCTGTGGGGTGGTAACTAGTTAGTAGAACAACATTAAAACTAGGATTTAAGTTAGGAATTTCAGGAAAGAATCAGTGTATCCTATAGGTATCAGAAATTACACAGAATTTCCCAAATTCGAATCCAGTTACCCTCAAAGAAACAATCCTAATATGAAACTCTAATCTAAAATAGTTTATACAATATATATAGGATCTAAATAGCAAATAAAATCATGATTTAAACTAATTAAAATGGGAATTTAAACACAGGAATATAAACTGGACAGTGTGGGGAAAAACAGTGTCGTGCACGTGTTCATTGAGCTCGTGCACGTGACACGACACGACACAGACCCTGTGCTCGTGTCCCAGTGTCGAGTGTGTCTAGGGCTAGGACTAGGGTACCCTGAATTGTGTCCTCGACGTGTCTCGAGGAGATACGAGCAGCGTATCAGTGAAGAATAAAAATCGACTAAACCTGTCAGTCCGACTAATGCAACGAGGATTACTCTCTCGACACGCCACGTGGGCCCCTGAGACTTGACACGTGGCATGTCAGTCACTACTCCATGGGGTGTGTCGAATCCCGTGTCAAGTGGCTGCCTGTCGTGTCCGGTACAGCCCCCGAACAGCAGGGCAGGCAGTCCCGAGCGCGCGCGAACGTGTCCCCGTGTCCAAACAGACACGACACCAGACCAAAATCACCTCAGTCAATCACGAATGTGTAAGCGACCACAAAATAATAATTTCTATTTAAATATAATTCGAAAATCAATACAAAATGCCCATTGAGGCATTTCCACAAACACTTGTGCACAGTCACTGATACGTGTCCGATATGGATACGTACAGGACACGAATTAGAACGAAACCTAATCCTACAGAATCAGGACACCTAGGGCTATGTGTTAATGCAAGGAAACCCTATTTTTAATGAGGGAATAGGATTTTACCTCTATGTGTTCTTCCACACAATAGCTCTTCAAAATGAACCTCCAAAAGCTCACCCAATTCCTTCAAATTGTCCCAAACCTGTGATGTGACTCCACAAACAGTAGAGGAACAGTATTTAGAGTGCTATGGAGGAAATCCCAATAAAAATAGACCTATATTGAATGATCTATGGAGAAATGAAGTGTAGGCTCACCTTGTCTTGAGAAAACAATGATAAACTATTGGAAGGAGGCTCAAATCCCCAAAATAATATTATATAGGCAAGGGGGACAAGCCTTGGCCGGCCACTAGGTTAGGTTAGGGTTTCTAGGTTGCATCCTAGGGCTAGAAATGCATCAAGGATAAGGAGTGGCCTAGATTCTAGGGCTCTTTCCTAGTCTCTTAGCAAATCACTCTATCTAACTAAACTTGACTTAAACTTATGTAACCAGTACTAACTAAAACCCAAGTGACTAACTAGACTAGCTATGACTAATCTAGGTTAGGTCCAATCTAGGTTAGGCTAACCAAAACCACATGGCAATCAATGAACTAGGATTTAATCACACTATTTAAATAAATCATTTAAAATTCCTAATAAGATATATTAAATTCAAATAAATTCTAATAAATTCAAATAACCCTAAAAATGACAAAAATACCCTCAAACTAGAAATGTGATAGTGACAAATCTACCCTCCTTAAAAGAATTTCGTCCTCGAAATTGAAAGGCGAAATGCAACTGATGAGAAGGATAGAAAGTATACCTCACGGTCCAAAAAGATACGGGTACCGCTCGCGCATCTCATCCTCTCGCTCCCAGGTAGACTCTCCTGGAGAATGATGCCTCCATGCGACGCGTACCAAGGGTATCACTTGGTTCCTCAGAACCTTCTCCCGTCGATCCAGAATCTCCACTGGCTGCTCTGGATAGCTGAGAGAAGGAACAACCTCAATCTCCGAATGATCGAGCACATGGCTAGGGTCAGCCATGTACCGTCTCAACTGTGATACATGGAATATGTTATGGACCCCCACTAGCACAGGCGACAAGTCTAGCCTATATGCAACGTCACCGACTCTTCCGCTGATAACGAAAGGGTCGATGAAGCGCGGGCTAAGCTTTCCGCCTCCACCAAAACGTATCATTCCACGAGTCGGAGATATCCTCAAGAAAACCTGGTCTTCGACCTAATCACAAGCAAGGTCTCAATTAATTATAATAAACAAACATGATTAATAAAACACAAACAATCAACCTAAATCTAATCCTACTCTAATCTGTACCTCAAACTTCAAGGGCCTCCGGTGGCTATCGGCCCAGTGCCGATGTCTGTCCTGGGCCATGCGAAGTCTGTCCCTGATGAGCTTTACCTTCTCGGCTGCGTCAACAACCATCTCTGTCCCCAGTAAAGCTTGCTCACCAACATCATCCCAAGATAAGGGTGTACGGCACCTACGCCCGTACAGAGCCTCGAAAGGTGACATCTCGATGCTGGCCTGGAAACTGTTATTGTAAGCAAACTCCACCAAATGTAGATGATCCTCCCAGGAACCTCCAAAGTCCAGGATGCACGTCCGCAGCATATCCTCAAGTGTCTGAATAGTCCGCTCTTACTGTCCGTCCGTCTGGGGGTGGTATGCAGTACTAAACTTGAGCTGAGTGCCCAAGCTGGTCTGCAGACTCCTCCAGAAATAGGAAGTAAAGTGACTATCCCGATCTGAGACAATGCTGACCGGAACCCCATGAATCCTGACTATCTGCCGCATATACATCTCCGCCATCCTCTCTGTAGACGTACCCACCTTAAATGGCAAGAAGTGGGCCGATTTGGTCAACCTGTCAACGATGACCCAAATCGTGTCTTTATCTCCTGGTGTGTACGACAATCCTGATACGAAGTCCATAGTGATATGCTCCTATTTCTACTCAGGAATGGGCAGTGGCTACAACAATCCATCGGGCCTCTGCCTCTCTGTCTTGACCTGCTGACAGACCAAGCACCTAGCCACAAAGCGAGCCACCTCCCGCTTCATCCCGGACCACCAAACATGCTCCCTCAGATCTTGGTACATCTTGTTGGCACCCGGGTGTATAGAGTACTGAGATCTGTGGGCCTCCTGCATAACCTGCTCCCTGAGATCTCCGCTGGGCACACATAATCTGGAATCGTGCCTCAAGGCACCATCCTCTGCAAGAGAAAACTCGCCCTCCAGCAATCCTGCTCGAACTTGCTCTCGGAGACACCGCAGAGCAATGTCCTCAAACTGTGCCGACTTGATCCTCTCCACCAAGTCTGACTGAATCTGCATGCCCCACATCTGCATCTGCACTCCGGGCATGATCACCTCAATCCCAAGGCTCTCTAAGTCTGCAAGCAAATGTCGATCCATGGTCAAACACATGGCTGTCGGATACCTACTCAAGGCATCAGCAACCACGTTGGCCTTCCCTGGGTGATACTGAAGTAGGATGTCAAAGTCCTTCATCAACTCTAGCCATCTGTGCTGTCTCATGTTCAACTCCTTCTGAGTGAACACATACTTTAAGCTCTTGTGATCTGTAAAAATCTCCACCCTCTCCCCATACAGATAATGCTTCCACAACTTCAGAGCAAAAATCATTGCTGCCAGCTCCAGGTCGTGGGTAGGGTAGTTCTTCTCATGGGGACGTAATTGCCTGAAAGCATAGGCAATCACCTTCCTATGTTGCTACAAGATGCAACCCAGCCCCTTCCCTGAAGCATCACTATAAATAGTGAATCCACCTGATCCTGAAGGCAATGTCAGAATCGGAGCTGTCGTAAGCCGCTTCTTTAACTCATCAAAAGCTGCCTGACACTCCTCTGACCAAACGAACTCAGCATCCTTTCGGGTCAACCGAGTCAACGGTTCTGCAACCCGGGAGAAATCCTGCACAAATCTTCGATAATATCCTGCCAGCCCTAGGAAACTCCTGATCTCTGCAACTGAAGTCGGTGCTGCCCATGCCTCAACTGCTACAATCTTCTTGGGGTCAACTGAGATACCATCTCCAGTCACCACATGCCCCAAGAAGTCCACCCGGTCCAAGAAGAACTCACACTTGGAGAGCTTTCCGTAAAGTTGCTCCTTCCTGAGAATCTCTAGCACTATCCTCAAATGCTCCTCGTGCTCCTCCTCTGTCTTAGAATATATCAAGATGTCGTCAATGAACACCACCACAAACTGATCCAGATACTGGTGGAATACCTTGTTCATAAGGTTCATAAATACTGCTGGTGCATTGGTTAGCCCAAACGGCATAACCAAAAACTCAAATTGCCCGTACCGCGTCCTGAAAGCGGTCTTGGGAATATCCTCCCCCTTCACCTTCACCTGGTGATATCTCGACCTCAGATCAATCTTGGAAAATACCCGAGCTCCGCTCAACTGGTCAAAAAGATCGTCGATCCACGACAGTGGGTATTTGTTCTTGATCGTGAGGTTGTTGAGTGTCCTATAGTCAATACACATCCGTACTGACCCATCCTTCTTCGGCACAAACAACACTAGTGCACCCCATGGCGACGAACTCGAGCGGATGAAGCCCTTGTCCTGTAGCTCATCCACCTGCTTCTTCAACTCCACCAGCTCACTGTTGTTCACCCGATAGACATGCTGAGAGATGGTTTTCGCTCCTGGAACCAAGTCTATCGAGAACTCTATGTCTTTGTCTGGTGGCAATCCCGGCAACTCCTCTGGGAAAACATCTATATACTCTGCTATCATGGGGTGTGGAATCGCCTGCTCCTCGACCGAGACTTCACAGAAAACTCCGCTGCTCTGCTCTGCCTGACGTCTGGAGTACTCGAACTCTGGCTCCCACGGCGCTCTGAAGAGAACTCTACCCCCTCTGTAATCAATGCTGGCGTGGTGCCTGCTCAACCAATCCATGCCTAGTACTATATCGTAGTTTGACAGTGGCATTACGAGCAGGCTCACCTCCAACTCACGGCCTCCCAAAACTACTCTCTGACCCTTACAAACATCACTCATGAGGATATTGCCACCCCCGGTCGTGATCTTGTAAGTCCTAGGCAATGATTCAGCTATGATACCGTGTCTAATCGTAAAAGATACTGATATGAAGCTATGCGAAGCACCGAAATCGAATAATGCAAAAGCTGGACTAGAGTCGAGAAGAATCGAACCTGCGATCAGCTCTCCTATGGCCTCCGTATCCTCTGCTGCCATGGCGAATCCTTGCCCCTGCTGGCCTCCCCTGGCCTGCTGCTGGTGCTGGACGAACCTTTGCTGCTGCGTCTGTAGGGCTGGTCCCCTCTGCTGGCCTGCTAGAGCCCTGGCTCCTCCTCCCTGGCCTGCTCGTGCTATGCGGTACTCCCTCATCTGGTGGTCTGCTGAACCACACACCAGGCACTGGCCCAGCCTCTTCCGGTACACATTGAAGACGTTCCCAGGCTTTTTGCAGTAGGCACAAGTAACACCCTGTCTCTGACCCTGCTGGTGCTGTCTCGGCTGCTGCTACTGATGAACTGGCCTCTGCTGGATCGGCTGCAGCTAGAACTGCCTCAGCTGCTGGTACTGAAATTGGGGCCTCTTGGCCTGGCCTCTGCTGCTGCTGCCCCCAACTGGGTCTTGCCCCCTCTTGAGCCTAAGCTCAAGATCATCCTCTGCCAACAAGGTTCCCGTCAAGATCTCCTCGAATGTGGCATCCCTGTTGCCCTTGGTCAAGGACTTGACCTCCTTGATTAGACCCTTTCGGAACCTTTGGGCCTTCGTCGTCTCGCTCAAGCCCTCTACGAACCTGCCGAGGTGGCCGAACTCTCCAGCGTACTCTTCCACTGAAAGGCACCCCTGGACTAGGCTCTCGAACTGCGACTCCAAGGCTCTGAGTGCTGAATCTGGGAAGAACTTCTTCTTGAAGAAGCCCTTGAACTGCTCCCAAGTCTACCCAGCTACCCCCACCCTGGGGTCTGATTGATACCAGGTGTGAGCAAGATCTCGCATCCGGCTAGCTGCGGCCTCAATCTGGAGATCTGCTGGTATCTAGGCCAGGCGGAAGATCTCCTCTATATGCTCGATCCACTCATCAGCATATAGTATCCCCTCTGTCCCCAGAAAGTCTCTGGGGCTTATCTTCTGAACCTGCTCTATCCATGGTGTCCTCGGCTGATGGACCACTGGTCGAGCTGCAACTGTCGTAAGGGCCAACTCCATGCCCCTGTCCTGTCAAGCCAGCTGCCGGTCCATGAACTGCTGGAAGTATGCGAACATCTGCACTGCATCCACGTATCCTGTAGGCGACGGCTGGTGGAAGTGCTCCTCTGTGATGACTGGGTCATGCCTCCGAGCCGGTGAAAGCATACCCCCTGCTGCTGCAGCCGAGGTCTCAATACGAGCAGAGATGGCAGGAGCTGCAGTCCCCTGGCCCTGCTGTACTGGCTGAGAGATAGCAGTCCCCTCTATAGCATCCCTATGAATGGTATGCTACGATCGAGTCTCTAGCATCCTGAAGATAGACAAACAAGAGTATCAATTTCTGAGAAAGAAGCGATATAACAAAGGCGGACAATTAAAATTCAAAAGGATCAGCTGACAATAAGGATTTAGATGGCAATAAAAGAATTTTTTCTAAAGTGATTGAGTACCTTAAAAATTAATGTCCTATATCCTACTGCAGGCTGTAGTGTTACTCTAATTCGAATACCACTACACTTCTAGTCTAGACCTGCATGGGCCACCACTAAAAATGTGTCACGAACCGTACCCTAGAGTAAGGGCACAAGACGTGGGTACGTCCAGCCTACGCTGCAGTGTCGGCGGTTGAACGCTGTCCTAGGTCAACTTACATCTAACAATTTAATACTAAGCAGTTTATACTCCCTGAATGGGGGTGACATAGCAGTAAATGAACTCAATCACAACTAAGGAAGAAGAAAGCACGATATGATATAGAACTCAAGGAAATACAGAAGATAAAATAGTCTAAGATAATATCCCAACAAATATCCAGAGTACAAATCTCAGCTACTGAATATGAAAGAATATACAACTCAAAATCTCAGAACAGAAGTAAAATCTAGCTAAACAGTCTCAAGACAACATAAAATAAGATAAGGCCTAACTAAGCTAGTCTAGGCAATGGGGGTGATGTCCTCAGCTATAGCTGGGTCCTCATGAGAGTCCAGATCGCAAGTGTCGTCTAGTGCTGCCCCGTAGAAGGTATCCACACAGGCCTCCTCCTCGTCCTCTGTAATATTTTCAACAGGTCCAGTCAGGACAGGAGCGAGTACAGTATATCTCAACAGTTTATAGCAGGTTAGAAAATATAATCATGCAGTAAAGTAAGATATAGGTACTGAAGGAAATGCAGTATGTAAACAGAGAGAGAACTGTAATAGAAATATCTACTATAAATAGAGACTAACAGTGGCTAGTGAGTCAGAGTACAATATAGACATGTAAATGGCATAGAACATTCTGATGAGACACTATAGAAAGATTCTGATGAGATACTACTTGGATAGTATTCACATATCTATTTCTACTCTCCCGTACCCCCAATCAATACACAAGGATCCAACCAGGTTATGTTATGATTCCATGCAAAGGCCCCCGAAGGGTGATACATGGATGTCCCATAAATGGGGATTCTAGGAGATTCTAGGATACCCAGTAAATGGGATAAGGATTCTAGAAGACTCTGTGATCATAAGAGTATATGTCACAAGTGATCAAAGAACCAATGAAGCATAGTGATACGCCATGTAAGTGAAATGCACAGAACATGTAGTACCCGATGCTCCCTAAGGATAACATCTCAAGAAGGATCCATATAGTACCAATCCGTGTGACCAACATGACAGTAACAAGTAAAGTAATTTAATACAGGAAATAATTCTAAGCAGAATATGAAATGATCAGAGAATGTACTCGCCTGGTATCTGAGTGTCCAACTGAAAAGTACTGTCCGAGGAGTGGTGCCTGGCTCCTATTTAGAACGGCACAAGTCACAACAAGTCCAGAATGGTAAAGATAAGCACTACAATGCATTCTACATGAGTCTAGGTCAAACTAGGCCAAAGTCAACTCTTGGTCAACACTGGTCAACCAAGAAGTCAAACTTAGGTTAACTATGGTCAAACTAGGTCTAACAAGTCCAAACTAGGTCAAACAAGTCATTCTAGGTCTAACTAGCCCAAAGTAGTCTAAATAAGGCTAAACAAGTCTAATCTAGACTCTCTAGTCAAACAGACACACACAGGCCATAGGCTATATCATGCCTATACGCCAACCCATAATACATGACTACATGACATTACCTATATCTAAAATACTACACATATTGATATATTTACCTAATCTAATACATAACACATGTATATATATTACATATATATAGTAAACACACATACACATATATATATAATACATATATTTAGTTTAGGAAAAATAGGAGATAGAGAGTGTGAGAGTGTGAACTGTGAGTGAGAGTATGAGGGTGGGACTGTCCCTGTGTGACAGGAACTTAGGTGTGTGTGTGTACATGAATGCTTGTGTGTGTGTGTAGGGTAAATGAAGGGAACAGAGGTTAAAGGAAGAGTAAAATTCTAAAATCATAATGTGTGTGTAATGTGTAGAGAAATGTATGTGTATAGGAAAATCAGAAAATCAGTGAAGGGTGTGTGTGTTCCAGGAAGACCTGTGTGTTCCAGTGTGTGTGTGTTAAGCAATTGACAGGAATGAATGGCAAGAGCATGTCTGAAATAGTGTGTGTGTTGGTATGGATACTGTGTGTGTACAGTCCAATATGGACTGCAAAACAGTGAGCAGTGAGGCTGGAAAAATAATATTCAGAGAAGGGAAGCCAATGCTTGACAGTTCAATAATGCAATTTCAAACACTCCCATAATCCTCAGTCAAATGGAATACTAATCAATTGATAAACTCAAACTATCAACCCACAACAACCCAAATCAATCTCAGGTTGAACAACGCAGGTTTCATCTATTTGAAATAACCAAACAACATCACTTTAGTTATTAGGGAAAACTACTAAGTGGTTTGAAAAGAAAAAGAGATCATTCAGTCCCAAAACATTGAATCCCACACAATTGCTCAAATCTCATTCACATCCCACAAAACTAATTGAATTGAAAAACTAAGGCAAATAGGAACTATCAAACCTGTGGGGGGTAATTAGTTAGTAGAACAACATTAAAACTGGGATTTAAGTTAGGAATTTCAGGAAAGAATCAGTGTATCCTATAGGTATCAGAAATTACACAGAATTTCCCAAATTCGAATCCAGTTACCCTCAAAGAAACAATCCTAATATGAAACTCTAATCTAAAATAGTTTATACAAGATATATACGATCTAAATAGCAAATAAAATCATGATTTAAACTAATTAAAATGGAAATTTAAACACAGGAATATAAACTGGACAGTGTGGAGAAAACAGTGTCGTGCACGTGTTCATTGAGCTCGTGCCCGTGACACGACACGACACAGACCCTGTGCTCGTATCCCAGTGTCGAGTGTATCTAGGGCTAGGACTAGGGTACCCTGAATTGTGTCCTCGACGTGTCTCGAGGAGATACGAGCAGCGTATCAGTGAAGAATAAAAATCGACTGAACCTGTCAGTCCGACCAATGCAACGAAGATTACTCTCTCGACACGCCACGTGGGCCCCTGAGACTTGACACGTGGCATGTCAGTTACTGCCCCATGGGGTGTGTCGAACCCCGTGTCCAGTGGCCGCGTGTCGTGTCCGGTACATCCCCCGAACAGCAGGGCAGGCAGTCCCGAGCGCGCGCGAACGTGTCCCCGTGTCCAAACAGACACGATACCAGACCAAAATCACCTCAGTCAATCACGAATGTGTAAGCGACAACAAAATAATAATTTCTATTTAAATATAATTCAAAAATCAATACAAAATGCCCATTGAGGCATTTCCACAAACACTTGTGCACAGTCACTGATACGTGTCTGAAAAGCTCCTACAGAATCAGGACACCTAGGGCTAGGTGTTAATGCAAGAAAACCTTAGTTTTAATGAGGGAATAGGATTTTACCTCTATGTGTTCTTCCACACAATAGGTCTTCAAAATGAACCTCCAAAAGCTCATCCAATTCCTTCAAATTGTTCCAAACCTGTGATGTGACTCCACAAACAGTAGAGGAACAGTATTTAGAGTGCTATGGAGGAAATCCTAATGAAAATAGACCTATATTGAATGATCTATGGAGAAATGAAGTGTAGGCTCACCTTGTCTTGAGAAAAGAATGATAAACTATTGGAAGGAGGCTCAAATCCCCAAAATGATATTATATAGGCAAGGGGGACAAGCCTTGGCCGGCCACTAGGTTAGGTTAGGGTTTCTAGGTTGCATCCTAGGGCTAGGAATGCATCAAGGATAAGGAGTGGCCTAGATTCTAGGGCTCTTTCCTAGTCTCTTAGCAAATCACTCTATCTAACTAAACTTGACTTAAACTTATGTAACCAATACTAACTAAAACCCAAGTGACTAACTAGACTAGCTATGACTAATCTAGGTTAGGTCCAATCTAGGTTAGGCTAACCAAAACCACATGGCAATCAATGAACTAGGATTTAATCACACTATTTAAATAAATCATTTAAAATTCCTAATAAGATATATTAAATTCAAATAAATTCTAATAAATTCAAATAATCCCAAAAATAACAAAAATACCCTCAAACTAGAAATGTGGTAGTGACAGTCTCGCCATCGCCCTCGACCTCGACGTGGGCCTCGGCCTTGGCCTGTTCCTCAGTAGTGGGGTCGACCTCTAGAATACTCGACGGTATTGGCTGCGTAGAAGAAGAAGGCCCTAGTCTCGAACTGCTAGAGCCGGGTATGGAGACACTGCCGGCGACTAGACCGCTAGTGTATACTGGAGTGCGGGGGGATGAGGAGTCGGTAGGGGTGGTAGATGGAGACTGTTGGGGTCGTCGACTCCCACCAGCACCGGAACCAAATGATCCACGTCGAGTCATATCTAAAACAATACAGAAGTATACCATACGACATCTTAAAAAAATAAAAGTATACAATACTACATCTGAAAATATCGCTAAGTAAACCATACTATATCTGGAAAAAAAACAAAAGTAAACCATACTACATCTGAAAATGTCGCTTATTAACGTCGCTAAAACAAAAGTAAACCATACTACATCAGAAAAAAACAAAAGTAAACCATACTACATCTAAAAATTAAACATATTCAATCCTCTTCTGAAAATTCATCTTGTTCCGATTCCTCTTCCTCTTCCTCTTCCTCTTCCTCTTCACTTCTATCAACTTCCTCTTCCTCTTCTGATACTTCTACCTCTTCCAATTGATGAAACATGTCATAAAAAACTTCTGTTGTGTCCACATCGACAATATTTGTAATAAGAGGTAGTTTGTCTTCCTGATAAGCTATCTCGTCGACATCGAAGGTATTCCGAGCTTTAGTCTTATAGACTGCCCACCAATCTGATCTCCCGGCTCCTCGTTTTGGATAGCTGGTAAAGTAAACTAGCTGAGCCTGGCTTGCTAGAACAAACGGCTCATAAGCTTGATATCGACGGCAATAATTTATGTCAACAAGACCATGTTTGTCAACTCTCCAACCTCGACCTTGGATCGGATCGAACCGGTCACATCTGAACAAGACGATCTTACAAGGTTCTATAGCATAATTATATGTCAGTTCCACAATCTCCCGTAAGACGCCAAAGAAGTTATTTCCTGGTATCGAGATACTACATACTAAAACGAATATACTACATACTATATACTACGGTCGTCACTCGGGACCATTCCTATGAGTCAGGACCATTCCTACTACATACTACATACTAAAACGAATAAACTTCAAAACTAAAACGAATATACTACAAACTAAAACGAATATACTATATACTATGGCCGTGACTCGGGACCATTCCTATGAGTATCAGGATCAAGGAAACTACGTGTTACAAATATCGGCACTATCGGTACGTGTTACAAATATCGGCACTATCGTGTTAAAAATTAACCAACCAACAAAACTACGTGTTACAAATATCGGCACTATCGGTACGTGGTTCCGAATCGGAGTATCACATTTTTCGGTGTCGAAAAACAAATAACTATTACTAAATTATCAGATTTTTCGGCACTATCGGTGCCCCTGACCTAGCCCCCCCCCCCCCCCCCCCCCCGCACCCCTCCCCCCCTACACCACCCCTAACCCCAACCCGAACCCTATCCCTAACCCCTCCCCCACCAGCCCCCCCTCCCCTCTCCAGCCCCCCAAACCCTATACCACCCCTAACCCTAACCCGAACCCAATCCCCAACCCCTCCACCACCATCCCCCCTCCCCTCCCAAGCCCCCCCGCCCTCACCCCCTAGCTACCCTCATCCTCCCCCACCCCTCACCCCTAACCCGAACCCTAACCCTCCCCTTCCACTAGCCCCCCTCCTCACCCCCAGCCGCCCTCACCCCCCTGCCCTACCCCCCAGCCACCCCCAACCATTCCTCACCCCCAACCACCCGTATGCCCCTGCCTCTCCCCCCGAACCACCAGCACCCTCCAACCACCAACAACAAATAGAGAGAGAGAGGGAGTCACGTACCAGAGGAGAGTCGTCGGAGAGAGTAAAGTCGTCGGAGAGAGTGAAGTCGCCGGAGAGAGTGAGGGCGAGAGCGAGAGCGCCGGAGAGAGTGAGAGTGAGAGAGAGAGCGCCGGAGGAAGAGAGTGAGAGAGTAAAATGGATAGGGGAAATGAATCGGGGAAGGAATTTAATTTAGTTAGAATTTAGCGAGATTATTATTAACGTCGCTAAATCAGTCGCAATTAGCGACGTTCTACGATGTTTCGTGACGACTAGCTCACGTAACTAATATACATTGTTGTCACGTCGCTATTTGCGTCGCTAGTAGCGACGGTTACCGACATTTTATTTATACGTCGCTAATGTCCACAATTTAGTGACGTTTTGCTAACGTTGCTAAATTTACGTCGTCAATTAAGCAGATTTTAGTAGTGTCTTCTTGGACTTCTCGCACTGTAGAAGACTTTGGACTTCTGAAATAAGATCCCTTGGAATACACATGTCCTAAGCTATTTATAGTCATTCTTACTTGTATTGGCTATACGTACGTGAAATATGCAATATGTACTATGTTTACCCTTGTGTGCATGAAACTAGGTAGAAACACACAGTTTTCTGCCTTCTGTGCATATAAACACTGTTCTGCGCATGTAACTAAAATATTCAATGCGTATAAGTTATAGATCTGAATGCATGCGCATGTCCGGTCTACTTAACACGTGGCATCTATTACAAGAACTTCAGCGCACAACTTGGTCTTTAAATGATTGTGCATGTCACAGATCTGAACGCTTGCGCATGTCACAAACTATGAGACATGTGACATCCTTTACAGGAATGACCACTTCAAACTTCAAAATGTATGCACATTTATAAGTATTAAATGTGCATGACCTCCTCAAATTTGTAATTGTCAATTGCTCATAGACTTCTACTCATAACAACAAAGTTCATTATCTCTGGCATGTCTTTTTGGCGCATAGAACACAGCTTCTTGTATGTGAATGAGTTTAAAAGTTCACTCACTTTGGTGCATGGCTTATAGAGAATGACGCATATAATTTTGCATATATCCTAAACTTCACAGACTTTAGCGCATAAAAACTCTGTGCATGAGGTTTCTTCACTGTGCAAGACTGTTGCTCATAATATGGAGAAGCTTTCTTTGTTCTGCGCATAAGGCTTCATGTAACCTCTGCGCATAAGATTGTCTACACATAGGACTTCCGTGCATGGGAATCCTGAGCATGGATTTGAAAATTTACATGCTTCTAGAGACACATTTATGCTTAATGATACAAATATATTATGTCATGTGACTGATCCTAGGGAAATATTAGAAAGATCATATATTGTTGTTTGCACTCACTAATTCAACGTGTTGATTTGGTGGTGTCGACAATAGGCCAATCACCAGTACATATGTACTAACCTCCCCAGTTGATCTTCTAAGGTTTGGAGTTTTCTTGGACGTGCTGAGGCATTGGAGCTCGGTTGGCAACATGTAGCAATTCGGTAAAGGGATGATTTCTAGGTATATAAAGGACATAACACATGGAACATCTTCATTTGTATTGTTTTTGAGTTGTAAGTCTAACGGTAATTTGTATTATATTTAGAGAGAGAGCATGTAATCAAATTATTCTTGGCTTTGAGCTATTGTAATTCTGCTACTATTATGAATAAAGAGATTAAATTTTGTATATTGTGTGTTGATTCAACTTTCTGCTTAGTATTCCTGCTGTAATAACTTTGTATCTTAGATTATTATATTGGCCGTTTTGGTGCTTATCTTGTACAAGTATAATTTATACTTGTACGACATCATACCCAGTGATAACTTTTGGTCCTACTGAATCGGGATTTGATATGCTGGTATTAGAGCACGGCTTTACATCCTTGGACTCTCAATTGACTTCCTTTAACTCTGAGTTGCTTCCGTAATCAAAATCTTTTGACTCGCTCGATGTTTTGCTGGATATTCCAAACAATAAGTCAACATATGTTATGAATCTCATATGGGTACTTTGTTGACCATGAATAGCTTTGAAGAGCAGCTTTAAATATTTTGAGTTGAGTGTGTGGCAAAATATTTGGTTGTGAGTAGGTAGTGCGTTAAATATTTGGAAGAAGGATATCATGGATTTTGATAATTAAGTTGGATACAGGATGAGCAGCAGACTATTGCTAGATTACTGTGGCATGATTTGAGTATTATTAATACGAGTATTAGAGGAAGTATGCTTGTATTTTAGTATTTGTCGAGTAGTTGGGATTGGATATTATGTTTATGATCGTTGGGATCACCGTGGTATGGCTTGTCCGGAAGGGATGTTGATTCAGTATATGGATGATGGATTGATTGAGTGAAGAATGACTTAGATCCCTGAGTGGTGTGTTGGGTAGCCCTAGTGGTTTGCTGGATTTTATGATTTGGGTCTATCATCTATGGATAGGGTGGTACGAAGTCTTAGTTTACAGTTGTGCATGTTAAACGAGTTTGACATGAGAGAATAAAATAAATTGAATGAGAGAATAAAAGAGATTATCTGCTCGGGTTGAGGGTTAAGAGAGTTAAGCAAGGGAAGTTAAATGAGAGGAAATAAAAACTATGCTTGGTTTGAATGTGGGGTTTAGAAAGGGGGTTATAGAGGGTTAAGTGAGGATTTGTTTAACCCTTTTTTGTCTTTTTTTCTACTCCCCAGATCGGAGGGTTAACGAGGGGGATTGAGGAGTTTTGTTAAAAAGTTATAGATACCACTTATTTGTTCTATAAAATATCATAACTTTTTTCTTCAGTTTTTCTTGATTTTAACATGTTGCTCCGTAGCTTCCTTATTTCTGAAATTTTTTAAATTCTAATTAAATTACAATCAAATTAAATTTTATGATATATGTAACAAGGGTATTTTGGTAACTATTATATTCTTTATTAATCCTTCTCTTACTTAAAATCTCTAATCCAAGCAATAGTTATTAAAAATATCTCACTTAACTCTCCCTCCAATCCAATCAAGGTTATATGAATTGACAATACTCCTCCTCACTTAACTTTCCTTCACATAACCCCACTTAACTCTGCTTATTTTTCCCTCAATCCAATCAGACCCTAAGGGTTTTATAAATCCTCTGGAATGAATCGCAATTGTTAGGTGAAAATATAATGGCTCACAAACACAAGTAGACTATACTGCTGGCAGAATCCTCACAGGCGGTATTACCAGTAGTATACTCTTAGCATACCAAAATTAAGATAAACCCTAATTTCATGGGACTATTCTTTGCATGGGTCATAGCCGTGGTACATGATAGTTCCATGGGTCTCGACAAGTTACTGAAACTCTACAAGTTAGCACAATTTTTGATAAAAATCTAATAATCCTTATTTGTTGCATAAGTCTTTAATAGCATCTTGAAAACTAGAGTATCATACGAGATTGCTCATACGATCCCCGATGCACGTGAAATGAGAAAACCTTAAAAGAAAAATAAATTTGTCTCTGCCATCACGACATAATATCGATAGTCATGGACACAAATTGCAAAAATCCATATTTTGACCATGTTATCAAAATAACAAAAATTGAGAAATACGATAAAAGACAATATATGTGCATATTCGTATAAGGATATTGATATAGTGAATCGAGCCTCAAAGCACTTAGGTTGGAGCATTGATAAATGAGAAGTATTTTTTCATCTGCCATCAAGTACCTCCACTATGAGCTTCAATGTGTTAAAACTTTGATGGATGAGAAATATTGTGTCATTTGCTGCAAAGCATCCATCCTCTCAAGGTGGTGTGGCGTATTATGGCATCTCTCACACACCCATTTTTTCTTACTAGGATTTTTGCTACGCTTTCAAATCCCACGTGAATCCCCAGAAGGATACATGCATGGCAAATACAATGAGTGAGAGCCTCCTTCAGCTACCTATCTCCATCAGCAAGGGACTACATGTTAGATAAATATAATTTTTCTTGTTGAAATATGCAAAGAAAATAAATATAAATTAATGTTACCGACCTCCGGAGAAGTGTGCATGAAGCACTGCCCTAAGAGTTGATCTGGGTCTATGTATAGACTTTTTTCGAATGCTTATAGCGGTAAAACCTCTGCTCTACCGGCATTCCGTCATCGTACACAACTCGAAGAGATTGACCCAGACTTAGTCCTTGCCTAGAACACAAAAATGATGGACAGAAATATTAAAAGAGAGAAAAAGATTTTTATGAATGAAAGATTTTCATGTCATTATGATTTTTGAAGAGGAGAATGGAGATCTCTTTTCATACTCCAACAACATAGAAAAGAGTGAAATATATTGGTTTAAGGAATTTGATGGAGAGTTAAAACACTTAATTAATAGAAATTTAGGGCTAATAATATAGTCATTAGGGAATGATAAATAGACCATATCAATGTTGAAAACGGCCAAGGATTAAGTGCAAAATAATGAGGTTTGTAAATTGGCTTTTTCCACCAATAACAACAATCTCCCCAAAAAACTAAGTTTCGAAACCAAAGATAACAATATTCAAAAGAAAGATGAAGAATTTTTGGGCAATTATATACTATGCATAGATGATATGGACTACAGCCTTGAATCTTATTTAGTAACTATTATCTTTATTTGAGGAAGTGCGTGATGGACTATGCCTTGAATCAAGCTTCTTAAACCAGATTCAGATAATAACACACATAATATGCCAGAGGTTCTTGGGTCTACGGATGGCGCTTTTAATTAGCATTGCACATTTTTTTCATATTCATGAGAGTTATCTAGAATACCCCTATCCTATAGTCGCGGCCTTCACAACCTCTCATATAAGTAGGTCCTTAAGGGTTGCTGATAGGAGTCAGCCCTGCATATCATGCTTGGACCTATTAAGAGTTAAAACTCATCCTAACCATATCACACTGGAACACTGTCACCATAGGGATGGGGTATACATATACAACATTGTACAACCTCTTGGACATTATTTTTAAGAGAATTTAGTCTCAAAGGTCAGTGTTCAATAATAGTCACCTAAGTCCAGCTTGTTTCTACCCCCATTGAATCGACTTCTTGGGATCTCCAGTCAGACTCGGTTGGGTTGCCACTGCTGGTGACTTACTATGGGCTTAACCCCATCCCCCTCGTTGATACTAGGATTAATTTTCTAGAAAAACCCTTCGTCAAAAGTAAACAGACTCTTCATCATGAGATCTATAAAGTTATGTTATGACTTTATAGTCGAGAACCAAAATTTTGCCTTTTAGGCTCTTTTATTGTCTTGAAATGTAGCTGTAGGTACCTTTTAGTCTTAGAATTCACAAGACCATACTACTTTAGAACAAGATGTGACTGAATATAATATTTCAGAGTATGTAGTACTTTTAGCTATGATAGATTTGTTACATAAACCTCAAGAGATGACAACTCCTCATAAAGTAAAAATTTATCCATAAATGGATTAGATGTCATATGAGTCAGTTACCCAATTTGTATTTGAATGATCTTCTACGACATAAGAGTATCTAATATGATACAATTTATAGTCTAGACTCTCTTGAAAGTATTCTTTCTAATATATAACAGAATAATTGACTGATTTAGTTACTTTCTAAATTGATTTGGTGACATCATAATTATTTAACAAATATGTGGTTTCACTAATTGTTGATATAAACCTTAGGATAGTAAGCCAAAACTTATCTGACTCTATCACCCCTTAAAGTAAGATAAGTAACTTTCCACCTTGGCTCTAAAGATTTATCTTTACATGCCATGTTTACAAAAAAAATGATAATCTAAAGTACTAGAATAATACACTACATAAAAAAAGGTTTTTCTTGACGGCTTTTTCCCGTCAAGAAATGGGTATCTTGATGGTTGCAGATCCGTCAAGTAGGACGGAGTCAAGAAAAGACCCCCTTTTTCTTGACGGTCGTTGGCAGGACTTTTCTTGATGGTTTTTTGACGTCATATGAAGTAGTTTTCTTGACCGTTTGTAGCCGTCAAGATAGCAGTTTTTAGAAACTGTCAACATTGGTGAAAATTTTTCTTGACTTAGGCCTAGAAGGCGGCTATTAGCCGTCAAGAAAACCTTTTTTTTGACAGGTAAAAACCATCAAGAAAAAGCTAAATTTTGTATAACAAATTTATTATTTATAATTATATATTATATATCGAACACGCATGCTATCAATATAATCCAGAAGCTCACATACATCAAAGAACTATAAATACACAATTTTATATTAATAAACGTGTTCATACACCACAAACATCCAATACATCCAACTAGAAGCATCCAACCAAAGTATATGGTTTTCGTACAACATCTTAAACATCAAAAAACTATATTTATACAAGTAATCCAAAATATATAGCGAACCCGGAGCACATCCCTCCCATCTGCGTACAACTTTCCTGCATGTAGTTCCTGAGAACAAGAGAATAGATTTAATGATTATGTGTACATATTTGTGCAACTGATATCAACTGAGAACAAAAAGTTCTAATTTTTTTTAGCATATATCAACTGATAACAAGATTCATATATTATGGACATCAACTGAGAACAAGATCCACCGCCAACTACCTGTAGCATGATTTGTTAGATTCTTTTTCCAGGTTTGTTTAAACATGTGCAAACACTATAAAGACTCAACAGCCTATCAAATGCACAATCTTCCATTTGTTCCACAAAAACTTACTCCACCAATACTTTGTGCTCTTTCCTCACTAGGAAACTATGCAGAGGCAGTCTCACAACACAAACACGTGAAAATGTAGTATAACCCAAAAAATCTATATATATATATATATATATATATATATATATATATATATATATATATATATATTACTGATGTAAAAAACACTGATGTAAAAAAACAACGTTTCCAAACTTTAAAGGCATTTTTTTGTTAAGGGCATCAAATTGAAAGGTTTCTATATTTAAAGAATACAACCTTACTTCCAGAAACAGTACGAATTGGATTAGTTGATTAACATAACACTTCATGCCCATTGAAATTCTAATGTTCTAATAAGGAACATGTGCATCTTGGAATAAACAAATTACATCTCCTTATAGATGTGTCCAATGTTCTAATATTCCTTTGAAATTATTTAAGTTAGTTAAATACTGTTGTGAAAAAACAAGATTTCCAAACTTTTCAAAGACATTTTTTGTTCAGGGCATCAAATCAAAAGGTCTTGCGTATTTAAAGAAGACAATGTAAGCTCCATAAAGCTTAGGAATTAGATAAGTTGGTTAACTTCGTACCCATTGAAATTCTAATTAAATGAACTCTTGGCCTTCACACTGAGATTAAACACAGTTAAAGGAGAGATCCATCAACTACAATCCAACCACATCCAAGTGCCAGAGAATTTATTTTTTCTTCTAGTTCAATGTACATGGAATTGTTGGCCAGTTCAATATATCAAGTTTCAAATATAAGTTTCTCAAAAGAAGAAGAATATATTCAAAATTCTACATGTTACCAGTATCTAGTTTATAATCAAAGAGAAGTCTTGAATGTAGATATATGTAGTTATGAGCCTTCCTATAATTGTTCTAAATTCTACATTTTAGCCTATTCTCTCAAAGACTTTTTATGAATAAATTCCTTGCTCATCCCAATAAATACAAAGTTAAAGATATTTGACAAACAAATCATACATCACTTTTGATATCAACAAGAACCCTGGAAGAAAATAATTTCTTTTCTTCATCTTCGCTCTTCTCCTCCCCCGTGACCTGCCTCAAACATAGGAAAGTCCAGCTTCAGATGTACCAACACAGGAAAAAAAAAGGATATAAAGAGAGGATGGATTTAGAATTCAGTACTTCGAACTACAATTATCCTGGTATGAAATTAGAATTTAGTACTTTGAAATGTAATTATCTTCTCATATAAAAGGTTCCGATCTTCTAACATTACATTTTTTATATTTGCTTATATTGTTGCCTATCTTGAATCAAGCAGTTTAGTAAATTAGTGTTCAAGAAATTGTAGTCTGTCGCGTCATACCATTAGATTTGGGAAAACAGAAGTGTCCATAGCATTTTCGAAGAAGAAGTTGTGTCCCATGCTTGCAGTATACATTAGAGGATCCATTGTCAAACTCAACAAGAAACATCAGATAAATAATAGAGGTGGGTGCTAAGAAATTTCCTCTCATGATGAAAGTTTGAACTTAGAAATGTGAGATGCAACTATCTTCATGCATGTGTCTTGATGCAGTGGAGGAAATATTAATCAAAGCTTCAGAAATAGAAAGTATTTCATTTCAAGAAAAAATTGTGGAAGCTAGAGTATTAATTGCTAGAAACATGGAAGTTGAGTTGAATTTCTAGTAAGAATGCCCAAAGTAACAACTAAATCTAACACTTAAAAAAATATTTATTACATATGGTAGTAGGAATAAACTTATGAAATAGCTCATCGCACCTCCTCTTGGCCAACCCTTCGGAAGAATTGTGATCGTCTAGATCGACCATCACCATTGAACAATCTAGGCCATCAACCGTTGTACCGTGATAGACTCCGGAGAAAAAGTATAAATTGAAAAAATTCTGGCATATTAAATTAGGAAATTGATATTATCCTACTATTAGAGCATTTGATCAAGCACGTTAAGGGCGCAGGATTTCGAGTCCATGTGAGCATATCAATAGATCTACCTGTGCTGCACGACACGATTGAACCTCTCACCGTCTGCCGAACCCAACATCTAAGGGAGAGGAGAGGGGTTTTTCCTAAGGGAGAGGAGGGAGAGAGGTTTTCTCTGAGGAAGATGAAGGAGGGGTGGCGGAGGAGGGAGAGGGGACCACGTGGATGAGATGGAGTCGACCTCCATCGTTGGGAGGTCGCCGGAGTCGACCATAGGAAAAACCAGGGTTAGGGTTTCTCTCTTAGGGAGAAGAAAGAGGATGTCCTTCACGAGCACCACCAGCAGCTCAACGCTCGCGACCTCCTTTGCGAGCACCACCAGCTCCTCCGCCAGGGTCTTCTTGCTCCCTTCTACTCCATCTACACCCCCAAAGTAAAATTTTAGCTCCAGGAATTAAAATTCCCAAAATCAAACCAAAACCCTAACCCAAGAAATTACCTGAACCCGGTCCGGAGGCCCTCGAGCCCGACGAGTTCATCCCTGAATCCTCCCAGAGCCGCTAATACCTCGTCCGAGCGGGCGGCGTAGGAGTGGATGGAGTCGGAGATACGATGACTGAGATCAGAGAGCGTCGACACCTTGAGATTCGCGTACCAGCTCCGACTCGACGGCCCGGGATCGGAGCCGCTGGCAGCGAGGGCCGGAGTAGAGAGCCGGGACGGGGATCCATTGAGCGTTGGTGTCGATGGAGAGGGGTTGTGGGGGTTCTCTGGAGTGAGCCAGAGCGTCCATGAAGGGAAGAGGAGAAGTTGAAGAGGGAGGAACTGGTGGAGAGGGAGGAGGATGAGGGAGATGAAAGAACCCCTTCGAGGTTTTTTTAATGGGATCGGGAGTTTCACTCTATGGGAGCAGCTTTTGAGGTTTTACGCAACCGTCAACATAGATGATACACTCAAAAAAATTTAAAAAAATTACTAAAATGGCAGCTAAAATATGCGCGATAATTTTTTCGCACATGCATTTTTTGATAGTTATCAACAAACCTTCAATATAAAAAATGTTCTTTCTTGACGGATCCTTCGAAACCGTCAACATATATGCTATAAAATTGCTAAAGTGACAAAAAATTTGTCTTCCCTTAACGTAAGCCTAAAACCGTCAAGATAACCACTATTGTTGACGGTTTTCGACGACCGTCAACTTATAAACCGTCAAGAATCATCATTTTTCTTGTAGTGATAGTTTAAGTAATTTTTGCTAATTGACCTTATCAAATCTTTAATTTATCAAGTTTTGATCAACTTGGGTTAGCTATAGGGGTCGGTTTCTAGCTAACGGAGGTCTACAGGAGAACGATTAAATACCGTGTCGCTTAAAACTATTTACGTCCGGTTAACAGAAGGACCTTTTCGGCTTGTACCCAAAATAATCTCAACTTTTTAAAACTTTAGATTTATAGAGATTTACAATATCAATAAACTTTTTAATTTTGACAAAATTGTTTGAACATGTCAAAAAAATTATAATGTCACAGTTTATATGCAAACCAATGCTTGCCTAACATAATTTAAATATTGTGACAGAACAATATTGTCATTTATGTCATACTATAAATTCTAACATTGTGACAATATGGTTAGCTAAGTTTCATGCAAACCGACCTAGAAAAAATATCATATAACATCACTTTAATACAATGATGTATGATACCATAATCATTTCCAAATGATCAGGACTTATTAATAATAATACAAAAGACATGTTATTTTTATACATTATTTAGAGATAGTTTCATTATTCTCACTAAACATTCATTAATATCAGAAAGGTATAGTAAATAACTTTTGTTTTGCATACCTTCACCCTTAGCGTATTCGAGTCTTCCTTAACAAGTCAAAATCTCTAATGTTTCTGGCTTAGAAAGATAACATTACAAAGATCATGTTAAGAATAAGTGAGTACAAAAATAAATTTGTATTACCCTCATCGTGAACATTTTGCTTCTTTTTCAGAAAGTTAAAAATATTTCTAATGATCTTATCTCCAAGAAAATATAATTTAGTTTGTATATTGACAAAAAAAAAGTAACTGAAATGATACACAAACTTTTTAACAGTAACTTTTTCTTTTTTTGTCTACAGCTTCAATCATGCAAGATTTAACAACATATATTTTTATATTTGACAAAAATGTCAACAATGTATTGTGTTAAACTAGTAGACTAAGATAGGTGGGATTTTCATGTCTGTACAAATTATTGTATAAAATGCCTACATAGTAGTATGTATCCTGTAGTATCCATTACTGATTCTAAAATAGTAGTGTCAATCTTGCAAGAGTGCAGGATCGCATCAAATATTATTTTCCAACCATTCAACTGTTACCAGAATTCCTGAGTCCTGCTTGGGTATCTTGTACATTAGGTTGTAATTTTACAAATAGTCAAGGGGGAAAAACTTATAGGATCGAGAAAACACTAAAATACTAGTCCACAACACCTCATTCAAATTAACTTTTGATGGAAATGCCAAAAATAAAATAAACAAAGATAACTAACAAGTTCATCAGTTTGAAATCGAATTTGCAAACATACCCAGTAAATCGGTTGACAGTATATTTTTTTAATAAACTGATCACTTATAAGTACAAATCAATACTTCAATGAACGACACAGATTTCCATATAACCAGCGAATTATATAACATGCCTTTTTCTTTTCTTTCAAGGACATTGATGCACTTTTTATGAAGAAGGTTCATAACAATATATCTAAAAAAACACACAAGATGGATCAAATATGTACAAACATGTTTTAAGAAAAATGGTCTGTTAGTAGATTGAAATTGCAACTACAATTTTAGTCATATTTTAAGAGCAACAAAACTAGCTATATAAATTCACAAAGGAAATCAAAAAATACCAAACTTACTATAAAATTCAAATCATGCAAAAGAAGAAATACCAATACAATAGGATAAAATTCAAGATTATGTTAACATATAATAAAATCAGAGGAGGCGTATGTTGCAAAAATGCAAACTTATTATAGAGCCTTCATGATGCCAATGGTGATGGCAGCAGACTTCAAATTTTCATTTCCAATGAATGCCATAATCAAAACATATTTCTTCATGAATGCTCATAAATTTGTAGTTTTATTAGTCATGAATCATCCAAAGGTGATTACAACTTGTGTATTTACAAACTCTTTACTATGAAGCAATTCGCCCACAGACTATTAATTTGGAAGGAGAAATAAATGAACAAAAACTGGCATCATGGGGAGTTTAATTTTTCCAATGCAAATTAATATATGTCAAATGTGAGTCAGTCGAAGTCTATCTTTTTTTATGCTAGATACAATGATCACTTGTATGATTTATACAACGTATCACCCATACAATCACAAATAAGAATATACAACACCCAACAAGCTAAGTCAATTGTGTTTGTGCATGCATTATTAGTGGTTACTAAAATATATACATAAGCATTTTCAACCAATGATTAGAAGCAATATATGAGAGTTGTGGGACCTAAAAACAACTCAAATGAACTATTTGAGTGACCAATTCAAGAATAAGCATGGCCTGATCCCCAACTTAGCCATAACCAGTTCAACAATAATCATATGGGCATTAAGATATTAACAAATAAATGTTGGTGTATTAAGATATTAACAAATAAATGTTGGTGTATTAAGATATTAACAAATAAATGTAGGTGTTAAAAAAATCATAGTCTTGAGCACATGACTTGTATACAGCAAAAGGCAAAACAAACGTGAAAGATTTTCAAGTGTACTTAGGCTAGCTCGTAATAGCATATATGAGTACCCATAAAATTTAAGTAAAATAACGAGTTTTCATGCTTAATGCAAAAATATGTTCTAAGAATAAGCCAAAATCATAGCTTTCAGAAAAGAAAAAAAAAATTTAAACCTTTCTGAAATAGTGTGATGACACTATGAGAAGAGGTCGCATAAGAGCATAGAATTTTATTTGTACTTAGATAATATCTACTATATCCTGAAATAGTTTGCTTTGAAAATATTTGTATATGTAACAATATGTACTATTGGGAAAATATGGACTAATTTTTGAAAGAGACCATATTAAAATATGAAGCACAATAGAATCACAAGAACATACGATACTGGACATCTTTCTGAGATTTAAAAAACTTTTTTTTAACCTTTTGCTCAACAAATCTAAATTGGTCACATTGCATTGTTGGAATTATTCAATAATTAAGGGGCCACACATGTAAAATTAATTGTGTTTAGGCTATCTAAATAATTAAGCCAAATTAAAGTGGTCTATTTGAAAATTGACTTAAGGGTATAATTGTCATGAAATTAATGTGTAGATACCGGAGATAATTCTAATTTGATGAGGGGCCAAATTAGAAATATCAAAACACATATATATATATATATATATATATATATATATATGTGTGTATTCATTAGGGTTATGGTCCCCAACTCATACGGCCACCAAAGAGAGGGTTTCTCTATTCTCTTCTGTATCCCCATCAACAAAGAGAGGAACAAAGATTTCATCTTTGTTATTAAAGGCTGTAGCGGGTTGGAAGATCAAACCCCAATAAAGAGATGTTCGCTTCAAGATCCATCAAGTCTAGCAATGGATTCAGGTACGCTTTCGCAATTTTATTATGTTCTTCATCTCATGAATCAACAAGCATTAATTTCTAACAAGTGGTATCAGAGCCACCCTTGTTTGATTTATGAGTTTTAAGTTTCAGAATAAATTTTTGTTGTTGTACGAAAATCCTAGATCGCTCGACCAAATTTAATTTAGGTATATGATAGTTCGATCAATTTTTTAAGCTCCATAAAGGAAGAACAAATTAGGTTAGCAGATCCCTACTTTTTTTTTTTGATAATTCGTTTGTGATATTTTATTTAAATTGCCATGATAAAACTTTCAGATAAATGTATGGTTACACGGAAGTTTAAATTACAACTTTTGTTGGTTCTGTTCCGTGCAATCTTCAGTTGGTGCTTCAGTTGGTATTTGATTTAGATGAATTAGCTTTTGGTATATTTCGTCCAAATATTTATATCAATAATTAGGAACAGGTACTTGGCTTACGGGGACACCTGATACATGGCATTGGATGAAGTGCTTGTAGCAATGGCTACTTGCACAAGAATTATCTACATACCAGATAGTAATTGCTTCACCATGCAATAAAATATTAATGGAGTAGGACGCAGCGCGCCCAGTTGGTGTGGTCCGTGTATCCACGGGCGTTCTGTTTATTAGCTAAATTTCCATTAGATAAGGAGCTTTACTTTGATTCTATGGAACTTTATCTTTTTGCTCCTTTTTCTTCCATTAGTAGGATCTAACCTTAATAATTACATCTAGAAATCAAGAATTGTTCTGGTAGTTTGGCCGCATGGCTATAGAAGATATACACGTTGATGCTTATGGGTATTATACTTATAGTTTGGTTGCATGTTTTTTAATACATATAGTTTGAGTTGTTAGATTATTTTATTTTGTCTTTAGTAGATCAATTTTGGTATAATCTTTATAGATTATTTGATGTAATCTATTAATGCATATATTTGGTCTTCTATAGATTATTCTATTTAAAGTAATCTTTATGCATTATTTGATATTATCTTTGGATGCATATCCTCCGTAGATTATTTCATGAATTTGGTTATATTGATAATATCCAATTTTGTCAAATTGAAATTCATGATTATGCTTTTGATTACTTTATTTGAGTAATAATATTATCAATATGCATGTATATAAAGTTTTGGACATGATTCAGTTTTGTAAAATTTAGTCAACATTTAATTTTTTTTGGTGCCTTTTATGACTAGCAATAGTTGTCCAATATTTTAATCATTGAAATAAGATGTCGCCAAAGTGACCTCTCTTGCGTAGATAGTCTATGAGGGATGTTGGATGTTTATGTGTGTACATTCATGCGGGTATTAACCGGCCCAAAGAAAGGTTAATACTTGGCCGAATTGCACACATACTTGTGGTGATAAATGTGTGACAATTATACGGTTTACATGTGAATAATAACCCGATCCAAAGATAGGCTTATTATTTGACATGACTTATTGTCAACGTTTGATCACTACACCAAGAGTACCACTTGCAGTTAATATCACTGTCCAAAGACTTGATATTAATTATGTACTAGGTATCTTGAGATGGGGTTTACCATTATTTGAATTTGTTTGACTATATTTTATGCTTTGGTTATTTGTTAGAGCATGTTTATTTTTGGTTGCTTTGTTCTCTTTACAGTTAATGTTGTTAAAATATCTGCCAATAAGATTTTAATTTTCATGTTTAATGGGATAAACTTTAAGGGCAAAAAGAAATGAATACAGTAGCTGCTAAGGGTCCAGATCAAAAGAAACAATAATATAAAACTAAGGGTTGTTCTTTTGTGATAAAACAGGACACATAACGAAGAAATGTACAAAGTATCACGCATGGCGTATAAAAAAATATACATTTCTAAGTTTGGTCTGTTCTGAGGTTAATTTAGCTTTAGTGCCTAAAAATACGTGGTGGTTAGATTCTGGTGCTACTACCCACATTAGTGTTTATAGACAAGGTTGTCTGAGCTACCGAAGCCAATTGATGGTGAAAGATACATCTATGTGGGTGATGACAAATCGGTAGAAGTGGATGCAATAGGATATTTTAGGTTATTTTTAGGAATTGATTATTATTTGGATTGAATAGACACTTTTATTGTACCGTCTTTTAAACGAAATAGAGTTTCAATTTTCTTAATGGACAAATCTGGTTACCATTGTTCATTTGAAAATAATAAGTTTAGTCTATCTTTAAATTCAAATATTATTGGTAATGGTTCCCTTAAGGTTTATGATAACCTATATTCACTTGAAACTATTGCATCTTACAATAAAATCTTACAAGTGGAGTCATGTGGTACTAAACGCAAAATTAACGATAAATGTTTGTAGCCTCATTATGACATAAGCGATTAGGTCACATCTCTAGAAATAGAGTTGAACGACTTATGTCTGATGAGATTTGGATTTCATTGACTTTATGGACTTTAATGTTAATATTAATGTGTAAAGAAAATACAGACCAAAGTTCAATTATAAGCAGCTACTTTATTGGCTATGCTGACAAATCGAGAGGTTAATAATTATACGGTCTCACATAAAGAATTTTTTTTTTGAGGCGAGAAGTGTAATGGTTTTTGAGGATGTTGAGTTTGGGTGAGAAATAAAGTCAGAATCATTATCTTTGAGAAAGAATCAATTACGATTCCTGTTATCACTTTTGACGATGTGCAGGATTCTATACCTGTCATGATCAAGAAGTGAATTCGGAGCCTCAATAAGATAATATAGAATTACCTCTATAAGTCGTTGTTGAGATACCTTAACAATGACAACGTAGAGGCACCCCATTCAAGATAAGGTAATTATTCCTAAGGAACAAACTCAACAACCTCAAGAACCGGTAACATTAAGATGGTCCACCAAAGAAAGGAGAAATATAATTTCGGATAATATTGTCATATTTCGCTAGGAACGTGAGAAAGACTGAGGATACTGAAAGATGATCTAATCAACTTCCATCAGACCATGGAAAGTTCCAGTTCTCAAAGTGGATTGATATAATAAATAAGGAGTATAAGTCCATGCAAGACAATAAAATTTAAGAACATGTCCCATTACCAAAGGGTATAAAGTCCATTGGTTGCAAATAAACATTTAGAAACCAAGAAGGATTCGAAAGGTCATGTGGAGAGGTATAAAGTATGTCTTGTAGCTAGTGACTTTACTCAATGGTTTAGGATTGATTTTAAAGAGTTTTTTTCTCTTCGGTATCTTTGAAAGACTCTTTTAAAATAATCACAACACTTATTTCACATTTTGATCTTGAGTTACATTAAATGGATGTCAACATTGTGTTTCTCAATGGTAACATCGACGAAACAATTTATGGTGCAACCAAAAAACTTTGTGTTGAAAGACCCAAAGAATATGGTTTACAAATTGGCAAAATCTATTTATGAACTCAAGAAAGCTTCTCGTCAAAGGTACTTCAAGTAATTATCTCGTTTGGTTTTGAGATAAACATTGTTGAAGATTGTGTGTATCACAAGTTCAGTGGGAGTAGGAATAATTTTCTGGTTTTGTATATTGATTGAAGTATTCAATGCAAACCAGGTGACACCTCTCGTTAAAAGAGACAAATTCGGTCTCAATCAAGTACCCTAAGGTTAGCCTTAAAATTAAGAAAATACAATAGATTTTTACTTCATGATCAGTTGTAGGGAGTCTAATGTATGCTCAAGTATGTACGCGTCATGATATTGCGTACATATTAGGATGTTAGGCAGATATTTAAGCAAATATGGATGGATCATTGGGTAGCAGCCAAACTACTTATGTAATTAATAAGAGAACAAGAAATTATATGCTCTTCGTAGGAGATCGGATAATTCTGGAGATCATAAGGTATTCCGACTCCGATTTTGTTGGATGCCAACACAGCAAGAGATTCACATCAGGTTATGCTGACTAATGGAGATATATTTTGGATGAGTGTCAAACATGCACTCATAATTTCTTCTACCATGGCAGCAAGGTTTATAACATGCTGTAGGGCATCTATTCAGGGAATATGGTTGCAAAATTTTATCACAAGGCTGCGCCTATAGTACGGTGTTAAAAGACCACTTAAATTATGGTGTGACAATAAATCAGCAGTAATGTATTCCAATAACAACAAAAACTTGTATAAGTCAAGGATATTGACATAAAGTTTCTAGTTGTGAAGGAAAGAATTCAGAATGGTTAAAGTGTCCATACAATACATTATGACAAACTCCATTTTAGTGGATCCGCCACAAAAGCATTATCACCCAGGGTCTTTCATGAGCATACTGCTCATATGGGTGTTATCTTAGTTAAGAATATGGCAATACAGTGGGAGTTTGTATTTTATGTATTTGAGTGCTATTTGGTTTTGGACACATATATGTATTAAAGTATTTTGGATATTTATCTGATCAGATATATGGAAATTCAGTTCATTCTATTTTTATTATGTTAAAGTATTGATCTCATTAAAGTTAAGGAGGACCAGTTGGAAATAGACATGTATTGATCACATTGCGTGTAATTTCCATGCTACGCATCCATGATTGATCTATGTCGTTTAGCTATATTGGTATATGTGACCATTGATGGTTTAGTTACGCTATATGTGACGAATGCCGCTTTGATCCTATGTTGATATGGTTAATGGACGAGATTGTCCGGATATACCCTAAGGATTAAGATAGCAATTTATGAGCTCACTAAGGTTAACACAATTATAAGGTTACATATGTGGCCTAGTGGGAGATTGTTGGAATTATTCAATAATTAAGGAGCCACACATGTAAAATTAATTGTGTTTAGGCTATCTAAATAATTAAGCCAAATTAAAGTGGTCTATTTGAAAATTGACTTAAGGGTATAATTGTCATGGAATTAATGTGTAGATACCGGAGATAATTATAATTTGATGAGGGGCCAAATTAGAAATATCAAAACACACATATATATATATGTGTATTCATTAGGGTTATGGTCCCCAACTCATACGGCCACCAAAGAGAGGGTTTCTCTATTCTCTTCTGTATCCCCATCAACAAAGAGAGGAATAAAGATTTCATCTTTGTTATTAAGGGCTGTAGCGGGTTGGAAGATCAAACCCCAATAAAGAGACGTTCGTTTCAAGATCCATCAAGTCTAGCAATGGATTCAGGTAAGCTTCCGTAATTTTATTATGTTCTTCATCTCATGAATCAACAATCATTAATTTCTAACATGCATTTTTTAATTAATGTTTAGCCATAACATGAATAAGAAGATGCAAAATTTGTAGACATACTAGAAATGCTTTATGTTGAATTCTTATGCGTTTGTAAAGCAAATAACATATACAAGACACCCATGTATCAAAATTCAAATTGTACATAAATTGTTTAAAATATATATAACAACGATGAAAAAGTAAATTCATATGTTGAACAAGAAGTAAAATAATAATTCGATTCAACTCTTAGATTGTTTGATAAATATTATTTTTCGATTTTGCTTATTCGATTTTTGGTCAAATTCGATTTTCGATTATTCGTTCCTATCTGAATCGAATTAACCGAATACTCAACCCTAGTACGTAATCACTTTCTTTTCCCTTCCATTTACCAAATCAACTGTACTCCTCACTTGCTTTTGCGCGCACCTGTGCACGCAGCCAACCACGAAGCACTAGGGGGAAGGGAAGGGAATGGGTGGAACCATCTTGTGCGTGCACAACTGCGCGCAAAAGCTCGTTTTTTGTTACCAAATACTTTTTCTTTCCATTGAATTAAGACGACCGGCAACTAATAAAATGTAGATTGATTGAGGCTTTGTAAGAAAGAAATTGCATTTACTTTGAAGCGACAATGTTCACAATGCTTAGCCACCAAACCCAACCCAGTTGCATGCATGTAAGTGACCCTTGAATCTTGAAGAAAGGTGAGCACAAATAAGACTCCATCACAATGAAAGTTGAGCACAAATTTCTTTCAAACTTCCACACAGTTTAGAGGAAATTTTCAGGAATGTATTTAGTAATGACTTGGACTGGACTGACTGGACTGGACTGGACTGGACTGGACGAAATAAATTATGAAAATTGTTTTATGTACCTCCAAAATGTACCTCTTTTATGTCCCTCCGTCACGTGGCTCTCTTCTATTGGCTCATGTCTTCTCCCAATTCCTCCCCTATTTGCTTGGGCCAATAAGGCGGTGCCATGTGACGGAGGTATATGAAAGAGGTACATTTTGGAGGTACATATAGCATTACTCATAAATTATATTAGATAAGTCAATAATATGTCACTCTATCTGTGAAAGCAAAGCATATATATATGTAGGAAATTGCTCAGCTAACTTCCCTCCCTGTATAATAAACAACGTCAACTAATACAACTTAATTTGTTGACTTGAGCACATAATTGTGTTATCATTCGAGCGAGCCAATTAGGTGACTTCTCATAGTTGATCATGATCCTAGTTGATCATGACTTAGTTTTCATCCGATAGGATTCGATAATTTCATGATCCTAGTTGATCATGACTTAGTTTTCAGTATTGATATACGTACCATCTCTCTCACTCATGCAATTCCCATCACATAGTACTGTTGTCTGCCTCAAGCACTTCATGTCATTGCAGGGGTTCCAAAACACAGAGCAAATATTGCGCGCGTGCAACATGTTGCATGCAACACAGCTGTCGGTTGTGGCCAAGGATGATTTACATATGAATAGACTATTGTTATTCATCTACACATGAGAAATTCGTCCATGACATGGCGATGATATAGCATTAAAGTGGTGTTGATTTTAGTGTTTGAAAATGTTGATCACAAATGAGAAATTCGTCATAGAATTCAAAAATAAAATAAAATTATTACAAATAATTTTTTTATGTATTATCTGTAACACTACTACCTACATGTTGCGTCAGCGCCACCTTTTAGTGTTAGAGAATTGATCACAAATAAAAAATTTCATGATAGAATTCAAAAATCAAAAAAGAATGGAAAAAATATATTATTTGCAACATTAGAACCAACGCCATGTTTGCCATGCCATGGATGATCGATATCACCAAAAAAAAACATGGATGATAAATAGTATTTCTGATAGACTACAGTAATAACAAAAATAAATAAATAAGTAAATAATACATAATCAGCATTTGTATATTGTTGAGAATCAATAAGGGACTTTTAGTCCCACATCGGAATATCGAGTATGTAGAGGAGCTAGACTTCCTATAAGTAATGAAGTAGTCCATCAATAAAATTATCCAACCATTATTTTCTACATGGTATCAGAGCCATAACCCTCTCTCTCTCTCTCTCTCTCTCTCTCTCTCTCTCTCTACAAAAAAAAAAACAAAAATTTTTCTTTCCCCCCCCCACCCGCCCCCCCCCCCCCTTGTCGACCCCCCCCCTGCCGACCCCCCCCCTAGCCGACACCACCCTCGCAGACCCCCCCCCTCGCCGACCTACACCAGCGGCCACCACCGACCACCAGCAGCAACCCCCTCTTGCAGACCCCCCCTCGCCGACCCCCCCCCTTGCCGACCTGCACCAGCAGCCCCCCCCGACCACCAGCAGCCCCCCCCCTCCGACCGCCAGCAGCAGCACCCCCCCTTCCCGACCTCAAGCAGCCCCCCTTCCCAAACCCTAACCCTAGCCACCACCATGTCTAACCCTAGCCTTTCCATCTCCTACAAACCCTAGCCGTCCCCTTTTTTTTCTAAAAAAAAGGCGTATTTCGAAGACAGACGGCTGCCAAATATTTTATTTGCACCTACTCTGTTCCTCGCTTACGCCGTTTGGAACTAACAAATGCTTTATTTGTTATTCCTTCTTCACATCGGGATCTATACAGAGACTGATCATGTCTTCTCTGGTGTCCTGACGTATTCACTTTACATGCGCGCGCCGGTGCTGGCCAAGTTAGTAGCGCATTCGTAAAGTCTGTGGCGTCGAAGAAGACGACGAAGACGACGAAATTGGGTAAGTTGCAAACTCCAAAGTTGCCGACTCCGACGTCAAAGACGACGAAGAAGACGACGAATAGGGTTCACAGTTGCAGAAGCCATAGATTCGATCAGTGGCAAACTGACGGCCGAAGAGATGAAGGCCTTGGTTGATGATATCTTATCAAAGATATTAACCAAGGCAACCCCACGTGTGATCCATACTGATGTGGATCCGTCACCTTACAAAATGGGGAAGCTGGAGAAGCTGGAGACGAAGTTGGAAGGAACATCCAACAACTTGAAGTGGTCGCGGCAGGCGATACGGACGCTGAAGGGACGTGGCTTGGTTGGCTATGTCACTGGCCAAGCCAAGGCGCCAGCCGATCACTCCGCAAAAGAGTTTGCTATTTGGGAGATTGTCAACAACGTAGTGGCTGGGTGGTTGACTGCCTCATTAATCGACAAGGTGTCGGGCAATGTCGAGGCAATGGAGGCTGCTGCTGTTATATGGCGAACTCTAAAAGACATGTACTCCGGCTCGGGCAACCCTATGCGGGTCTTTCAACTGTAAGATGAACTCGATAGGGTGGCCCAAGACGAACGTACCATCTCTGAGTACGCAGCCCTGTTGAAGAAGTACTGGTCTGATCTGGATCATTATGATCCTCTTGGGATAGAAGATGCACAAGTCGAACCGGCATTCACAAAGTACTTTCAGACGTTCCTGGCTTATATTTCGCGGGAGCGTATAATAAAATTCCTGAAGGGACTACACCCTGTGTTTGAGCAAAGACGGAATATCCTCCTATCCCAACCCATGCTTCCGACCTTGGAAGAAGCTATAGCCGTCATGACACAGGAAGAAGCTCGACTGAAGTTGATGTCCAACAAGGGCTCCTACCAGGGGGAGCAAGCCGAGGTTGAAAAGTCTGCCCTTGCTGCCTTCAACCAACCTCCATCTGTGGGTGGTGTTTGCCACAATTGTGGTGACTCCGGACATTACATCCAATTTTGTCCAAAACCCTTGCAAAATATAATGCCTGTGTTCGTATTACGTATTTTGGGATACGTATACGTATTTTATTCTGTATTGCATGATTCCTTGTTTAGCTTTCGGCTTGGTTTAACTCTTGGTTTGGGTTGGCTTGGTTCGGCCGGCCCAATGCTTGGTTCATCATGGGCCAAGGGTAGAACACCTTAGCCTATGCTTCTCCTTCATTTCCACCACAACCCCCCCACTTTATTATCCCCACCAACCTTCTCTCTCCTCCATAATTCTCATTTACTTCTCCTTCCCCCACCATTACTCTTCTCCACCAACCAAGAACACCATAGGCAAGTACAACTTGCTTCCACAAGAGAACTCCTTTTGATGGTTTCATTAGCTTCTCCTCATGATTCTAAACCACATTAGAACTTGTCATTTTCTATTTTGAGGCTTTAATTCTTGTAGATCTAGAGTCTTGCTATTTTCGGATTTTTGGTGGTTTTGATCTATCAAACTTCTTTGTTTTCAAGTTTTGATGGTTCCATGTGGTAGAGAATTTCATTCTACCCAACTTTGACCTTTGAAAAGTTGGATTCGAACTTGTTTTGACCAAGATATGGACAATTGAAGCTTAGATTCAACTTTAGAGTTCTTGCTGTTCTTGCCATTTGGAGAAGACAGTGAACAGTGAGCTAGCTTTTTAGCTTACGCCACTGAGCTGCGCGCGCTCTTTAGCGAGCGTACGCTAACTTGAGTACGCTGCTCTTTAGCGTGCGTACGCTAGCCTTGATACGCTGCCTGTTGGCAGCGTGTCTTTTTGCGTACGCTAGCGTGAGCGTGCCCTAGACCCTTTCGTACGCTAGCTCAAGCGTACGCAGTCTTGAGCGTACGCTGACCCTTGCGCACGCTTCCCACTGGAAGTGTATGGACCCTTTGGTACGCTAGCTCGAGCGTACGCAGACCTGATGCGTACGCTAGCTTGAGCGTACGCGTGCCTTGGTACGCTAGCTTAAGCGAGCAAGGCGTACGCTGGCCTCAAGCGTACGCATGACTCGAGCGTACGCTGACCTGAGCGTAGCTTACACTGAGCGTAGCTTGCACTGAGCGTATGGCCTTTGGCTGACTTGGTCTTATGTCAGCGTGTCAGATTTGGTTTTATTTTCCTTAAGCTTGGCTCTTCTATAGCCCTGTATATTGATATTTTATTAGATATTTTACGTCTATTTTATATCCTTACGCCTTTTGTCCTGAACTTGATAATCACGAATTTACTTGATATATTTGGAAAGGATAACTGAGCCTGACACAATAGTGACCCGTAGTGGTGCACTCCTGACATGAGTAACCTGGCATGACCTGATAGTGGCCCGTCGTGGCGCACTCCTGACAAGTACACTGGACCTGATAACCTGACATGCTATATCTCGAATAGCTGTTGCGACGGCTACCTGACATGACATGACCTGTATAATTAATCTGGACACCGTGGGCGATTGTGCTTGTATAAATAAACCAGTCCTGTCTTGCATCATATCTAGGATGGGACTCCTGAGTACCACAGTCAGGAGTACCTATTGAAGAACTAAGGACTAATAACTAGATTAATACATTAGTCATGAAGAGATTTCCCAGCTACAGGCAATCCCGTTACCTGGGCACGCCTTGGGATCTGTAGCCTGCCGTCGAGTAGGGCACATTTCCAGCACACTGTCCTGTGTTGCACCCTTCAAGCTACCTAAGGGTACATTCATTTCCTGGACGATGTACCCACCTGAATTCAACTCTAATCTTTTAACCCGGGGAACCTGGATGGTATGCAGGGCTTGTGGCTGTGGAATAATCTTGCTGCATCTTGTTAGTAATTAGGCTTGTGACAACCCTAGTTAGTTAAAGTATCAAGCCGTAATTCTTGCTTGGCCGTGAAGTGATTGGATGGAGTCTAACCAGTCTAGTCTTGCCCTGATCCTGTTCCAGATTATTGAACGACCAGAATGCTTGTATTTATTTTACCGATAAATGGTGAGAATTCTAAGCTATGTTCAGACGAAGGATTACAACTCCGGTCCTTGTTTGGTCTACGGGTTGTAACTGGTTATCTGAATAGTTCCATGGTTATCTCGTCGTATACCATCCTGGTGTATTTTCTTTATTTCCAGTTTTTACTTTTATTTATATCTTGTGCTGATTGCTGGTTTTAGTTCTTAAGTGAAGCCTCCTTTGTGGCACTTGCTCTTTCTGGGGTCTGACCCAGCTGGTTTTGTGTGGCCAGATTTCGGAGCACCTCCAGAGGATCTACCGACCTTCCTGCCAGATGGTGAACACTAGACGGAACCCTGGCAACGAGTAGATTATTTTTGGCTCTCCCACTCTATTGTAAAAATATTCTTTTGAGGCGTTTAGCCGACGAGCACCTGTTTAGCTCGGTTGCACTTATTTTCTGTCTGCCTACGGGCTGTAGCATGATTAACAGATCCTCGGGTTGATCATGTATGACTAAACTCTTGCTAGTCCTAACATTTTGTAACGACTAGCTTCATGATCAGCTGAATATGTAATATTTGAGATGCCTTATTATTGTATATTTAATGATCATACATCTTGTAACTTTTACTTACTTGCTTGTGATTGAGACAATAGGCTGTTCATGACCTTAAGAGACTGCTGGCTTGTAGATAAACCCTCATGTATCCTAGATTGCCGTGACCGTATAGCGAGTTGGGTTGCACTTCAATATACGTAGCTGGCTATGTCTGCCCCCGCTCTCCAATATTCTGCTCGTATCTTCTGAATCCCTGGATTCTTGTCCTGATCATATGCTTGTATCGTTGATCTGTCCTGGTCCTTCCTTATTTTTCCCTATGTCATTTTCTTCAGCGGCATTGTTCGTGGTCCTACCGATCAGCAAGGCGGAGCACCTTCCGCGGACCAGTAGCAACCTGGAGATCAAGCCCAGCATTCCGGAGTAGCCTCCAGAGTCGTACCTTCTAACGGAGAACCACCAGTCCAGCCAGTTCAGCCTGCCGAGCCTGATGATGGCACTTTGGTAGGTCTCATCAGGACCTTGATAGCTTCTCAAGATCGTCGTAGAGATGCATTACAACAGGCAATGGCGGATGCCTTTACCATAGGCGGTCATCCAGGAAACAGCGCGGCCAACAGCTTCAAGCGCTTGAGCCCTCCATTCTTCGACGGTAGCGAAGATGCTATCGCAGCAGATGCATGGCTTCAGGACACAGAAGTGATTCTCGAAGCAGCCAGGACTCCAGAAGCCGAAAAGGTGGCCGTTGTGCGCCTGCAGTTGTTAGATCTTGCCCGCAGCTGGTGGGCAGCGCAGGCCGTTGGATTAGCAGCACCCATTGCTTGGGCAGTATTCAGGGAGAGATTCCAGACCAAGTATTTCGATGCCGTGGCTCGGTATGATCTGTAGACGAGGTTTACCAATCTGAAGCAAGGAGGCAGGACGGTCGACGGATATACGGCCGAGTTTTCCAGACTCAGTCGGTTTGCTCCCACCCTGGTGGCAACCGAGTATGATAGAGCCCAGCGGTTCCAGCAGGGACTTCACCTGGAGATCTTATTTGCAGTTGAGCAGTTTGAGCATCAGACTTTTGATGCAGTCTTGAGAGCAGCCCGGAGGCATGAGTATACCTCCCAGAGGATTGTGGATAGGGCCGGGGGTCGGAAGAGATCTCACGGCCAGATGAATCAGTCTTCAGCACCGGCCCCGGCAGCCAGGGCTTTGACTATTGGAGCTCCGAGGCGAGCGGCCTCAGTAACGTCGATTCAGCATTCAACCCCGACGTACCCTCAGCAGCAGCAGCAGAAGCAGAAGCAGTCTTCCGTAGTGGGTTGTTCTCATTGTGGGAAGCCAGGCCATATGGTGGCAGAATGTCGCAGGGCACAGGGATTGTGTCTGGCTTGTGGAGCACCAGACCATAGGGTTGGATCCTGCCCGAATAGGGGTGGTTCATCATCGTCCAACCTTTCTAGCTCCTCGGTGAGAGGACTAGCTCCGGTCCAGCAGCAGCAGTATCCATTGTCGAGGCCCTCGCCGCCTCAGACCCAAGTGTTCCAGCAGCAGAACCACCAGCAGTATGCACAAATCCAAGCCCAGAGTCAGAGCAGGCAGCGAGGATTTCAGCAGAGGGGACCAGCACCCCGAGGGCATGGTCAGGCTATGGTGATGACGTGGAGGAAGGATTGGCACCAGAAGAGGTAGTGGCAGGTACTATTCTCGTCAACTCCTTTCCAGCTTCAGCTTTATTTGATTCTGGTGCATCGCATTTATTTATGTCTGTACGATTCGCGACACTGATAGGATTGGAGCCCGAGTCATTATCAGTAAGGCTCAATATACTTACTCGTAACGGACTTGTAGGAGTAGATAGAGTGTTTTCCTCATGTCGGATCGTAGTTAGCGGTAGGGAATTCTCCGCTAGATTGATAGAGTTCCCGATGGCCGATTATGATGTAGTCTTAGGGATGGATTGGTTGAGGAACCAGTATGCTAGAATAGACTGCCATATTGGTAGGGTTGTTTTTACCATTCCAGGAGAGCCGGAGTTTTCTTTCTCCCGAGGCGAAGTTGAGTCATCTCCTCCAGTATTGCGGATGGCAGTAGCAGCAGTTCGGTTGCCCAGGATAGTCGAAGATTTTCCAGATGTTTTCCCAGACGAACTTCCAGGTATGCCTCCGGAGCGGGAGATCGAGGTCACTATAGACTTGATTCCCGGGATAGCCCCAGTGTCAGAGAGAGTCTACAGGATGGCGCCGTCAGAGTTGGAGATATTATACAAGATGATTGAAGAACTTAGAACCAAGAGATTCATTCGTGCTAGTGGATAGCCTTGGGGAGCCCCGATGCTTCTTGTAAAAAAGAAGGATGGTACGTCCAGGTTATGTGTTGATTATCGTACCTTGAACTCAGTGACAATCAAGAATAGATACCCTCTTCCGAGGATAGATGACTTGTTTGATCAACTCAAGGGGGCATCAGTATTCTCGAAGATTGACTTGTGCTCAGAATATCACCAGATCAGAGTCAGAGAGCAGGACATCCCGAAGACAGCTTTTAGATCGAGGTATGGGCATTAGGAGTTCCTTGTTATGCCTTTTGGAGCAACCAATGCGCCGACAGTATTCATGGACCTCATGAATCGCATCTTCATGCCTTACTTGGATCAGTTTATGATTGTGTTCTTGGATGACATCCTGGTCTACAGCAAGAGTGAGGCGGAGCATGAGCAGCATCTCCGTATAGTTCTTCAGATCCTCAGAGAGTACCAGTTATATGCCAAGTTCAGTAAATACGAGTTCTGGCTCGATCGCATTTCGTACTTGGGTCATATCATCACTCGAGGAGGAGTAAAAGTGGATCCCCAGAAGATTATGGCTATTGAGTCATGGCCAGTGCCCAGCACAGTTGCAGAGGTTCGTAGTTTTCTTGGATTGGCCGGCTACTACCAGCGGTTTGTTTCGGATTTTGCTCGAATTTCAGCGCCATTGACGCAGTTGACCCGCAAGGATGCGCAGTTTGCTTGGACAGCAGAGTGTCAGAGTTCTTTTGAGCAGTTGAAGCGAGGCCTGATAACAGCTCCTATTCTCACGCTTCCAGATGGGACCGGAGGATTCTCAGTGTACTGTGATGCTTCAGGCAGAGGTTTAGGATGTGTTCTGATGCAGCATGGGAAGGTAATAGCTTATGCGTCACGACAACTTCGTGATCATGAGAGGAATTACCCGACCCATGACTTGGAGCTGGCAGCAGTGGTGTTTGCACTTAAGTTGTGGAGACACTACTTGTATGGAGACAGGACAGAGATTTTCACCGACCACAAGAGCCTGAAGTATGTTTTCACCCAGAAGGATCTTAACATGTGTCAGAGAAGGTGGCTGGAGCTTCTTATGGATTATGATGTCAACCTGCAGTATCATCCTGGGAAGGCCAATATTGTTGCGGATGCATTGAGCAGGAGAGCCGGAGCTTATTTCCTAACAGCGCAGCCAGAATTGTTAGCCGATCTTCAGAAGATGGGTATTGAAGTTGTTCTTCCTTCCAGTGTGGCCTTGATGACCAGTATGCAAGTTCAGTCCACTATAGTCGAGAAGATCTGGATGGCGCAGTCGGCAGATTCCAAGCTTCAATGACTCAGAGCAGAGTGTGAGGCAGGACGAAGACCAGAGTTATGCATTCATGAGGATGGTACACTTCGACATGGTAATCGCCTTTGTGTACCCAGCGAAGATATCCGGCAGGAGATCATGTCAGAAGCGCACAGTTTACAGTATTCCATCCATCCCGATAGTACGAAGACGTACCATGATATCCGGCAGCATTTCTGGTGGAATGGCATGAAGCGGGAGATAGCTCGGTTTGTCTCTCGGTGTTTGGTTTGCCAACAAGTTAAAGCCGAACATCAGAGACCGGCTGGACTTCTTCAGCCCTTACCGATTCCAGAATGGAAGTGGGAGCATGTGACCTTGGATTTTGTGACTGGACTACCTAGATCCCCAGCTGGTAGAGATGCTATCTGGGTTATAGTTGACATGCTCTCGAAGGTGGCTCACTTTCTTCCATTCAGAGTTGGTCAGTCTACGGCTCAGTTAGCAGAGATGTACCTCAGACAGATTGTCAGATTGTATGGTGTGCCAGTCAGTATCACTTCGGACCGAGATTCAAGATTTACGTCGCACTTTTGGCGTAGCTTGCAAGAGAGTTTGGAAAATCATCTCCAGTTCAGTTCGGCATATCACCCGCAGACATATGGCCAGTCGGAGCGCACGATCCAGACTCTTGAAGACATGTTGCTGTCTTGCACACTTGACTTCGGTGGTTCATGGGAAGATCACTTGCACCTGGTGGAATTCTCGTACAACAACAGTTTTCAGGCCAGTATCCAGATGGCACCGTTCGAGGCACTGTATGGTAGGAAGTGCAGATCTCCGCTAGCCTGGGATGATGTTGGAGAGAGACAGATGCTCGGTCCAGAAATGATTGCCCAGACAGTTGAAGTGGTCAGGCGAGTCAGAGATCATCTTCGAGTTGCCCAAGATCGCCAGCGCCATTGGGCCGATTCTCATCGGCGCCCTCTCGAGTTTTCAGTCGGCGATCATGTATTCCTAAGGATTTCGCCTAACCGTGGCGTCATTCGTTTTGGTGTACGGGGCAAGCTTAGTCCTAGGTATATAGGACCGTTTGATATTCTGGAGCGATTAGGAGATGTATCCTATCGTCTCGCTCTTCCACCGTCGCTAAGCGAGGTGCATGACGTGTTCCATGTATCCCAATTATGACGGTATATCCCGGACCCGAGCCACATCCTGGATCATTCGGAATTGGTTGTTGGTACCAACCTTTCGTATGAGGAGAGGCCCGTGTCTATATTGGACCGGAGAGAGAAGATCCTCAAGAACAAGACTATCAAGTTAGTCCGAGTTGCTTGGGGTCATCACTCTTTGGGGGAGTCAACGTGGGAGCGTGAGGATGATATCCGATCGCGATATCCCGACTTGTTTGACTCGTGAGGTATAATCCCTTTCTTATGCCTCATGCCTTCGATTCCTTGCTTGAATGAGTGATTGTCTGCCTAGTTATAGCTTGCATGTGATTAATGTAGCTGGTCATTGCTCCTCTAGTCTCTTGATTAAATTCCGAGGACGAAATTCTTTTAAGGTGGGTAGAGTTGTAATGCCTGTGTTCGTATTACGTATTTTGGGATACTTATACGTATTTTATTCTATATTGCATGATTTCTTGTTTAGCTCTCGGCTTGGTTTAACTCTGGGTTTGGGTTGGCTTGGTTCGGCCGGCCCAATGCTTGGTTCATCATGGGCCAAGGGTGGAACACCTTAGCCTATGCTTCTCCTTCATTTCTACAACAACCCCTCTCCCCTCTTTATTATCCCCACCAACCTTCTCTCTCCTTCATAATTCTCATTTACTTCTCCTTCCCCCACCATTACTCTTCTCCACCAACCAAGAACACCATAGGCAAGTGCAACTTGCTTCCACAAGAGAACTCCTTTTGATGGTTTCATTAGCTTCTCCTCATGATTCTAAACCACATTAGAACTTGTCATTTTCTATTTTGAGGCTTTAATTCTTGTAGATCTAGAGTCTTGCTATTTTCAGATTTTTGGTGGTTTTGATCTATCAAACTTCTTTGTTTTCAAGTTTTGATGGTTCCATGTGGTAGAGAATTTCATTCTACCCAATTTTGACCTTTGAAAAGTTAGATTCGGACTTGTTTTGACCAAGATATGGACAATTAAAGCTTAGATTCAACTTTAGAGTTCTTGTTGTTCTTGCCATTTGGAGAAGACAGTGAACAGTGAGCTAGATTTTTAGCTTACGCCACTGAGCTGCGCGCGCTCTTTAGCGAGCGTACGCTAACTTGAGTACGCTGCTCTTTAGCGTGCGTACGCTAGCCTAGATACGCTGCTTGTTGGCAGCGTGTCTTTTTGCGTACGCTAGCGTGAGCGTGCCCTAGACCCTTTCGTACGCTAGCTCAAGCGTACGCAGTCTTGAGCGTACGCTGACCCTTGCGTACGCTTCCCATTGGAAGTGTATGGACCCTTTGGTACGCTAGCTCGAGCGTACGTAGACCTGATGCGTACGCTAGCTTGAGCGTACGCGTGCCTTGGTATGCTAGCTTAAGCGAGCAAGGCGTACGCTGGCCTCAAGCGTACGCATGACTCGAGCGTACGCTGACCTGAGCGTAGCTTGCACTGAGCGTATGGCCTTTGGCTGACTTGGTCTTATGTCAGCGTGTCAGATTTGGTTTTATTTTCCTTAAGCTTGGCTCTTCTATAGCCCTGTATATTGATATTTTATTAGATATTTTACGTCTATTTTATATCCTTACGCCTTTTGTCCTGAACTTGATAATCACGAATTTACTTGATATATTTGGAAAGGATAACTGAGCCTGACACGATAGTGACCCGTAGTGGTGCACTCCTGACATGAGTAACCTGGCATGACCTGATAGTGGCCCGTCGTAGCGCACTCCTGACAAGTACACTGGACCTGATAACCTGACATGCTATATCTCGAATAGCTGTTGCGACGGCTACCTGACATGACATAACCTGTATAATTAATCTGGACACCGTGAGCGATTGTGCTTGTATAAATAAACCAGTCCTGTCTTGCATCATGTCTAGGATGGGACTCCTGAGTACCACGGTCAGGAGTACCTATTGAAATGAACTAAGGACTAATAACTAGATTAATACATTAGTCATGAAGAGATTTTCCAGCTACAGGCAATCCCGTTACCTGGGCACGCCTTGGGATCTGTAGCCTGCCGTCGAGTAGGGCACATTTCCAGCACACTGTCATGTGTTGCACCCTTCAAGCTACCTAAGGGTACATTCTTTTCCTGGACGATGTACCCACCTGAATTCAACTTTAATCTTTTAACCCGGGGAACCTGGATGGTCTGCAGGGCTTGTGGCTGTAGAATAATCTCGCTGCATCTTGTTAGTAATTAGGCTTGTGACAACCCTAATTAGTTAAAGTATCAAGCCGTAATTCTTGCTTGGCCGTGAAGTAATTGGATGGAGTCTAACCAGTCTAGTCTTGCCCTGATCCTGTTCCAGATTATTGAACGACCAGAATACTTGTATTTATTTTACCGATAAATGGTGAGAATTCCAAGCTCTGTTCAGACGAAGGGTTACAACCCCGGTCCTTGTTTGGTCTATGGGTTGTAACCTGGTTATCTGAATAGTTCTATGGTTATCTCGTCGTATACCATCCTGGTGTATTTTCTTTATTTCCAGTTTTTACTTTTATTTATATCTTGTGCTGATTGCTGGTTTTAGTTCTTAAGTGAAGCCTCCTTTGTGGCACTTGCTCTTTCTGGGGTCTGACCCAGCTGGTTTTGTGTGGCCAGATTTCGGAGCACCTCCAGAGGATCTACCGACCTTTCTGCCAGATGGTGAATACTAGACGGAACCCTGGCAACGAGTGGATTATTTTTGGCTCTCCCACTCTATTGTAAAAATATTCTTTTGAGGCGTTTAGCCGACGAGCACCTGTTTAGCTCGGTTGCACTTATTTACTGTCTGCCTACGGGCTGTAGCATGATTAACAGATCCTAGGGTTGATCATGTATGACTAAACTCTTGCTAGTCCTAACATTTTGTAACGACTAGCTTCATGATCAGCTGAATATGTAATATTTGGGACGCCTTATTATTGTATATTTAATGATCATACATCTTGTAACTTTTACTTACTTGCTTGTGATTGAGACAATAGGTTGTTCATGACCTTAAGAGACTGCTGGCTTGTAGATAAACCCTCATGTATCCTAGACAGCCGTGACCGTATAGCGAGGTGGGTTGCACTTCAATATACGTAGCTGGCTATGTCTGCCCCCGCTCTCTAGTATTCTGGTTCTGGGGCGTGACACAAAATCAATCTAATGATCGAGGACGGGGGTCGTGGAGGCCGATGTGGTAGTAGAGGAGGATATACTGGTAGAAGGGGAGGACACAAAGCAAATCTGGCGGAGGAAGGGGCGAGAATCAACTGGCTGAAATAACCCCGCTTGAGCAGGAGTTCCTTGAGAAGTTGTGTGGCACAAAGTTGGGTTCGGCTGACAGTCCTGGGGCGTCTTCTACCTCGGGGGATCATATCACTTGCTTTGTCCAAACCAGCACCGGTAATCCTGTACGTGCTCTTGCATATGTCCATCAGCCAGGATGGATTATGGACTCTGGGGCATCTCGCCATGTCACGGGATCCCGTAGTGCGTTTCAGGACTATACTCACCTACCATTGCCGGAGAGTATTCAGACCGCTGATGGTACATCCAGCCCTGTAATTGGTAAAGGCACTGTCGCATGCACCCCTTCCATCACTCTAACCAATGTCTTACATGCTCCATCTTTTTCTGTCAATCTTCTATCAATTAGTGCCATTATACTTGATCTTAACTGTACTGTTTCCTTTGACAACTTGATCTTAATTGTACTGTTTCCTTTGACATTCCTACGGTGACTTTTCAGGAGAAGGGGACAGGACGACGACTTGGGACTGGCACATGGCATAAGGGGCTGTGGTATTTAGACATGACTGGACTGGACACCGCATTGGCATCCTTGGTAGCAGACGCACAACCAGAAGCTTCCTGTCGCAGTGTTGAAGCCGACTTGCTACTCCACCACCAGCGTGTTGGTCATTCCTCTTTTAAAGTTATTAGTCGAATGTATCCGTCCTTATATCAAAGGGCTAATAAAGAGAAGTTATTTTGTAATGCTTGTGAGTTGGGAAAACATACCAGAAGCTCGTATGTGAGCTCGGAGAATAGGAGTTCAGCTGCTTTTGACATGATACATTCGGACGTATGGGGCCCTTGTCCTACAACCGGAATTAACGATTTTCGATGGTTCGTCACCTTTATTGACTGTTATACCCGCGTGACATGGGTCTACCTTATGAAGAATAAAAGTGACGTCCTTGAGGCCTTTCGGGACTTCCATCGCCGGGTGGAAACACAATATGGTGCTAAAATTAAGTGTTTTCAGTCTGACAATGGGACGGAGTATACTAATAAGAGGGTTGCTGAGTATTTTTCCACTCATGGAATACTACATCAAACTTCATGTGCTTATACTCCGGCACAAAATGGTGTGGCTGAACGAAAGAACAGACACCTGCTGGAAATCGCACGGACGATGATGCTGGCTATGAATGTCCTGAAACACTTATGGGGGCAGGCTATATTGACGGTCTCTTACCTCATCAACAGAATGCCATCTCAAGTATTGGACTGGAAGACACCGTTGGAGATGCTTACTGGGGCAACTACATACACTATTCCACCGAAAGTTTTTGGATGTGTGTGCTTTGTCCAAGATAATAGGCCAGGCGTTGGCAAACAGGATCCTAGAGCAGTTAAATGTGTCTTTGTCGGTTACACGGCGACTCAGAAGGGATATGCCTGTTGGATTCCAGTCGAGCGGAAGATGTTTGTAAGCATGGACGTTACATTCAGAGAACTCGAACCATACTATGGTTCGGATGAAGGCTCAGCATTTGGTGACACACCTAACACAGATGGTGTTAGATGTGAGGGGGAGATAATAAGCCCAAATGTGGTCGTCTGATCGGTTCCGTATCCGGTTGTAGAAAACTGGACGAAAGGGGAAGAGCACAGTGACTCAGATACAGAGAATGAAGAAGAAGATACATATGTTACACAGGGGAGCAGCAGACAAGGGAAAAGGAGCTCCAAGTCTACAGAAGGAGACAACAGAAGTCCAGTACTGTGCCTATGCCGTGCCCTGTGCCTACTGTACCAAGTCCCTCGTCTACTCTTGCTCCAACTCTTGAAGATGTTGCCCCCGTACTGAATCACTCGGATTCTGATGCGGATCTCTCCGACTCAGATGGTATGATCTCTCCACCACCTATTGCTCCCTTAAGGAGATCTTCTCGCATCAATGCGGGTAAGGCTCCTGCTCGTTTTGATGATTACGAACATGACATTGCCAACTTCTTGTCTTATTCTAATATTTCTTCGAATTATCGAGCCTTCATTGCATCGTTAGACTCTACTTCGTTGCCCAAGTGTTGGCAGGAAGCAAAGAAAGATCCAAGGTGGAATGTTGCAATGATGGAAGAACTTGGGGCACTGGAAAAAAATAAGACATGGGAGCTGGTTCCATTACCCAAAGGGAAGAAAGCTGTGGGATGCAAATGGGTGTACATAGTGAAAGAGACGCCAGAAGGAAAAGTAGAGCGGTACAAGGCGAGGTTGGTTGCAAAAGGATTCACGCAGTCATATGGCATAGACTATGATGAGATGTTTGGCCCAGTAGCAAAAATGAGCACCGTGAGAACTCTGGTCTCCATTGCAGCGAACTATGGGTGGAAGCTATACCAGCTGAATGTGAAGAATGCCTTTCTTCATGGAGACCTGCAAGAAGAAGTATACATGGAGCTCCCGCCAGGGTGCTACGCAACGGAATCAGACGGAAGGACGTCGCAAGGAAAGGTGTGTAAACTGAAGAAGTCGCTATACGGGCTCAAGCAATCTCTTCGAGCCTGGTTTGACAGATTCAGAAAGGCTGTTACAGGCATGGGATATCGTCAAACAAATGCAGATCATACGGTCTTCCTCCAGCATGCAAGAGGCCACATCACTATACTTGCTGTATATGTGGATGATATAGTGATCACAGGTGATGATGAAGTCGAGATCACTAAGCTGAAGTCAAAGCTCACGAAGGAGTTTGAGGTGAAGGATTTAGGAGCGATGAGGTACTTTCTAGGTATCGAAGTGTGTGAAAGCGAACAGGAAATTGTTCTATCACAAAGAAAATACGCACTAGATCTGCTGAAGGAGACAGGGATGCTGGGATGTAAAGCAGTCGTCACTCCAATTGACCAGAAGTGTAAGTTTGGAGCAGAAACAGAAGAGCATGTTGATCGTGAAAGATATCAAAGACTTGTAGGGAGATTGATTTATCTGGGACACACTCGTCCTGATATCTCATTTACGGTGAGTGTAGTGAGTCGTTACATGCATGATCCAAGAAAGGGTCATATGGAAGCAGTATTTCAGATCTTGAGATATCTGAAAGGAACGCCGGGAAAGGGGCTATGGTTCAAGAGAAATGGACGCATAGAAGTTGAGGGATATTGTGATGCAGACTGGGCGAGCTGCATAGACGACAGAAAGTCTACCACGGGATACTGTGTTTTTGTAGGAGGAAATCTGGTCTCATAGAGAAGCAAAAAACAGTCAGTGGTAGCACGGTCGACAGGTGAAGCAGAATACAGAGCAATGGCTCTGGGAGTGTCAGAGTTGCTGTGGGTGAAAGCGTTGCTGACAGAGTTGAAGATGGACAAGGGAGCACCATTACGTCTTCTGAGCAATAGTCAAGCTGCAATAAGTATAGCTAACAATCCAGTTCAGCACGACAGAACGAAGCACATCGAGATTGATCGATTCTTCATCAAGGAGAAGCTAGAACAAGGGATACTGATGATTGACCATATCCGCTCAAAAGAACAAGTTGCAGACTGTCTGACTAAGGGTCTTAGTTCATTAAGTCTGACGAAGCTATGTAACAAGATGGGGATGATCAATATCTATCGCCCATCTTGAGGGGGAGTGTTGAGAATCAATAAGGGACTTTTAGTCCCACATCGGAATATCGAGTATGTAGAGGAGCTAGACTCCATATAAGTAGTGAAGTAGTCCATCAATAAAATTATCCAACCATTATTTTCTACATATATCTTGACCAAGCTCTTTGGTCTCAATTGTTACAAATTTACAATCCAACTTTTGGAAAGGTTTGCATCAAAATAATAAACGAGTCGATCCATCCAAACCGAACAGATTGATTCTTCCTAGACAGTATAGGAGACATGAGATATTAAGACATCTGCTGAACATATGGGTCACAAAAATTTGTCAATACCTAAAATTATACCCCTATAATTTACATAATATGAGCATTACGAGATTTTGCCATCAGGTATCTAGACTGTCCATCGCTTGTGGCTCATGTGGAAAGCAGCATGGACATCATGCGAGACCGGCAGGATTCGAGTTTCCTATCCGTAAGGAGGTGTATGTGTGTGTGAGTTGTAATAAAAATATGGCATTGATCTAGACTAATCACACAAAGTTGGACTGACTTTCCAAAATCTTATTTGAAAATAAGATAAACTAGAAAATCTATATGAAAAAAAAAAATTAAAAGGTTATGTCCGGTTTACGAAATTAAGGAATCAGGAAGTTAAAATGATTTTCTCTTTGTTGGGTAGGAACAAACTTATAAACTATTTTCTTGATATAAGAGTAAATAAGAGGAAGATGATTACTCTCAGAATCTATGGAATTGGTTTTTTTTTCCATATTCCATCCATTATTTTATGATATTTTTTTTTAAAATACATGTATATTATTGGAACATTGATTTTCCTTTTACCAACCATTGAACTTTCGTACAAGTCTTACAAAAATTATCAAACTGATTAGTAAAAAAAATAGAACTGGATAATAGGATAGAGTACAGCCTGGAAGAAGAAGATATTGTCCTCGGAATAATATAGTTGCATGTCCTAACATGCACAGACTCTTTGTTTTGCTATTACGAGATATAACCATTGTCCTCTATTATAGGTTTGCATGCTCGATCTAATTAATAAAAAAAAGAACTTACTTGGGTTTATGGATAATTAGGCTCGAACATATGTTTTTGCCCATTCAAGGTGGCACTCTAGATCTACCCCTAAGTTTGAGAGAGTGATCAGTAAAGTCTTCAAGGAATGTTTTGATCTGATTTGAAAGTTGTAATTGCACTTTTACCTCTAGTCTACGAGATCAAACACTTTGAACCAATCTCTACATTTAATCACCGAAATATTATTGATTGATCCTTATAGCATGTCGATTTTAGATAAAATTCATCATTCTCAGTCTCCTGTCACGATTGAAACAAAGAGGTTGAATGTCAAAACGAAAGCAAAAAATTTTACTGACTTGTCTGAACCTTTTGTCTGGCCGCCTCACCGCTTTGTATGCGACCTAACTGTCACCTTTTCTTTCTCTCATTGAATGATCACATCCAAACTAGAAAACAAAAGAGAAGTATGATAAAATATGTTACTCTTCCATTTTTGTATTACGTAGCTCTTGTAACACACCAACTAGCAGGAACAAACAATAAAAAACAAGTGGGGTCAGCCGACTCCACTGGGATAAAAATAATTTTTTTTGATACTCACATGGTGAATCCTGGACCTCACGAAAAAAGGCCATCTATATCTGATTCGTCTCCTCCAAAGATCTTACTCCGATTTTTGTGTGTGTGTATATATATATATATATATATATATATATATATATATATATATATATATAAAATATATATATATATATATATACAGAAGTATGTTAGAAGCGGATGTTTCTGGGCAATGAGGGGGGACTCTAATGATTCGGTCACTTTTAAAAGTTTATTGGTACAAAGGCCGTACATAAAGAAGTTCATAGCTCGAACTACCCTTGGGTTGATCACAGTAGCATGTTGGAGCTGGGCGGCAACAACCTGGTGGCTCGGGTGAGGAGTGGTATCCCAGTAAGTGTTATAATGCAGCAAGGGGAGTGGAGGCCAGAGACGCATGGGGTTACACGCCACTTTAGTGAGCTAATCAAGCAAGTTCGGATTGACATCGAGTGTAAGGAGGATCACTGGCGGTGGGATGGCTCTCCAAGCGGACGGTTTGAACATCATAAAGTCTATGAGGATAAACGAGAGAAGTCCCCGAACATCCTTCAGTATGAGTTTATTTGGATTAAAAGGGTTACACCCAAGTTCCAAAACAACATGTATAAACTGCTAAGTGGCCGACTTACCACTGTTGATAGGCTTCGTCGGTTCGGAGTTACAATTCCAAGCACCGCTTGTGTATTATGTATGCAGGAAGATGAGAGTGCTGCTCATCTGTTCATGCAATGCACAGTTACATGGTATGTGTGGAAATTCCAGCAAGCCAAACTGGGCATGACTAATGGTGATACTCGAGATATCATGGAAGTTATTGAAGCAATCAAGAATATGAGAAGTCGTTCGGCTACGTGGATGAAAGAAGCTAGGATCAGGCTGATTGTCACAGTATGGCATATCTGGAAGGCTCGCAATTGCAGAATTTTTGAAGAAAAAACCATAAGTAGTATTGGCATTAGTCGAAACATTGAAGCTAATGTGCAGTTTTTGATGCACGGGCATTTGTAAAGTTTTTGTACCTTTTTTTATCATCAATAGAATTACCTTTTTCCAAATATATATATATATATATATATATATATATATATATATATAAAGGTAATTATATTAAATCAAATAATCAACATTTACAAACGTGATACCAATATCACCCCTCAAGAATTAGTCCCCACAGACCCCATCCCCTTGACAATTTTGACATAAATCATATTCAATATTGTGAAGAATGCAAATATCATTTTTAATTATCCCATCGAAAATTCGAGAATTTTTTTCCTTCCAAATATGCCAAACTTTCTATGCTAGTCTGGTACAGGATTCCCGAAATCATACCCTGTGCACATTCTCCTTTTATCGTGGAACACCTAAATTGCTTCAGCAAGGTCCACCGTACCTCCCCTGTGTCACGCCCTACTTTCGCAGAACCGATCATCCTCGCTAAGGTGTGATGCAACAAGAGCCTAGGTTACGCTCACGCAAGACGGATTCCATAACGGTCGATTATAGCAGCTTGCAACGGGGTCGTCGCACAAAAGTCCCAAGCAGAGAAGTTGAATAACAACAAGACATGTACAAAATAATACACTTTATTAATATTGAAACAGGATTACAAGGGCGCGAAAAGCCAAGATTACAAGTCGCTCAAGCTCACTTTCTCTCTGATTACAATCACTCAGAATACAAATCCCTCTGCCCTGTCTCTCATCTTTCAACACAATTTAACGAGCCAGTGGATGCTTTAGAAAGTAATGTCCATACATTATATCCCTTATAGGTGAAGTCTTTTACGCGGCCACATGTCTCAAAATGCCAAGGAACTCCATGCCACAGCGCGTCCAAGCGATCTCCGCCTCGACGAGCAAATACATGTAACCTGCGTATGAAAACTGTTGGGTGGTCAGTACACAACCGTACTGATGGTATAAGCTCCTCGCCTACCCATACAAAACCAACACGTTCATTTAATGTTTGCATCTATTCCTTTGATTGTCTTTCTAATCTTTTCTTTGATTGTTTTGCTATTACGAGATATAACTGTTGTCCTCTATTATAGGTTTGCATACCCGATCTAGATTAGTAAAAAAAACTTACATTGGGTTTACGGATAGTTAGGCTTGAACGCATGTTTTTGCCCATTCAAGGTGGCACTCTACCGCTAAGTTTCAAAGAGTGATCAGAAAAGTCTTCAAGGAATGGTTGAATCTGATTTGAAAGTTGTCATTGTACTTTTACCCCTAGTCTACGAGATCGAACACTTTGAACGATGTCTGCCTTTTAATCATCGGAATATCATTGATTGATCCTTATGGCAAGTCGATTTTAGACAAAAATTCATCATTCTCAGTCTCTTGTAAAGGTTGAAACAAAGAGGTTGAATGCCAAAACGAAAGCAAGAATTTTACTGACTTGTCTGAATCATTTGTCTAGCCACCTCACCGCTTTGTAGGCGACCTAACTGTCACCTTTGCTTTCTCGTATTGAATTATCACATCCAAACTAGAAAACGAAAGAGAAGTATGATAAAATATGTTATTCTTCCATTTTTGTATTATGTAGCTCTTGTAACACACCGACTAGAAGGAACAAACACAATAAAGAACATGTGGGGTCAACTGACCCTACTGGAATAAAAATAATTTTTTTGATACTCACATGGTGATCCTCGTCCTCACGAAAAAAGACCATCTATTTCTGATTCGTCTCCTCCAAGGCTCCTACTCCAATATTTTTGTTGTTAGGGTTATATACTAAAAGCATCACTTTTATAATAACCTTATTTCTTTAAATTTTGAATGAGAATAATGTGGGCAAATGTTTGCATATTGTATTTGTTGCAAGTGTTAATGCAAATGTCTGATATTCTATATTGTAGATAATATGGTGTGTGGTATCACACAGAAGATCTTATTATCAATTCCCTATGGAGTATATAAATAGTTCACAACCTAAATGGACTTGGACAATCTATTGGAAAGGTTGTAGTATAATCTGGTATTAGTCTATCTTGACTATAAGTTTACACTAGTACACTTTGTGTGTATTGAATAGGACCACTTGAGGTTGTTCTTTTTTTACTGACTACATAAGTGAACAAACACCTCTGTTATTATGGATGCTTGTGCTCTTAATCCGGATATAATAACAGATATGTATATGCAGTGTGTATTACTTTGACTCATGAAAGAGTGAGATTCATTATGGGTCAACAACCTCTATGAATTGGGTAATAACATTGTATGTATGATGGATTGTTGATTATAAATGGAATCCATGTCCCGATACATCGGGTTGATGATATCCCCTTAAGGAGCTCATAAGGATTGTCATGTAAACCCTGCAGGTGGATTATATTCGACATGATAAATAAAGTTGAACGGTACTACTTAAGGATAAAAGACGTCGAATCAATATAGTTGTCAGTAACTTAATTTGATCGACGGACATTCGATATCTTAATATAGGGAGCCAAACGAGCATATAATAAAAGGAGCCTACAAACAAAATTTGGGATTAGGAAGGTAGTGCAACAATAGCTCATAAGTGGACCGAGCTATTGTTAATGGGCCTGGATTTTGTGTTCGGACTTAACACGGGATATCCAGATCCGTTAGGAGACCTAACCCTAATTTCTCCTCATGGTCCCTGCCGTAGCCTATATATATCCTCTATTCCCTGGCCGCCAAATTATCTATCAGAAATCTGAAGCTTTTTCTAAATTCGTGATTCACGTAAGGAGAGAAAGAGAGGGCTGCCAAGGAGAAGAAAAGGTTGGGAGATCGTCGTCCATACGACGTCTAACTCAAGGATGGAATACGTACAGAAGATCATGGGGTCGTCCGCTCGAGATTGCTATGAACTACTTGTCTTCTTCCCACCGCAGGTATAAGTCATGAACCCTAGTTTTCGCCTATGAAGGGTTAGAACACGTATTAAATATGTTTAATTTTCTATCGATCAATATGCACACCGCAGTAAGGGTCCTGGGAATCCCCAGTTCCATTATTTGTAAGGCTGTAAAATTATATATAGAGGAAGGATCCACATCCCCGATTTTTTGTATCTCCAAACATCCCCATTTAACAACTGTTGGATCTTATTTAGGTCATCTAATTTTAACCATTGATTTAAATGGTTCAAATCAATGGTTAAGATTAGATGACTTAAATAAGATCCAACGGTTGTTAATATGGGGGTACTTGGGGATGCAAAAAGTAACGGGATGCAGATCCCTCCTCTTATATATATATATATATATATATATATATATATATATATATATATATATATATATATATATTATCATTTCCAATATATATATTGGAAATGGTAATTAGTTTTTGGAATCGCTCCCACTGGGATTCAAACTGATCCGCCCATAAGGGCCACATGCCTCCACACTGACCACTTGGACACACACACACACACACACACACACACACACACACACACACACACGGGGTACCACTTAATTCTCTGTAGAGGGATTAAGTGGGTGATGGTAGGTGTAGTACATGTGCGGTCTATAGGAGGCGAGAGCGGCACGACTGTAGTTGCATGAGGCCTTCAGATGGGGGTGGTGCCTTCGGGCTAGGGATTGTACATAGGCCTTAGGGTTGGAATTGGTTGTAAGGGACCTGAATTTTATATATATATATATATATATATATATATATATATATATTTTTTTTTTTTTTTTTTATTTATATATATATATATATATATATATAATTTTATTTTTGGGTTCCTTTGCATTTGATGTGACCCCCTCTCTTAAATTGTTGTATCCGCCCCTGCCAACTAGATTTCAAAAAAATAGATCCAACCTAGATCAATCACAAGCATTATATATATATATATATATATATATATATATATATATATATATATATATATAATTTTATTTTGGGTTCCTTTGTATTTGATGTGACCCCCTCTCTTAAATTGTTGTATCCGCCCCTGCCAACTAGATTTCAAAAAAATAGATCCAACCTAGATCAATCACAAGCATTATTTTGCTACTATACCAATGCTTGATCATTTCTTTTCTTATATTTCAATCTCTGGTAAGAAAACTAAAGTCTTTCACGGCAAGCTAAGCCAAGTTGTCATGGTCATATTTCACAATACAGTATTTGGATAAAATACATTCTTTGAATTAGTTATTATTATTATTATTATTTTATTTTCCGTAAACCACATTAGTTCCTAACATTTTCGTTATTACGCTCTAAAAAAAGAAAAAAGATTTATTATAAGTATTTTATATTTTGATTTTATAAATAAAGTCCTTATAGGTACTTATTTAAAACTTGCTAAAATAATTTGCAAATATGTCCTTAGACAATTTTTGCTATTTCATATTTTATTTGGACACATATGCATCCATGTGTTATTTAATTACATAAAGGAAGGATAGGTGTCCTCTTGCATGAGGAGGAGAGGGTAATTTTAACTTTTTATTCATTGATGGTAATGATAATCATAATAATTTTATTTAAAATATATTTTTTTTACATACATATATATTTTACATTGGGACCCTAGGAAAATTTTGTAATTACCTACTTGATTCACCAACTCAATTGCTTAGGTGTCATCATTTAGGGATAAGGTGGCATGATAATGACATGTGTATAGATGCATGAAGAGAAGGGTTGCCACCTCATTATCTTCATTCACTCATTCTTCTCCTTCCTCTATTTCTTCCCTCTCCTTATCAATTCCTTCATTCTCCTCCATTCCCACCTCCCTAACTCCTCCATCTTCTTACTACTTCTATTGCTGTTGCGATTGCTGCTGCTACTATCGTTACTGCTGTCGCTGCCCCGTCGTCGGCCACCCGCTGCCGCCGCCGACCGCCGGCCCCCACCGCAGACCGTCGTCAACCGTCAGACCCCCACCACTTCCACCACCTCCTCCTTCTCCTCCTCCTCTTCCACTCCCCACAAGCCTAGGTAAATTTCTTATCCCCTTCTCTTTCCCTTCCAATTTCAATTCTACGTCAAAGGGAATTGGGTTTATATATATATATGAATGCATATATATATTTGATAAAAACTTTTGATTTGGGTTGTGTTAGGAAGAAGTTGCGAAAGCTAAATTTAGGTCATCATCAAACCAAGGCAAGTTCTCTTCCTCTTTCCCTCTTTCCCTTGAAATGTTCTCAAATTTGATCTCCTAATTAATTTTGAACAATTTGGATTTATTTACAATCTGAAATTTACCAAACTTATGACAAAACTCCACCGTGGACACCATTAATTGAATGAATGAGTAATTTGGACACGACATGTGGACACAATATGAATGTGTAGCTTGGACACAACAAGTGGACACAACACAAAAGAACACTTGAATGAATATGCAATTGGACACAATATGTGGACACATCACACTTTGAATAAATATACATTATGAACACTTTGAATGAACATACAATTTGGTTACAATATGTGGACCCATCACACTTTGAATAAATATACAACATGGACACAACACATAATACCACATCTTAAATGGATATACAATTTGAACACAACATATGGACACAACACCTTCGAATGAACATACAAGTTGGATACAACATTACGGACACAATATGTATATAGGACACGAAATGAATAACACTTTGACACTAAATTATATGTGACATTTATAAATATAAAGAATTTTTGTAGACAAAATCCGTGAGTTATGTATATGAACACGAACACCTACTTATATGTACCTTAATACAATACGTAGGACACAATACAAATAGACATCCGAATATAATTTTATAACATGTATATATATTTACATGCAATCTATGAAGTATATCTATATGTATGTACGCAAGGACACCAACGTATATATATATATATATATATATATATATATATATATATATATATATATATATATATATATATATATATATATATATATATATATATATATATATATTTATATATATATATATATATATATATATATATATATATATATATATATATATATTTATATATATATATATATATATATATATATATATATATATATATATATAAATATATATTTATATATATATATATATATATATATATATATATATATATATATATATATATTTTTATATATATATATATATATATATATATATATATATATATATATATAAAATATATATTTATATATATATATATATATATATATATATAATATATATATATATATATATATTTAAAAATAATATATATATATATATATATATATATATATATATATATATATATATATATATATATATTTTATAAAATATATATATTTATATATATATATATATTAAAAAAATTATTTTTTTAAAATAAATATATATATTTTTAATATTATATATATATATATATATATATATATATATTGACACAATATGTACATGCAAATTCATGAATTTATATCATTATACATATATATATATAAATTTTGCACAAATTAGGATTTCAATCCATACACTAAAAAGGAGAATATATACGGATCTTGATATGTACACATATGAACTAGTGCTAGGTCAATCTATCCACTTTGAAAAATGCCCTTATTTAGTATATTTGGACTTCATTATATAGTCAAATGGGAATATTTTATGTTCCTATATGATAGGGTAACCATATATTTATAAATTTTAAGCTTCTTTTGCGCCTTTAAGAAGTCAAAATTTTGGTATATTACGACATGAGTTTCATTTGTACTTTAGATTTAATTCAACCAATATCTCAAGTACATAAAATTACTTAGTATGTGATAAGTTGGAGTCTTATACCTTGATACCATTATATTACTAACCATTTCATTTTGGTTAGTTTTTTATAGAAAGGAAGAGATCAAATAAATTGCTTGAATTGCCTAATTGCTTACCAAGGTAAGAAAAACTTTAAAATTAAATACATATAATATAAATGCGTGGTTTTCGATGTTGAGGGTTGCTCCACCGAAGGGGTAGGCGAATCCAGGATATTAATGCGTGGTTCCGGTGTTGAGAGTTGCTCCACCGAAGGGGTCGACGAACCCGAAGTTATTATTATTTCATATTACTGTCTCTTGTGAATTTTGTGGAGTTAATAATAAAAAGGAGACTCTGCCAAAAATTTTGGAAATTCTAAGTGTTAGCCAAATTTTTGACCTTTAGAAAATTTGGGTTATTCTAATAAACCTTTCAATTTTCTAGGAAAATCCTATTATAAATAAAATGTAACTAGAAGGCGATTTAGAAAGAGTCTAGGACGCGTAGGATACGGGCATGTGTCACGCAAGCGCAACCTAACTCAATTTTCATAATTCCGCTCTTTGCCATATTGGAAGGATTGTACTCCTAATTTGATATTCATGCATTCATAACATTATCCTGGAAATATTGGATATATGAACCTTGAGATTTTTCTTATACTTCAATCCTGTGAAATATACAAGATACACTTTTGTATCTTAAGAATTTTTTTTGCATATCAAAATAATGATGGTATACAGAGCAGAGTTAAATAAAGATAATAAAATACACTGATTGTGGATGCTAGTTAAAAAGTATTGGGCGGGGGAGAACATCATAAATGCCACCTATAAACTTCTGCAGTATAATAACAACAAAAGCTGATCAGTATGTAAGCTCATTCGTAGGGCCATGCAAATTGAGTATGTGAGGCTTAGCTCACTTAGCCCATGAGAAGCAGGGTCAGATTTTAACAAATCGTGCCATCCAGTTTAGCCCGTGAGAGGCAGGGCCGGATTAAACCCCGTGCCATCCAATCTTTACACCTATCTCGACAGCAACATCAAATATGTGAATTTTGAAGTCCAAGAGAGACTTAGCTTATTTAATCCCATGAGAGGCAGGACCGGATTCTAAGCACCGTGCCACCAAGTCACAGCCTGATCCCTGGCATACGGGATTATTGCCGAAAAAACTACTTGTTGTAGTTATTCAAAAGTCGTTCTCCAAATTGCATCTGTATCATATAGGCAAATTGGTTGTGATTGTGGTAGTGAATTTAGGTTGTTTTGGTTATGATTGTAGTCGCTATTTATGAATTATTAGGATTTGGTCGTAGAACGAATACCGAGGAATTCACTAGAATAGAATCTAGTCTCGGTCATATTTTAAGTTAACATTATAATCCCTCTTAATTAATTTCTTTTTTTTTTGGAATTCCGAGAATCCGATCATCTCAAAGATTCTCAATTTATTTATTTTACTTTTTCGTCCTTTACTGAGAGCTTGCATATCGTTTGACGACCTAGTATTATTCACTAGTTTTGTAGCAATATTTCAAAGGAAGTTGTCATCAATTATTGAAGTGCATCTGGAGACAAGGATATGATGCTACCATTGAAGATGATTGTGTTGGAACCAGATTTCTTCTCATCCTCTATTTAAGGTATAAAGGTTGTAATTGGGAAGATTTCTCTATTTATAGTTTAGAATTTCCTGTAATTCAAATTGTTAATTAATACATTTTGTACCATGTGACCTGTGGTAATCCTATCCTAGAACTGTACGGGCGATAATCGCGAATATGGGTACTGGAGTATCCGTATGTCGCGTATCCTGAGGATGTTGTTACGTACTCGGCTCGCCGTATACTGGGAGCGGGACATGACATAAGCCAACCACATTCTAAGCATCTACATGATTTTTTTTTAATCTCTAATTCTGATCATAGGACAAATGCATATGCCTAGCCTTCCTTTGGACGCCTCACTTTGATATATCTTACCTTGTTTTGGCATAATATTTTTTTATTAATGAGGATGATTATGTCTGCTTTAAATTCGACCGGGTGTGGTACCATAAGCATAACTGAGACAATATAGTCTCCCACTCTACAACTATATATATATATATATATATATATATATATATATATATATATATATATATATATATATATATATATATGAGACGATTTAGTACATTATCGTTATTGTCTTTTTTCTTCATCGTAATATCCTTCTATATTCTTTTCCTAAATGATTCCCGGCCTCCTGCTCCCGACTTTGCTTCTCCCTCCGATGCCGGTAGATTAATTCCAAGACCAAAAGTCTTTGATTGGTTAAAAAAATAGCTGTTGCAAACTCGATAGTGTTATTCAAAGCACTAGTCTTGCTTGTACATCTTTGTTACTGGAAAAGGATGATGTCTAGCATCAATCGGGTACGTCACACTTGTGCCAACGATCCTACTGCTATATACATAGAGTTTGATCGACTTAACATAGGATTTTTCTATAAGATGGAAGAGCCTAGATTCCAAATAAATTAATAATTTTATACTGGTAGTGTCTGACACGATATGGACGGAAGTCCGGGGTTGTCGGACTTAGGCGATAATGTAACTGTACTAGAAAAAAATAGTGGAAAGGAAATGCGACACGGACACGATGCACAACACTTGGTGGAGAAACTTTGTTTGCAAAATTTTATGGGAGAAAAGAGAACATGGCGCCTCTCCTTATATAGGAGATGATGCTCCTAGATGGATAAGGATTGGTAGTAATTTAAACCCCGATGAATAATTCCTTCTCTTAATTTAAACAAACTTTAAAATTTAATTCAGTAATCTCTCTCAAAAAGATAACTAAATAATCTTATTTTTAATTCAAAAACTATATCAAATTTATTCCGTAAAATCAACTTCCGATTTATTCATAATAACTAGTTTTTAAAAAAATTACTTTTTATAACTTGTAAAAATAATATAATAATAATCTTGAAAATTGGGAATTAAAATATATACATGAATTAGATTCATGTACCTCGCATACAAATATTTACAAAATCATTGTTTTCTAAATTACCGCTATATTTGAACTATACTTCTATATAAATAAAAATATTTATCGTAAGTTATTTTGAAAACATACTTCTATATAAATAAAAATATTTTCTAAGAATATGTACCTCGCACATTTTTGCACTCGTCGAGCAAATACAAAAATGACATCAATACCAATTTAATTATATAAAAAAATCTATTAAAATTTAGGGGGTTTACACGTTCGGAACGGTTTTTTCCACATCCTGAACGTTTTGTATACCGAGTAGTTACTAGACACACCTATGTAATGTCCCTCTCTTCTCTCTCAGGAACAGAACTAAGTTTCAGAAATTTTCTTACGAAATTCTCTAAGTTCAGAGCAGAGAAGAGAGGTACTTTGTGAACAGAGTTCCGCGCCATCCAAGGAGTTAGAAGAGTGGAGTGTTCCGAATTTCTCCGTCGAACTTGCTGGTTCCTGGAAGCTGTTCGTGTGGGACGAATCAAGTTTTGAGCGCCAGTGATCATTCACCCCAGCAGGCCATTTCATCATTTCTGTTCATTCACTTTTATCTCGTTCTAAACAAGAACGTTTTTGATCTAATCAAAAAATGTTAGTGGACTTTCGCTACTACTGCTACGAATTCTTCTGTGCATTCTTCGAAGTGACACATTAGTGTTCCTTTTCTCAGAATCTTTCGAAATCTCTCTCATGCACCTTCTTTGAAGTGTTGCATAATTTCAGTTTTTCATAAAAAAATTACGTCCCGGGACTAACAAAGTCTATATTTTAGCCATGTTATCGAAGTTATGAAAATCGAGAAATACGATACAAGACAACATATGTACATATTCATATAAGGATATTGATATAGTGAATCGAGCCTCAAAGCACTTACACTATGTTTGGGAACATAGGAGGGGAGGGAGAGGAAAATTTGAGAGGAAGGAAAATTGATGGAGATGAAAGTTAACTTTACCTCTTCTTGTTTGGATGACCAAAAAATGGGGAGAGAAAAAGTGAAAAATCAACTTTTGTTTGTTTGTGGGAGATAGATAAAATTACTGATTTGTCCTTAACTTTTTCATGATTTTTAAAATAATCAATTGATAGGAGTTAAATTCATCCGTAAGTTTTATTTATATAACGTGAGTTGTAGATTAACTAATCCAGTAATATATATGAAGTTAACTAATAAATAAATCTATAAGATACCTCATACACAAAAAAAATTCGTATATTTATGATTTTCTTTGCTAGAGATATCTCAAAAATCATAAATATATATTTATGAGGTGTCTACAACTCACGTTTATGATTTTTTTTAAGATTAACTATATAAGTGAGTTGTAGATTTTTTTTTTTAAGATTAACTATATGTACGTGAGTTGTAGATTAACTATACATGTGAGTAGTAGATTTTTTTAATATTAACTATATACGTGAGTTGTAGACTAACTAGATTTTTTTAAGGTTAGCTATATATGTTTATATTTATTTTTGATTTATTTAACTAATAAATAAATCAAATACAAAATCTTACATTTGAATTAAGATTTAAATAATAAAATATTATCTTTAAAATAATAAACTTTATATCAATTAAACTCCAACGATATTTATTTATTATTTTTTAGATGTCTTATATGTGAGTTGTAGATAAAATTAATATTTGTTTAAGATTTAAAAATTGACTTTTTTGGTTTATATTATGTTCTTATTGTTAGAGATAATACAACATTTTATATGAATTTAAACTGTAAATAAATCAAAATACAAAGTCTTATATTCGATTTAAGATTTAAAGGATATGAAATATTATCTTTAAAATAATCAAATTAATAGACTCATATTTAATTTGATTACCTGATATAAAAGGGATAAGATAGTTTGATTACCTGATATGTAGCAATCACAACCTATAATAATTTTGTGATATGTAAGCTGATAGGAGAGAAATATATATACTACCCGAAGAAAAAAATAAGAAAAAAATAGGAACGGACAACCTAGAAAAAGAAAGAGAATTGATTGAGGGGTAATTGGGTAAATATTACCCAATTCCCTCAAGCACGTACATTTTCCTCCCTTTTTGGGAGAAATTTTTTTTGGTGGGGCCTACCAAAATTTTCCCTCCATATTTTCCTCCTCCTATTTCTTTCCCCCCTTTCCAAACAACTTACTTTCTAATTTTCCCTCCACTTTACCCTTACATTTTCTCCTCCCTCTATTTCTCCTCCTTCCCAAAAGTAGTGTTAGGGCTCGTTTGGATCAAGTTTTTGGATTCCTAGGAATAGATTTTCAATTCCTTTCCCATGGGAAAGGTATTCAACATTTCCATACCCATGTTTGGTTAGGTTGGAAATAGGTAGTTCAAAATTTTAAAAAAATTTATTTTCATGTTTGGTTCACACATAGATAGAAATTTTAATTTATTTAGTTTTACTTTAATACCCTTTCACTAATTTCATGATGATTCACATGTTTGGGATAGGAATTGAAAATTTGAAAATAAAGAGAGGGTATAACCGTCCAAACAAAATAGTCAAACATCATTCCTACGAAAGCAAATCTATTTCCAAGGGAGGGCCTGGAAATAGCTTTCCCACATAACTCCCTTATATTCCCTCCTCATTTCCAATCCTAAACATATCAAATATGGGTAAAGAATTTAAATCTCATTCCCAATCTCAAAAACTTGAACCAAACGTCACCTTAGGTTGGAACATTGATAAACTAGAAGTATTTTGTCATCTGCCATCAAGTACCTCCACTCTGACTCTGAGCTTCAATGTGCTAAAATTTTGATGGACGAAAAATATCATGTCATTTGATACAAAGCTTCCATCCTCTCAAGGTGGTGTGGCGTATTGTCATCTGTCACACCCCCACTTTTTCTTACTACAAATTTTGCTACGCCTTCAAATCTCACACGAATCCCCGGAAGGATACATGCATGGCCAACACAACTGAGTGAGAGCCTCCTTTTTTCTCGTCAACAACGGACTACCTTCAATGAGTCTCGAGATTCGTCACTTTTTTTTATTAAAATGGAGATAGAGAATAAATTTTAGAAATCTCCATTGGAGATGGCCTAATTCATAAGGATAAATTACAAAAAATTACGCTCATCTAAGGAACCTTTTGCCTATCACTTTTTTTGCATATCAAATATAGAGGTTCAAGTGTCCAGTGAGTCACTATGATCTAGGCTGACAAATCTTTAAATTTGATTTAAAATCCAGATTTGTTATAATTTACCATACTCATAAATATATATAGTAAGAATCAAGGAAAGCCAGCAATATATATATATATATATATATATATATATATATATATATATATATATATGTGTGGAAGCGGATCAAAAGTCCAAAACTCCCTAAAACTTTTCCTCACTCTAATCCGTAATTTAATGTTAATATTAATGTTAATGTTAATATTAACATTAAATACTAAAATTAATATTAAACTTAACATTAACATTAATATTAACATTAATATTAACATTATATATATATATATATATATATATATATATATATATATATAGAAAGAGAGAGAGAGAGAGAGAGAGAGAGAGAGAGTGTGTGTGTGTGTAAGCTTCTCTCCGGTGGTACAGTACATGCACAATATATTAGGTAGAAATACACTATGTAACTTAGCAGAAACGAATGACACATGCTGCTAGCTAGCTAGCTAGTTACTATACGCCAGCACACTCTTTTTTTCTTCCTTCTTCTTCTTCTTCTGTGAAGCATGATCTATCACCTTAGTTAGAAAAAAATGCATACATGCATGTAGGGCTGTGCACAATTAAGTCAAATCGACCAAATCGAACCAAGTCAAACCGAATCGATTGGTTTTAAACAGAACCGATGGTTCGGTTGGTTTGGTCCGGCTTCAATTTTTTTAAAACCGACCGTTCGGTTCGGTTCGGTTCACGATTTGGTTATGCCAAAAACCGTTTAAACCGAACCGAACCAAATCCTTGTTAAATAGTTAGGGTTGGCCGGTTGGGTATGGGTTCATTGGGTTGTATTATACCGGTTTTGTTCATTTATTCACATCATAGCCATTTATCAAGTTGAAGTTGAAAGAGCTCTCTCTCTAGTCTCAAAGAGGAGTGCTGGCGGCTCCTATTATTTTTTAATTGCTCCTGTGCACATGTAGCACCCAGTTTCTAAAATAAGGGTAATTTTAAAATTTTATAATTATAATCATTAATAATGATATTTAAACCATGTTATGATTTTCGGTGATTTTTAGTTAATTTAAAACTATTTAAAATCACGACTTGTGATTTTGATGATTGACTAGTGTAACCCTAGAGTTTGTTGAGCCCAGAGACTAACCATGACCAAGGGAGCCTAGCTATGTGACTAGGATGACTAATTACTAGTTTTTAGCCTAAGGGTATTTTGGTCATTTTGACAATTTTGTGAAATTATAAATTGTGTAAATTAAATATTGTGCTAATCTATTAGTTAAGACTTGACCTAGAAGTTTAGCCTTACCTAGATGATAGTCATGACCATAGAGACTAAGTTAGATGGTTTCAACTAAGTAATCAAATTTGGTTAATATCTAGATATTTGTTAGTAGGATATTTTAGGCTAAAGGTTAAGAAGGGTTACTTTAATTGTGAGCCTTTAGATTGGCTAGAAATTGTTGGAGAAGCCTTGACCACTCATCCTAAACCCTAACCTAATGGCAGCCATCAAACATTTCCCCTCTATAAATACAACACATTAACCATTTAGCATTTTTTTAATCATTGAATTGCCTCTTTTAGTGTTCTTCCTCAACTCCTCCCCAAATATCCAAATCAACTCCAAATTGAGCCTAGTCTTTTGCATTGGACTCCCCTACAGTAGAGGACATATATGTATATCCTTGACTTGATATCATAGCCTATAGCCTAGAATTAACTAAAAGTTGACCAAGAGTTGACTTTGACCTAGTTGACTTAGAATCATGTAGCTTGCACTACAGATTTTTATTATTACATATTGAACACATCTTAACCTGTTCTACTCTAAATAGGACTTTGTGACACCAGTTCAGACATCCATTCATATCAGTCATACAGGGTGACAGGCGAGTACATTCTCTGACCGTTTCATACTTGTCTGGATTTACATTCTTGCTCTAGATTACTGTACTTGATACTGGCACGATTGTTATCACTGATTGGTACTATATGGATCTTCTCTTGCGATGCTATCTCTATTGTGTTCAACAGATACATATTGTTATGTGCGTTTCACGAACATATTGTATTTATTGTACACCCCTATTCATGTATACTCATGTGCATATTGTACTCTCATTCTCACATGAGCTTCATGGAGACTATTGTACAAGGTAGCATAACTGGATTGGATCCTTGTGTATTGATTGAGGAGGGTGAGTAGGAATGGTTATGTAATCAAATCCCATGGTACGACTATTGTGCGCTTTCATTAATGTACACTCACGTTATTATGGATTTGACCTATTGTTATTGTGCAACCTAAACCGTTTACATAACCATATTGTGCTCTAAATCACTAGTATTGCAGTTTTACTTATCCTATATATATATATATTTCAGTTATAAATTCTCTCTCGTTTTCATATACATCTTCTTACAGTTCATGTATCTTACTCTTTTGCATGCTTATATTTTCTAACATGTTATGAACTGCGTGAGATGTATTGTGCTCGCTCCTGTCCTGACTGGACCTGTTGAAAATATTACAGATGATGATGATGACTGCCCTACCTTCTAGGGGCACAAGAGGGTGACCTTCAGGAGCCCTAGGAGCATCTAGCTCAATAGAGGGTGCCTAGTCTAGTCTCTAGTCTAGTTTTACAGCTTTCAGTTTGTATCGGATTGTTCCGATTGTTAGTTGTGACTTAGTTATATTTCAGGACTTGTATTTATTTGTGTTGGACTACTTTGTGTGTGATAACTCTATTTATATTTCAGTTTCTTCTTTTATCTGATTCTATATCGTGCTCTATCTTTTCTAGACTTGTGATTGAGATATAGAGTTGAGATGTTATATTATACCTCCGTGCGGAGATGATATGTTTATATCATATTGATGTTGTTAGATATTATAGACGAACTATACAGCGTTCTACCGCCGACACTGCGGCGTAGGCTGGACGTACCCACGTTCTCGTGCCCTTCCTCAGGGTGTGGGTCGTGACACGTTTTGTGGTGGCCCATGCAGGTCAAGTCACAACTAGTGATTTCGTAGTGGTGCTCGACTTAGAGTGCTGCTACGAGCCTGCTGTTAGGATATCGGATTAGGCAGTATATAGGAGTTAATCACATTTTAGAAAAAACTCTGATCTTTTGATTACCATGATAACTCTTCTTGTAATGAATTTAATTGTCCTTCCTTGATTTTCTTTATCATGTGCCATATGATCTCCTTGTTTCAAATCTGTCCTCAGGATGCCGCTTACTCGTTCTCAGGCATTAGGGCCTAGTACAGTTCCAGAGAGGTCAGATCCGGGAGGTCTTCCACCTCCGCTAGGGAGTAGCAGTCGAGGGAGCTTCCACATCAGTTCCTGTCCTTCAGGCATAAGTAGCAGCGACTGTTCCAGGAGGGCTTCCACCTCCAGCTGTGGGACTGTCCGTAGTTATTCCTGAGACTCTTCTACCGCCACCTCCGCTACCGACGGATGCACAGCAGATGGGCCCTTATACTGCAGATGATGCAGACCAAGAGGGCCCAGGCAGAGGCACAGCAACATCAGGCTGACGTATCCCACCGTCAGACAGAGGTTCTACGACAGAGTATGGAGAACTCCCACCAGCTGGCGATGACAACAGTTGAGAGGTGAGGGTATCCCGGGTACAGATCGGGGTGCCCCAGTTCAGCAGCAGCAGAGTCAGAGGAGGCCTGGTACATGTCTGGATTTCAGAAAGATGAATCCAAAGGACTTCAAGGGGCCGAGGGTATCCTGTATGCTGACGAACTGGTTGGAGGACGTCCAGAGGAGCCTGGAGTTAGCAGAGGTTCCGAGGGAACTTTGGGTGACGTCTGCAGCCAGCCAGTTCTTTGACATCGCTTTGACATGGTTCCGGACAGACCCTCAGGTGTCAGTGAAGGGTATATCATGGAAGAACTTCAGGCGGCTCTTCAAAGAGAAGTTCTTCCCAGACGTGGCTCTCACAGCGTTGGAGGGCCAGTTTGTGGGTCTAGTACAGGGGAACTCGTCGGTGGACGAGTATGCAGCAGAGTTTCTTCCGTCTTAGCAGGTTCGCTCCCGATCTGATCCAGGATAAGGGGCAGAAGGCTCGTAAGTTCCGTAGGGGACTTATTCATGCAGTGCGCACCCGCACCTCAGGTCGTCGTGACGCGACGTTCGATCAGATATTGATGAACGTGCAGATTGCAGAGGAGGACTTCGGGCTCAAGCCGAAGAGGGGCAGTGATGCCTTAGGGGTTAGTTCTAGTGCAGGGCCAGCCAAGCGCCCTCACATCCAGCAGAGGCCAGTTCAGCAGCCGTTTCAGGGCCAGGGACATGTACTTCACCAACAGGCACCCAGGCAACAACAGCCCTCTACATGTGACTTCTGTAAGAGGCAAGGTCACTGATGGAGTGACTGCAGGAAGAGGCAGGGCCTGTGTTTACTTTGTGGTTCAGCAGAGCACCAGTGTAGGGATTGTCCCAGGAATAAGGCACCAGTGACTCAGGCAGTAGTAGGAGCTAGAGCTCCGACAGGACAGCAGACGGGACCACCGTTGTAGACTCAGCAACAGAGGTTTGCCCAGCATCAGCAACAGGCCAAGGGAGGCCAGCAGGGGCGAGCTTTCGCCATGACAGTCGAGGATGCACAGGCAGAAGGAGAGCTGATTGCAGGTTCCAATCTTTTCGATTCTATTTTCGCGTTTGCCCCCTTATAACTGTCTTGAAATTCGATTCTATCCGTACCTGATAGTTGATAAATTTTGTTCAGATGTTCATTATGATTTATTTTCTTCTAAGATAAGTCGTATGGGCTAGGTCGCCTCGATTATGGGATCTAGAGTCTTCTATAGTCATGATAGCTAGCATAGTGAGGACATATAGTCAGATTTTGGACGTATTTCTCGGGTGTGGGAATTTAAGGTTTTCGCGGCCAAGCATGCGACAATGCAAAAATTTTAAATACCATGATTCTAGAGGTATGTACCATAGTCAAGGACTCTGTGAATATCGTAGCCTTGCTCACTAGCATGACGAAGATTCTGAGTATCATGATTTGGACAGACGCATATGATTATCGGACTGTATGTTGAGACTGTGATTATTGGAGGTGTTTGACCTAGAAGGAGTACAACCATCTTAACTTCGAGGACGAAATTCTTCTAAGGAGGGTAGACTTGTAGCACCCAGTTTCTAAAATAAGGGTAATTAGAAATTTTATAATTATAATCCTTTAATAATGATATTTAAACCATGTTATGATTTTTGGTAATTTTTAGTTAATTTAAAACTATTTAAAATCATGACTTGTGATTTTGATGATTGACTAGTGTAACCCTAGAGTTTGTTGAGCCCAGAGACTAACCATGACCAAGGGAGCCTAGCTATGTGATTAGGATGACTAATTACTAGTTTTTAGCCTAAGGATATTTTGGTCATTTTGACAATTTTGTGAAATTGTAAATTGTGTAAATTAAATATTGCGCTAATCTATTAGTTAAGACTTGACCTAGAAGTTTAGCCTAACCTAGATGATAGTCATGACCATAGAGACTAAGTTAGATGGTTTCAACTAAGTAATCAAATTTGGTTAATATCTAGATATTTGTTAGTAGGATATTTTAGGCTAAAGGTTAAGAAGGGTTACTTTAATTGTGAGCCTTTAGATTGGCTAGAAATTGTTGGAGAAGCCTTGACCACTCATCCTAAACCCTAACCCTAACCTAATGGCAGCCATCAAACATTTCCCCCTCTATAAATACAACACATTAACCATTTAGCATTTTTTTAATCATTGAATTGCCTCTTTTAGTGTTCTTCCTCAACTCTCCCCAAATATCCAAATCAACTCCAAATTGAGCCTAGTCTTTTGCATTGGACTCCCCTACAGTAGAGGACATATATGTATATCCTTGACTTGATATCATAGCCTATAGTCTAGAATTGACTAAAAGTTGACCAAGAGTTGACTTTGACCTAGTTGACTTAGAATCATGTAGCTTGTACTACAGATTTTCATTATTACATATTGAACACATCTTAACCTGTTCTACTCTAAATAGGACTTTGTCACACCAGTTCGGACATCCATTCATATCAGTCATACAGGGTGACAGGCGAGTACATTCTCTGACCGTTTCATACTTGTCTGGATTTACAATCTTACTCTAGATTACTGTACTTGATACTGGCACGATTGTTATCACGGATTGGTACTATATGGATCTTCTCTTGCGATGCTATCTCTATTGTGTTCAACAGATACATATTGTTACGTGCATTTCACGAACATATTGTATTTATTGTACACCCCTATTCATGTATACTCATTGTGCATATTGTACTCTCATTATCAATTGAGCTTCATGGAGACTATTATACAAGGTAGCGTAACTGGATTGGATCCTTGTGTATTGATTGGGGAGGGTGAGTAGGAATGGTTATGTAATCAAATTCCATGGTACGACTATTGTGCGCTTCCATTGTACACTCACGTTATGATGGATATTTGACCTATTGTTATTTTGTAACCTAAACCGTTTACATAACCATATTGTGCTCTAAATTACTAGTATTGCAGTTTTACTTATCCTATATATATATATTTCAGTTATAAATTCTCTCTCGTTTTCATATACATCTTCTTACAGTTCATGTATCTTACTCTTTTGCATGCTTATATTTCCTAACATGTTATGAACTGCGTGAGATGTATTGTGCTCGCTCCTGTCCTGACTGGACATGTTGAAAATATTACAGATGATGATGATGACTGCCCTACCTTCAATGGGGCACAAGAGGGTGACCTTCAGGAGCCCGAGGAGCATCTAGCTCAGTAGAGGGTGCCTAGTCTAGTCTAGTCTAATCTAGTATTTACAGCTTTCAGTTTGTATCGGATTGTTCCGATTGTTAGTTGTGACTTAGTTATATTTCAGAACTTGTATTTATTTGTGTTGGACATCTACTTTTTGTGGTGTGATAACTCTATTTATATTTCAGTTTCTTCCTTTTATCTGATTCCATATCGTGCTCTATCTTTTCTAGACTTGTGATTGAGATATAGAGTTGAGATGTTATATTATACCTCCGTAAGGAGATGATATGTTTATATAATATTGATGTTAGATGTTATAGACGAACTATACAGCGTTCTACCGCCGACACTACGGCGTAGGCTGGACGTACCCACGTTCTCGTGCCCTTCCTCAGGGTGCGGGTCGTGACAGCACATGGAAGGGGCTTTTGGTTGAATGTATACGAATTTTTATATGTATAATTGGCATTTTTCTCCACCTGCAAAGCGCAAGTTGAATTGAAGATGCTGAATTGTATTTACTGTTGCAAAGTGCAAGTTGACTGAGGTTTCACAAACAAAAAGCATACAGTCCATTTTTTAATTTATGTGATCAAAACCGACCAAGTCGAACCGATCCGAATCGAACCAAGTCGGTCGGTTTCAAAACCGAATCAACCATTTGGTTGGTTCGGTTCGGTTTTGTTTATTTTCAAACAGATTAACTTCGGTTCGACTTCGGTTGGGACCAAATAGGTCGACCACCGACCGATGCACACCCCTACATGCATGCATGAGAAATTAATTAAGAATAGTACAATTGCATAATAATTATAACAGAATAAATTAATAATTTCTGATTAGAATGTTACATAGTAGGGGTGAGCATTATTCGTTTATGGACCGAAAATCGAACCGAATAAAAATTTTAGTTTGGTTTAAAAAGAATTCGGTTTCATTTTTGATTTCGGGTTTCGATTTTAATCCAAAACAAAAAATCGAATAAGAAAATGTAGTATTTATATATATATATATATATATATATATATATATATATATATATATATAATTTTCAATACATTCATGTAAAATTTGCATCGATACATCTCAAATCTGAATCATTGGATGTTGATCCAATGGTTCAGATTAAAGTCGAAGTCAAAGTAACAGGTAAAGTCAAAGTCAAAGTCAAAGTAAACACCTTTCACAATTTCCAATGCATTTTTAATGCAATTGTTTGGGATGTATTGATACATCCCATGTATTGTAGAAGGACCCATATATATATATATATATATATATATATATATATATATATATATATATATATATATATATATATATATATATATATATATATATATATATATAAACGGGATATGAGCCATAGACTCATATTCTTATATGAGTCATCCCAAGTGACTTCCACTTGGACCAATAAAAATATAGCGACTTGGAAGAGAAATTTAAATAGATAGAAATAAAAGATCAAATAAAAAATTTGATAAATAATAACTTATCCTATTTTTGCCTGAACAACTTGCCAAATATGTTTGTCTACGAACTTAAATAGATAAAAATATGTTTCCATAGGAATTTAAATACACAGAAATAGGTTTACCTAGCCAAAGATGCTTGCCTCGGAATTTAAAATTAACATTAAAATTAATATTAATATTAATATTAATATTAACATCAAAATTAACATTAAAATTAATATTAATATTAATATTAACATTAAAGGTTAAATGTTAAAATTAAAATTAAACTTAACATTAATATTAACATTAACATTTAAATTAAAATTAAAATTAATTAATAGTAATAAATATTGATATTAATATTAATATTAATATTAATATTTAATATTCACATTCACATTATATTAACATTAATATTAATATAATTAACATTCACATTCACATTATTAACATTTAATTTAAAATTAATATTAATATTATTCATTAAATCTTTTATGGAATTTTTTATTTCTAGGCAAACATATTTTGCAAGTTGTTCCTAGACAAAGATATAATAAGTTATTATTTGTCAAAACTTTATGAGATGTTTTATTTCTATCTATTTAATTTTTTTCTTCCAAGTCACTATATTTTTACTGGTCCAAGTGGGATGGCTCATATAAGTGTATGAGCCTATGACTCACATCCCGTTTTTCCACACACACACACACACACACACACACACACACATATATATATATATATATATATATATATATATATATATATATATATATTAAAAAAACACAAATAAACAGAATAATCGAATAAACCGAAAATTGAACCAATTTAATTCGGTTCGGTTTGATTCGCTTATGGGCCAATTCGGTTCGGTTTCGATTTTGCTTGTTCGATTTTTGGTCAAATTCGATTTTCGATTATTCGATTTTGTTTGAATGGAATTAAGTGAATGTTGATCCCTAGTACATAGTCCCTTTCTTTTTCTTTCCATTTACCAAATAAACTGTATTCCTCACGTGCTTTTGCGCGCACCTGTGCACGCAGCCAGCCACGAAATCTGGTTCGCGGAATGGAAGGGAAAGAAAATCAATTCCTTGTCATTTCCTTTCCTTTGAAATTTTTTATTTTTCATTGATTTCCATTTCCGATGTTTGGAAATGCCAAGAAATTTGGAAGGGAAAGTGATTACTTCAATGTGGAAAAGTGATTTTTTTGCTTGGATGGATGGAATCATTTTCTCCCATAATTTTTTTTCTATTAGGAATCAGTTTCCTTTCCTCCTCAATTTCTTTGCACCCAAACATAGAAAAGTAATTACTTTTCTTTTTCAATCTGAAGATTCTACAAACCAAACAAGGCCTAGGGGGAAGGGAAGGGAATGGGTGGAACCATCTTGTGCGTGCACAACTGCGCGCAAAAGCTCGTTTTTTGTTACCAAATACTTTTTCTTTCCGCTGAAGACGACCGGCAACTAATAAAATGTAGATTGATTGAGTCTTTGTAAGAAAGAAATTGCATTTATCTTTGAAGCTACAATGTTCACAATATGCTTAGCCACCAAACCCAACCCAGTTGCATGCATGTAAGTGATCCTTGAATCTTGAAGAAAGGTGAGCACAAATAAGACTCCATCGCAATGAAAGTTGAGCACAAATTTCTTTCAAACTTCCACACAGTTTAGAGGAAATTTTCAGGAATGTATTTAGTAATGACTTGGACTGGACTGAACTGGACTGGACGACTAGAAATATATACTCCAAGTGTGGTGGAGTGGGAAAGCATGGCTTTGACCGGAGGAATAAATTATATTACATAAGTCAATAATATGTGACTCTACCTGTGAAAGCAAAGCATATATATATATATATATATATATATATATATATATATAGGAAATTGCTCAGCTAGCTTCCCCTCTCTCTATATAATAAACAACGTCAACTAATACAATTGACTTTAGCACATAATTGTGTTATCATGCGAGCGAGCCAATTAAGTGACAATTAAGAGCTTAATTAATTTGGTATGTAAGTAGTTGCAGTGCAATTGTTGGGATATTTGCTTACAGCTCCATCCAACTGCCCACGCGGACGGACGTATTTATAATAAATTAATTATATTCCATGCCGAGTCAAGCTATCCAAGCGTATTCACTTGCATTCATTTATGTTTCAAAGGCATACTTGGTTGATTATGTTAGAATCGTAGATTACAATAAATAAACGTACGATGTATACATGAAAAAACTAAAAATTACAACTATGACATTAATGCTTGCAAAAGACAGAAACGAATATTACAAACTAACTTGAATAAGACAATAAAATTCGTAGCTAAATTGCTATTACAAGAAGACATAATGGAAACTTTGAATAGATAATTTGTTCATATAATCAAAACCACCGTTGCTCAAAACAAGATTCGACCAATATTCTATCAAACTACTCCCAAGAACAAGCAAGTTCAGAATCACGAACTTCTGGAACGCTCATACGCTACTCTTGAACAAACTCCTCGAATAGTACTTGGACTCTTGGGATTAATAACATTTTGCTGCATCTCACGCTGCTATGGCGTCTCTCTCACATCATATACACTTTTTCTCATTCTCTTGGTCTCTTCTCTAAGACCATAAGGCAGATATAGGAGAGATCCACCTTAGCAGCCCATTATTCCATAATAGACATTAAATTCAGAGTTAACTACCCACTAATTAGTGGCGGTTACAACAATAACCTCCCCGACAAATGGACGGTTACTTGCCTGGAGCAACCGAAAAGACGCTCTGCGCAAAAGCAAGCCATGCACACAGCCATGCACGCAACCACGTGCTCAGGCTCGCGCGTAGGCTCGCACACAGGAACGCGTGCATGCTCGTGCGAAGGCAAGCGTGCAGACCCCCGCTCAACAGCCCCGCATGGTCGACACCTCTGTTAGATTTTTTTCTTCAAAAAATTTCGGATTAAAATCTGCAACAAAATGAAATAAATTAGAAGTTACCGGCCTCCGGGGAAGTCGCGCACGAAACACTGCCCTAAGAGATAGTCCGGGTCTATGTGCAGACAGTATCCGAACGCTTTTAGTGGTAAAATCTTCGCTCCACCGGAATCTCGTTGCCGCACACGACGTCGAGAGAATGACCCCCGACTTAGCTCTGTCCAAAGCAACAAGAGAACAACAACAACAATTCGAAGAAGACGAGATTTTTAGAGAGTTTTTGCAGGAATAATAGTTTATGTGTTTTGAGAAGGAGGAGAGGGGCTCAATATATAGCAATTGGGTTTATGACCAATGGACAGAAAATTAAAAGTCATTTAATTTGACGTTAACAATTAAATGATTTGTAACGGTAAAAAAAATCTGAAGGAGCAAAAGGATTTTTGGATCTCAGCCCGAACCCGAAGAGGAAATCGAATCAGCATTCGGCGCCTGCAGATGTGGGCACGTACCCGCACCCGTTACGCGCGCCGAACCGAATCGAGCCGGGCCGGACGGCGGCGGCGGTGCGCGCGTGTGGCCCATGAGGCTCCCACTCAATGGTTCAATGAAGCAAGATGGGGAAAGGGAATATATGAATAGTGAAGGACACTAAATTATCCGATGTGGGACTAAGATGTACATAGGAGTTGAGCTTTTGCACAGCTCATTGTGTGTGGGAACACAATCAGCTAACAATCCCCCCCCCCAAAGGTCAACTTCCGAGGTGATAGAAGGAAAGAAAGAAAGACAAGAATAAGAGAATTTCTAGGCAATTGTATACTATGCATAAATGAGATGGACTACAGCTTGAATCTCACGTAGTGACTTTGTTTGAAGAAGAGCTTGATGGACTACGCCTTGAATCAGTCTTTTTGAACCAGACTCGGAAAATAACACACATAGTACGCTAGAGGTACTTGGGTCTATCGGGTGGCACATTTGGTTGGCCATGTGCACTTTTACACATTCATGAGAGTTGTCTAGGATCGTCCTGTCCTATAGTCGAGGTCCTCACGACCTCTCATATAGGTAAGTCCTTAAGGGTTGATGATAGGAATCAACCATGCATATCATGCTTGGACTTATTAAGAGTTTAAACTCATCCTATCCATATCACATAAGGAACACTGTCAACATAGGGATGGGGTATTAATGTACACATGTATAGCCTCCTGGGCTTTTATTTTAAAGAGAATTTAATCTCAGGTCAGTGTTCCATAATAGTCACCTAGTCTAGCTTGTTCCTACCCATTGAACCGACTTCTTGGGATCTCCAGTCAGACTCGGTTGGATTGCCACTGCTGGTAACTATACTATGGGCTTAACCCTATCACCCTCGATGATTCTAGGATCAATGTCCTAGACAGACCCTTCGTCAAGTGGTCTGCAAGGTTCTTTTCTGACTTTATATAGTCAAGAACCACATATTTGTCCAATAGGCTCTTTATTGACTTGAAGCGCAGCTGCAGGTGACTGTTCATCTTAGCATTCATAGAATCATACTTTAGTAGTTCTATAACAGATTTATTATCACAGTTTATAGAAATTGCAAGAACAGGATGAACAGAAATAGGTATATATATAATAAGATTTCTAAACCATTCGGCTTCTATACAGGTAGTGTCCAAAGCTATCATTTCAGAGTCCATTGTACTTCTGGCTATGATAGTTTGTTTACATAATCCCCAGGAGATCGCAGCTCCTGCCAGAATAAAAACATATCCAGTTGTGGATTTCACATCATGTGAATCAGTTACCCAATTTGCATCTGAGTAACCTTCTATGATATCAGGATGTCTAGAATAATGAAGTTTATAATCTAGAGTTCCCTTAAGATATCTAAATACTCTGTCCAATGTAGTCCAATGTGACTGATTTGGGTTACTAGTATATCTACTTAGTCTCCTAATAGCAAAAGTAATGTCGGGACTTGTCCTATTTGTTATGTACATAAGGGACCCAATCATTTGTGAATATCTATGTTGTTCTATAGGTGATCCTTCATTCTTCTTGAAAACAACATTACTATCATAAGGAGTTAGGGCAGGTTTTTTGTCAAAGTACTCAAACTTCCTTAGCATTTTCTCAATTGAATGTGCTAAAGATAGAGTATAACCCTCTTTGCATTTGGACACTTGCATTCCTAGGATCAGGTTTGCTTCACTTAGGTCTTTCATGTCAAACTGGTGGATAAATAATTCTTAGTGTTATTTATCAATTCCAGTGAAGATCCTAAAATAAGTATATCATCAACATACAAGGATAAGATGACACAACTTTTATTTGTATATTTAGAATACAAACATGTCATATTCATTTGGCACAAAATCAAATTCTATAATGACTTTGTCAAATTTGTTATGCCATTTCTTGGGAGCTTGCTTTAGGCCATAAAGAGATTTTACTAATCTACAAATCTTGTTTTCTTGGCCTTTAGCAATAAAACCTTCGGGTTGCTCCATATATATTTCTTCCTCTAAATCTCCATTTAAAAATGTTGTCTTTACATCCATTTGATGGATCAGCAAGTCATGAATGGAAGCTAAGGTTAGGAGGGTTCTAATAGAAGAAATCCTAGCAACAGAAGAAAAGGTATCAAAGTAATCTAATCCCTTTTTCTGGGTAAAACCTTTGGCTACTAATATAGCCTTATATTTTTCTATGGTACCATCGGCTCTAAGTTTTTTTTAAAGATCCACTTACAACCTATGGGTTTGCTACCTAAAGGAAGGTTTGCTAAAAACTAAGTATTGTTCTCCATAATGGAGTTATACTCATTGTTAATAGTTTCTTTCCAGAAAGGGACATCAGGAGAGGATATGGCTTCGTCATAAGTTGAGGGATCACCCTCTATAAAAAATGTGAAGAATCATTCTCCTAAATTCTTTTCAATCCTTTCTCTTTTACACCTTCTAGGTTCTATGACTTGTTCAGGTTGAGAACAGGGTACTGGATCATGAGAACTAGTAGATGGAGTAAGAGAAGGGTTAGAGGAAGATGAAGGGGTTCTATCCTTGAAGGGAAAAATGTTCTCAAAGTAAACTACATCTCTAGCTTCAATAATTGTGTTATTAGAGATTTTCTTTACTTCAGAATGGGTTACAAAAATCTATTGGCATTGCTATCTAGGGCATATCCTATGAACACAGCATCTACAGTCTTAGGTCCCATCTTCCTCTTTTTGGTTCAGGAATTCCTACCTTAACTAGACATCTCCAAACTTTAAGATAGTTAATCCTAGTAGTCCGACCTTTCTATAACTCATATGGAGTTTTATCATTAGTCTTACTAGGTATCCTATTAAGGATATAAGAGGCTGACAAAAGGGCTTCTCCCCAAAGATTATCTGTCACGACCCGCACCCGCTTTTCGGATACGAGACGTGTCCAAGCCAGCCTACGCCGCAGAGTCGGCGGTAGAACGCTGTCAAGCCCGCAAGAAATAAATGCTCAAAATATAATATTTGCTGCTCATTCACATCTCTAAATTTGTTACAACAATTACAAGATTTATAATTGAAGAAAATACAAGATTTTACATTTAATGAAACTGATACATCTGCTATCTATTTCTAGGTTGACCTCAGCATACCCAAGCCTTCCCAATGCTAAGAGTGATCGCGGCTAAACCTGAAAAATGTTGGTTTCCAGTCAGGAATGGAACAAGTACACAAACCAACGACAATACGAAAACACAATAGAATTAACAAGACATGAAAATAACATATAAGATATAAAAACTGGAAGATAACTGATGACATGGCACGATGGAGAATAAAAGGATAAAATAAAATACAACTACCTATGTGGTATGAAATATCCGTTTCGACATGTGAACGGCTAGGGGGTAAATCCGGCACCCTGCACGTGTCGTGTGCAACTGCTATTCTCCACGAAAGACATGGAGGATAGTTCTGGGTAGTCCACATGTCTACTAAGATATTTTCCCTCCCGACAACTCCGTATGACGAGCGTGTCAACAAGCAGCAAGATATATGTATAGACATGAAATGAAAAGACTACTATGAATCGGAAAGCAATCAGAAAGTGTACTTGCCTGAGGTCCTTAGCTGGTGAAACCAATAATACTATACCACTCAATGAGCCACAATCAGTCAACACATACAGAAGTCTCCAGATGTTGAAATAAATAGTACCAATATTCTCAGAATAGTCAAATTAGCTAGGATTGCCTGTCCTTAAGTCCAATTCTGGACATAGGGGCAAAACGATAATTTCGGGCAAAACGATGTGCGCCGTTGGACTCACTTTGCACCAAAAAGAATGCCAGAGTCAATGGTCTCTAAAGTCATCAAACTATATGTCAACAGGTTCAGTTTTTCGATACGAACCCAACCGTATGTCCAAAGTTGGATTTCGGCGGGCCGTGCACAAAATCGTCGATTGAGTAGGACCGTCGGGCCCGCAAAACGACGTTCCGATTCAACTGTCTCAAAATTGGACCAAACTTGGCATACAGGACCAGAAAAATGATACGGTCCTGTTGGCGCAAGTTTCGTCTCGATCTGACGAGCGTGCACAAAGTAATTGAGAAACTTGCACAAAGGACGATACGGTGAATTTCGACGGATACGCATCAAATTCGTCGCGCACACGCGACCAATTTGAATTTCTGCCAAAGCCCACACGACCATGAAGCCGTTACGCACATTTCGAAGCTTTCGGTTCGCGACTACGTCGCCCGGATTGGCGGGACACACGTCGTATCGAACAATTTTCTAGTTTTGAAAACAGAATTTTGGAAAACTTTGGGATTCGATTTCTTGACGCGTAGTCGATGATTTTCAAATCCGCAAAAAGGGTTGTGAAGCTCTATATGTTGTCTAGGATTGCCTTCAAATAGATTTTTGAAATCATGCATGGTTTGGATGATAATTAAATGCAAAGTAGGCTAGTTCGACTGTTGTCAGTTCTGTTTTTGGGACAGGTTTCCATCGATTTTTGGATCGATATTATGGCCGATCTAGCGCATCTACACATAAATTAATTGAAAGAAAGTAAAGGCGTATATATTGGCTTCGTACCAGAGTTGGAAGATCGAGAATCGGTCGAGAGACGAGGTAGGAAACTCATCGCGAAGTCGAGCTTCCGACTGCAACCCGCTGCTGCTCACCCGCGTATATGCGCGCGCGCGGCGGCCGTCCGGCACGTCGTGGCCGCGCGCGGCGGCGTCCTAGGCTGGGGGAGGGGTCGCCGGGGACTGGTGTTGGCGCGGCGTTAGGGTTTGCGTGCACAGGGTTAGAGTTTTGATGATTTTTCCTCTCGCTTTCGTTATATATATAAGCTTATATATGCTGATGTTGGTTTAGTATAGGTTGTTTTCTGTTGAGCAAACTCACATGGCCTGTGGCCTATTGGCCTGATTGGCTGGCCAGGCTGAGGGATCGGGAAAGTTTTGGGGTCGACTCAGCTGGCCTAGCTTGGCCTATGGGCCTGCTCGGCTGGCCCTTACTGCTTATTCTTTTTATCTCTATTTCTTTTTCTTTTAGCAATACATATATATTTATATGTATCTACATAAATACTTATGTATATAAATATGGGGAGGGATATTGCACCAAGGCTTATTGCATCATTATTGTACCATTTAATCTCAACCGTACAATCCATGTGATCATGTGGTTATAAAGCATGATGACATCATGGTGACATGACAACCACTTTTGAGACATATGTCACCATGATGTCATCATGCTTTATAACCACATGATCACATAGATTGTACGGTTGAGATTAAATGGTGCAATAATGTTGCAATAAGCCTTGGTGCAATATCCCTCCTCTATAAATATACCATAATGCTTATTTGTATATGAATACACATATATCCATATACAATATATGTTTATATATATATACACAATATATATATATATATATATATATATATATATATATATATATATATATATATATATATATAAATATATATATATATATATATATATATATATATATATATATATATATATACGTACACACATGTATAGTTTATATTTATATATACATGCATATATATGATGGCATATGCTTATAAATTGTACATCCCAATATAATAATTAAATATAATTCAATTATTGATTTATAAAAATAATAAATAGACCTTTAAATGAACACGAAGTATATATAGCAATATACGATCCACTGTATATTGAATACCAATTGTACATTTTTTCTATAAACCTAAATAAAATCTAGGCAATAATTATTTATACAATCTAAAAATCACTATTCAAATAAACTAAATAATAATAAAAAGAATGTTTCAAAATTTTCGGGAAGGGGAGCTACAAATCTACCCACCTTAAAATAATTTCGTCCTCAAAATTCTAATTCTTAACTATTCCTTAAAATTCAAAAGAACGTCTACCTTCACCTTAATTTCTTTAAATTCCTCAAAATATTTTATAACCTTCTCTAGCAATTTCGTAATTCCGAATACTGGAGGACTTCTACCCACCTTTGGTCACACTACTCCATCAAATCTTCTGTCGCTAAAACTTTATAATCTTCCAACTAACTGCTAAAATTTCTACCAATAGATATCTTCTGTACATGGCATCTATAATCCTCTCTTATCTATCAAGCAACCCAAAATTTAATAAGCAACAAATTTACACAGGTAGCAAAAAAATTATTAATAAATTCTAATAAGCGTGACCATTTGTCGCTCTGAAATAGGAAGGACGGGAAGATAAGGAAGAATAATCGAGAGCAACTACAAAGTTTCAAGAGTAGTAGAGAGTATCCAACAATACAGCTAAAAAGGGGGTTTACGAACCACCGACTTATTTGCTAGATTGGGCTACTCTAGTTCAGTCACTTGCTAAATCAAGAACCCTTTGTTTCTTAGAGGGACTTGTAATTCGTGCAATACAGAAGTTTCGTTCTCGAAATTAATCTAAACAAGGTTCCATTAATAGAACAGAATTTGAGAAATCAAGATTGGAATCTTTTCCGTGGTTATTTAAACACACGAGCAAGGGATAAAGGTGCACTACAAGATCGTCTCGCGACTTCCAGGTAAGGGTTACGAATGTCTTCACAGTCTAAGAGATGGGGACTACATAATAGGTATAGGGACCTATTTCAATTAGTTCGATCTTATAGTCCAAATACGGTGGTATGTCTGGATGGGTTTTTACTGAGTCTTAATGGGTTCCCTAATTAGACGTCACTCGCTGGTTGAATGAACCCTGGATTTTAATCTATATTGGCTGAACAAGATCCCAACGATAAAACTTTTCCTACTAGATTAGGGTGTCCTAGAATAGGTTTCTATCCAAGGGTTGAGCTAGTTGCCAGTCAGGTTGGTTAGCTAGGTCTCTCAAGCACAAAAATGCGCCTTCAGTGACTTTTGTGTTTAAGTAGCACATGAGGCCTCAATTGAGTGGCACGCTAGTGGCATGTGCGTAGTGGACATCGAGTAGTTCACAACCATATATTTGGTCGAAGAAATTGAGTCGAAGTTGAGTCTCTAATGGTAGTCGAGAAATATACCGGTATTATGGTAAGGGTTATAGCTAGTCCTTTTTACCTGAAAGTCGTACCATAAAAATAGAGTACAAGGGGACGGATTTGAGTGGGACATGATATACCTAGATGAAGGTGGACTCGTCTAGATCTTGTATATAAAATTTGTTGGAAGGTAGCAGCTGGTCTCGCGCTCCGAATATTAATGACACGGCCGGTAACAAAAAATGATCTAAATGGAAAGTGGGAGTCCATGGGGCACTAACTATCATTCTAATTGAAATTATCCTAGTCAATCGGTAATCCTCCTATATCTCAAAATTGAGAAGGCTTACAGTCTACCCACCTTAGAAGTTAGGACATGGTTTTAGGAATGATGAGGTTGGAAGGATTTCAAAGCTCGAATATTGTACCTCAACTCTTGTTAATAAATAATAAGGCACGACGTACGGAATATGGTAGATTAAGTCGAGTCAAGGATCATTCCTCAATAAAGGGAAAACAAGGGTATACAATGACACATAGTCGATAAGATAGAGGGGTATACACGTCCATAGTGTACAAGAGTTATCGACGGGGTAACCAACTCTAAGGCACATCATATGAAAAGGTTTCTAACAACTGAGTCATGAATTTCTATTTGTGTCAATCCTGCCAGACTATTATCACAAGGGTTCTAGTTGAAGCAAGCTTCAAACAAATGACTAGAGATCCACAACATTTGGTCTCTGGAGAATAGATAGTCTCCTAGGTTGGCATTTGGTCAAGGAAAAAGATCATAATCATTCTCGGACTCCAATGACCAGAAGATCATGATAGTAGGTTTAGGGTCGCAGAGAGGACGAGTAACTTAAAGCAAGGTTCCAGTCACAGGGCTGGCCGATGGTAGCTGCACTTGTGTATACGACTATCATAGCCGTAGGAAATACTCTTTATCTATCTATCAATTACGAGCTTTTGTCTTTCCAATTAGTGAAAGACAAAAACAATAAAAAGTTCAAGAGGGGTGTCACTGAATATAATTACGTGATTCAAAGGCGGATGTATAATTCAAGAGGAATTGTCAAAGCAGTCGCGGATGAGATCCTGGAGACATCTACATCTCAATCCACATAGGGTAATTTGATGAAGAGCGAACCAAATGCATCATGGTTGATCAGACTATAATACACTGATTCTGATTAGACAATATGTTAGCGGGCGCCCCCAATAAACATATGTCTTGAATCAAGCTCGATAAAAGAGTAAGCTTGCAAAAACTAGGCTGTAATAGCGACATTGGTCAAGAGAGTCAAAGTATAAGTATGCGAGATTTTTGAAAGGAGGAATAAGTAGTTTTAGTTTTGGAAAAATCAAAACCTTACCTGGTGTTATTGCTTATATAGTCAATCCTACTATCTTCTATTCATAAAGGCCTTGGTCGACTAATGGGTTATGGAACTCTAAATTCTATCTTCTAGGTAAATCTATTTGTGTCAGTCAATTACCTCGTTAATAGATCACGAGGACCACAGAATGGTAGGTTGGGAGACAAGCTATTCAACTTACAAAACTTACCTTAGTATTGGTTTTGGATCTTAGGGTCATACAGGGCAGTCCCTATCCTCTATAGTATCCTAAACTTGTAATCACGTCTGAAATTATTTTACCGAGAATTATGCCTCGCCCGTATAATCTGGCTGCGGTAAACCCTTGGTTCCGTAATTCAGAGGTGATATGCTACCAGGTACCCTACCTTATATTGACACAAGAGTATCTAAGATCTAAAGAGATCAACGAGAACATAGTTTTAGTAATGTTCCATATACTACGATTCTTTGGAATGATTTTATTTCTATGGGTTGTGACTCGCCAGTGCGCTGCTGGCTGCAGTGAACCCACACTATCCATTCTCAAACAATTGGCGACAGTGCGCTGCTGTCTAGTCATCGCAGTCATTTAATTACGCTAACTATATTCCTAAGGACTTCAAGAAGTTGCTAGAGATTCAGACTAGTTGACTATGATAGAAAGCATAAACCTCTACCTATAAGTCTCAATCCTTAAAGTAGAAGATTGATCGGGGAGAAAATAACTGAAGGCAATGAAAACAAGAACATCCTAAGATTTATTTCATATATATATATATATATATATATATATTTATATATATATATATATATATATATATATATATATATATATATATATTGGCTGAGGTAAAACTTTGAATCAAAACTGACTTGGGATTTGTATATGAATAACAGGATTATAAATTACAAACTAATTCTTTGTATCAAAATAGGATTCTAAAACAGGTAATTTTAACTTATGATATAAGATTTACATCTAATAAAGCAAAAGCAAATTAAACAGTTCATCAAGATCAAAGCCTTAATTCTAGGTAAGCCTAACTTACCAAGTGAATGGTATATCCACATCGGATCATATCGTCATATCAAAAGTAAGAGTGTATCTATCGGGATCTAGCAAGCTATCTAAATTTAACAATTCTGTATCTAAATTGCATGGCTTTATCCTTAACTACCCAATGATCAAATTAATGAGGAACTCCTATTCTTAGTCATTCTCTTAAATTATTTTAATCCTAATTGTGAATGAGCATTTCCTGGGCGCAGGCTCGCAGCAGTACGACTAATATGGTACTACCATGAGTTTGCATAATTTGCAAAGACTGACCTGCATGGGCTACCACAAAAACTTGTCACGACCCGCACCCGCTTTTCCGGATACGAGACGTGTCCAAGCCAGCCTACGCCGCAGAGTCGACGGTAGAACACTGTCAAGCCCACAAGAAATAAATGCTCAAAATATAACATTTGCTGCTCATTCACATCTCTAAATTTGTTACAACAATTACAACATTTATAATTGAAGAAAATACAAGATTTTACATTTAATGAAACTGATACATCTGCTATCTATTTCTAGGTTGACCTCAGCATACCCAAGCCTTCCCAATGCTAAGAGTGATCGCGGCTAAACCTGAGAAATGTTGGTTTTCAGTCAGGAATGGAACAAGTACATAAACCAACGACAATGCGAAAACACAATAGAATTAACAAGACATGAAAATAACATATGAGATATAAAAACTGGAAGATAACTGATGACATGGCACGATGGAGAATAAAAAGAAAAAATAAAAGACAACTACCTATGTGGTATGAAATATCCGTTTCGACATGTGAACGGCTAGGAGTAAATTCGGCACCCTGCACGTATCATGTGCAGCTACTATTCTCCACGAAAGACACGGGGGATAGTTCTGGGTAGTCCACATGTCTACTAAGATATTTCCCCTCCCGACTACTCCGTGTAACGAGCGTGTCAACAAGCAGCAAGATATATGTATAGACATGAAATAAAAAGACTACTATGAATCGGAAAGTAATCAGAAAGTGTACTTGCCTGAGGTCCTTAGCTGGTGAAACCAATAATACTATACCACTCAATGAGCCACAATCAGTCAACACATGCAGAAGTCTCCAGATGCTGAAATAAATAGTACTAACTTTCTTAGAATAGTCAAATTAGCTAGGATTGTCTGTCCTTAAGTCCAATTCTGGACACAGGGGTAAAACGATAATTTCGGACAAAAAAGATATCCGCCGTTGGACCCGCTTTACACTGAAAAGCGTGCCAGAGTTAATGGTCTCTAAAGTTATCAAACGATATGTCAACAGGTCCAGTTTTCCGATACAAATCCAACCGTATGTCAAAAGTTGGATTTTGGCGGGCCGTGCACAAAATCGCACGTTGAGTGGGATCGTGGGGCCCGCAAAACGGCGTTCCGATTCAACTGTCTCAGAATCGGACCAAACTTGGCATACAGGACCAAAAAAATGATACGGTCCTATTGGCGTAAGTTTCATCTCGATCTGACGACCGTGTACAAAGTAATTGAGAAACTTGCACAGAGGTCGATACGGTGAATTTTGAAGGATACGCATCAAATTCGTCGCGCACACGCGACCAAATTGAATTTCCGCCAAATCCCACACGACCACGAAGCCGTTACGCATCTTTCGATGCTTTCGGTTCGCGACCACGTCGCCCGGATTGGCGGGACGCACGTCGTATCGAACAATTTTCTAGTTTTGAAAACAGATTTTTGGAAAACTTTGGGATTCGATTTCTTGACACGTAGTCAATGATTTTCAAATCCGCAAAAAGGGTTGTGAAGCTCTATATGTTGTCTAGGACTGCCTTCAAATAGATTTTTGAAATCATGCATGGTTTGGATGATAATTAAATGGAAAGTAGGCTAGTTCGACTGTTGTCAGTTCTATTTTTGGGACAGGTTTCCATCGATTTTCGGGTCGATATGATGGCCGATCTAGCGCATCTACACATAAAGTAATTGAATGAAAGTAAAGGTGTATATATTGGCTTTGTACCAGAGTTGGAAGATCGAGAATCGGTCGAGAGACGAGGCGGAAAACTCATCGCGAAGTCGAGCTTTCGACTATAACCCGCTGCTGCTCACCCGCGCATATGCGCGCGCGCGGCGGCCGTCCGGCGCGTCGTGGCCGTGCGCGGCGGTGCCCTAGGCTGGGGGGAGGGGGTCGTCGGGTACTGGTGTTGGCGCGACGTTAGGGTTTGCGTGCACAGGGTTAGGGTTTTGATGATTTTTCCTCTCGCTTTCGTTATATATATAAGCTTATATATGCTGATGTTGGTTTAGTATAGGTTGTTTTTTGTTGAGAAAACTCACATGGCCTGTGGCCTATTGGCCTGATTGGCTGGCCAGGCTGAGGGCTCGGGAAAGTTTTGGGGTCGACTCAGCTGGCCTAGCTTGCCCTATGGGCCTGCTCGGCTGGCCCTTACTGCTTATTCTTTTTTATCTCTATTTCATTTTCTTTTAGCAATACATATATATTTATATGTATTTACATAAATACTTATGTATATAAATATACCATAATGCTTATTTGTATATGAATACACATATATCCTTATACAATATATGTTTATATATATATATATATATATATATATATATATATATATATATATATATATATATATATATAAATAAAAAAAAATAAAAAAAAAAATAAAAAAAAAATATATATATAAATAAAAAATAAAAAAAAAAATATATATATATATATATATATATATATATTTATATATATATATATATATATATATATATATATATAAATAAAAAATAAAATATATATATATATATATATATATATATATATATATATATATATATATATATATATATATATATATATATATATATATATATATATATATATATATATATATACACACACACAATATATATACACACACACAATATATATATATATATATATATATATATATATATATATATATATATATATATATATATATATATATATATATATATATATATATATATATATATATATATATATATATTTACCTATACGTACACACATGTATAATTTATATTTATATATACATGCATATATGATGGCATATGTTTATAAATTGTACATCCCAATATAATAATTAAATATAATTCAATTATTGATTTATAAAAATAATAAATAGACCTTTAAATGAACACAAAGTATATATATAGCAATATACGATCCACTGTATATTAAATACCATTTGTACATTTTTCTATAAACCTAAATAAAATCTAGGCAATAATTATTTATACAATCTAAAAATCACTATTCAAATAAACTAAATAATAATAAAAAGAATGTTTCAAAATTTTTGGGAAGGGGAGCTATATTATCAGGGGCACCTGAGATGAGAAGCATGGCATTGACTATATCTAAAAGAGTGTGATTCTTCCTTTCAGTACTCCATTGGATTGTGGTGAATAAGGACCAGTTACCTCATGAATAATTTTGTGCTCTTCATAGAAGTTAGTCATTTCATTTGAGGCATACTCTCCACCATGATCTGATCTAATAATCTTAATCTTACTATCCAATTGGTTCTCAGCTTCAGATTTATAGACCTTGAATCTGTCTAGAACTTCATCTTTGGTCTTAAGGAGGTAGGTGTAACAATACTTTGAATGATTATCTATGAAAGTGACAAAATATTTCCTACCGTCTCGGGTTAAGACCCTATTGGAGTCACAGACGTCACTAAGGATAAGTTCTAGGAGTTCAGAATCCCTATACACAGATTTGAAAGACAATCTTGTGTGTTTGGCTTTAACACAGATCTCACATTTGTGTTCATCATCTATAGGAGTCTTTGGTATAAGATCTAAGTTTATCATCCTTTTAATATATTCTAAATTTACATGACCTAATCAACTATGCCAAACATTTGATGATTCAACATTTACAATAAAAGAAGGATTAGAACTTTTACTTAAAATAAAAAGTTCATCTTTCACAAATCCTTTTCCAATAAATAGATCATCCTTAGAGAAAACTACTTTATTGGCCTCTATTACAATTTTGTACTCTGAGGCTACAAGAAGGGATCCACTAACAAGGTTTCTTCTGACAGACGGCACATAAAGCACATCATGAAGAGGTATAATTTTGTCTGATGTCATCTTCAGATCTATTCTTCCTCTTCCTACAATCTGTGCCGTGGAGCCATCTCCTAGAGTCACGCCTCCTCCACTTGATTCATGATAGGTTGTGTCACGATCCGCTCCCAATTTTGGGATACGAGTTCGTGGCCAAGTCCAGGCTACGCCGCAGCATCGGCGGTAGTATGCTGTCTATGATAACAATGGTCCACAACAAGTACAACACGCATATATATATATATATATATATATATATATATATATATATATATATCATCCACAACTAAGCCAGCAATAATCACCAAAATATCTAATAGTCTCAATATCATAAATATGAAATAATTCACTACAACTCAGAAAGTCTCTGGAATAAACCCAGATAGCAGAAATAAAATAGACAACTAAACTCCATAACTATAACTACTAACTAATGTGAATCCATAAGGAAGAAAATATGCTAATTCGCATCAGTGCTGGAATCGGGTACGCCAGTGATGACAGGGTCGCCAACCTACTCACCGTAGACCTCGGGACAAATCTCGTCGTCTAAAGCTGAAAAATAGTTATCCAGTCAGGATTGGATCAAGATCACCATAACACTACATTACACAATATAGTATACAAGCATGAAGGAACGATAAAAGGAATTTTACTGAAGATAAATATAGACATGACATTGTATGATAATGAAAACCACTAAGACATGATAATAATATAAAGGTTGACTTGACATACCACAAAGACATGATAACAATAAGAAGGTAGACTTGACGAAAGAAGAACAATAGACAATAGAGCAACAATAATTAAGTCACGTGTACTGTGTGTTTTAGAATACCAACTTTTAGCATGTAGACGGCCTGGGATATACGTCAGTCATATGTGTGGTGCATGACTGATATTATGCAATCAATGTATAGGGGGTCTGTATTCAATTCGTTGACCACATGCTTACTTGTTGTATTCCCCCGTCCGACTCACTCACAATACATGTCTACTAGATAAACATTAACAATACGATAAACTGTAAACAATAGGAAACAATGAGTAAGACATGAACATGTATGTATATCCAACCGATTCTAACTCTCGTGCACAATAGTAATCATGAACAATGACAATCATGAACCATAAGGGAGTAATAGTGAAAAAGACGACACGAAGATACATGCAGTATAAAATAAAGGAAACATAGGTCATGGTGATTTGCCTGCTCCGATAAATGATAAAGTCACAACTCAAGACGTCGTAGCCCGATCTATCCTGACACAAAAATAATCACAAGTTAGATCAACGATTCCCACTCTAAAAATCCTAGAAAGTGACTAATGAGTTAAATTAATTAATACTATTTTAATTCTAGAGTAAATCATCTAAAACCCTATTTTAACCTATTTAATTCTGAAATAACAATTTACACACGAATATTTGGCCAAGAAAAGTCATGGTTCCAAATTTGGGACCCGTGGCTCGCAAACCGAGACATACTATTCACTAACTAGTCAAACATTATGAATTCAAAAGTTTGAGTATGCAACATCGTATATTTCAGCGTCATGAGTGCACTGGAATCGACCGTGCCGCAAAATCACGATTTGGTCAAAAGTTATCGCCATTATGGCTAACCATGACCAAATTGATGAACCGTTGACCAAATCTGACTTCTATGAACAAAATAAAATACTAGATGAAACTCTGAATTTCTGGAAAAATTATGCGTTCTAGATCTCGGTGTCAGCTTTCCAAAACTTCAAACGGATCGTGAAATGGAGTTCGGGATCACTCGAAACCTTGAAAACCGTGCGACGCATTAATTTTTGGACAACCGACACTCAAATAATTATTCAGAAATTCAAATCAAAATACCAGAAAAAAAATTTATATTCAGAAACCTAACCTCAATATGCTTCTAACAAATAAATTGGCGCACAAAAAGGACGTCTAGATCAACGGCAAACCCTCTGCGAAGTCGAAGAACTCTACCGAACTCTCCCACAAAAAGCTGCTGAAATTAATATAGGGTTTCAAAAATAATAAACTATATACTATATATATAGGGGAGAGAGAGAGTCGGTGGGCTGGCTAAGTCGGCTGGGGACACGTGTTAGCCATCCCGCGGTCCCTGCCGAGATCCTACGGTTGTGGATTGGGCCGGCTTGGCCGCGGCTCCAAGCATAGCTCGGCTTGGGATTCCGTAGACGGCTCGGAGATCGAGCCTCACCCGCCCCTCTCACTGCCATGTGGGCCTGCCCCTCCCCGCTTCAGCGGCTGACGGGTGGGCCCCTCCCTGCGGCTGACTGGGTAATGATTAATAATAGGGTTTTTAATATTCAGAAAATTAAATAAAAATTAGAAAAAATCCTAAAAATTCCAAATAAATCTCAAAAAATTTCTAAAAATTCCTAGAAAAATGTAGAAAATATTTTAAGGGTTTTAGAGCCCAAATAAATTCTTTTGCCTCATAACTACTCTCGGGTGCTCTCACAGTAAATCATAGAAGCTTAGGAAAATAATAAAATTATATATAAAATTATCTAAAAATTTTCATAAAATTCTGAAAATTCTAAAATGGTGAAATAATATACTAGGGACTATCTAGGGGCCCCAGAGACCATATACGACCTAATTTCCTTATATCTAACCTATAGGCTTAGGCAAAAATCTTACGATCCCAAATCAATATCCTAGTTAATAATTGATTCCAACTAAAAAAAATCTCTAAAATAGAAAATAAATTCTAGGAACCCAAATGCTACAAACTATCCCCCTTAAAAGATTTTTGTTCTCAAAAATCAAAATATCACAAATAGCATAGTATAATACCTAACTCTTACAAGCAATAATTTCTTAAGCTAAGTCACGGAGAGAGAGAATGGCTAAGAACATAAGGGAACTGATCAATAATAAGCATACTACAAACTAACTAAGCATGCATAACAACTAAAACTAAAGAAGGCTTTCAAGGAAACATATATAAGTTACCTATGTCTTGGGGTTGAGTCACAGCCACAACTGCTTGTCCTTGACGTTGTGCTCCTCCAGACGGCTGTTGCAAAACTGGCTTATGAGCTTGTGCTGCAGGGCATTCTCGCACTTGGTGGTCTGGTGATCCACAAAGGAGACAAAGTCCTAACCTCTTCCTACAATGGTCCCACTTATGTCCTTCTCTTCCACAATAATTACACTTAGGCTTGGGTGGGATATGTTGTTGTTGTGGCTGGGATGATACCACCCTAGTTGGAGGATGATGTTGATGCTGGATTTGAAGGGTCGTCTGAGAAATATTAGGACGTTTTGATGGTTCTTGATGACTACCATCTCTACCTCTCTTTTGGGAAGCTACTTTCTGTCTTAGGATAGATTCTTGACTCCTAGCTGCATTCAAGATACCTGTATAGGATGTTGGGTCTACTGACGCTGTCAAACTCTGTAACTTGTAATTCAACCCAGAATGGAACTTCTCCGCCTTCTCTTCTTCTGTAGATACAAGAGTAGGAGCAAAACGACTCAAGCGACTGAATTCTGCATCATATTTGTCTACTGTCATGCTCCCCTGTTCTAGTCATATGAACTGATCACGCAGCTCCTTCCGAACAGTGGTGGGGAAGAATATGGTATTGAAGAGGTCCATAAACTCTTCCCATAACATATTTTTGCCCAACCGTCTTTCTTGTGCCGCCCACCAATGATGTGCATTGTCCTTGAGCTATAATTTTACTGCTTTTATCCATTTCTTCGGTGGCAGCTCTGATGCCTCTAGTAGTGTCTCTATCTCCTGTCACGACCCGATCCCAAATTATTTGGTCGAACCGGTTCATGCCCAGCCTGCACCGTTGTGAAACGACGGCAGTAAGCTGTTCTATATGCAGGTATTCACAATAATATCTATACATTTGTCACAACTCGAATATACAGAAAATTTAAAACTTTTATTCAACAATTGAAAAGTACAACTGGAAATGAAAGAACTGAAATAAAGTGCTGAATTCAAATTGACAAACTCCAATACAATAAAACTAGAAAACTGGAAAACAACTAGCTAGGCGGTCGGCTCATTGGCCTCAGGTTCTGCGTCCTCCAAGGGGGACTCTGGCAACACCACAGGGTACAATACCGGGTCATAGTAGCTATTGTACAATAGCTCAGCATCCTCAATGACACCTAAAAATGTTGGTCTCCAGTCAGGAGAGAGCAAGTACGAATATGTATCTCACATTTCAAGTAATAATAGAAAGTGCAGGCTAAACAGTTGAAATAATATTTTCCAGCAATTTAACAATTTAAAACAATATGATTTGAATGTGTAAACGTCTATGACCGACTTGGGTTGTACAATAGCATCTTAGCGACGCGATATGGCTTATCCCCGTGTGTAAGAGGGGTAAGCTCGTACAATCATGCAATATGAGGGGTATTGGTCGTAAACGTTACACTATTCCCCCAATCCCCACAATCAATATCAATCAATATTTGAACCCTAGGAGAGGGTTCCGTGTAGCAATGTGGTTTAAGCATGCAACATGGCAATTACTAAATAAAATGCAAGAAAACATAACCGTAACTTGCCTTTGTTAATGACTGGAACAGGATGTCAGTACCTGGGGAGGAAGTCAAATACGTCCTTAAAATCCTACAGTTGAGAATCCTGACTTAGAAAAATAGATGAGCCAAATCTAGGTGTGCTAGTTGCAATTTCTAGAAACAGACCCTAGTCAGGTTTTAAGTTATTTAATTAATCTAACGAAATCCGTCTAATGTCGTAAACTATATTGGTTATCAATTTACGGAATAATCGATTATTGATTTATTAGGGAAAATAGCAATTATACTTTAATTGGCAAGACTTTGTATTTTTAATAATATATATAAAACTAAGTGGTCTTTTAAGTGAGAAAATATGAAGTTGTTTAAATTATTAGGAATCTTTATTCATTAACTTAATATGAGAAAATCTTATTAATTTTGTACAAAATAATTAATACCCAATTATAATTTATACGTCTAGCTACGCAAATAACTAACCCAGAAAAGAAATAGAAAATCTAAGCTACATAATACAGGGTCACAGAAAAATAAAATAAAACTGGGCTTATGCCCTTACAACAAATTAATTAATAGAAAAAATACTTTAAAATAAATTTCTCGAAATTAGTAATTTTAGTAGAAAAATAGTTTTTATTTAAATAACATTTTAAAATAGAATTTATTTAATCATAATAATTTTCATAAAATATGTCTTTTAGATATTTCATAAATTATGTAGAAAATCACCTTTAAACATAGAAAATAATAAATGCACAAAAATACATTTTCTTACCAAAATATTGGTTTAAAGTTAATATAAAAGGTTTTCGGAATTTAATATTAAATACCATTACCAAAATAACTTTTTAAATAAATATTAGTTTTTATTATATTAATTCTCCTTATAAAACCTTCTTGATCAGAAATCATCTTTAAAAGGAATATATATATATATATATATATATATATATATATATATATATATATTTATATATATATATATATTTATATATATATATATATATATATATATATATATATTTATATATATATATATATTTTATATATATATATATATATAATCATTTGGGTGTGGATCCCCTGCGCAGGAGCACATCTGCTCCTCGGCTTCCCCCCCACCGGCCGGTGGCCGGACGCCTCCGGGGGGTCGGGTCCCCGCTGGTCACCCCTCTCGAGGGGTGGCCACCCTCTGGCCCCGGCCGAAGGTTGTCCGGCGTGCGGCGGCTCCGCCCCGTTCTCCCCTACCCCTCGGAGCCGCCGACGTTCTAGGCGCCGTCGGAACCACCGTGCCCGGCGTCCTGGGCCTTCGACGGCCCCGTCTCTCCTCGGCGCGCCGCCAGAGATCCTCGGCGCCCGGCGTGCTGCGCGGCCACGCCCCGGGTCGCCACTCCTCCGGGTCGACGTCCCGGTCGCAGCACCCCCGATGGCCACCCCAGCTGCCCCTCCAGCTCAGGTCCCCCCCGCCCAGGCAGTCGACATCCCCCCGGTAGCTCCTCCTCCGTCGGCCGGTCGACGTTTCTCCTTTCCCGCCGCCTCCGCCCTCTCCCTCGGCCGTGGCACCTCCCCCCGATCCTCTTCCCCTATGGCGCCCCCCCGCCTCGGTGCCTCCCCCTCAGCCGGAGTTCGGCGCCCTCGCAGCGGCCCCCCCGGCCACCGCGGCCTGGGCCTGCCCCGCCCTTCCTCTCTCAGCGTCGCCCACCCCCTCGGCCGCGACTTTCCGTCCCTCACCGACGTGGCCCAACTCGGCGTCCTCATCCCTCTGCCCCCCGGTCGAGCTTCCCGGCGGCCTACGGCTGGCCCCCCTCTTAGTTTCCCTCACCCTGCGCCGGCGTCGGTGGCCCCCCCACCCCCGGCGCTTTCTCCGCCTCAGGTCGGAGGGCCCCTAGCTGGCGTCCCGCCCTCGCCGACTGTCCCCTCTCCGCGCGGCAGTCGCCTCCCCTCCCTTTCCGGCGGATCCCACGCCCTCCTCCCCCCCTCTTCTTCTTCCCTCACCGGTCCGGCCATCCTACAAGGATCCTCCGCCTCCCCCCTCGCCGCCTTGGTGTTTTGGTGTCCCCGGCGGCCGTTGGCTCCCCGCCCCTCCCTCCGCTTCCGGCCCCTTCGTCGGAGGCCCGGACCCACCTCCCCGGGCCGCGCGTCACCTCCCCGGACTGCCCCCCAGTGGCAGATGCCGCACCGCCTCCCCTCCCCCGCCTTCTCCGCCACCCCATCCGTGTGTTGCCGGCAGCGGATACCTCCCCCCATCCCTCTGCCGGCGCAATCCTGGCCCCGCCCCCTCCGCCGCCTCGTCTCCGCTCCGTACGACGCGCGTCTCCGCCTTCGCCTGCCCGCCGGGATCCTCCCCAGCCGCAGACCTCGTCGGAGCTCCCGGCTCCGTCCTCCGTGCGGGGGGGGGGGTTGGGGGCCGAGGCTCCTCGAACCGTACGCCCCCCCCATCGGGCAGAGCGCCCCTCCTCGGTCTGGGTGACCTCCTCGGGTCACGTGCCCACCTACCCCCCTTTCTCGGTCCGCGTGTGTTTCCCCCCAACCCTTCGTTTTTCGAACTGTTTCAATTTTTGAACTTTTGATTTTTGGTCATGGTTTGACTTTCTGACTGTGCCAAAAAAAAAGATTTTATATATTTAGTATGGCTCTCTCGTTAGAGCTACACCCTCCTTATGTAGGAACTTGGGCTATCTCCCGGTTCCATTCTCCCTTTCCCTTTTTCAATGAAGGCTTTAGCCATTGTTCCAAATATATATATATATATATATATATATATATATATATATATATATATATATATAATCATTTAACGAAATCAAATTTTTATTATACTATTTACTTAACCAAACTTTTATTTTAAAGAAAATAACTTTTAAACAAATATTTATTTAACTAATATTTTGTAAACAAAATATTAAATTATTATTTGGTTTAAAAATCTCTACAACTTAACATTAAATTTAAAAGATAATCCTAACTATATATTTAAACAATAAAAAATCATTAAAACCATAACTAAATTATTAAGGTTAATCACAAATCAATTAATACTAATAAAGTATATTTGAAGTTTCCTAAAACGATTATTATTATAATATTTACTAATTACATCACAGAAGCTAAAATAAATTAACCACAGAATCCAATTAATTTCTACAGAACCTATTTCTAGGCCAGGATGGTACGTATGGGTTTCTGTGATCACAAACAGAAAGCAAAAAATGAAGAAATTACCCAAAGTTGTACGAAGGAGTACCGAGGGGAGGCCTCGGACTCGGAACGACGCCGGGACGACGAGCACGCACGTGCACGCACACGACGAATATACGGCGACGGGGCACGCGCACGGGAGTCGACGGACGCTGGGCGGAGGGTGCACGGAAGGCGCCGGAGATGGGTTTGGAAGGTGGGGGAGTAGGGTCTGGATTCGGAGAGGACGACGAGACGAACGCGACGGTGGTCTTGGATTTTGATTTGGTGGAGGGAGGGGGAAGTTATGGATTTATTTGTGAAGGTTTGAAGAAGGTGGAAGAAAGAAATGGGATGCTGTGATGGTGGAGAAGTTTCTGTTCTGGGATTACGTAGAGATGGTGGAGAAGGGAGTGGGCGCACAATTAGGATCGGGGAGTGAGAACCGATGAGTGGGAAAGGAATGGGTTTGGGTTGGGTTTAAGTTATGGGCTAAACTCATGGGCTTGGGTTAAGGGACAACAAACAATATTAAATAAATAATGAACACAACAAAACATGGGTCTTACATCTCCACTAGCCAGTTGGTGACTTCTATAGGTTTCTCCGAGCCAGTAAAGGGAGGTGGGTTCATCTTGCGAAACCCATCAATAGTACCTATACGATCTTGTCGTGTTTCTACGCTCCTCTCCAGAATATTTGCATGTCTCTACTGAGTCTCCATCATGCCCTGGAGTATCGTAAGGATATGAGCTCCATCCATAGTTACTCCTTGGGTTGGGGCTGTTGGTGGTGGTGGTAGAAGATCCTTAGCACTAACTCTATCTGGCTAATGGTTAGAGGGCTCAATGAATTCTATACTCTCTATTGTCGATCCTTCGGGCTCGGGAGTAGCATAAGGGTTAGCTACCCTTTTTCCCTTACGGATCGCACTGCGCCTTGTCTCAACCATTACGAACTAAAAGGAAAGAAAGGATATGGTTAGAACGGTAGATACAAACATATCGAAGAAATCACGGACGGAATCAAGCAAGATGCAATTTAAGAGACAATAAGATCCTAAGATAAAATAGACTCATAAGGTTAGAAGTCCTATTTTGTGGATGATACAACCTCCTAACTTCAACTCTATTCGCAGGCTCGCAGTAGTACGACCAACTTAAGTACTACTACGAGTTCGCAGTCTTTTGCGAAATTGGACCTGCATGGGCCACCATAAAAACTTGTCACGACCCGCTCCCAATTTTGGGATACGAGTTCGTGGCCATGTCCAGCCTACGCCGCAGCATCGATGGTAGTATGCTGTCTATGATAACAATGGTCCACAACAAGCACAACACGCATATATATATCATCCACAACTAAGCCAGCAATAATCACCAAAATATCCAATAGTCTCAATATCATAAATATAAAATAATCCACTACATCTCGGGAACAAACCTAGATAGCAAAAAATAAAATAGACAACTAAACTCCACAACTATAACTACTAACTAATCACTACAACAAAAAACCCTTTTAATGACGCTCGACACGGAGTTTTAATGACGGCTGATACATAAGCGTTATTAAGTTGAAAAATACCTTTTTTCTATGACGGTTTGGGCTAATTCTGGGCTTTTTATAACGTTTATAAAACAAAGCGTTATTAATAGTTTAGAGCGGTGGCAAACTTGTAATATTTTTTAACTTCAATTTTTGGCAAAATCCGCTGTAGCCCGCCTCTCCCCCAAAACATTCCGATCTTCTCCTTCTCCTCCTTTCTTCTCCCTCCTCTCCCCCAACTCCAAAACCCTAACTCTAGCTAGTTCAGCAACACCCTCCTCTCCTCATCTTCTTCTCCTTCCTTTCCCCCAACTCCAAAACCCTAACCCTAGATCCAAAACCCTAAACCTAGTTAGAAAGGGATCCAACGATCTCTCTCTCTCCATCCACGGGTTCGAGATCGACGAGATGGTGTGGGGGAAGGTCAAGTCGCACCCATGGTGGCCGGGAAGTCGAACCTCATGGACGCCATCAGCTTCGTCCTCGGTGTCCGATCCGGCCAGCTCCGCGGTGCCCAGCTCAGGGACCTCATCTACGCGTTCGACGACCGCGAGAAGGAGCTGAAGGGGAGGAGCGCCTTCGTACGGCTCGTCTATCGCTCCGGGAACGGCAGGGACGAGAGCGAGATGCACTTCACCAGGACCATCACCGGCTTCGACGGCAGCGAGTACAGGCTCGACGGGAGGCTCGTCAGCTCCAAGGAGTACAACGCCAAGCTCAAGTCCATTGGGATCCTCGTTAAGGCTAGGAATTTCCTAGTCTTTCAGGTGATTTTCTTCTCTTTCTTCTTCACTTTCGGTATTTTTTTGGGCGTGAATGAATTAAATACTTTGATGTACTTGCTACTTACATTTGGTCCGAGTCTTTCGAGTTATCAATAGTGTGGTCTAGATGCTACTTTATTTTGTTATGTGTTGGCTATAGTCTGCTGTGAAACTTTAAAATACACGCAGCTGGTTTGCTTTTGTTGGATCCCACTTAATATATAAATCTGTGCTCTGGTGTGTTTTAACATCATGATTAAAACCTGTATTTCCTTAATGCTCGAGTACTCGATACTCTGATAACCGACTTCTCTAGTAAGGTTTGACACTTGCTTCTTCCACTGGTTATGGAGGAATTATGTCCTGTCGATTTGAATTTTTAACTTTCATAAGTAGCAATTGTGACTGCTATAGGAACTCCTTCCCCTGTGCCAACGAAACACGGTTGATTCCTTGTATTCTTGGCGTTGGCCACCAGTATCAACTCGTCTTTCAGAGATTTATATTGTTCTGGTCTCGATTTTATTCTTATAGACGACTTGTAGAGGTTTTACTGAACAGAGGGAGTATCCCACCAAATCCCTGTGATAATGAGAAAGATTTCTAAACATCCGACCAAATTGCTCAATAATCTCAGAATGTGATAAATCCGCACAACAATAGATTGCTGAAATAATCTCATTGTGTTCTGATAATTTGCGGTTGCAGATTTGTGAGTAATGTTTTAGTTTTAACAGCTACTGGTATTTGCCATTGTGTCATTCATATCTGAACTTGCTTGTGACTATTACTGAAGCTGTTCTATGGTTTCGTACAATTATGAATGCTCTGTCTAGGTACATTCCTTACCATATGAAGAAGTGCAACGATTGGCACGTTCTTTCAAGAATATTTCGGTCCATGCTAGCTATGATCAATCTTTTCTCTAATCCCAAGTTTGGTTCGCAAAATCAAGACCTTGAGAAAAGAAAATTGAAATCAGGACCTTGAGAAAAGAAAGGTAAAACTTTTTCTGTATTTAGATGACAAATGAAATAAGCATGAAAGTAAAATGCTTTTTCAAAGGAGGAAAAAAATGGTTTCTGCCATACACTATATGGATTCACTTTTTCCTTTTTTTTGGGTCTTTTCAGATATCAGAAAGTAAATTGAAAGGAAAAAAAATAAATAAACAAATGATTTCATTTCCTTTCTGTGAACCAAACAAGGCCCTTTTCTTTTTTGGTAGAATGAACATGCTATTATATTTTTATCAACAAAAGAAAAATTCAAGTAACATGGATGGATCTGTGCAAATGTTTATATTGTGTCAAAAGGTATACGTTGATATCGAGAACCAGTACTACAATTCGAAAGGTATACGTTGCTAATGTTTTGGTACTTGTTTTTATTTAGTCGGTTCATTCTTGTATCAGTTAGCCAGAAGCTAGGTTACAAGGACACAAATAAAATTTGAGACGGACATTGCACGGATTTTGGGAGTCTAACTTCCTAGGCTAGAGTTGAAGTTTGAAGCCGGTTGTCTGTTTTAGGTATACTGTTCGTTTTGACAAACTATCCTATTGTGATTGCACCATATGAAGGGTTAGTTGATATCGCAATGTTTAATTTGACGGGGGACTTATTCGTATGTTGGCATTGTCACTGTGATGAAGTTAAGGTGTAGAATCATGGTAGTTAATTTAATGTCATGTTGGCCAGTTAAGTCTTTGTGGTCCAGTGTTACTAGCAGAAGTTAAATTTTGACAATGTGCTTATAATGGAAAGTGTGTGCTCTGAAGTTAAATACATTTGATGTTAAATGTGTTCAGTGCCTATTAGTATTTTTTTTTCATGGTTATGATATTCAGATATTTAGTATTTGGTTGTAGTTTCTCAAAACATTGATGCTTGGTTCATCATTAAAGGAATCTTCATTATTTTATGACATTAAGCTGATGACATTTAAGGCAATATATGATTGAGTTGTTCTATCCAATATTTATTATATCCTGCTTTGTTGTTTTTATTTTGATTTGCCGTCGTTGAACTTATAGCATTTGTTATTTTTATATACAGTGTTTGATATATGGTGCATGCGTCCTTTTTTACAGGTTTAGTGGAAACCGATCCCGAGGGAGCACTTGCTGGTTTTGCTGAAGTAGTTGGCATAGAATCTGAAAAAGCCGACTGGTGAGAATCATTTAGGTTATTTCTGTACTTGCTGATCGAAATGTTACAGATCAAGCAAAACTGAGTTTGAAGATGGGTAGAACTTTCAGGAATTGGATGCATTTCAAGCTGCAGCTCGAGTACATTCTATATTTGGATAGCAAAAGAGAGATTTATTCCTATTTTTTGGTACATTCTGTATTTGGATATTCAATGTAATGAAGATGTTGATATGTACTCTATTTTGAGAAATATAATAAAGATGGTGATATATAATGTTAAGTTTTTGGAATGTAATATATACTGTGCAGTATAGAGTATTATAAATATGCTAATTTGAATAGTATAAAGTGTTATAAATGTGATGCATTGAGCTTATACATATTATCTATTCATGACGGTTTAAAATTGTTCTGAATTGTGCACTATATATTAACTATTCATAACGTTTTTATAGAAACTATTCATGACGGTTATTTTATGACGCTTTTAAAAAACATTTATAACATCCGTTTTCATAACGGTTGCTGTGAAAAAAAAAAGCGTCATGGTTAGTCATTAATGACGGTTTTTAGCCATCATTAAAAGGGTTTTTTGTTGTAGTGAATGCGAATCCATAAGGAAGAAAATATGCTAATTCGTATCAGTGCTGGAATCGGGTACGCCAGTGATGACAGGGTCGCCAACCTACTCACCGTAGACCTCGGGGCAAATCTTGTCGTCTAAAGCTGAAAAATAGTTATCCTGTCAGAATTGGAGCAAGATCACCATAACACTACATTATACAATATAGTATACAGGCATGAAGGAACGATAAAAGGAATTTTACTGAAGATAAATATAGGTATGACATTGTATGATAATGAAAACCACTAAGACATGATAATAATATGAAGGTTGACTTGACATACCACAAAGACATGATAACAATAAGAAGGTAAACTTGACGAAAGAAGAACAATAGACAATAGAGAAACAATAATTAAGTCACGTGTACTGTGTATTTTAGAATACCAACTTTCCGCATGTAGACGGCTTGGGATATCTGTCAGTCATACGTGTGGTGCATGACTGATATTATGCAATCAATGTATAGGGGGTCTGTATTCAATTCGTTGACAACATGCTTACTTGTTGTATTCCCCCGCCCGACTCACTCACAATATATGTCCACTATGATAAACATTAACAATACGATAAACTATAAACAATAGGAAATAATGAGTAAGACATGAAAATGTATGTATATCCAATCGATTCTAACTCTCGTGCACAATATTAATCATGAACAATGACAATCATCGACCATAAGGGAGTAATAGTGAAAAAGACGACACGAAGATACATGCAGTATAAAATAAAGGAAACATAGGTCATAGTGATACTTGCCTGCTCCGATAGATGATAAAGTCACAACTCAAGACGTCGTAGCCCAATCTACCCCGACACAAAAACAATCACAAGTTAGATCAACGATTCCCATTCTAGAAATCCTAGAAAGTGGCTAATGGGTTAAATTAATTAATACTATTTTAATTCTAGAGTAAATCATCTAAAATCCTATTTTAACCTATTTAATTCTGAAATAACAATTTACACACGAATATTTGGCCAAGAAAAGTCACGGTTCCAAATTTAGGACCCGTGGCACGCAAACCGAGACATACTGTTGACTAACTAGTCAACATTATGAATTCAAATGTTTGAGTATGCAATATGGTAGATTTTAGTGTCATGAGTGCACTAGAATCGACTGTGCCACAAAATCATGATTTGGTCAAAAGTTATCGCCATTATGGCTAACCATGACCAAATCGATGAACCGTTGGCCAAATCTGACTTCCATGAACAAAATAAAGTAATAGATGAAACTCTGAATTTCTGTTGTAGAACTCGGTGTCAGCTTTCCAAAACTTTAAATGGATCATAAAACGGAGTTCGAGATCACTCAGAATCTCGAAAACCGTACGGTGCATTAATTTTTAGACAACCGACACTCAAATAATTATTCAGAAATTCGAGATCAAAATACCAGAAAATTAATTATATATTCAGAAACGTAACCTCAATACACTTCTAACAAAAAAACGGCACGCAAAAAGGACGTCTAGATCCACGACAAACCCTCCGCGAAGTCGAAGAACTCTACCGAACTCTCCCACAAAAAGCTGCTGAAATTAATATAGGGTTTCGAAAATAATAAACTATATACTATATATATAGGGGAGAGAGAGAGTCAGTGGGCTGGTTAAGTCGGCTGGGGGACACGTGTTAGCCATCCCGCGGTCCCTGCCGAGATCCTACGGTTGTGGATTGGGCTGGCTTGGCCGCGGCTCCGAGCATGGCTCGGCTTGGGATTCCGTGGGCGGCTCGGAGACCGAGCCTCACCCGCCCCTCTCACTGCCACATGGGTCTGCCCTCCCCGCTTCAGCGGCTGACGGGTGGGCCCCTCCCTGCGGCTGACTGGGTAATGATTAAAAATAGGGTTTTTAATATTCAGAAAATTAAATAAAAATCAGAAAAAAATCCTAAAAATTCCAAATAAATCCCAAAAAATTTCTAAAAATTCCTAGAAGAATGTAGAAAATATTTTAAGGTTTCTAGAGCCCAAATAAATTCTTTGGCCACATAACTACTCTTGGGTGCTCTCATAGTAAATCATAGAAGCTTAGAAAAATAATAAAATCATATATAAAATTATCTAAAAATCTTCATAAAATCCTAAAAATTCTAAAATGGTGAAATAATATACTAGGGACTATCTAGGGGCCCCGGAGACCATATACAACCCTAATTTCCTTATATCTAACCTATAGGCTTAGGCAAAAATCTTACGATCCCAAATCAATATCCTAGTTAATAATTGATTCCAACTAAAAATAAAATTAAAAAAAAATCTCTAAAATAGAAAATAAATTCTAGGAACCCAAATGCCACATATTGAAAAATAGGAGCGATCAAATGAAACATGAACATTACCTCTAAAATCCAACCACCAATCATCAGAATGGAAAGAAAGGTTTACTATAGGTTGATAGCTGTAAACCCCCTAAATTTCTACTATGATTTTTTTTTATAATTTTGTATTCATTTTGTATTTCGTATCTGCACGTCGCATACGAGTTCTCATTATTTTATTTGCGTAGCGTGCGGGATTTGCGTTTCGTAAATACTCGACGAGTGCGAATATGTGCGAGGTACATATTTTGTAAAAATATTTTATTAGAGATTTTATATATATAAGAATTTAATTTTCAAAATAATATGTGGTAAATATTTTTATTTCAAAAAGATTTATTTTATTCATCATTTAAAAATAAATAGTGATTTGGAAAATTTTGGTTTATATAAAATATATTCTAGATATTTGCGGAATTTGAAATTTGTATAGTAACCTATTTTTGTTATTTATAAAAAGCTACTTTATGATTTAATATTTAAGTAATTATCTTGATTTTAGAAATTAATTAATATTATATTTTAATATTTATGAAAATAATATTTAAGATTTTGTTTTATTTAATATTTGAATTATTTTTGATAATTTAAATTTAGGAAAGATTTTATTTTAAATAGGCATTAAACTAAAGGAAGTTATCTATATTGATTAATTTTTGATTGCTTAAATTTTAATTCGATTTAAATTAAAAGATGGAATTATCCATCGGGGTTTAAACGAATACTAGTCCTTATCCAACTGGAAATTCCTACCTCCTATATAAGGAGAGGTACTCATCCATAATTTTTTCCACAACCATCCCAGCATCGTGCATCGTGTCCGTGTTTTCCTTCCCCATCCACTATGTGTTTTATTGTACAAATATATATTTCTCGTGTCCGATAATCCCGGACACCACCATCCTCCGTACCCCGACTTCTCTGCCCCCGACGCCATAACCACTAGCATCTCCCCGCCTCCGACTCAGTCCCGATAACTCGGCTATCACCCTCGCAGCACCTTCCCAACTCTGCCCCCTGCCTATAACCATCTCAACATCACAAATACCACCCGCATCCATCGTCAACAACAGCCATTGACCAATCGCCCACCCATCGGCCAATACCATTAGAACTACATCCGCCAGAAATCCTTTATCATCCTCATCGCCATCTCTCGACCACCACCTCGTTGTCGTCGTCCTCCATCGCCAGGGCCATCACCACCACCATCAAAGGCTAAATCTGAACCATCACCCACAACAAAAGAAGAAGTAAAAACTAAAACACGCTACCACCACTTACCTCGTCCGCCACCCAGCATCACGGTAGCGCCGAGACGACCACGCGAAATCGCCTGGAAAACCATCGGAGCACCCGTGCCATCGGAGGACCTCCGAGCCATAGCTCATCACAGTAGCTGTCGAATCCTGAGACCTGGCAAGCCTAGCTCCCGCCATCCTGTCCGCCAGCACCGGCGTTGGACCAGCGAGCCGGCGGAACCAGCCCTAGATCGACGACCGAAGTGCCACCGTGTGGCTGTCCCTCTGCCAGATCGGCCGGAGCTTCCGCTTCCGCCCGCGGATCCATCAGCCTTTCGTCCAAAAAATCGGCCGCGCCCCTCACCGGTCAGCCACCCGACGCGGCTTCTTCCCCGCTCCTCCTCCGTCGTCGCCACCATGTTCGTCGTCACGCCCAAGCGCACAGCCGCGAACCACCAGCCGTCGAAGCTCTATCGTGACGGAACAACAGCCGTGTTCTACCACCGCAGGGTGTTTACGAGCGTGCCCCACTCCGGCTCCCGACGCCCAGCCGCTCCGTCCTCCGCGTGTCGCCACCGCCTCGCGGAACCCAGCCGAGCCTTTGGGGAGAACCACCGCTCTCCCTCTCCCCGAGACTCCCTCTTCATCTCCTCCCGCCAGATCCTCCACCGCCAGTCGCCCTAGCCTCGCCGTCGCCGAGCCACTTCGGTAAACCCTCCCGAACTCCATCTCTCTCTTTCCCTCTTACTAATTTAGGGAGGGGGGAATATGCTGAATAGAGAAGGGGTTATTATAACTATTATTATTATTATAATCATTATTATTATCATCATTATTATTATTATTATTATTATTATTATTATTATTACTACTACTATTGTATACTACTGTTATTATTATTAATATTTTGGAAAAATAGTTACATATTATTTTATAGGATTATTATCATATTTTGGAGAATTATAAATATACTAGATGTAGATTTTTGATTATAAACTAACTTCTAGTATTTTTATTTATCTAAATAAAATATAGTTTTTCTATCTGTAAATCTATAATTTCATAAACTTAGAATATGTGTGGCATAAAATATTTTGCGTATTTTTCAAGTATTTAATGTACAAATACTTTTGAACTAATAAAAGGCAATTTCCAAAAATTATCATATTTTGTTTTCAAGTAATTTATATATATATATATATATATATATATATATATATATATATATATATATATATATACTTAGTAATATATTTTTGACCAAAAATGATTTTTTCCACAATATTCAAGTATTCATCAAAATTATTATTTTACCAATGTATTTTTCAAGTAATATAAAATATTCTCAAAAATATTATATTATTCTACTTCTGCAAATTTCTTCTAATTATCCTCCTAGATTGTTCTGATCATGACTAATCATGCTTGCCTATTTTCTTGCGACCTCGGACCCTACCCGTCGACCATGGCTATTGGAACATGACAGAACATTGCACCACCAGACGACCCACTAGGCAAGATACCTTGCCATTATACTGTTTATTTTTAGTTTGCATTTTATTACATATCACTGTTCATTTATTTCCAGTTCTTGATTTACAGCCTGCTCAGAGATATTAGTTGTACCTTGTTATTTATCCTTTGACACTGTTGTACCACAAGATGTGTGAGTTATGAGAGCATATAGCATACAGACTTGCGTGTTGGCTGATCACTGATGCGTACAGGACGTGCGTTAGGTCTAACTGTCAATAGTTGTATGTTAGAAGATATGACGCTTAGTAGTGTTACATGGTCGTGGATGCGACATGATAGGTACATTGGGTGGGGAGAACATTTCTTGTCGTATGGGCTTCGATTGCACTTCCCTTATAACCCGGAAGCTCCGCTGGAGATACGGGTATGAGCCTCTCAGGTTGGCCGCTGTCGTTTTTGAACGTCATGCGCTGTGGTCACTGGTGCCCAAGTGGGGACTATACCAGATCCCATTTACAGCCAGGGCTCATGCGACGAAAGGTTTGTTCTCAACTGCATATTCACTTTAGTACGGTTAGGTTACCTTAATTGTGTCTTGTCACTTTCTTTGATTGTGGCATATTTATATTCAGTATTTATATGGCATGTTTATTGTATCTTGTTACGTCACTCTGAGGACCTGGTTATCTTGCCAGGTGTATGTTCTTGTCTTTCGCAGGTGTTCTAACCGTGGTCACGATTGTCACTATTTCTTCCAGGATGATTGTGCCTTGATCGTCTTCGCTTCGCCTACCAAACTTATTTTATTTTCTATGTATTTTTCCTTACTTGCAGGTAGCGAATTTGTCTCCGCCCAACGGTTGTATACATGACAAATTCAAAGTTTCTTTTATATCATTATTTATCTTTGTGGATGAGATTTAGTGCCTTGGTTACTGCATTTTACAGCTTACGTATATATACTATACGGCTGGCATGTCTACGTTCCTAGTCCTACGTATTTTGGGACTGGGGCGTTACATGTTTTTGTGGTGGCCCATGCAGGTCAAGTTTGCCGTTTCGGTTACATGACTGTACCGAACGGGCCTGTAATATAGGATTAGAGTCTAGAATCTCATCCACCTACTTGACATCCTTTTTTGACTTCAAATTCCGAACTCTCGTTCGACCTCCTTGAATTGTATCTTGCTTGACTCCTTCTACCGTAAATTTTTAGTTTCGTGTTTAGTAAGATGACTACACTAGTATATGTCCATAGGTTAAACACATGGCTAGATGGATTGCATTGACAATTAATATGCATTGAGATTTTATTTGAGTTATAAAGGCATTTATTTTCCTAAAAATATGATTTTAAGGATTAGTTAATTCCAAATTGGGTAGTAGCATATTACCGCTTCCAAAAGATAGTTGGAATTTTAATTTGATATTACAAGGTGATATACACAAGAGGATAGCTAGATCGAGAAAACAAATTGATTTGATTTGATTTGCATTTTAATTTTTGAAGGTCTTTGAACATTTATGATTATTGAGTTATAGCTATACATCTTTTGGAGGAATATAAATTTGATTGAAAAATGATCATGTGAAAGTATGATTTACGATTAACCAAAATTTGAGGATGATTGATAAATTTTGGTAAAATATTTTTGAATTAAATTACGTCATATGATCTATGATATATAAAGTTACTTAGATTTCGAGTTTCAAGCCTTGATTATGGATATTTAAATTTTGGTGAAAAAAAATTACTTTTGAAAGTTGTGACTTATTGGAAGCTAGATATACACATTTGAAGGATATATAATTAAATTCGGGAGTTATTTAAATGTTTCATTTTGTAGTATGAAATTCGGCTGATAAACTTATTAAATATTGAGTTTAAGATTTGAAGAAAATAATAATAATAATTATTCGATTTGTGATATACAAGGGTTGTTTCGAGATTGACTGGAGATCTAAAATTTTGATTAAAGTTGACAGTCTAAGATAATTAGAAATTTTGGCGGAGTATCTTGAAAATTTTATTGAGAAACTTTCAAGGAACTTGAAAAATTTTAGATTAGATAATATATTGGTGAAGGACCGAGAAACAAGTAAGGTCACCCTAGTGAGATAGAAGTATTCCACATTAGATTGCCATACCACCTATGATTATGATATTGCATATACACAAGTATAGTTAGTCATCGACCAAACCGATGAACATATCTTTGACTTACTCAACCTTCCCTCAAAATCTAGATCTTTATTCGTGACATCTAATTGTTTGAAACTTAGAAATGATTAGAACCATCCCCTTGACCATACCCTTATCTATGAGACTAATTTTCTCTCTAGAAACTGTGTCCCTAACTTATTTTACCTTGATCTCTGAGATTTTCTAAATTATCTTTATTTCGTGCTTTAACCTTTTATTTTTGTGCATTAATTAGTACCTTATGAAAACCTACTTTCTATTTTGATCATTTGGTGTTCCCCATCGTGACTTTGATATTTGGAGCACAACGCTAGACTTTTTCTTCCAACAAATTTCACATGCAAGACCTAGACGAGCTCACCTTCATGTAGGTATATCATGTCCCACTAAAACACGTCCTCTTGTACTCTATTTTTATGGTACGACTTTCGGGTCATAAAGGCTAACCTATACCATGGTACCGATATACTTTTGACTATATATTTGGACTCAATCACGACTCAAATCTTTGGCCCGATTGCGATCTACTAAATCCGTTAAATGCTTAACCTTGTGTTTTTATCTTGACTGCTTAACCCTTGTCATTTTATTTTCTTGTATTATCTTGATTTACTTAGACCCATAACACCTTTTACTCTTCATGCAATATTAGCAACACTTACTTTTCTCCCTTCTAATTAAATTACTTACTCATATTTCACTATGATTTCTCCATTGTTTACGCAACCTTGTTCCTTTTATGATTCCCTTATGCGAAATAAAATTTGATCATGACAATCTCGGGTTAGTAGAGGTAGATTAGAGAACCCCACAGCAAGGATAAATAACACAGTTGGTTAAGATAATTACGAGATTACAAGGTGTAGGTAGAAGGGACATAAATAAGAATGTGCGATAAATCCAAAAAGATGAAGTGAGAAATATAATATTGTGTTGATAAAAAATCAAAGGTAAATAGACATCTCAATTTTTAAAAAATTTATTTTGAGGAAACTAAATATCGAGTGAAGAATTTCTAAAGCTTTGGTGGTTAAAGAACCAAGTTATATATTAAATTGATGAATGCAAATTCTTGATAAAGACAACGTGGACTTGCCTTCGATAAGATATGGTGTCATAAAGATAATTGGTTTCAAAGATAACCAATTGTTGAAGAAAGAAAGTGCGTACATTTTTGACAATTTAAGAATACATTTCTAAAAGTGATTGTGAGTTTGAAGTAAAGACGGGTTATTTTTACCATCATGGATTAAAAGATCATTGGGTTCCAATTTTCGAGGAAGACCCTAATAAATAAAAGATTGAAAGATTTCATTTATAAAAGATTGCTTTGTGAAGATATGACCAACAAATATTTAAGATGATATTTTAAGGATAAGTACGACTCAAGATATTGAAGGATTATCGAATTCCTACTTTTGAGAGATTATGAACAACGAAATCTAATTGAGGAATATATATATCTATATATGTAGATATGTGGTAGAAGTGTATTAGAGATTCATTGAATTCAAATCTGTTGAACTCACGGTGAAATATCGAATGAGATATACGCATACATTTTGGAATTCAAGTTTGTGAGGCAAATGATCGAAGTAAAGAAGAAAATAAGGTTATGGAATATAAAATTACAGATAAAACAAATTGAAAGAGTGAACAGGGCTAATCGATAAGGACGATTGGAGATTTTAACGATATTGGAAACACGTAATAAAATGTTCTAATGATCAAATTTATATTGGAAGACTATTACCTATCTGGGGAGCTTGCACGTCCATAGAACAAATGACAGTGAATGAGGGATTATAGTCCTCGAGGGGTTGTCATACGCATAATCATACTATAACTGATTCTTTCCTAGTCATCCAACTGATCTATTATCCATTGAAATATCGCTCGCCGTCCGGTCTAAATATTGTGATTGCCTTCTCGTTCAATGTGAGTCAATTTCGTATCAATAAAACTGCTTCTATTCCCTTAAGCCAACCTTCCCTAATTATTCCTAAATTTCGAGGACGAAATTCTTTTAAGTTGGGTAGGATGTAAACCCCCTAAATTTCTACTACGATTTTTTTTTATAATTTTGTATTCATTTTGTATTTCGTATCTGCACGTCGCATACGAGTTCTCATTGTTGTATTTGCGTAGCGTGCAGGATTTGCGTAGCGTAAATACTCGACGAGTGCGAATATGTGCGAGGTACATATTTTGTAAAAATATTTTATTAGAGATTTTATATATAGAAGAATTTAATTTTCAAAATATTATGTGGTAAATATTTTTATTTCAAAAAGAGTTATTTTATTCATCATTTAAAAATAAATAGTGATTTGGAAAATTTTGGTTTATATAAAATATATTCGCGATATTTGCGGAATTTGAAATTTGTATAGTAACCTATTTTTGTTATTTATAAAAAGCTACTTTATGATTTAATATTTAAGTAATTACCTTGATTTTCAAAATTAACTAATATTATATTTTAATAATGAAAATGATATTTAAGATTTTGTTTTATTTAATATTTGAATTAATTATTTTTGATAATTTAAATTTGGGAAAGATTTTATTTTAAATAGGCATTAAACTAAAGGAAGTTATCTATATTGATTGATTTTTGATTGCTTAAATTTTAATTTGATTTAAATTAAAAGATGGAATTATCCATCGGGGTTTAAACGAATACTAGTCCTTATACAACTGGAAATTCCCACATCCTATATAAGGAGAGGTACTCATCCATAAATTTTTCCACAACCATTCCAGCATCGTGCATCGTGCATCATGTCCGTGTTTTTTCTCCCCATCCACTATGTCTTTTATTATACAAATACATATTTTCCGTGTCCGATAATCCCGGACACCACCATCCTCCGTACCCCGACTTCTCTGCCCCCGACGCCATAACCACTAGCATCTCCCCGCCTTCGACTCGTCCCGATAACTCGTCCATCACCCTCGCAGCACCTTCCCCAACTCTGCCCCCCTGGCTATAACCATCTCAAAATCACAAACACCACCCGCATCCATCGTCAACAACAGCCATTGACCAACCGCCCACCCATTGACCAATACCATTAGAACTACAACTGTCATAAACCCTTCATCATCCCCGTCGCCATCTCTCGACCACCACCTAGTTGTCGTCGTCCTCCATCACCAGGGCCATCACCACCACCATCAAAGACCAAATCCGAACCATCACCCACAACAAAAGAAGAAGTAAAAACCAAAACACGCCACCACCACTTACCTCATCCGCCGCCCAGCGTCACGGTAGCGCCGAAACAACCACGCAAAATCGCCTGGAAAACCATCGGAGCACCCGTGCCATCGGAGGACCTCCGAGCCATAGCTCCTCACCGTAGCTGTCGAATCCTGAGACCTGGCAGGCCTAGCGCCCACCATCCTGTCCGCCAGTACCGGCGTTGGACCGACGAGCCGGCAGACCCAGCCCTAGACCGATAACCGAAGTGCCACCGTGTGGCTGCCCCTCCGTCAGACCGGCCGGAGCTTCCACCTCCGCCCGCAGATCCATCAGCCCTTCGTCCGAAAAATCGGCCACGCCCCTCACCGGTCAGCCACCCGACGCGGCTTCCTTCCCCGCTCCTCCTCCGTCGCCGCCACCATGTCCACCGTCGCGCCCATGCGCACAGCCGTGAACCGCCAGCCGCCGAAGCTCCATTGCGGCGGAACAGCAGCCGTGTTCTACCGCCGCAAGGTATTTTCGAGCGCACCCCACTCCGGCTCCCGACTCCCAGCCGCTTCGCCCTCCGCGCATCGCCGCCGCCTCGCGGAACCCGACCGAGCCTTTGGGAGAACCACCGCTCTCCCTCTCCCCGAGACTCCCTCTTCATCTCCTCCCGCCAGATCCTCCACCGCCAGTCGCCCTATCCTCGCCGTCGCCGAGCCACTTCGGTAAACCCTCCCGAACTCCATCTTTCTTTCTCTTTCTTACTAATTTGGGGGGGGAGGAATGTGCTGAATAGAGAAGGGGTTATTATAACTATTATTGTTATTATTATTATTATCATTATCATTATTATTATTATTATTATTATTATTATTATTATTATTATTATTATTATTATTACTATTACTACTATTGTATACTACTGTTATTATTATTAATATTTTGGAAAAATAGTTACATATTATTTTATAGGATTATTATCATATTTTGGAGAATTATAAATATACTAGATGTAGATTTCTGATTATAAACTAACTTCTAGTACTTTTATTTATCTAAATAAAATATAGTTTTTCTATCTGTAAATCTATAATTTCACAAACTTAGAATATGTGTGGCATAAAATGTTTTGCGTATTTTTCAAGTATTTAATGTATAAATACTTTTGAACTAATAAAAGGCAATTTCAAAAAATTATCATATTTTGTTTTCAAGTAATTATATATAAATATATATATATATAATATATATATATATATATATATATATATATATATTTATATATATATATATATATATATATATATATATATAGTTTTGACCAAAAATGATTTTTTCCACAATATTCAAGTATTCATCAAAATTATTATTTTACCAATGTATTTTTTAAGTAATATAAAATATTCTCAAAAATATTATATTATTCTACTTCTGCAAATTTCTTCTAATTATCCTCCTAGATTGTTCCTATCATGACTAATCATGCTTGCTTATTTTCTCGCGACCTCGGACCCTACCCTTCGACGATGGCTATTGGACTATTGGAACATGACAGAACATCGTACCACCAAACGACCCACCAGGCAAGATACCTTGCCATTATACTGTTTATTTTCAGTTTGTATTTTATTACATATCACTGTTCATTTATTTCCAGTTCTTGATTTACTGCCTGCTCAGTGATATTAGCTGTACCTTGTTATTTATCCTTTGATTGCATATGGTCCTAGAGTTAAGGGACTACCACTAGTTTAGGACATTATATAAACTCTGACACTGTTGTGTCACGAGATGTGTGAGTTATGAGAGCATATAGCATACGGACTTACGTGTTGGCTGATCACTGATGCATACAGGACGTGCGTTAGGTCTAACTGTCAATAGTTGTATGTTAGAAGACATAACGGTTAGTAGTGTTACATGGTCGTGGATGCGACATAATAGGTACATTGGGTGGGAAGAACATTTCTTGTCGTATGGGCTTCGATTGCACTTCCCTTGTAACCCGGAAGCTCCGCTGGAGATACGGGTATGAGCCTCTCAGGTTGGCCATTGTCGTTTTTGAACATTATGCGCTATGGTCACTGGTGCCCAAGTGGGGACTATACCAGATCCTATTTACAGCAAGGGCTCATGCGACGAAAGGTTTGTTCTTAACTGCATATTCACTTTAGTACGGTTAGGTTACCTTAATTGTGTCTTGTCACTTTCTTTGATTGTGGCATATTTATATTCAGTATTTATATGGCATGTTTATTGTATCTTGTTACGTCCCTCTGAGACCTGGTTATCTCGTCAGGTGTGTGTTCTTGTCTTTCGCAGGTGTTCTAGTCGTGGCCACGATTGTCACTATTTCTTCGAGGATGATTGCGCCTTGATCGTCTTCGCTTCGCCCACCAAACTCATTTTATTTTCCATGTATTTTTCCTTACTTGTTGGTAGTGGATTTGTCTCCGCCCAACGGTTGTATACATGACAAATTCAAAATTTCTTTTATATCATTATTTATCTTTGTGGATGAGATTTAGTGCCTTGGTTACTGTATTTTACAGCTTACGTATATATACTATACGGCTGGCATGTCTACGTTTCTAGTCCTACGTATTTTGGGACTGGGGCGTTACAATAGCTTACAGACCTGAAGGAGCTGGAAGACCCATTCAGAATCATGTTAGCCTCTGGCTTGCCTTTTCCATTGAAGGAGGTCTGGATAGGTTCTTTCTTCCTTTGGAAGCAGTTAATGGCCGTATGATTGGTTCTACCACATATAAAACAAAATCTTGTTTGATCCTGAGTCTGACCAAAATTTCTAGGTTTTTGGGGTTGCTGGTGTTGGAGGTTTTTGTGATGAGAATTTTGGAAATGAGGGTTTTGATGATTTGACTGAAAACTCTGCTTCTTTTTTTAAGGAGTTTTTCTTGGGCTTGAGATGGTTATTAGACTTGGGTTTTCCATGGCTTTCTACAAGATTTATCTTAGCTGAGGTATTAGATCTAGCTTTGGCCTTCAACCTATATTCTTCTTCTGTTCTAAGTCTCTTTAGAGCTTGAGGGTATGTAATGGTACCTTGTAGGAAAGGAAGATCCTTTGCCACATTAGACTAGGAAGGAGAAAGTTTATCTATTAAGCATCATATTTTATACTCAGTAGAAAAGAAAGTTCCTTTGGCTTGAACCTGTCTAAGGTGTTCTTGGAATTCATGGATTTGGTCATTGATATGTTTGTTATCTACCATGACATATCGGTTGAATGTGGAGGAATTGAATCTATCAATTCCAGCATCATCACAACCATACTCATCTTCCAATGCATCCCAGAGTTCTTTAGCGCTTTTATATTCAAAATATATGTCGTAGAGTGACTCAAACATAGCGCTCAAGATTCTGTGGAAGCAATGGTAGTCTATTTCCTTAGGGGTCTTAGGCTTAGAGGAGGAGGAGGACTTGGATACCCCTACGTCAGACTCAGTCTCATCAGAATCATTTGAGATGGGTGTGGACCCATCAATGGCTGAAATCAGGCCTAAAGTGGTAAGCCAAAATTTTATCTGGCTCTGCCACCTCTTGAAGTTGGTGCCATTGAACTTAGCGAACTTTGCAAAAAATGTCTCTTCCTTGGCAGACATGTTTACTAAAAATCTGTAAATTTTTTAAAATTACTCAATAAGATGGTTTAAGCTAAAACATTAACAATTTAAATGATTTTAGTAATAGACTTTTAAAATTTTAGTTTTTCAAGTTTTGATAAGGTTGGGTTAGCTGTAGGAGCCGGATCCTCGCAAGCGGTGATTCACGAGGAACACTTAAGTACCGGTCGCTTAGACGAATATTCGACTTGTTGACAGAAGGGCCATTTCGGCTTGTTCCCAAACAAATCTGTACTTTAAAACTTAAAAGTTAAAGGAATTTTACTAAATCAATTAACTGTTTGATTTAGCCCAAATTAAAATATTGAGTAAAAGAGAATACTCAACTAATATTGTCAAGATGTACTAACAATTGTTAAAGGAATTTTAAGTTTGAATAAAAATTGCTAATAAAATTTAATTCTAAACAAAAAAAATTATACTGTAGGCAAATATATCAACTTGTATCAAAATTGGACAACTTGTAACAAACTTGTAAATTTTAATAATGTAGCAAACTTGTAGCGAGGTTGTAGAAGGTTGGACAAACAGTAGCAAACTTGTGAAGAAAGACTTGTGTAATCTAGGAAAATATCCCAAAGAGGAAACTATTTAAACAAGCAAGTAAAAAATTGCTTATAAAATAAAGATATGACAGTGAGCAAATATGCTTACTAAGATGTAGCGTTTTGACAGTGAGCAAACAAGCAAATATGCTTACTTAGATGTAGCCGATTTGACAGTGAGCAAATAACCAAATATGCTGACTAAGATGTAGCCGATTTGATAGTGAGGAAATTAGACAAAAAACAAACGGTCTGTCTATTTAGTTTGCAGTAACAATATATATATATATATATATATATATATATATATATATATATATATTTTATATATATATATATATATATATATATATATATATATATATATATATATATATATATATATATAATAAAGTACAGTGGATTTTTGGTCCGACCCATGTGCTTTAGTTCAACGATGATGAAAGGACTAAATTGCCCCTCTCTCTATAAGCGAGGAGGAGGTCCCATGTTGGGTGCGGAGCAACCGGTTGTTCCAACGGCACCCCCGCCTCCAGCTCCTCTTGTACCGTCCCTCCCTCCGCCGTCTCCGCTCCATCCTCGCCCACGCCGTCGTCGACGGCCTCTTCTGCAACCCCTTCGTCGTAAGCAGCCTCCTCCACCGCGCCGTCGACGCCGACCCTTCCTTCGCCGCCTCTCTCTTCTCCGCCATGACCAACCCCAACCCCTTCTCCATCAACACCGCCATCGCAATCTCCGCCGACCCACTCTCCATATACTCCCAAATGCTCCGCCGCCGCGTCCCTCCCGACTCCCACACCTTCTCTTCTTTGCTCAACACCACCACCGCCGTCGCCGCTACCAGGTCGCTCCACGCACACCCCCTCCTCCTCGGATTCCGGCCCGACCCCTTCGTGCAGACCATCCTGCTCACTACCTACTCCCGACGCGGCTCCGCCGACCACGTCCTGCGGGTGTTCGACGAAATGTCGCACATGCACGTCGTCTCCTGGACCGCCGCCGTCTCGGGCCTCGCCGCCCTCGGACGCCCCGCGACGGCCCTGCGCGTCTTCGCCTCCATGAGGCCCCACGCCGCCCCGAATGCCGCCATTGTGGTCTTTGCCGTGTCCGCCTCCGCCGGGCTCGGGTCCCTGGCGCTGGCCCGGTGCCTGAACGCCTACGTCGAGAAGGCCGGATTCATGTCCGTGCAATTATGGCACGGGTTATCCACTAGTATATATATATATATTATAGAGATAAAATTGACAATAACCAAAATATATTTATTATAGAAATATCTCTTAGATTGTTAGATTTTTACTTTTTTTTTAACTTGGAAGATAAAGTATTAAGATATTTACTTTTGTTCCAACTTTTAAGACAACTACTCATCTCTTTCTTTTTCTTATATTTTTTATTCATAATTGAGGACATGGAAGAAAAGACATTGTCAAGTGCATTGTCTATAAGAGCATCTCCAACCCTATTGTCTTGTTTTGTGTTGTGAATCCTATGTGGCATGAGGCACAAGACAATGTCTTTCCTATGTGGCAAGATGACATTCAAACAAGACAATGAGATAAAAATATGTTCTCCAATGCAAAAGTTTGAGAAAACAATAAAATTACTTTTTTTTCAACTTCCAAGACAACTTTTTCACTTCTTCTTTTTTTATATATATTTTTATTCATAATTGATGATGTGGACATAAAGTTATTATGAAGTGCATTGTCTAGATCTTGACAACCAACTTCACATTCTTCTTGCCATGTCATTGCCATGTCAACTTCACAATTTATTTCACATTTGCATTGGAGAAGTACTTTTGAAAAAAAATGCTTGTCATTCCTACGTGGCAACCATTTTTTTCCAAACTCACAATAGGGTTGGAGATGCTCTAACAAGACAATCAACTTCACAATGTCTTCTTTAACTTTTGCCACATAAACTTCACAATTGACTTGACAATTGCATTGGAGAAGAACTTTTGAATAAAAGTTTGTCAATCCTATGTGGCAACAACTTTTTTCTAAAGTCACAATAGGGTTGGAGATGCTCTTATTGATCATCCAAAATGGACGTGGTGTTGGTTTTTGTGTTTGAAAATGTTGATCACAAATGAGAGATTTTCTCATAGTATTCAAAAATAAAATAAAATTATTATAAATAATTTTTTATTATGTATTATCTGTAACACTACTACCTATATGTTACGTCAACGCCACCTTTTAGTGTTAGAGAATTGATCACAAATAAGAAATTTCATGATAGAATTAAAAAAAATACGAATGGAAAAAATATATTATTTGTAACATTTGGGATGATCGATATCACCAAAAAAATATGGATGATAAATAATATTTTTGACAGACTATAGTAATAATAAAAATAAATAAATAAATATTACATAATCAGCATTTGTATACCTTGACCCATCTCTCTGGTCTGAATTGTTACAAATTTATAATCCAACCTTTTGGAAAGGTTTGTATTAAAATAATAAACGAGTTGATCCATTCAAACCGAATAGATTGATTCTTCATAGGTACAGTATAGGAGACATGAGATATTAAGACATCTGCAGAACATATGGGTCACAAAAATTTGCCAATACCTAATAGTGTACCCTTATAATTTATATTATATGAGCATTACGAGATTTTTCCATCAGGTATCTAGACTGTCCATCGCTTGTAGCTCATGTGGAAAGCAGCACGGACATCATGCGAGACCGGCAGAATTTGAGTTTTCTATCCGTAAAGACATGTATGTGTGTGTGAGTTGTAATAAAAAAGGACATTGATGACTAATCACATAAAGTTGGACCGACTTTCCAAAGGCTTATTTGAAAATAAGATAAACTACAAAATCTATATGAAAATAAAAAATAAAAAAAAGCTTATGTCCGATCTACGAAATTAAGGAATCAGGAAGTTAAAGTTATTTTTTCTTTCGGTAGGAACAAACTTGTAAACTATTTGTAAATTATTCTTGATATAAGAGTAAATGGGAGGAAGATGATTACTCTCAGAATCTATTGAATTGGTTTTTTCTTCTTCTCCATATTCCATCCATTATTTTTAAATTTTTATGATATTATTTTTGTTTTAAAATACATGTATATTATTGGAACATTGATTTTATTTTTTTACCAACCAATGAACTTTCGTACAAGTCTTACAAAAATTATCAAACTGATTAGTGAAAAAAAAGAACTGGATAATAGGACAGAGTACAGCCTGGAAGAAGAAGATATTGTCCAATAATATGGTTGCATGTCCTAACAAGCAACAGAATCTTTGTTTTGCTATTACGAGATATAACCGTTGTCCTCTATTATAGGTTTGCATGCCCGATCTAGATTAGTCAAAAAAAACCTTACATTAGATTTACGGATAATTAGGCTCGAATATATGTTTTTGCCCATTCAAGGTGGCACTCTACTGCTAAGTTTGAGAGAATGATCATTAAAGTCTTCAAGGAATGGTTTGAGCTGATTTGAAAGTTGTAATTGCACTTTTACCCGAAGCCTACGAGATCAAACACTTTGAACCGATGTCTGCCTTTAATCACCTGAATATCAATGATTGATCCTTATAGCATGTCGATTTTAGATTAAAATTCATCATTCTCAGTCTCCTATCAAGGTTGAAACAAAGAGGTTGAATGTCAAAACGAAAGCAGAAATTTTACTGACTTGTCTAAATCTTCCGTCTGGCGGCCTCACAGCTTTGTAGGCGATCTAACTGTCACCTTTGCTTTCTCGCATTGAATGATCACATCCAAACTAGAAAATGAAAGAGAAGTATGATAAAATATGTTATTCTTCTATTTTTTGTATTATGTAGCTCTTGTAAAACACCAACTGGCAGGAACAAACCCAATAAAGGACAAATGGGGTCAACCGACCCCAATGGAATATTTTTTTTTGATACTCACATGGTGATCCTAGTCCTCACAAAAAAAAGTCCTTATGAAAAAAGACCATTTATTTTCTGGTTCGTCTCCTCCAAGATTCCTACACCGATATTTTTGTAAGATTGTAAAATTATATATAGTTTGCAAGCGCGTTATCACTCCGTTTGGCAACCGAATGCTACATGCTCTGGTCAGGATGGAAGATTTGGAGGCAATCATTAAGAAAGAAGACCCGAATAAAGCTCCAGGACCTGATGGGTTCGGCAGCAAATTCTTCAAAGTGCAATGGGAGGACATCAAATATCAGGCTCTGGAGGTGGTACAAGACTTCTTTGCTAATGGAAGACTTCTCTGGGAACTAATCGTACATTTCTCGCCCTTATTTTTGTAGGCCTTAAAAATGAACAGTCACGCTGAGTTGATCAGAACAAGGTCCAAAAGTCACGCTGAGTTGATCAGGACAATATTAAAAAAAGTCACGCTGGGTGACAGCTCATCATTTGTCAGAAATTTCATCATGACTGACAGCACGACAGTCGAAGAATGTCTCCTCGCATGCCACGTATTCACAGAACTCGAGATATCACAGCCGACTATTGCGTGATTTTTGAAATCTTCTTCAACAAGACTCAGCCTTTGTCAAGTTGGCGTACCGAAAGAGCTTCTTGTCATTTAATGCGACTGACAAAAGTAATCACTGTCAGAGATTTTGTGTCAGTCAAGGCACGTCGGATCAAGACAGCTGGCAGTCCTACCTCAATCGAGCGTGGATTATGTTCCTTCCCAAAGTCTGCGTATATTTTGAGCTTTCTGTCTCAAGTTTGCGTGGATTCTGAAGTTTCCTCCCTCAAGTTTGCGTGGATTTTGAAGCTTTTTGCCTTAAGTCTGCGTGGATTCTGAAGCTTCTTGCCCCAAGTTTGCGTGGATTTTGAAGCTTTCTGCCCCGAGTCTACGTAGATTTTGTCTTCAACAAGTCTGCGTGGATTTCATCAAATTGGAGTACGTGGCAGCCATGCCACTGATCTCTCGCCTGCGTGTCCTGTAACTTGCACACGACTCATGCATGATTGCCATGTGTCCAACAGTTACAGGCCACGTCCAGTAACTGCTCACAACCTTGCGTATGTTAAATCCTGCGTGATTTTCAACTAGGCAAAGGCTGTGAAGACAGTTATCCTTTCAGTTATTTTTGACTCTATAAATAGAGTTCTTTTTCTCATTCATTGTACAGATACATAGTTATCTACTGTCAAAATTTTGAGAGCTTTTCTTCTTCGCATAGTCTAAGGGATAAAGTGATCGTCTTCTAGATCGGATTCCTACAGTTGTAATTTTTCCAGATACACAATAAATAAAGTGAATTTATTTATGGAAAACAAATTGGCGACTTTGCTGGGGAAAACCATCTCCTCTTCTGAGATGGCAACAACTCAATGCGACACTTCGTCAGTCGGCTCGACGAAGAAGGTGATGACGATCCAATTCGATCAATTCGCCTATGAAGAAATGCAGCGGGCTAAGAGTGGCAAGCCCACTCCAGCCTCCATCATCACTGCCAAGTCGAAGGGACACTCTGTCTATGTCCCTAAGAATCAGTTGGCAGCCAATGGTGAAGTCTCTGCCACAGTGTCTACTCCTAACACTGGCAAGGACTCTACTGCAAGCACGCACACTCTTGTGCGCTCGAAGATGACAGTAATCAAAGGTCACGCTGACAGTACTGGCTCCTTAGCCAAATATGTTCCAGCGTGCAAATTCAATCCCAAAAGTCACGCTGACAGTACTGGCTCCTTAGCCAAATCTGTTCCAGTATGCAATCTCTCATTCAAAAATTACGCTGACAGCACTGGCTCCTTAGCCAAATCTGTTCCAGTATGTATTTCCAGAATCAAAGATCACGCTGACAGTACTGGTTCTTTAACCAAATCTATTCCAGCGTGTATTTCCAAAATCAAAAATCACGCTGACAGTACTGGCTCCTTAGTCAAATCTGTTCCAGCGTGTAATTCTAAAATCAACAATCACGCTAACAGTACTGGTTCTTTAACCAAATCTGTTTCAGCGTGTATTTTATCTAAGAAGAATAGCTCTTTAGCTATCTCTTCTTCTGTGCCAAGTTCTACTAGAACTGGGGGTGGTCTTCCACACAAAGTCCCTTCGAAAAGAGATGACTCTTTAGTTGTTTCTTCTGTTCCTGTAGTTTTTACTTCAGGAACAGCTTTGACTCACAATTTTGTTAGTCAAAGAAAAGGAGATAGTCTTTTGACTACTCTTCCTTCTGGACATTCTATGTCTCAAAACTTGAATAAGTCTAAGAAGAAACATTTTTTAATGTCTTCTTCTACGACTTCTTCGAATTGGGCACAGAATTTGTCTAGAAAAGGTCTGTTACCAACTCCTAATCAAGGGGGTGGTTCAACTCTTTCTTCTCTGCAAATATCTAGATCAATGGAAGGAAAACTCCAAGTTTCCAAAACCAATGTGTTACCTCCAATTGATCTAAGAACAAAACTTAATCAAACCCGTTTGGGAAGCACTTCTGGTGTTAAGAAACCACACCAATCGGAAATGAAGATAAAAGATCCGGATACAGAGTATGCTAGAAATTATGTGGCTCATATTAATCACTCCCTATATAATCAAGAGCCATCAAGACCCAAAAACCAGAAATATATTCCTAAAAATACACAAAGAATGTTCTCTGATCTACCTCAATCTTCACAGATAGATCTATGGGAACACCTTCAACAGAAGAGAAGGAATAATTCTATGACAATGGATCATGCTGAATGTGACTTCCAGCCAAGAGTCATAATTCAATGCAGATGTCAATCGATGGTTAAGGACTATGTTGATCATGAATGTGATTTCCAGCCGAGAGTCACAATGCAATATAGATGTCAAACAAAACGACAATCTATCTTCAATCGGATTCAGTGTGAACCTATGCCTGATGAAGATGAGCCTTTGTTTGCTTCAGTCAACATGACCTCTCGGAATACTGGGGGTAGAGCTGATAGTCCAGATGGAGTATATAGAGGCACAAGAGCAAGAGTCCTGGCCTCTAGTCAGAGAACTTTGATTTCTGAAGATGATTCTGAATTCCTTGGAGAATCTAACTTCCCACCTCTTCCTACTGGGGGTAGTTTTCCTATAATTGACTTTGATGCACAAAGCAATGATTCAGAACAAACAACATCCACCAATTCATCAATAATCCCTCGTACAGTCACGACTTATATGGTTGATGGGAATACTGATGAACCTTCTTCTTCCTTGACTCCTCAAGAACAAAGGATTGCTTCTTTGGAACAGCAAATGAAGTCTATGGCTGATACGATGAAGTCGATGTATGAACTCATGGCAACTCAGATGCAAAATCGACAGACTGTACCAGATGCCATACCAATTGATACTGGTGTAATACAAGTTCCTCCAGTAGTACAATCTAATACTCCTGGACCAGCTCAAACAGATCCTAGTCTCTCTGGAGCTGGGGGTAGTGCTTATAACGTTGTTCCTCCTCTCAACTATTCTCTACGAGCTACAACTCCACAATCTTCCGGAGTTGTTAATAAAAAATTGAGGAATCTCAAAACTCAATTCGAGGCATTCAAACAAAAAGATGGTTTACAAAGGTTAGGCATCAAGCAACCTTATCCGATAGAATGGAAGCAAGTATCGTATCCTCCTAAATACAAGCCTCATACTATCTCATTCTATGATGGAACCACTTCTCCAAGTCAGTTTATTAATCACTTTGAAGTAATGACTGACCAGTTGCAACCAAGTGACGCCCTCCTTACTCGGGTGTTTGTTAGATGTCTCAAGGGAACGGCTTATGAATGGTATAGAAGTCTCCCAGATGGGTGCATTACCTCATTTGCCGGTTTCAAACAGATGTTTCTTGAAAGGTTCTATGAAGGGCTCAATGACATGACTATGTCTGCTCTTATTAGAATCAAGCAGAAAAATAATAAAACTACAGAGGATTTCATTGAACGATTTTGAAGAGAAGCTCTGAAGATGCCTCTTGGAACTCCTGATGCTGTCACCATCGACACATGCAAATCAAACTTGTTGCCAATCATCAGCATATGGACAGGATCCACCAAATTTCAAGACTGGCCTTCTTTTATAGTTAGTGCCAAGGCTGCAGAAATTAGTGCTGAAATCTTCAAAGGTTTAGGAGTGCAGATGACTCCCAAAGAAACAGGTCAAGGTACTAACAATAATGCTAAAAACAATGCTCGCAAGGGAAAAGAAACTCTTGAAGTTAATCTTCAGAGCAAAGATGCATCAAATGTGCAAACTTCTCCTACTTCTACAACCCAACAAACAAGAGCACCTCGCCCCAAGGAAGAATACTCTTTCGACGACGATGATGTCCTTGGTATCTTTGAATGTCTGTTGAAAGGTAATAAAATATAATTACCTGAAATCAAGAAACCTGATGAAGCTGTTAAGACAGATCATCCTAAATACTGTCCATACCACCGAATGTTGGGTCGCACAATTCGTACATGTTATGTACTGAAAGAAAAGATCCAAAAAATGATTAAATATGGAGCTATTTCTCTTACTCCGAAAGAGAAGACTGTCACCTCCAATGTCGTCTCTATGCAATTCGGAGATTTCCCTCCTCAACTCCTTGAAAGTGGGATCGTTCCTATTCCCAAGGTAACTCTTGAAATAGTGAATATTCCTCCTCCACAGTCTGAAGAATTAGTGCCAATCACTTTGGAAACAGGAGAAATCATGTGGATCCATCCTGATCTAGTGGCAGATTTTGAATCGCCTTCTCCTCAAAAGACTACTTCTCGAAAGTCCAAGAAGGCAGGAAAGATTAAGTCATGTCATATGACTTCTCTTGGATCTACCTCTGATACAAAGCCAAAAGACAAAGAAGAAGCACTTGCTGGTGCTACTAGAACAGGAAAACCTTATCTAAAGGATTATTCCAAGAATCCTGAGGATACTCCTGATACTCCTCCTGCTGATAAAGATGCTCCTAATGTTCCTCCTGAAGAAGAATCATCCACCGTACCTGTTCCTTCAACTACCCAAGATGAACCTGTTTCTTCCAAGCCTACGGCTCTTGAGAAAGGCAAACAACAGGCTCGGTTTGATAAGCCAATCAAGAAGTCCTCTCCTCTTGGACTTCAGAAGCCTTATAACTTTGACATTTTAGCTCAACTTGCTAATACTCCAGCTAGAATGTCCCTCTTTGAACTTCTACGTCTTTCCAAAGAGACTCGAGAGACGTTAAGTGAAGCACTTCTTCAGGCAGATTCTTGTCTTGCACAGTTAAAGAAGCCAGATGCAGAACCTGCCACTTGCTTACATTGCAACAGTGTATTGGAGATTATCCCAAATATCACCTTTACACAAGACGACATGCTACTGGAGAATAATCGACATGATCGGCCTCTCTACTACACTGGTTATATCGATACAATGAAGATAGATCGTATCCCCATTGATCCAGGGTCTGCTATAAGTATAATGCCAAAGAGTCTGTTGGATGAACTAAAAATTCCTCTTCACAAGCTCTCCAAGACGGTTACTACTATCCTGGGATTCAATCAAAGCCGAAGCGAGCCTTTGGGAAAGATTCATCTGAAGCTTCAGATAGGTGATTTCAGATCCAAAGTCACTTTCTATGTGATTGAGATCGTGGGATCCTACAATCTTCTTCTTGGGAGGCCCTTTCTTCATGAAAATAATGTGGTGCCTTCTACTCTTCATCAGTGTTTTAAATACATTGATAGCAATGGAAGAGTACAAAAAAAAGTTGCTGATATAAATCCCTTCCATGGGGTCGAAGCTTATTTCAATGATTCCCGAATGTACAAAGAAGAGTATACAAGGGTGATACAAGCTATGGAGAAAGAGGATTCACAAAGTGAGACTTTAATAATTCCTGTTAAAGGTCGAACTACTCAGCAACAATCTCCCAAATCCTCCGGAGAAGGTTCTTTCATCATTCCGGTGAGTGGACGGATCTCTCCGTTACCTCAGTCGTCTGCTCAAGATACAATGATCATTCATGTTAGTGGGCGTACTACAGTTCCTGTATCTTCACATGATACTCTGCTAATTCTAGTTGGAGGGCGGATTACTCTTCCATCTCAAGCTTCAAGGGAGCTCACCTCTTCTGAGCCATTTGTTATCGATCTTAATCGAAACAAAGCTTCTTCTCGTTCTTCTTCTTCCCTTTTAGTCATTGACTTGGCTAAGATCTCTAAGGCTCAGCCTTCTTCCAATGTAAATATTGCTGCTTTTACATTTAATGAAAAGTCTCCATCTTTGTAGTACGCTGATGTGTGTAATTATGTTCATAGTTATTTACATTTGCTAGATGACTTGAGCACAATAACCATAGGAGTTGTACAGACTGCTCATACAGATGTATCCCTAGAACCTGTACAATCTTCATACTTTCTAGTTCCCAGCAGAAATCTAGGAGACATTCCAATTTTCTTTTACAAAGGGCCCCAAAGTCCTTCTGATTTAGAAGATGATGACAAGAATGACGATACTGGAAGATTACAACTACGTCGTTATAGTCAGCAATCTAAAGACATCATTAAAAATATGGGCTATGACTTCAGAACTAGCCTCAACAGTGGAAAAGGAAGAAAAATACCTGTCCGGATTCCTCCTCTGAAATATGGAAGGACGAAATGCGGATTGGGTTATACTGCTCCTATTCCTTTTATCAATATTGTTCATGAAGATCCCGAATCTGACGAAGATAAGAGATCTGATTCTTCTAGTACTACCTTTTGGGTTTCCGATACGAGTATCGGTGATTTCTATTGCAACATTCTGTCTTCCAACATGGTCTCTATTGACCGTTCCGAAGAAAGTGATGAAGACGAAGATGAGTTTGAAATCTCACCTGAATCAGAACAATGGGCCCAAAGGTTGGATAATCAATGGGAGTTCCGTTTCGAGCAAAAAGAACCTCCGACTGAAGATAAACTTGTTCAAATAGATGTTGGTAAAGAGGGATCCCCCAAACCAATATTCATCAATGAAAGTCTTTCAGAAACTGATAAGCAAGACATGATCAAACTCATTCGTGATTACATCGATGTCTTCGCTTAGAGTTATGAAGATATGCCAGGACTTGATCCATAAATTGCAACTCACAAGCTCAATATCTTGTCGAATGCTAAACCGGTCAAACAACAACAGCGACGATTTCGTCCAGACATTATGGATGCAATTGAAGCTGAAGTCAATAAACTCATGACCTCCGGGTTTATTAGAGAGGAACAACATCCCGATTGGGTGGCTAACATAGTTTCTGTCCTTAAAAAGACTGGCAAGATCAGAGTTTGCATAGACTTCCGCGATCTCAATGCGGCATGTCCTAAAGACGAATTCCCTCTACCAATCACTGATGTCATGATCGATAATACCTGTGGGTTTGAACGGATGTCATTCATGGACGGGTATTCTGGGTACAATCAGATTAAAATGTTTCCAGATGACGAGAAGCACACTTCTTTCAGAACGCCGATTGGTACATATTGTTATACAGTTATGCCATTCGGTCTCAAGAATGCAGGAGCAACTTATCAACGAGCTATGAGCACTATATTCCGTGAACATTTGCGAAAAATAGTCGAATGCTACGTTGATGATATTGCAGTCAAAAGTCGACAAAAGGAGGATCACATCCAAGATTTGAAGACTATATTTGATCTAATACGTAAGCATCAATTAAAGATGAACCCTACTAAGTCCTTCTTAGGCATCTCTAGTGGTAAATTTCTCGGCTTCGTCATTACCTCTAAAGGTATACACGTGGATCCCAAGAAGATCAAAGCCATCCAAGAGATGCGTCCTCCACGCACCTTAAAAGAGCTACGAGGATTTCAAGGAAGGATCACTTATATCAGGAGATTCATCTCTAATCTTTCAGGACGCTGCAGACCATTCAACAAACTTATGAAGAAAGGTATCTCTTTTGTCTGGAATGATGAATGTCAGAAAGCATTCGATGATATAAAACAATATCTGATAAGCCCTCCAGTATTGGTACCTCCCGTCTCAGGAATTCCATTCCTCCTATATACCCGAGCAATGAGTCATTCATTGGGTGCATTGCTCGCGCAAAAGAATAAAAATGATCATGAACAAGCCATTTACTATCTCAGTCGTACTATGACCGGAGCTGAACCTCGATATTCACCGGTCGAAAAAGAATGTCTAGCCTTGATGTTCGCTGTTCAAAAGACACGACATTATATCATTGGTCAGACTATTCATGTCATCTCCAGAATCAATCCTATACGGGTCATGATGAAGAAACCTAGTGTTTTGAATTCTCGATTGGCTAATTGGGGAATCTTACTCGCTCAGTATGATATGCACTATATTCCTCAGAAATCAGTCAAAGGACAAGCTTTAGCTGATTTTCTGGCTGCTCATTCAATTCCAGAAAATTCAAAACTCTATGATGAAATCCCAGATGAAGTCCTAGATTCAAACCAAATTGCCGAAGAAGATCCTACTTGGCGTCTATTCTTTGATGGAGCTTCAAGGATAGGTCCTAATGGTGATATTGTCACTGGAGTTGGAATCGTTCTTGTATCGCCAGAAGGTCTTGCTATCCAAAGAGCTTATTCTCTTGATCAGCCGTGTTCAAACAATGTAGCTGAGTACAATGCGTTACTCATTGGTCTTCAACTCGCTAAACATCTGAATATTCGATATTTGGAGGCGTACGGAGACTCTAAACTCATTGTCAATCAAATAAGGGGTACTTATGAAGTTCGCCATCAAGATCTGGTTCCTTATCATAGATCAACTATATCTATGGCTTCTTCGTTTGAAGAATTCTTTATTGAATATGTTAGGCGAGCATGTAACACATAAGCTGATGCTCTAGCTAATCTTGCGGCGGTGTTGGCTATTCCGATTAGACGGCAACAAATGATTGTTGTTCGCAATCGAGAATTGTTTCATCTCGAAAATAATCTGACTCTAGGACTTCCAATTGACATTGAAGAATCAACGTCTCATGACGTCAACACAACAAGAGGATTTGGATTTAGTCGTAAATCTTTATCATCTTCATCTGATTCTAGCATGGAATTCATCTTCAGTAATTCAGCTGAGACTCAGAATACAGATAAAGATTGGAGACTTCCTTTCTTAGATTTTGTATTGTATGACATTCTTCCGGATAATCCGAGTGAGGCAGCATCTATCAGACGACGATCACTCAGATTCTATTACAATCAACTACAAAAACCTTATATCGTCGAGCTTATGATGGTTTACTTCTTCGATGTGTTGCCGGTGACGAGGCTCAACAAATTATTCGCGAAGCACATGATGGAATTTGTGGAGCACATCAGCCTGGACCAAAACTTCAAGACCGTATTCGGCGTATGGGTTATTATTGGCCTAATATGGTATCAGATGCCATCGAATATGCACGGAAGTGTAAAGCTTGTCAAATCCATGCGGATTTTATTCATCAACCCTCGGAATTTCTACATCCGACGGTAGCATCATGGTCCTTCGAAGCTTGGGGCATGGACATTATCGGTTCGATCAATCCGCCGTCATCAAAAGGTCATCGGTTTATTCTCGCAATAACCGATTACTTTTCTAAATGGGCCGAAGCCATTCCTTTATCTGAAGTCAAGACGTCCAATGTCATCAGCTTTATTAAACACCACGTCATCTATAGATTTGGTGTTCCTCGACGTATTATTCATGATAATGGACCACAATTCGTCAGCCAAAAATTTACTCGATTCTGTGACGATCACCGGATCAATAATGTGGCTTCTACCGCATATAATCCGGCAGCTAACGGATTAGCAGAAGCTTTCAACAAGACCATCATTAAACTCCTAAAGAAGTTTGTCTCTACTTACAAACGTAATTGGAGTGACAAGCTCGGTGAATGCTTGTGGGCTTACCGTACTACAGTTCGTAATGCTACTAAATGTACACCTTTCTCTCTGGTGTATGGATGCGAAGCTGTTCTTCTATTAGAGATTCAAATTCCTTCTTTAAGGATAGCAATCACTAATGAACTCACCGCCGAGAATAATGATCGTCTTCGACTTCCGGAATTAGAAGCTCTGGATGAGAAGCGATTATTTGCTCAACAGAATGTCGAATTCTATCAAGCTAGAATCTCAAAAGCTTTTAATAAGAAAGTCAGAGTTCGAGCGTATCAAAAAGGAGAACTGGTTCTAACAGTCAGACGTCCTATGACTATGACTCATATGAGCAAAGGCAAATTCGACGCAAAGTAGGAAGGTCCCTATGTTGTAAGCAGAGTTTTCTCAAATGGAGCTTATCAACTCTCAGAACTGGATGGTCGAAAAGTTATGATGCCTATTAATGGCAAATTCCTTAAAAAGTATTATGCATAAATGTAAATGCTTGTAAATCATCATACAAGTTCATGTTTAGAAAAAAAAAATTTATTTTATTTTAAATCATGAATGATAGTACATGATATTAAGGAAGATCACTATCATCCTTCTTTACACTTTGACGCGGGCCACTGCCGTCCTTCTCGAAAATGCGGTCAGCAAAAGAGCCAAGAACCTCCTTGCTAGAACCCACGAGGAACTTACAAGCGGCCATCCTCATGGCTTCTTCTTCTTCAGTCCTTCCTGGTTCGAGCAGGAAGTCTAAAATATCTCTTGGTGGCTTGGGTGCAGACGAACCTTCTCCCGCTTCCGCCTTCTTCGATTGAACTGGATCAGCAGGGCGTTCTTCAGTGCCTTTCTGAACCTTCAGAGTGATTCCAACTTTCTTGGATGCTTCTTCAGACGACATGTTTATGTTTGAGAGTAGAAGTGTTCGTTCTTGTCAGATTTCTGCTATATTTATAGGCAGAAGCTCCTCAAATAATGAAGCGTCACATTCATCCGACGATTCACACGTTCATTAATGCTTGACGGTTCATCCGTTCATTTCTCACATTCATCAGACGGTTCACCCGTTCATTAATGCTTGACGGTTCATCCGTTCATTTATTACATTCATCCGACGGTTCATTCGTTCATCTGACGATTCATCCGTTCATAATCTTCTATGCCGAATCTACTTGCTCATTTGTCATTTGTTATTTTTGACCTCTGCATAGAAATTAATCTATTTTCTTTTGAGTTCCTACATATTATCACGTCCATACTACCTCTGATAATATTATATACTCTAAATCAGAAAAGAAGATTTCATTATCTATCATGTCCATAATTCATCCACAAATACAAATTTTGAGCATAGAAGAATTATCATTTCCATTCTCATTTCACCACAAAAAGTCTATTACATTCTCTTAGACTTTCTTACAAATCATAATGGAAATCTATTACAAATTTTGGATTTTCATTCTACACCACAACAATAATCTAATAGAGATCTATCTTCTTTTTTAGATCTTCTCCGTCGGACCTTCTCCTTCAGGTTCGTTGTTGGTGGCAGTTCCTGACTGTCTGAGTCCCAGTCACGACCAGATCAGCAGGAATCAAACTCTAGTCTTCTCTCTCAGTCGAGAGAAGAACCACAGAGTATGGCAGCCCGAAGGCGTGTTGTTGCCAATACAACTGGTGGATTGGGAGCGACCTCTCAAAGGAGATAGGAATGTATCCCACATTGGGATACAATTCCTAGTTCTCCCGTGAAAGGAACTCTACTACCCGATTTCTCGAGGTAGAGTTGACTCCACCATCCAACTCTCGTGTATAAAGGCTCTTCCTACCATCTGAGGAAGACCCTTCTATCCCACGAAGAGTTCTGAGTTGTCTGATTTACGCGTCAAAAGCGTATGAGCTCCCTGATGTAGGTGTCAACAGAATATTCTCCACAGCATCCAAATCACCGATGCCAGTTCTGAAGAAAATTTTCAGCCGAGCTTCTGTAGAAAACAGCAAGGAAAAAGAGATTAAATCAACAGAAATATCATTATCATCCAGCGTGCATTTGTCAACTAGAAACAGACGCACCATGTTCCGTCAGAAACAAAAGCCCATCTTCAAACAGTAAAAAATGGTACGCGTTCTATACTGGACTTACCATCGAGTTTGGTGTTACGGATTGGCAAACCAATGTCTGGTATAGTGCACAGAAATCGAACATTAGAAAGCATTGTTTTCCTGTTTGAGAATGAAATCTCACAAAAAATTTATTCTTAGAGAAGAAGAAGAAGAATAAGGAGATGAGTATCTGTGAAACTCACTTATCTATTTAAAGGACAAAGTACAAGCCTATTCTTGGAAAAGATCCGAGCAAATAGCGCTCATAAATTATGGAATGAGTGTCACGTGTGCTTTGGAAGACAGCACAGCATTGGAAATATTCAAAGAGTGCCGCCTATGGCTCTTCATTGGTGCACACTATTCGGAGTAAAGTTAGCTTTCAGCGTAGATTTGTACCACAGAGAATTTTGAACATTCAATGCAAAGATAAGCAGGCACTGATGGCCTTACAAAAGATAAAAGTGCAACATTCTCAAAAAGAAAACAAAAGCATAAAAGTCACGCTCTATTTTGCAGAGCGACTGAGCTTAGCGCCCAGTTCTTCTACGCTCTTGACTCCCATATGGTGTAACAGAACCTTGAACATTTCACGCTGCTCCGCGAGGCTGCGTCCATTGGAAGAAGACGAGCCATCCAAGCCAAAATAGCTCAAGAAATTCTTGGCTAGTTGTGTCGGGTCATCTTTGAACTCAAAGACAAAAGGTTCCGGTTCCTTACCCTCAAAAATAGGGTCGCCATGGAAACAAAAACCTAACTTTCTTGCTTCTTCCTCAGCTTTCTTCTTCGGTGTCATGTGGACGTGAGATGAACATTAAAGCTGAATTCCCTTTCTGTTTATATAACAAAGCTTACCGGCGGTTCATATTCTACCATAAATTGGATGCAATCAGTCTCGAAAAATGAAGAGTCATCATGACATTTAATAAGTTCATTTGGATGTTTTCAAAGAACTTCGAAGTCTTTTTCAACTTTCAAAAAATTTGAAGTCATCTCAGCGTGACTGATTTCATTTTATCATCTCGTTTTCAAAGTATTTCGAAATAATTTATCATTTTTCGAAAACTTTGAAGGGGGTTTTTGTAGGCCTTAAAAATGAACAGTCGCGCTGAGTTGATCAGAACAAGGTCCAAAAGTCACGCTGTGTTGATCAGGACAATATTAAAAAAAGTCACGCTGGGTGACAGCTCATCATTTGTCAAAAATTTCATCATGACTGACAGCACGACAGTCGAAGAATGTCTCCTCGTATGCCACATATTCACAGAACTCGAGAGATCACAGCCGACTATTGCGTGATTTTCAAAATCTTCTTCAACAAGACTCAGCCTTTGTCAAGTTGGCGTACCAAAAGAGCTTCTTGTCATTTAATGCGACTGACAAAAGTAATCACTGTCAGAGATTTTGTGTCAGTCAAGGCACGTCGGATCAAGACAGCTGGCAGTCCTACCTCAATCGAGCGTGGATTATGTTCCTTCCCAAAGTCTGCGTATATTTTAAGCTTTCTGTCTCAAGTTTGCGTGGATTCTAAAGTTTCCTTCCTCAAGTCTGCGTAGATTTTGAAGCTTTTTGCCTTAAGTCTGCGTGGATTCTGAAGCTTCTTGCCCCAAGTTTGCGTAGATTTTGAAGCTTTCTGCCCCGAGTCTGCGTGGATTTTGTCTTCAACAAGTCTGCGTGGATTTCATCAAATTGGAGTACGTGGCAGCCATGCCACTGATCTCTTGCCTGCGTGTCCTGTAACTTGCACACGACTCATGCATGATTGCCATGTGTCCAACAGTTACAGGCCACGTCCAGTAACTGCTCACAACCTTGCGTATGTTAAATCCTGCGTGATTTTCAACTAGGCAAAGGCTGTGAAGACAGTTATCCTTTCAGTTATTTTTGACTCTATAAATAGAGTTCTTTTTCTCATTCATTGTACAGATACATAGTTATCTACTGTCAAAATTTTGAGAGCTTTTCTTCTTCGCATAGTCTAAGGGATAAAGCGATCGTCTTCTAGATCGGATTCCTACAGTTGTAATTTTCCCAGATACACAATAAATAAAGTGAATTTATTTATGGAAAACAATTTCGAAGAATGATGGATCCTCCTCGCTTTCAGACTATAGACCTATTGCGTGCTGCAACTATTTGTATAAACTAATTATGCATACTACAACAAATATGACCTACAATAGCTGTTTTTCTATAGCTTTCAAGTGTTCCCGCTATAGAAGGTTATCAACAATAGCGGTCTTTCTGCAGAGCTATAAAAATCTCTATCTATAGCATTTCCTGAATACGTAGAATCTGTAACATTCATATGTTTGTATGTTAAAGCAGATCTCATGTTCGAATCCTAGGAGAAGCAGCGTAGATTTTTATTTTACATGACAAAAAAATAGTCTATAGCATATTTGGGATGCTATAGCAGTTATAGTATTCTTTTTGCTATTTACGTACGTTGAAAGAGGATCCTATTATTATCATCGTTAAATTGGTTCTCCAATATTTCAATTTCTTCTGTAGGTTAGATATTTTTTATTCCAATTTTTTTTGTATTCTACTAGTTATTTAATTATGATTTTAAAAAATATTGGTTTACGGTAGCTTCCCTATTTTATATAGTCTAACAACACAGCCAAAAAAATTCCTTTGGTTAGTTTATATAGCAGTTATAGCATTCTTTCCTATTTCAAAAAAAAATTATATAATCTAACAACATAGCCAAAGGATTCAAACCATTGCATTTCATATAGGAACTCAATGACTCAACCACTTAAGCTACAACTTACTTGTGTTAGTTTACTGTGTTCTTGCATTGACAATCACGTCGTGTCCAAAGGAGACTAATTCGAGTTTCATTTATTGTTATTTCAGTAAAAAGCCAAAAAGATCCTAATTGCACCGTCATCTGAGGGATCGCCAAAAATAGGTTGTGATGGTGATGCACTATCACAAGTAATTACACAACCCAAAAAGCGTGGTAGGCTTAGAGGAGGCAGAGCTGGAGCAAGTAAATATAAATTAGTGGCTGAAGCGAAGAATTTAGATAAAGTAGTTAGTCTTGAAAATAAGATCAAGTCAATGCAAGAAAAAATGGACTCAATGTCAACGTTAGTCGAAGAATAGGCAAAGTTGATAAATACTTTAATGAAAAATCAAGTAAGTAGTTCTTATTTTGCCTTTGATATTTTTTGGCACATATTACCACTGACGCTTGCCTTCGTTAGAAATGTGGTCAATATGAACAAGCTAATGATGTTGAGGTGAGTGTAGATGAGGACAAGAATTCCGAAAGCAAAGTTGATTCAATGCAAGGGCAAATTAACAATATCGAAGTTACTTGAACAAAACCAATTTCTTGATACTTTAATGAAAAGTCAAGTAAGAAGTCTACTTCTCATCAGAATTCTTCAATTTGACATGAGGAGAACTTCAATTTTTTTCTAACTAAAATGGTTATTCGCTATAGGAAAAGGATGAGGTGAATAATGATAAAGATGGTAGTTATGAGAACACTGACGAGGAGGAGAACAACAATGGTGAAGAGAACGCTGATGCGAAGATTGATGATGTGAGATTGTAAAATCAAATGAACCAAATATCGTTTCAAAAACTCCATCTACTACTCCACAGGTAAGATATACTAGTAACAAGTAAAACTATTTTATCTCAAATGGTACTAGTATCAAATATAACATTCTTTGATTCTTTGTTGTAGTCACATAGTGGAATTAGTCGTCGTTTGTTGAAAGACCAAAAATGTAAGTTGCTAAATTGGATGGATCCGAAGGAAATCGTTGCAATTGGACGATGGGTGACAGATGATCCAAAAGCGGTGGTTCAAGGTACACCTCTTGGAAAAGATTTCTCTCGGGTTTGGGTAGATATTGCCTTACAACCCAAAGCACTACTATTTGGACCATGTTTCGGTAATGACACAATAGAAGACATCGTTGGAAGTACAACTACATGGCCGACCGAACACATTACGAAGTTGGATGACTAGTTACGATAATCTATTCTCAGCTTTAGTTGTTTCCATATATATATATATATATATATATACATATATATATATATATATATATATATATATATATATATATATATATATATATATACATATATATATATATTTTATATATATATATATATATATATATATATATATATATATATATATATATATATATATATATATATTTATATATATATATATATATATAAATATATATATATATATATATATATATATATATATATATATATATATATATATATATATATATATTTAAAATATATATATATATATATAAATATATATATATATATATATATATATATATATATATATATATATATATATATATATATTATATAAATATATATAAATATATATATATATATATATATATATATATATATATATATATATATATATATATATATATATATATTTATTTATTTATTTATTTATATATATATATATATATATATATATATATATATATATATATATTTATATATATATATATATATATATATATATATATATATATATATATATATTGATTTGTATTTTAACTCAACATATATCTATTGGCTACAGCCAAATTGGTATTGTAATATTACAGATATTTACTGCTGATTTTTCCATATATGCTTAGGTCTTATATGTATCTGTTATTAGTTAGTATACATATATGATGTACGTCCACAAGTAATTCAGTTCTGGAATTTTTTGCAGATCTCGATCAAGATCCAGATCCCCTGCTGCTACTTCTGTAAGTCAATCATATTTACATTTCTTTCTTAAGAATATATGATATAGAGACTCTTGAGAGTTATATGTAAGACTTAGGCAGCTGAGTTTTTTACCTTCACTATCACGATATTATCCTTTTCTTACCTTCAAAAGGTAAGAGGGGGTTTTTGAGCTCTCTCTGCAACATGAATAGCTTGCAACAACTGCATATAGGTTACAATAATGAGTTAAACCAGCCAAAACTCAAAAAAGGAAATTGATATCTAAATTAAAATGTAGGAAGTTGTCCAGTACTACCTCCTTCCTGACTTTGCTTCTGAGTTCAGCTTCATCGGCATCAGACCACCAACCATTCCCTTCAACCCATTTCTTATTCCTGGACACATGATCTGGAGATGTTCTCCAGTGTTCGATCTCATCAATTGGACGATACTTGGTTGAGTCATCTGATGTCGAGTGATGCCCTACTCTGTATGTGAGGGCCTACACATTTAAACGAAAAGAGATCTTAAATTTAAAAACATATTACAATCACTCATGCAGTTGATAGAATAATTATGTACCTCAACTAAGATCAGCCTGCATTCACTTATGGCCCTCTCTCAAGATGCATGGACTGTGTCACTCCCCGTTCCCAAAATACGTAAATTTTTGATTTTTCTGTATATGGTATCTGGCACCTGTATTTTATTGCATGTATCACGTATTTGCACCTGGCCATGGCATGGAACAGTATCTCATCGCGGAATAGTGTGCCACCCTTGTCCTTGTTTGGTTGTAAGCGTGGTTCACTATTTCGATGATAGGATTTCTGGACCGTGTTGTGGTTAGGGTTTTATTTATTTAATTAATTTGATTAATTGTTGCATGTAGCATTTAACATGTCATTAGTCATATGGTTAAGAGCATGCTTAAGATTAGGGTTTCTTTGAGCCAACCCTCACCCACTATAAATAATCTCTTCTATATTCTCTTTCCTTATTTACTCTCTCATTCATTTTCCTGAACCACCAACCCTCTTAGGTAAGTACAACTTGCTCAAAAGTGGAGATTTATGCATTTTTTCATTCTTGATTTTTCTTTTGATATTATTTGTTTATATTGTTCTTCGCTTTATTCTCGATAAGTTTAGTTCTTGGAGTTTTTGATTTTAATGGCTAGTTTTGTGTAGATCTAAGTTTCTAAAACTAGGATTTTAAGGATTTTCATGGGTTTGATCTATCAAATTTGGTTGTATTCGAAAACTAATGGTCCTAGGTTGTAGAAAATCTCATTCTACCCAATTCTGGCTTTTGAACCGCCGATTTTTGACTTGTTTTGAGGAAGTTATGCCCAAAACAATATTTGAACATCTTCTATGTTCATCTGCCCTGGTTCTGGCAGGGACGATGAATAGTGCCACTAGAATGAATAGTGTCTTATGGATGCATATGTTTGCCATTAAAATCTTTTGATTGCAAATTTCAATACAAACAGAACAGTATTACAATATAGGACTTAGATGTAGTCCTAGGAGTACACTTTTGTTTATCTGGGTCCCTTGTGCCGATGGAGCGAGTGGTAATGCGTTGACTCCGTTGACGATCTGACGACGGTTATCGGTTCTCTGAAGGTTTGGATTGCTCTGGGTGCCGGAGCTTGTTGAGAGGCAGAAGACGTTGAGTGTCTGTATCTGCCTCTCTGGTGGTGCGATGTCTCTGTCTGTCTACGAATGTTCGTCTCTGTGTATGTGTAGGTGTGGAAGAAGGAAATAATCCCTCTATTTATATAGTCTGCAGGCTGGCTGCTCATGCGCGCATATGTAGGATGCACCTGGACGCGGGGATGCCACGTGGTGATTGCTGATGGAGGCGCATGGATGATGCGCCCTGATTGAGGGGTTGAAGTCTTCATACTGCTGTTGTAGGCCGACACGTAGCAGAGAAGGGGATTTTTCTGTTGCTGAGATCTTGGGTGAATCGAGTCAAAGGACACGTGTCATCGGCCCATGGCTCAGAGATCTCAGATTTGGTGGAGAATGATCTGGTAGGATGCTCCTGGGATTGGACGCATGAGGAGACTTTGGCTCGTAATCTTTGGGAGTCACGAACCATTCAGGGCGTATAGCTTTTGAGGCGCATGCGAAGCTTCAGTAGTGACTTTACTTCTGTCTTTTGGGATCAGAGAGAAGTCTGGGACGCATGGCTTTTGAGGCGCATGCAGAGCTTCAGTAGTGACTTTACTTCTGTCTTTAGGGATCAGAGAGAAAGTCTGAGACACATGGCTTTTGAGGCGCATGCAGAACTTTGGGCGCATGGCCGCGGAGGCGCATGCGAGTGGTTGGGCGGCCACGTGGCTTGTAACCACCGGAGGAAAGTAATGATGATGCTGACGTTGGCGATGCTTCATTTTCTGAAAAGCTGTCAACTGTTCAGTCCTCGAGAGGCGTGCTGCCAACTCTGTCAGACTTCAGCATTTAATGTTCTTTGACAGGTGATGGACTGTTGGAGTGGGTGCATCGATCGGCGTTCCACTAGGCACATGGGGCCGCATGGGGGTGCATGCTTGTGAAGCGCTTGGTGCTGACGGGTGCGTCTGTTTGATGCGCGGTCTGGCCGGCACGTCCGTTCCGCTTTGACACGTCTTTTAGTACGACTGTTACGTTCTTCGAGTGCTTTAAACAGCCGTTTTTAACTTAGCTGAATTCGAAGCGTCAGGTTCATCCATTTAATGTAAATTCATTGTACGGGATTCGGAGAGCCATCCACTTGGCGCATAGGTTTGATTTGCCCGACCTATAAATAGTAGCATAGAAAGAGTTTGCTTCTCGTTCTCTCACATCTTCCCGAAATAAACTTGTTTACTCGAGTGCATTCTGTTGATGAGATGCTCCCGAGGGTGAAGATGCGACACATTGTATTCATTGATGCACTTAAAGGTGACTGTTACATCCAAAAGTCAGAGTCGAGGGCTTCTAAGGCAGGCAGAAGGTGCCTGTTACATCCAAATATCGAGTTGTACGAGCCTCGTCTCCGTTATATAGGAAGAGCAGCAGATCAGAATTGCGATGCTACGGCTTTGGGGGCTCTTTCTTCCTTCAAAATGGGTGTTGCCCATTCTGGTTGTGTTGAAAGCTGCTTCTTTAGCCGCGATTTCGATTACGGTCTTCCTTCGCCTTTGGAGGCTCTTTCGAAGCCTCCCCTGGCCACAGGTTGGCTTGCGGTGCTCTTCTCTTCCTCAGTTTGGAGAGCTCTTCCTCCAGCTAGAGGGTTGATTGCCACCCTCGTTCTGCTCAATAAATGCTTCATTAGTCGCAGCATTTAGATGGCGGTGAGCCTGGCTGGAAGGGTGGCACATAACTGAGATGCTGAAGGGATGCACATAATTGAGGATGCACATAACTGAGCTGCTGAAGGGATGCACATAACTGAGGATGCACATAACTGAGCTGCTGAAGGGATGCGCCCGGCTGGGAGCGCATGGTGGGATGCGCATGAGAGTGCATGGTGAGATGCATCTGTTCGAGAGCGCATGATGATGCTGCGCCTGGCTGTAGACTTAGGGTCTTTTCTTTTTGTAGAAGTTTCTCCTTTATTCAGCCCCTTTTTAAGACATGTAATAGACTTTTATATGAAATAAAAATCTTCTTTTAATGTCTCTATTCTTGTTTTACTGTGTCCGAGTACTTTTGTCTGAACTTTCTGGCGCATGTAGTGTTTGGCGCATAGGATTTCTGATCGTGAAATTCCATGCTTCTACAAGACCCCCTTCAAAGTTTTCAAAACTTTTTTTTGTCAAGTTTTGGAATACTTTGAATAAGAAGCATGGTGGTTGGGGCGCATGTCTGTTCGGGCGCATAGATACTCCGTGCATCAGTGACGGGGCGCATGCTCCTCTCAGTTAATGCAAATGATAACGCCTCGATAACCAAGAAGATTAATGATGATCTTTTTGGTTTTATCTGTAGTTATCTCTTCACAGAACCCGAAGCGGCGGATGAGGTCACACTTCATCGGTTCACGCGTGCGACTGAGCCTATAAATAGGCGTTAGAAGAAGAGAGAGAGAGTTCTAGCCTGATTCCTCTCTTTGCTTTTCTCTTTTAGAGTTCTTCTTCGACAAAACCCTAACTTTCTCCTTTCAAGAAATGGCTCCCAAGACTCCTCATGGCAGTGCTGGCAAGGGACGAGGCAAAGGAAAAGAATCCGTAGAGGCTGCTGCGGCTGATGTTCCCCGTCCACCTGTTGAAGTTCGGCCATCGGTAGTTGGTGAGTTTCATCATCCCGTTCCTGTATCTTGATGATGCGCCGAGGCTCCATTGCTGACGCGCATGGGTTTGAGCCCTGATGATGCACCGAGGCTCTATTGCTGATGCACATGGGTTTAAGCCCTGATGATGCGCCGAGGCTCCATTGCTGACGCGCATGGGTTTAAGCCCTGAAGATGCGCCGAAGCTCTCTTTTTTAGATGTGCATGACCCTGATACGCTCTTGATGAGAACGAGGCTCAGATTCTTTTGTTTGTTTGTAACATCGCTGAATCTTTACCTTTTTTTGTTGAACTCCAGTGTCGATGACTGTCCCACTCCTGAATGAAGTGCTTCTGGATACTGCCCTCTGCCAGATGGGAGTAGATTACGATGAGGAGGTGATAAATCCTGTTCGAACTGCTATCATGCTGGATCAGCCTCCCGAAAGAATGACTCAAATCCGGGAACAACCGTATGGGTTCCTCAAGCGGATGATGGAGCGTGGCATTTTGAAATCTGCCACTTCTGATAAAGTAAATTTCCTGAAGCCCGAGTTTCTATTTGGAGACCGCCTTACTTCTATTGAAGCAAAGGTGTTGAAGGTCAAGAAAGACTGGTTTTTTACAGTAAGAGGAGTGCATATGACCGTTAAGCAACTTGAACGTCAATGGCCTTTGACGGCCTTCTGTCGTCTTGCTTGCAAGAGGAGGATGTCTTGGAAATTAACCCCATTCCAGGGAGGAGCGGTAGCAGGTATCCTCAAGATCGACTCTACCTCCGATCAAAGGGATACTTTGGCCGCCGTGCGGTCTGGGCCATCTTTCACCTGGCGGACTCTACGTCCTGGGGGCATTTACAGTGATGTTCCCCTCAATACATTTGCTTTCGGCGCTTCGACTTTTGCCAATCGCATGCTGTTGATGGAGCGATCGTACCCAAAAGGTGAATTTTGGGTAGAGGGTTGGTGTCATTACGTTGCCAAATGGGACAAGCTGACACTCTAGATGCTGTCACAGTTTCAAACCGAAATCCAAGAGATGGGGCTGACTGCCGCGATCTGTGCTACTCAGGCAGGTGTTGACATCAACCGACATATGTTCCTCGCGCTCCTGGAGATGTTTAACACCCAGACTGGGACTTTCTTTATCCCGGTGGGGGAGCTGGGACTCGCACTTCATGAAATGTACGAAGTGTCAAGACTCCCTTGGGGGTCAGAACCTTATGAGGAATACTTCCCGACCAACGAGGAGTTCCAAGTCCTGGGCGACAAAGCTGGAGAAATGATGGCCGTCTTCAAGGAAGTGGCGAGTCATCATTACTATATGCAGAAGAGGGATAAGAGCGGGTCGCAACCTCATGTGACCGCCTGGAGGGATTACATCTTCAAGCAAGACAAGGAGGATCCCTCTCAATTTACCACTCCGCCAGCGCTTTCCCGTAGCGAAGTGCCCTCCGAAATCAGCAGGTTAGGTGAGAAGAATCCCCGGGAAAATGAAGATCGGGAGTCGGATGAACGCTCCTATAGCTGTTTCTGGCACCTTACTCATCGGATGTCGTCGAAAGTAGTGTTAGATGCTTATCTGATGGTTTGGCTTCGGGATTACGTCTTCTCGGGCGGGTCAGGCTCCGTAGAGAGGGTGACTCGGAACTTAATCCTGCCAGCAGTGAAGTTGGTTTTTGGCCGGCGCCTGGCTCTACTCCCCGCGATGGTGTGTAACCTGCTGCGAGGTTTACGGGAGTTTGCAGAAAATGTGGTTCACGATCGCGGTAGGAATGACAACTTCCCGCGTGTCGAACTGCCATTTCACTATCTGATGGGGTGGTTAATTTTACACCATCCGAATGTTGAGTCCGGGTTCGGAAGAAGACCATAGGGCCGGAGATGCATTTCTTCGCCGTTTCCACCAGAGGAGCTGGTTGCATTCTGGCGTTCCTGTTTGCAGGAAGGTTTTATCCCGTCTTCAGGGGTGGGAGATCACCAAAGTAGGTCCTGTCTTTTCGGGTTTTGAGGCCGGTAAAGACTTAATGGATACGGGTGAAGATGCCACAACTCTGCCTCCATGGGCATTCTGCTGGTTGCAAAGTATCCGACCGTCCCATCTGGTATACCGGAACAGGAACCAGTGCTACCTGGAATCGTATTTACCGAGCCATTTTTTACGGCAATTCGGCTATGCTCAGTTGATGTTGGATAATCCCAGTATCACCCTGGGGTATGCTGGGAGCTTGCTGGATGGTGCACGAGCTTGGCATTACTACAATGCCGGATGTATCGGAGCTCGCTTTACGCTGCCCGTCCAGAATCCACGACCGCCGATTCTTTTCTCAGCCGCCAAATTTTACTGTGTTATGGCTGTCATGCCTCCCGGATATGATAGGGAGACCAGTCTTGTTGTAGGCACCCCGTTAGCAGTGACTGGGAACACATCGGCGAGGGTTCGATCGTACCGTCCGCCAGAGGTGGGTCATCGAGGTGCCCCTGTCGCATCCCGGGGGTCAGGCCGAACCTTCGGTTGATCAACCGAAAAGACGTATGGATACAGAGGCTGGCTCTTCTGCGTCAAAGAGGCAGAAGGAGGCATCGTCACCAACTGTGTCGTCGGACTCGACACCTACGGAGGTAAGGGTGTCCCATATAGTCCAATTCAGGATCCTCATTTCGTGTGACTTATGCTTTCCTTTTGTAGGAGCCGCTCAAAAGGAGACCCCGTACTTCAAAGCCTGGTGGCAGCAGGCCAAAGGTGATGACGGGCTCATCTGAAGAGCGTATTCCGCCGATTATGATGTCTGCCATGAAGGAGAATCCAGATGATGTCGTTGTTGTGGAGACTCCGGCATCTCCAGATTATGTTAGGAGGGAGGCTAAGGATGTAGCAGCTTCCGAGATAGTACAAGCCGTCGAGGGGGCCTTGGACGTTGAGGGTCCTGCGGACACGGGGCTTCCTGATGAAGAGGTAGAGTGGAGTTTGTCGTCTTCGGAAGACGTTCCTCCAGAGATGCGTGAGTCTGTTGCGGGGGAAACAGACGTGATTGCAACAGAGGAGTGGGTTGATTCCCCTCCTTGTCATGATGCGGGGAGGTCGGCTGTAGCGTTGCCGAGCCCTACCCCAGGCTCAGCAATGGAAGCCGAGGTGGCTGCCGGCCGGGAGGTGGCGACAGATTTGGCCCCCGTGGAGGGATTCGATGAAGAGGGGGAGACTCGTCTGCCGAGCCCAACCCCAGAAGACGTGCCCCGCCAGGAAACAAGAGCTGATCCGGTTAGCGTGCCAGAGGAAGGCTCCGTACTGGTTATAGATCGTGCCTCGGTGGTGGGGGAGGCAGCTCCGGATGCTGATAGTCCTTTTGAGCCGGGAAAGGGCAATGGCTTGCTGATGTAAGAGTCCTCTGTTGCTTCTTCGACTTGGGGGACGATATCGGCGCCCCACCCAACTCCTTCTGCAATCTTGGCATCTGGCGCTGGCAGTGGAATTCAAGTTCCTGGTGCGGGAGAGTCTGCTGAGGTCGATGTTCAAACCTCGCAGAATGAGATCGGCGGGTCTTCTTCAGGTCCGCCCTCCAAGGTAACTCCTCCAACTCCTGCCATGACACCACAAGTGTTGGCGGATGCGGATGAGTATGTTAAATTCATCGTTGAGGCAGTGTACAAGATGCTGTAGAAGGGTGTGTCGACAGTGATGAACACAAATCGGAGTTTCGCGATGGCAAAATCTATGGCGCTTCCACACATCAACCTGATACGTCTCCACCAGGGCCATGATCATATGGCCGAGATTCTGGAGGCCTCCGTGACTGAGCTAGATCAACTACTTTCCGAGTTTCAGCGTATCCAGCGGAATGATCTTTCCGCCCTGATAGACGCGGAAAAGGAGAAGCTGATTGCTGAAATTGAGTCCTCTTATCAGGCCATCATGGGCGTCTGGGAGCGCAAAGTGGCTGAGACTGAAGCTGCAGTGGAGCGGTTGTCTCAGTCTACGCAGGAGAAGGTAGAGTTGCGAACTGTGTTGGACGCTAGTATCGCAGAGGTTGATGCCCAGATTTGCCATCTTGAGGACCAGCGGGCTCGACTCCTATTGGATGCAGAGTGGGCCCAGGCTGAACATGTAGCATTCAAGAAGGAGGAAGCAGCTTTCATCCACCGGGCTCTTACTCTGGCTCAGCAGCGGCAGCAGCTGGATGAGAAGCATGAGGATGACACTTCTCCAGAGGCCATGGAGGCGATGCGTCAAGAAGCTGAACGTGGGGTCCTGGCGACTGTGGAGACTCGAGCGACAGACTTGAGGCACCGGATTGAAGAGATTTCAGCCAACCCTGGGGATGTTTAGGGATTGTAGTCTCTTCTTTTTGTGTTTTTGCAACTCTTGCTGGAGGGTGTAATCTTTTACTCTTTAGAATAAAAAAATACAAAATTTTTGTAACGTGTTCATTTTTACTGTCATAAATTTGATGATTTGTGTGGACCTATTATCTTTTGCGCACCTTATTTTTTAGGTACAGATAATAAGTTTGAGAGAACCAACATGTTTGCTCAGAGGTGATGTGGACGTGGCAAATATGGGATTCAAATGATGGAATTTTCCTACTCAGAGGTGTTATGGACGTGGTAGGAATGACTCTGGGGGATATACGGAACTACTCAGAGGTAATATGGACGTGGAAGTTCTGTAATCAATGTACGGCAACGCAGGGGTTGTCTGTACGGGATGTTTACTCAGAGGTAACGTGGACGTGGTAAACATGATGGGTAGCGTAGTCTCATGGAGTATAAGATTCCGCTTTGTAGGACGTAGGGGGACAACTCAGAGGTGATGTGGACGTGGTTGTCCTTCTACTGGAGGATGCCACGGAACAGCTGGGTTCCGGAAGCGTCTGATTTTGTAGAAGTACATGTTCGAAAGATGTTAAGAGTAGTACTTCTTTAGGAACTTGCCGTTGATGGGCATCATGAATAAGTCCCTATTGGGTTTAGCGAGGCGGTAAGCACCGTTTGAGTATACCGTCTCTATGATGAAAGGTCCTTCCCACTTGGGCTCGAACTTTCCTGGTGTCTTGTGAGTCAACACCATCGACCTCCTGACTGCCAGAACTAGGTCGCCTTCTTAGAAAGTCCTTTGCTTGACCTTCTTGTTAAAAGCCTGTGATATACGGGCTTGGTAGAGTTCGATGCGTTGTTGAGCTAGGAGACGCTTTTCGTCAAGTGCCTCCAGTTTCCGTAGACGACGACGTTGATTGTCCTCTTCTGTGAGTTGGTTTGTGATTGCTACCCGGAGTGAGGGTATCTGGATCTCGAGAGGTAGTACCGCTTCACTTCCGTAGACCAGGGAGAATGGTGTGTTGCCTGTCGGGATCCGTACCGTTGTACGATAGGCCCAAAGGCATTTGCCAAGCTTTTCGTCCCAGTCGCGTTTATTGGATAACACGAACTTTTTGAGTAGCCTGACGATAGTCTTGTTGAACGCCTCGGCCAATCCGTTTGCTGCCGGATTGTAGGCGGTTGATGCCACATTTTGAATATGATTCTTGTCACAAAATCTGCTGAAAGCTTGGCTTATGAACTGAGGACCATTATCGTGGATAATCCTCCGGGATACCCCGAAATGGTAGATGACATGGTGCTTGATGAAGCTGATCACCCTAGAGCTCTTTACTTCTGCCAGTGGGACTTCTTCTGCCCATTTGGAGAAGTAGTCGGTGATGGCTAGGATGAAGCGGTGTCCTCTCGATGAAGGAGGGGTGATCGGTCGTACAATGTCCATGTCCTAAGCTTCGAAAGGCCAAGAGGCGACTGTAGGATGTAGTGGTTCTGACGGTGTATGGATGAAGTCTGCGTGAAGCTGGCACGCATGGCACATCTTAGCATAGTCAACAGCGTCAGCGGCCATGGTTGGCCAGTAGTAGCCCATGCGTCGCAGTCGATCCTGTAACTTAGGGCCAGGTTGATGGGCTCCGCAGGTCCCATCGTGAGCTTCTCGAAGAGCTTCGGCTGCTTCTTCGTTGGACAGACATCGTAGGAGAAGTCCATCGTAGGAGCGTCGGTACAGCATTTTGGTAGCTGTATCGTAGAAGAATCGAAGGGAGCGCCTCCTGACTGAGACGACTTCTTTTGGGTCTTCTGGGAGAATTTCGTAGACAACAAAGTCGATGAATGGGAATCTCCAGTCTCGGACATTAACACCATCACTTGTTGACATGGCATGGGTCACTTGTGAGTATAGGTTGTTTTTAGGATAGACCAAGTCTCGACCAACTACCGTGACGTAGTATTGAGTCCCGAAGGGTGCTGCTAACGAGGCTGCGAGGCCAGCCAGAGCGTTAGCCTCCAGATTTTGTAAATGAGGTACATGTTCGATGAAGAACTCGACGAAGGCTGAAACGATGTTCAATACAACTCCATAGTAAGGGATCAGGTCTTCATGGCGAACCTCGTATTGCCCTCTGATCTGGTTTACGATGAGTTTTAAGTCGTCGTAGGATTCCAGATGATCCACCCCCAGCTGTTGCGCCAACTGGAGTCCCATGATGAGAGCGTTGTACTCGACAACATTGTTGGAGCACGGCTTCGAAAGGGAGTAGGCACGCTGGATGACCAGCTGATCGGGAGAGACCAAGACTACCCCTACTCCTGCTATAATTTGGCCTTTGCGGCCTGTTCTTGAAGCGCCATCGAAAAATATCTGCCAGACAGAGCTTTCTTCCGTGACGTTAGATTCTTCGACCTCATCTGGGATGTCTTCATAGAGTCTGGAGGACTCCGGGATAGGATGTGCAGCTAAAAAGTCGGCCAGAGCCTGACCCTTGACGGCTTTTTATGGAACGAACACCATGTTGTATGGTGTTAGCATGATCGCCCACGTAGCTAGTCGGGAGTTTAATGACCCTGGCTTCGTCATGAGAACTTTGAGTGGATTGACTCGGAAGATAACATGAATCATCTGGCCTAAAACATAATGGCGAGTCTTCTGGATGGCAAATACCAACGCCAAGCACTCCTTTTCAACGGGGTTGTACCGGTGTTCGGCCCCGATCAGTGTTTTACTGAGGTAGTAGATAGCTTGCTCATAGCCTGTATCGCTGTTCTGAGCCAGCAAAGCGCCGAGGGAATGATCTATGGCACGGACGTAGAGGAGGAATGGTTTGCCGGCGACGGGCGCCACTAGGACTGGCGGACTCGTCAGGTAAGCTTTGATGTCGTCGAAAACATTTTGGCATTCCTCTGTCCAGACGTAAGAGGCTTCCTTCTTCATAAGCTGAGTGAAGGGTCGACATTTTCCGGAAAGGTTTGCGATGAACCTCCGGATGTATGCCAGACGCCCCTGCAGGCCTCGAAGTTCTCGGAGGTTCTTCGGAGGGCCCATGTCGAGGATGGCTTTGGTCTTCTCGGGATCGACATGAATGCCTTTCGTCGTGATAATGAAGCGCAAGAACTTTCCGCTATAAACCCCTAAGAAGGATTTAGCGGGACTCATCTAGAGTTGATGCGCCCGCATGAGATTGAAGACTGTCTTCAGGTCTTGTAGGTGATCTCCTTTGAGACGGATCTTGACTGCGATGTCATCAACATAGCATTCGACTGTCTTACGAAGATGCTGACGAAAAATGGTGCTCATAGCTCGTTGGTATGTAGCACCAGCGTTCTTTAAGCCGAAGGGCATCACTGTGTAGCAGAAAATGCCCTTTAGAGTCCTAAATGACGTATGTTTTGCGTCATCGGGGAACATCTTGATCTGGTTGTAGCCCGAATATCCGTCCATGAAAGACATGCGTTCGAAGCCACATGTGTTGTCGATCATCACGTCGGTGATGGGAAGCGGGAATTCGTCCTTCGGGCAGGTGGAGTTAAGATCCCTGAAGTAGATGCAGACTCGAATCTTCCCATTCTTCTTGGTGACAGGGACAATGTTGGCCACCCAATCCGGGTGTTGTTCTTCACGGATGAAGCCGCTGGTCAAGAGTTTGTCCACCTCCTGATCGATAGCGTTCATGATGTCCGGACGAAAGCGTCGATGTTATTTTTTGATAGGTTTGGCATCGGGCAAGATGTTGAGCCTATGCATCGCAATCTGAGGATCAAGTTCCGGCATGTCTTCGTAGCTCCAGGCGAAGACATTAATATATTCTTTAGCCAGTTGGATTAAAGACTTTCGGTCTTCTCCTTTTAGGCTTTTGCTGATGAAGATGGGTTTGGAAGAAGATCTATCCCCAAGGTCGATCTGCTCGACTTCGTCTTCGGTAGGGGGTTCGCGTAGCTCAAAACGAGACTCCCATTGTTCTCCTAAGCGTTGCGCCCAGGGTTCTTCTTCGAAGAATTCTGGTACTGGATCTTCGCCTTCATCTTCTTGAGGTTGAGCGGATGTCATGTTGGCTGACAGCACTCTCTTGAAGACTGAGCCGATACTGGTATCGGAATTCCAAGTTGATGCTTCAGACGAATGAGAATGTTCCGCTTCTTCTGCCTCCGAACTCTCCGGAGTTGACGGTGGCGTGACATAGCCTATCCCCCGTCGAGTTCGATTGTAGTAGTCCTGCGGCTTTCTTTTAGGTGTTGGAAGTCGGAGAGGAAGACGTCGACCCTTGCCGTAGTTCAGGCCTTTGTTGCTTTTTAGGTCGTAACCCATCTTTTGGATGAGGTACTTTGCCTTGTCCGTGTACCGATAGACCTGTATTCTGCCAGTATCTGGTTCTGGCTCGAGTGGCGGGAGGTCTTGATGACGCTCGACTTTGCCGAAAATGATGGATTCTTCGTCTCGACTCCACGGTGGGACTACAGAACAAACCCCTTGGAATGGGACTACTCGATTTACATGATGGACAGTCGTTATTTGTTTTGCAACGACCGTAGAGCGTTATCTAATGTAGACATGGCATTCCAATGTGAAAGACTAGAATAATTAAAAGACACTCTATTATTGATGAAATTCGAGATTTTATCCCGCGGGATTACATTGTCCAGAGAGGGTGCATCTACATCAGCAGAGATATATTCCCCTAGCTCTTCATCTGTGAGTACTGGGATTGGATCGGGAGAGTCCACCACAGCTTTGATTTCGGGGTCCGAGAGGGCTATGTGGGCCTTCTCTGACAGCTTGGATTGCGGCGGCTTGCCCTTAAGACGCACCTTCAGAGGTGCCTCAACCGCGCCTTCGGTGATGGGTGCCTTCCCCTGTAGTTTTGCCACGAGGGGAGCCGATGTTTGAGGCGGCTTTCCCTTGAGTCGTATCTTCAAGGGAGCTTCAGGAGCAGTTGGTGCTTTTCCGGGTAGCTTGATGTTCATGGAAGGCAACTTCTGAGGCGGTTTGCCTTTGAGTCGGATCTTCAAACGAGCGCTGGGAGTCATCTCAGGCTCCATGTCCGGCTCTGCTGCCGTTTCTGCCTCGTCGTCAGCATCATTGGCTTCCTCCTCGTCAGGTGATTTGTACAAGTTGGAATCAGTGAAGTAGGCCTCAACCCCTTTGAAAGGGTCAATGTCCGCGAACTCCGTCCGGATGACGTCGTTGGTGGACACGTACTTCATACATTGGTGGAGTGTGGATGGCACCACCATGTACTCATGCAGCCATGGACGACCCAACAGGAGGTTGTAGTTGACGTCGGCGTCCACGACGTAACAAGTCACCTCAGTTCTGAGGTTGCCGATATGGCACTTTAGACGTATCTTGTCCAGTGGCTCGCTTTTGCTAGCGTTGAAGCCACTGATTGTTGTGTTGGATGGCGCCAGTCGGTACATTGGGATCTCCAGTGTTGAGAGCAGCATCTTCGGAATGATGCTGAGGAAAGACCCCGGATCGATCTGAATCCGCTTCACCTTGACAGAACCGATATACCCTGTATAATACAGCGGCCTGTTGTGTCGGTTGTGCTTGAGCAGCATGTCTTGTTAGGTGAAGGTTATATTGGAGATAACCTCATCCGCACAATGACAGTGCGTACATGCAGTTGGAAGATCTTCAGGCTGTTTAACCTGACTAATGAAGGACTCAGCATCCTTCAGGGCTTCACAGAGAGCTTCGTGAGTGTCCTTGGAAAGACGAAGGAGCTCAAACAGAGAGAGGCGAGCAGGAGTACTGGTAAGTTGTGCCAGTATGTCGAAGTTGTGGGGCTTGGCTAGCCCCGAAGCATTCTCCTTTCGCAGAGGCCTGTCGAAACGAGCCTCTAAATGCTTCTGCTTATTAGTTGCTGGAGGCTTGGACGGACCCCCTTCCTCGGTAGTAGGGACGGTGCAAGGAGGCACCACCAAGACAGCAGCTTCGTCGGGTTGGGCGTTCTGTTGTGAACGCGTTTGTACAGGAAAAGCCTCTTCTGCGGAGGAAGATACCATGCGGCAAGACTTGATCTTCCTGCCTTTGGTTTTGGAGGCAGAGCGTACCTCCGGTTGAGTAACCTCGGAGACGAGATCAGGGTGAACCCATAAGATTTCTCCCCGAGATGTGGTGAGTGGGATGAGTCCACTCACGTTGTCACGAGTAGGGGGTAAGTTAACCACCTCCATTGTCGCCTTAGGGATGGGGACGACGCCATCTTGTGTTGTAGTTGGCGGCAAGGTGCCGAACTGGAGCGACACCACGTTGGCCGAAACCGTCTTCTTCTCGTAGTCGACGGAGATAACATCCGCATTGATCATGCGCTGGATATAGTTTTTGAGGATGTAGCAGTCCTTGGTTGGATGTCCGACAAACCGATGGTAATGACAGTACCTCGGATTGTCCACTTTTCCAACCTCGTCCAGACGCTTCGGGTCCGGCAACTTGATCTTGTCACCCTGATTCAGTATCTCAAAGAGTTGCAGGGTATCTTCATCGTTGAAAGAGTACACCTCCTTTGGCCTTGGTGTAAGTGGAGGCTTCTGAGTAGGTGCTGGTGCACCTTTTGAGGCATTGATAGTCAATGCCTGTTTTCCCTTCGTCTCTCGTCTGGGGTTGTTGGCTGCAGGCCGTTTCTCCTCGTCTTCAAAGGCGGGGAAACGGACTCCCAGAAGACAAGCATTGGCCGCCTTCTTTTCTGCGGCCTCGGCTTCGATGATCAGGGAACTCCAGTCGGGAGGAGGAGTAGAGTTGAGCCAGAGTTTGACTGCAGACAGCATGTTCATGCTGCAGGAGGAGAGGAGTGCATGTTCTGGCATGCCCGGGGGCAGTCTGAAGCAGGCCTGTCGGAAGCGTTCGATGAATATCCGAACTGTTTCCTTCTCCTTCTAACGTATCTCTATGAGGGACGCCATTGTCATGTCCTTCCCGCCGTCGTAGAAACGGTCGAGGAAAAGGTGCGTCAAATCGTCGAAGGATGATATAGAATTGTCGGGGAGGCTGCAGTACTAATCGTACGCCACTCCTTTCAGTGTGCCGACAAATATGCTGGTGAGTAGCGTATCCTCTTTCGGGAGATGTCCCATTTGAGACTGGAAATACGTCAGATAGCGACGTGAAAAGTCTTTACCGTCGTATGGCGTCAGTGTTTGTGGTTTATATTTGGGAGGATAAACCACTTTATTCCATTCGAGGGGATAAGGTTGGGGGATGCCTATCTTTTGGCGCTCCTCTTGTCTCGTCTTGGACTCAAAGCGCTCGCGTAGGTCCCTGATCATCTTGACCACATCTTTCGTGGAGCTGGGAGTCGGGGAAGGTGGTACCACCTAGAGTTGAGCATTTGAGGGCTCCGACGTCTGAAGGGCTTTGCGGCGATCCGTATCCAAGGATACCCGTTGAGGGGGTACACTTGATTCTCCATTGGCCCCTGGGTCGGAACCGGTAGAAGGTGTCCTGGCCAAAGCTGACCGTATCTCAAATACTGCTTGAGTCAGTGTTTGCATAGAGGCAGAGAGGGTTTTGGGTCCTCCCTCCAAGGTGTCCATGCGCTGGACGAGGTCCGCTGATGGCGCATCCGAATCGGCGTCACCCCCAGTCATGTAGACTGTCATGACACGGCTGGAATCGCATGGCTTGGTTGAGGCTTCGCTTTCGGCCTCACTCTCATGTAGAGGAGTTGTTGTTCCCGGAGCTTCGTCTAGGCTACCCCCAGCTATGTTCCCGAGGGCTTCTTCGTCTTCGGGACTCGGATCCGCAGGGGCTAGACTACCCCCAGCTAAGTTTTGGAGGACGCCTTCGTCTTCGGGAGAAGTATCCGTAAGGGCATGACGACCCCCAGTCATGTCTTGAAGGACTTCTTCATCTTCGAGATGCAGGTCCACAGGGGCTAGAAGACCCCCAGCTATGTCGGGGAGGCTGACTTCGTCCTGAGGATGAAGATCCACCCCAGCTATATTTTGGAGGACACCCTCGTTTTCGGAAGAATGATCAACAAGGGCTTGACTACCCCCAGCTTCCTCCAAGAGCTTCTTCCTCCCGCGAGTGCCTTCGAACACTCCCGAGGACGAGATGGTTGTCTTGGTTTTCCTTGGCTGGGTCTTGGACGAGGAATTGCCAGTCACCTTTCGGACTGACGAGGAGTTGGAGATTACATTGTATGAAGCAACCTTTAGTTCTGGCTCCTCTTTTGTTGACACTTTCTTTCCGAGACGACGTCGGAGGGGCGTCGATGACTGCCGCCGCTGGAACACCGACTGTCTTGGTGGGACTGCTGACTTGCAACAGCAGTTGATGGTGACCACAGCACAAGTGTGCCCTGTGAGGGGCGCATCGTGCTTGTCAGTCGACTCTCCTAATCGGCGCTTGTGAGTGATCACGTTACGCAGATCATTGGAGGAGAGTGCTACCTTCGCACCCCCTTCAGGCGCATGGCAAGGCCAAGCGCTGGGGTGGTCAGAGGAATGATGCGCCCCCTGATCTAACACCAAACAGGTGCTCAGATCAGTAGTGGGGGAACAACATGTAAAGTGACTTGAACGAACCTCAGACGTACAACCCGAGGGGGCGCGGGGGTTCAAGACCACTGGGTTTGCCTTACTCGACTTGGTTGCGAACGCAACAGATGCGCCCAAGTGAGATAAGGACTTTGAAGGTTGGCTCATTTTTGGCGCAGAAGTACCTGAGTCAACCTTATACAGCTTACCATCAGCAGTGCGCATGATTGTGAGCGCATGCTTCTGGCTTGCTGCTGGCATAGCATGTTTGGGACGCATGGCCCGTGCTGTCTTGGACTTCTTCGTACCAGGCTGCTGGGGCGCGTAGTACTCAGAATCCAAATTCTCCTCGCCACTACAGCGAGTGAGTCTGTCAAAGACAGAGACCTTCTGTGGTGCATCGGAGGTGATGCGCGGGGCATTAGCTGCGCCCCTGCTCCGTCGACGCATCTTCCTCGCCTGAGAGGGAGATGGCTGGGGAATATGGTCAGCCACACATTTTCTCGAGAGATGCGCTGCACCGGTGGGTACATCTTGGTTGCTGAGGACGTCAGCAGGAAGAAAAGGCTGGATCAGCGCATCCCCTTCGGTGATGGTGCCAGAGGCGTCGACCTTGCGCATCCAGACTCGGCAGGTCTTCTTCGGCTTTGGCAGCCGCTTCGAAGGACTCGCACTTCCTTCAGAGATGAACTCCTCATACGCCTATTGATTGAGGCATACGACCAGCTCCTTGTGGAAGGAGCCCACCTTCACATCGTCGGATTGCGACACAGCTTTCTCGGTGGAGGAGAAAGAGGTCCCCAGCAGAGTTGCCAGCTTGTTTGCCATTGAAATCCTTTGATTGCAAATTTCAATACAAACAGAACAGTGTTACAATATAGGACTTAGCCGTAGTCCTAGGAGTACACTTTTGTTTATCTGGGTCCCTTGTGCCGATGGTGCGAGTTGTAATGCGTTAACTCCGTTGACGATCTGACGACGGTTATCGGTTCTCTGAAGGTTTGGATTGCTCTGGGTGCCAGAGCTTGTTGAGAAGAGGAAGACGTTGAGTGTCTGTATCTGCCTCTCTGGTGGTGCGATGTCTCTGTCTGTCTACGAATGTTCATCTCTGTGTGTGTGTAGGTGTGGAAGAAGGAAATAATCCCTCTATTTATATAGTATACAGGCTGGCTGCTCATGCGCGCATATGTAGGATGCGCCTGGACGCAGGGACGCCACGTGGTGATTGCTGATGGAGGCGCATGGACGATGTACCCTGATTGAGGGGTTGAATTCTTCATACTGCTGTTGTGGGCCGGCACGTAGCAGAGAAGGAGATTTTTTTGTTGCTGAGATCTTGGGTAAATCGAGTCAAAGGACACGTGTCATCGGCCCATGGCTCGGAGATCTCGGATTTGGTGGGGAATGATCTGGTAGGATACGCCTGGGATTGGGCGCATGAGGAGACTTTGGCTCGTAACCTTTGGGAGTCACGAACCATTCAGGGCGCATGGCTTTTGAGGCGCATGCGAAGCTTCAGTAGTGACTTTACTTCTGTCTTTTGGGATCAGAGAGAAGTCTGGGACGCATGGCTTTTGAGGTGCATGTAGAGCTTCAGTAGTGACTTTACTTCTGTCTTTAGGGATCAGAGATAAAGTCTGAGACGCATGGCTTTTGAGGCGCATGCAGAACTTTGGACGCATGGCCGCGGAGGCGCATGCGAGTGGTTGGGCGGCCACGTGGCTTGTAACTGTCGGAGGAAAGTAATGATGATGCTAACGTTGGCGACGCTTCATTTTCTGAAAAAGCTGTCAACTATTCAGTCCTCGAGAGGCGTGCTGCCAACTCTGTCAGACTTAAGCATTTAATGTTCTTTGACAGGTGATAGACTGTTGGAGTGGGCGCATCGATCGGCGTTCCACTAGGCGCATGGGGCCGCATGCTTGTGAAGCGCTTGGTACTGAGGGGCGCGTGTGTGTGATGCGCGGTCTGGCCGGCGCATCCGCTTCGCTTTAATACGTCTTTTGGTACGACTGTTATGTTCTTCGAGTGCTTTAAACAGCCATTTTTGACTTGGCTGAATTCGAAGCGTCAGGTTCATCCATTTAATACAAATTCATTACACGGGATTCGGAGAGCCATCCACTTGGCGCATAGGTTTGATTTGCCCGGCCTATAAATAGTGGCATGGAGAGAGTTTGCTTCTCGTTCTCTCACGTCTTCCCGAAATAAACTTGTTTACTCGAGTGCATTCTGTTGATGAGATGCTCCCGAGGGTGAAGATGCGACGTATTATCTTCATTGATGCACTTGAAGGTGACTGTTACATCCAAAAGTCGGAGTCGAGGGCTTCTGAGGCAGGCAGAAGGTGCCTGTTGCATCCAAAGATCAGGATGCACGAGCCTCGTCTACGTTATATGGGAAGAGCCGCAGATCGGAATTGCGGTGCTGCGGCTTTTGGGGCTCTTTCTTCCTTCAAAATGGGTGTTGCCTATTCTGGTTGTGTTGAAAGCTGCTCCTTTAGTCGCGGTTTCGATTACAGTCTTCCTTCGCCTTTGGAGGCTCTTTCGAAGCCTTCCCTGGCCACAGGTTGGCTTGCAGTGCTCTTCTCTTCCTCGGTTTGGGGAGCTCTTCCTCCAGCTAGAGGGTTGATTGCCACCCTCGTTCTGCTCAATAAATGCTTCATTAGTCGAAGCATTTAGATGGCGGTGAGCCTGGCTGGAAGGGTGGCACATAACTGAGCTGCTGAAGGGATGCACAAAATTGAGGATGCACATAACTGAGCTGCTGAAGGGATGCACATAACTGAGGATGCATATAATTGAGCTGCTGAAGGGATGTGCCCGGCTGGGAGCGCATTGTGGGATGCGCATGAGAGTGCATGGTGAGATGCGTCTGTTCGAGAGCGCATGATGATGCTGCGCCTGGCTGTAGACTTAGGGTCTTTTCTTTTTGTAGAAGTTTCTCCTTTGTTCAGCCCCTTTTTAAGACATGTAATAGACTTTTATATGAAATAAAAATTTTCTTTTAATGTCTCTATTCTTGTTTTGCTGTGTCCGAGTAATTTTGTTTGAACTTCCTGGCGCATGTAGTATTTGGCGCATAGGATTTCTGATCGTAAAATTCCATGCTTCTACAGCATAGTGCCGTATGGAATGAATAGTGCCGCAGGAATGAATAGTGCCACAGGCTTGCATACTACCGTATGGATGAATAGTGCTGCATGGATGAATAGTGCCGTATGGTTTGCATAGTGCCGCATGGAATGAATAGTGCCACAGGCTTGCATATTGCCGCAGTCTTGCATAGTGCCACATGGATGCATAGTGCCGCATGGAATAAATAGTGCCGCACGGATGAATAGTGCCGCATAGCTTGCATAGTACCACATAGTGCCTATTTTGGCTGTTTTTGACTGTTTTATGTCCTATTTGGCTAATTTGTAGCCAGAATTTCTCCCAACTCCCAACATAAATGTTATAGATTTTTGTCTTGGCTTCAAGGATCTTCATGTCTTACTTTAACCAGAATTCATATGTAACTTTTATGTCACGAGGGGTCCGTGTGACTTCCTGACTTGACCGTATTCCTGATTTAATTACATGTGTACGTGTTGGTACCTATTCTAAGTGTTTATTGAAATACAATATTAGTATGCACTGCGGTGCTAATTAATGAGTGCACTGAGATGTGACTCTACGTGCTAAGTGATCATTCGTGTTATATGTCAATACATGTGTACCTTCCAGCACAGTCATGGTAATTGGTCAGTAATAGCGTCGTGGTATATTGATTGTTGTTTGATGCATTACACTAAGCATGGATCTAGATTTGGGACTCCTTGAGCCGATGTGGATTCATACTTAGGGTACACGTACTATGGTACGACATATAGGAGGATGACCATATGACCATGACATGTAATTCCAATATCAAGATAGGGTTAATCTAAGCAACTTAACTTGGTAGATGCATTGGGTGGAAAGAATCCCGAGATCGTGCCATACTAGCCACCCCAGGTCCAGTCCTGACGTGTCGGGTTGGCCGCCACGGATATGGTTTTATTCGCCTATAGCGGAAGACTATATCCGACTCCTACGTGCTATGTGTTATATGTTTTAGTACGGTAGCCATACGGGGGACCGGTGCATAATCAAAGTGCTACGTGTATATGTATATTTATAATGGGTTGGCTAGCCCTGCTGGGTTGATACGATATGAGGATTCCTATATTATATTACTGGGATAACCCAGGAAAATAATAGAAAGCCGTAGGATTGATTGGCCGCTTGTAAGCTGACTTGTTTGTGATATGTTTTCTTCTGTTAGCAACTGTGAAACATGGACTATCGTGGTGTGTGGTCCAACCCATATCCTTGTTTGGTTGTTGGATTGGGCTATTGTGCTGCGATAGGCTATAGACCGAAGTCGTGATCAGAAGCCCTTCATCTGCCAATGGTTATAGGATATATCTTATCTCGACACGATATTGGCACCGTTTGTCCTTGTTTGGTTGTAAGGGTATCGTATTATCTCGATGATATGGTATAAGCCTATAACTCGTGAATCAGGTCATATTTTACTCATTGGGTTTTATCTCACTCTTTTGTGCTCCCTTGTGGTACTTGCTATTCGGGACCTGACCCAGTTGATTTTGTTTGGCCATATCTCGTAGCAGCGCCAGAGGATCCAGCCTTCTACCCGAACAATGGTGCATACCAGGAGTATGGGCGCCAGGGACCATGAGTGGGTTTCTTCTCCACCGCTCTGATATCTTCTATTTTGTACTTGGTGTTTAGCCACCAGCACATGTTTAATCGACAGTTCTGGACATTCAGTTCCTTACATAATTGTAATTAAATCAGACTGCAGCTGACTACGGTTATGTACTATTGACTCTCGGTACTAGCTTATCATTTTGTATAGCTAGGCTCATGAATCATTTTGATGAAGCGTCGGGGACGCCTTGCTGCTTTTGTAGCTCCCCTTCCCAAAAATTGTTGAATTATTTTTCTCTATTATTTATTTGATTTAAATGGTAATTTTTAGAATTTTTATAAATAATTATTTAGTTAATTATTACGATAGATGACCTTAGCCATGGTTAAGATTTGGAGTACAAGATGACCAAGAATCAAGGCACGAATAGTGCAAGGGTGTGCTTTGACTAGTGTATTAGCCTTGGTAGGAAAGGTTGAGCCATAGTAATGTCCTAGCTGGGAAAACTAGGCCAAGTTGCGACTTAACCCTTACCGAAGTTTTATTTATTTATTAATTATCTTATTGAGTTTTAGGGAACCTGGTTGTACCGAACTAGTCCAGATAGGACCCGAACCAAGTCCAAGCCCACGTAGTCGGGTAGTATGTTCAGAGACGACCATATAGATGTATGTTGTATTGGCATTTTACTTTAGTGATTTAGAAAGCAACTTGGAAACGATTGTTATATATATACATATATTGTGCTTGTTATAAATAGTATTTGTTTAATAATATAGTAAATAAATTTCTTTAACAAATATTTTGGACTTTATGGGATTTATCTAAGTTATATATATATATATATATATATATATATATATATATATATATATATATATATATATATATATATATATATATATATATGAAAATTAGGCTTTATATATAAATATAGCCTAAGGTATATAAATTAAGAATTGGATTTCAATATTGATACTACTTAATATTTATTTCTCGTATTTGTATTTATGGTATCTAAGGTATATGTGTATATATCATTATACCAATATATATATATATATATATATATATATATATATATATATATATATATATATATATATATATATATATATATATATATATATTGTATACATGTGTAAAAATATATATATATATATATATATATATATATATATATATATATATATATATATATATATATATATATATTGTATACATGTGTAAAATATATATATATATATATATATATATATATATTTTATATATACCTATGTATATATCTACTTAAATTGTATTAATGGAATAATATATATATTATTATATAAGTGTATATACATATATATATATATGTGTATATAGATTATATATGTGAGTATGTATATATAAATATATATTGTATACATGTGTACATATATATATACATATATATGTATATATGTACATAGGTACAGGTATATATGTAGATATATATTTACTTATGCTAATTAAAAGGAATAATAAAAAGGAAAAAAAAATAAAAGCAAATGGCAGCAGCAGCAGCAGAACTATGGCAGCCCGGTCTGCCCACGAGCCCGACCCCATCCCTCTCAGAACCAACCGAACGAAATATAGGTTTATACACACCGAGACTGAGGGAGGGAGGTTCATAAAACACCACAAACCAAAACCCTAGATGCTGGACGACCTCCCCCACCCGTTGTGCGACCGCAGGCCGGCCAAACCATGGCCAAATCTGCGCGGGCAAGAACAGAACAGAGCCGTACAACGACAGCACTTCCAGGTAAGGCACTTCGATTACACCCCTCTCGACGTAGGAACCATCCTTTTTAATTCCGTAAAGTCCTATGCCTAGCGGACATGACCGACTAGGAGATCCATCTACTGGTTTTAGGATTTTTATTATATCTTGGTCGAATTATTTTCCCAAAAGTCGGGAAAAACCATAGAACACATGTTCGATTTTAACGACTTTTTCGCTGTATTGGAAGGCAGATTGCCACCAATCTGAAGAGAATTTCTGAAATCCAATTAAACAGTTTTAGAGGCAACCTAAACAGCATGGAAACCATGTTATTACTTTTAATTCTAGTTTATTATATAGTGAGATAATTCAGTGCAAACATGAGGAAAAAACTGTGAAAACCATTTTCAAAAACTAGAAAATTCACCGACACGACGTGCGTTCCACCAATTCGGACGACGTGGTCGCACACCGTAAGCATCGAAAGGCACGTACGGATATTGTGGACGTGTAGGCTTTGACGGAATTCGAATTGGTCGTGTGTGCGCGACGAATTTGATACGTATCCGTCGAAATTCACCGTATCGGCCTCTGTGCAAATTCCCCAATTACTTTGTGCACGTTCGTCAGATCGAGACGAAACTTATGCCATCAGGACCGTGTCATTTTTTTGGTCCTGTATGCCAATTTTGGTCCAATTCTGAGACAGTTGATCTGATCGCCGTTTTGCGGGCCCTACGATCCGATTCAACAGGTGATTTTGTGCACGGCCCGTCGGAATCCAACTTTGGACATACATTTGGGTTCGTATCGAAAAACCGGACCTGTTGGCAAATAGTTTGATAACTTTAGAGACCATTGACTCTGGCACGATTTTTGGTGCAAAGCGGGTCCAACGGCGGACATCGTTCTTGCCCAAAATTACCTTTTTGCCCCTGTGTCCAGAATTAGACTTAAGGACAGGCAATTATAGCTAATTTGACTATTCTGAGAATGTTGACAATGTTTGTTTCAGCTTTCAGAGACAGTTGTGAGATTTGGACTTATTTGGCTTACCGGTTGACGGTTTATTGTTGGCTCTTTGTGCTACCACGAGGCAAGATACCTTGCTTCCCTCTACAGTTTATTTTTATGCTTATAGTTCATCTGTTAGCATGTTATCTTTAGTTACCTTAGTTGCTATAGATTTATATGATACCATGTTACTAGTTTATTGTCTTGCTTGTATATCAGTATTTTCTGACTTGATAGCGTAGTTACACCAGGCTTGTCCACGTTTTGGTTCATGCTAGAGTAGTCCTTACCTGTGTTATGACTGAGTTGTACCGTGTCGTCACCTGTATCTTGACTGAGTCGTGT
>JANAVB010029819.1:39402984-39487487 GCA_029216955.1 Iris pallida
ACATATATATGTATATATGTACATAGGTACAGGTATATATGTAGATATATAATTACTTATGCTAATTAAAAGGAATAATAAAAAGGAAAAAAAAGAAATAAAAGCAAAAAGCAGCAGCAGCAGCAGAACTAAGCCAGCCCGACCTGCCCACGAGCCGGACCCCATTCCTCTCAGAACCAACCGAACGAAATATAGGTTTATATACATCGAGACTGAGGGGAGGAAGTTCGTAAAACACCACAAACCAAAACCCTAGATGCTGGACGACCCTCCCCTACCCATTGCGCGGCTGTCGGCCGCCCAAACCACGGCGAAATCCGCGCACGCAAGAACAGAACAGAGCAGTGCAACGACAGCACTTCCAGGTAAGGCACTTCGTTTACACCCCTCTCGACGTAGGAACCACCGTTTTTAATTCCGTAAAGTCCTATGCCTAGTAGACATGACCGACTAGGAGATCCATCTACTGGTTTTAGGATTTTTATTATATCTTGGTCGAATTATTTTCCCAAAAGTCGGGAAAAACCATAGAGCACATGTTCGGTTTTGACGACTTTTCCGCTGTATTGGAAGGCAGATTGCCACCAATCTGAAGAGAATTTCCGAAATCCAATTAAACAGTTTTAGAGGCAACCTAAACAGCATGGAAACCATGTTATTACTTTTAATTCTAGTTTATTATATAGTGAGATAAATCAGTGCAAACATGAGGAAAAAACTGTGAAAACCATTTTCAAAAACTAGAAAATTCACCGACACGACGTACGTCCCGCCAATCCGGGCGACGTGGTCGCACCGTAAGCATCAAAAGATGCGTACGGATATTGCAGACGTGTGGACTTTGACGGAATTCGAATTGGTCGCGTGTGCGCGACGAATTTGATGCGTATCCGTCGAAATTTACCGTATCGGCCTCTGTGCAAATTTCTCAATTACTTTGTGCACGTTCATCAGATCGAGACAAAACTTGCGCCATCAGGACCGTGTCATTTTTATGGTTTTGTATGCCAAGTTTGGTCCAATTCTGAGGCAGTTGATCGGATCGCCGTTTTGTAGGCCCCACGATCCGATTCAACCGTTGATTTTGTGCACGGCCCGCCGGAATCCAACTTTGGACATACGGTTGGGTTCGTATCGAAAAATCAGATCTGTTGACATATAGTTTGATGACTTTAGAGACCATTGACTCTGGCACAATTTTCGGTACAAAGCGGGTCCAACGACGGACATCATTTTTGTCCAAAATTACCATTTTACCCCTGTGTCCAGAATTGTACTTAAGGACAAGCAATCCTAGCTAATTTGACTATTCTGAGAATGTTGCCAATGTTTGTTTCAGCTTTCGGAGACAGTTGTGTGATTTGGACTTATTTGGCTTACCAGTTGACGGTTTATTGTTGGCTCTTCGTGCTACCACCAGACAAGATACCTTGCCTCCCACTACAGTTCATTTTTATGCTTATAGTTCATCTGTTAGCATGTTATCTTTAGTTAGCTTAGTTGCTATAGATTTATATGATACCATGTTACTAGTTTATTGTCTTGCTTGTATATCAGTATTTTCTGACTTGATAGCGTAGTTACACCAGGCTTGTCCACATTATGGTTCATGCTAGAGTTGTCCTTACCTGTGTCATGACTGAGTTGTACCATGTCATCACATGTATCTTGATTGAGTCGTGTCTACAAGTATGTGTAATTGAACTGTTATTTCCTTATTTTGATCGTTTACAACCTGCGAGTCAACACACGGGGCGAGGGTTGTCCGTTTGCACTTGCGAGTCCACACACGGGACGAGGGTGACTTATCTTGAAACTGACCTTCGAGTCCACGTCGGGGCGAGGGTTGGTATTCTATTGATCTCTTGTTTGCTTGTTCTTCCAGCAGTTTATTTATGCATAGTTGATCCCATATTCGTGTTCATAGTTACCTGTCAGTAGCCACATGTCAGTCCCATATCTAGTTCCTGTTTATACCCTGTTTATATTATTGCATGATTAAACTTCTAGATAGTCATGTTTTTATGTATCTTGCTATGTCCCCTGAGGACCTGATGATCTCTTTAGGTTTAGTGATTGCGAGGAGTTAGTTAGCAGTTCTGGATGGCTGATGATTATGATACTTGGGAGTTTATTGCTTGCATGGTTCAGGTATTTGTTTGTGATATTTCCTTATTATCCTTTCGTGCTTTATATTCCATACCAGGATATATTCTGCTTATTTTATAGACTCATATCGTTCTTGGAGTCTAATCGAACAATATGCTAATAGGCTGCAGACCATGACCCATAATTATTCATTCTTGTTTTACATGATTCTTGTGGATTGATATATAGTTTAGATTTGATATAATACCTATTCTGGACAGCTTATACGTATTTGAGTCGGGCTGGAGTCCACTCGATACGTAGCTGGCTTGCTCACAAGCTCGCGTCCGAAAACCGGGTGCGGGTCATGACAGCTTTGTCTTATATGATCATTATTTACTACTTCTTATTTTGATTGATTGAGACATAAATGCTCTGTGAGACCATAGGAGACTTGATTGTAGCATGCACACCCTTGTCTCTTGACAGCCGCGATCGTCGTATGACGTTTATATACCTCATATGGAGTAGCTGGCCTAGTCTGTCTCAGTATTCCGGTTCTGGGGCGTGACAAGGTTTTATTGGTGGCCCATGCAGGTCTATTTTTCAGACTTGTGGGGTATTACGATTATAGGAGTCTCTATCAAAATATGTTCCCCTTGATCTCCTGATTCTTCTCTTTCTTCCACCTTGATTGCTAACTTGATTATCATCCTCGATTCCTTTCTATCCTGTCTTTTGATACCTTGTATCCTTTCTTTTAGGGGCATGTCATTCTCGACTATTGGAGGAGCCGGCATGGGAGAGAATCCAGTTGAGCAGGGACCAGTTGGAGATCAGCAAGGAGTAGCCCCTCTACCTGGACAGATTCACATCGAGAACGTTACCGAGCATGAGCCAGTTGAGCCGTAGAGGCCAGAGGTTCCCGTACCTCCAGTGATGTCGGTAATACCAGTAGCACTAGTCGCACCAGCACTATTGCAGATTATCAGAGGTTTATTGGAGACCCAGTAATACCAGACGGCAGCCCAACAGCAACAACAGACCCAGCAGCAAGAACAGAATGTGTTACTGAATCAAGGGTTACAGCTAGCTCTTGAGAGAAGTGTCAGGAATGATTCAGGAGCGTCGGAGAGGTTTTGTCGACTTAACCCGAGTTACTTTGATGGCACGGAGGATGCCATCACAGTAGATGCTTGGCTTCAGGATATTGAGGCCATATTGACCGCAGCAAAAGTTCCAGCAGAAGAGAAGGTCGACCAGGTCAGACTGTTACTTCAGGACCTTGCCCGCGACTGGTGGGCATCAGAAGAGCATGGAATGAGGCATCCTGTTCCTTGGGATAGCTTCAGTACCAGATTCAAGGCCAAGTACTTTGGCGTGGTAGCTCGGTATGAGCTTCAGCAAAGATTTATCAGCCTCAAGCAGGCTGGTAGGACGGTGGATGGTTATGTAGCAGAGTTCTGCAAGTTAAGTATGTTTGCTCAGACGATGGTGGCGACAGAGCCAGAGAAGGCTATGAGGTTCCGGCAGGGACTTCACTTAGAGATTATGCAGCTGGTGGAGGGACACGACTACCAGACATTCGATACAGTATTGATGGCGGCTCGGAGGTACGAGCTTACTATTTAAAGGTTATCAACAAGGACTGGAGGCCAGAAGAGGTCTCATATACAGAGTGCTAGAGGAGGAGGAGCAGTACCACGGACGTTAGTACCAGCTCCTGGCGTCCGTATTCGTGATGCAGCTTCGGTCACAACAGTTGTGATGGCACCAGTTCGACAGCAGCAACCGAGGCACCAGCAACGTCAGGAGGTACCAGTAGGTTGCACTTATTGTGGTAAGAAAGGGCACACTCGGAAAGTATGTCGGTCAACGAATGGGCAGTGCTTGAGGTATGGAGGTTCAGACTATCGTATAGCTACGTGCCCACAGATACAGAGGCCAGGAGATCCAGCTTAACAGTTTCCGATGTTGCCAGCTCCAGAGGTAGCACCGTATCAAGGGCCAGCACTAGCAGTAAGGCCACTAGCCCAGCGCCCATTACTGACGCAAGCTCAGATGTACCGACAAGCACAATATTAGGTAGGACCGTATTAGGTTGGACAGCAGAGGCCACAACAGCAGGGCCATGGAAGGCAGCAGCAGAGAGTCCAGCAGGGGCAGAGGCAAATAGAATTTGGAGTATTAGAGCAGAGGTTAACCGAAGGCGGTCAGATTGTGGGTAAGTTTTGAGTATTATTCATTATAATTTCTTGAGTTCTATATTCGAAGAGTGAAGGCGACTTTCTCGTCTCACTCATCTGCTCTCGTATCATGTGATACGTGATATTCATCATATGTCTTGATTACGAGAGTACGTCCTGGACAGAGTTTCATTCTTGATTAAGTCATTGGTACCGACTTATCTCAAGCGTTGACCCTTGTCCACTTTGGGAGTCAGTGTAGGACCTCGAGGACGAATTCCTACCCAACTGACTTGGGAGGCATACTATATTCATATGTCTCCGATCACTTTCCTTCTAGGGTATGATTATTGTTTGTGCTTTTACTTAATTATTCTTGCTTTCGTCATCTGTTCATGTGTCATGTGTTGTTTGATAATTGTGCTTGCTATATGTCATGAGTGTATTTCGTGATCTGAGAGCGCACTCAACTAGCCTTATCGAAATTTTGAGGACGAAAGTTTTCTAAGGAGGGTAGAGATGTCACTCCCTATTCCCAAAATATGTAAATTTTTGATTTTTTTGTATATGGTATCTGGCACCTGTATTTTATTGTACGTATCCTGTATTTGCACCTGGCCATGGCATGGAACAGTATATCGTCGCGGAATAGTGTGCCACCCCTTGTCCTTGTTTGGTCGTAGACGTGTGTAGTGCCCCATCCCGCAAAGTCAATCGGAGGAATCGAAATGCCGACGACGTTCGGTCTTAGCCTTGCAACGGCTTCTCGAAGGCTCGCTCGGTCGAGGCGACTCCTCGCACAGGTGGGGTAGTTTCGGTGAACTCGCCTCATCTTAGCCTTCACTTAATAACTTGTATGTTTTCAACTTGCACAAGTTAGGCTTGTTAATAAAAGAGACGCATCCACATAGCTAAGGGAGTAATTCCGACCCATCGGAATGTCTTAGAACATGGAAAATGGTCCCACAGTCTGCAGAGAAGTCGGCTCAGCGTGCATTCAAAATGACACTCGATCCTTCGTTCCCGTGGCTTGGGAGAAGGAAGCTGGCTTAAGTTGCTAAGTTGCCCCAACACTCGAATTGGCCTAAGTCCTAGGTGTCGCCTGCGTGAATGCTTGACAATGCATGCACGGTCCCATCGTGTTGTCCCAACACTCGAATTAGCCTAAGTCATAGACGTTGCCCGCATGAATGCTTGAAAATGCATGCACGGTCCCGTCGTCCAAGGCTTGGCATAGCCTTCGTACGTCCCGCGAGTTAAGTCGTCTTGCACGGCTTGTTGGCTTAAGTCAAGGCACCCAAGAGTTGGTTGTTCAAGTTGACCCCGTGCATAACACGTTCTCTCGATGCGGAGCTCGACGTAGCCTTTGTTCGTCGAGTAGTTGCCCGAATAAGTTAGATAAGAGTTGTGCTGGGCTATCGAAGCCACTTCTAGCACTGTCCCGCTCTATCTGCGGTTGTCAAGTCGCGTAGTTCCTCGAGAACAAGGCTCATTGTATTAAGTATATGACTTGAGCGATAGCGTCACCTATAGAAAAAGGTCTGTCTAATGCACGAGCCATGGTCGGTTTAGTGAAAAGCATGCCACGGACAAAGGAAGTCCATACGACTGGTTGTCGCCGAGATCGGTCCCACTACTTGGGAGTCTCGCTAAAAGTCTTGATAAGGAAGTGCACGAGATTGGTCCCGCTACTTGGGAGTCTCGATAGAAAGAAGGAAAGGATGATCATGTTAAGGAAGGATTGGTAGATCTAGTTGAGTCTTCCATGGTCATTGGACAACTTGTCGACAAGGTGTAGTCTTCTCGAGTGATCGCCGAGGCACCGGGATCACATCACCCGGGGGAAGCGCATAGCGGCTCAAAGTAGGATACTGGATAACCGCATGGAAGACTTCGGCGCCTCCGGGCTAGCTACCCGTGTAGGGACGAGCCGATATCCCCGAGCCATTCTAAGATAGCTTGACATTGCTAGTGACCACTCATGTAGATGGGTCGACAGAATAGCGGCAAAACTGCGTGTTTGCCTTTGGATAGCGTCAAGTACTAGCACGACGTCGGTCAAATCATGAGATAGTCTAGCACGACATGTATCAAGTCAGTAAGATGTAATCCTGTTAGTGCCAGCCTTGTATCAACACGGAAGAAATGAGTTATAGCTTATGTCAGTAAGACACGTGCTTCGGCACTAAGTATTGGCTTTCGCGTATCAATATTGGCATTCGCGTATTGGCTTTCGCATATCAAGTATTGGCTTTCGTGTATCAATATTGGTATTCGTGTATTGGCTTTCGTGTATCGGTATTGTTGGCCTAAGTTTGCATAAGTTAAGTCGATTGCCATCACTTTAAGTCGAAAGGACCGTAATGTAAAAGTTGGCTAAGTCAGGGAGTCGTTAGGCACGACCTCATCTTGAAGCACGAACAAGTCTAAGCAAGGTCTAGAGGCACGACCTGTATGAGTTGTTCCCCCTTGACGTTGCTAGCACGAGAATTGGTATAGAGGTACTTGAGTTTAAGTAAACGTCTTGGCATGGCCGAGTTTGCATAAGTTGCCCCTCGGTGAAGCACCGTCCCGAATATGTTGAAGTCACAAATAGATTATGGCACGACCCTGCAGTTCCGAGTTGAAGTTCGGTCAAGTACATAAGCGATGAGGCACTGCCTTGATCGAAATATATAATACCCCAGTCCCAAAATACGTAGGACTAGGAACGTAGACATGCCAGCTGTATTCATATGAAGTATATAGGCCTCGTATGGATACATAAGCTGTAAAATACAGTAAACCACAAATAACTAATCTTAATCCACAATAAATCATAAAATATCAAGAATGAACAATATGGTTCATGGTCTGCAGCCCACTAGCATACATGTCCGAATAGACTCGAAAGGAAATACGAGTCTAATAAACTAGGCTAATAAGCAGAATATATCAAGATAAGAATATGAAGCACGAGAGAATAATAAAATGAAATCATGCACCAACGATACCTGAATCCCGCAGACGCAAAGCATAACCACCCATCGATTCTACCAGCTTGGCTATAACCAGGAGAGATCACCAGGTCTTCAGAGGACTAGCAAGACACATAATATACATGCCTATAGTACAGTAAATAATATGCAAGAAAAATAGGAATAACAAGTAGAGAAAAAGATGACACATAAGGAAACTCTACAGATGGTGACATGTCATGAGAATATAATATTAATCGTGGCTAAAATCGTAGCCCGGGGAGGCACTAACAGTCCTATAATAGGTTCTCTATCATAGCCCGGGGAGGCACTAACAATAGAGGATAGCCACGGCTAATAAAACATTCTCTCCTAAGGTACTAGGAAGTCAAGCCTATCTAGTCATGTCCAAGTCAAGTACAGGTCAATCAGGTCAGAAAAAATATGGCACAGGCATATCAATACTATCACTAGACATGAACAACATAGGAAAGATAGAACAAGTAGTATATAAAGAAAAGTAAAAATCTACGTGCACGTGAAACTAGAAAGTAACCATAACATAAAATAAGAGGAATATGTAACCAAGCAATAAAGAATGGAAATAGAAAAATATGTAATTACTGTAAAGTTTGGCAAGGTATACTTGCCTGGGTCGTGAGCACTGTGGTAACAAAGATCAGACAGGAAAGTAGGTGGAACAACGGCTGCCGAGGAACTAAGATCCAAACAAACGTCTCCGGATGCTAAAAATAGTCTATTATCTAATTATAATTAATATTGTACTTATTAGAATTATTTAGTTAGGATATGGTATAGATCTTCGTATCAGCTTTCCGAAAAACTAAACGGATCGCATTTTCATGCCCGGAATCTCCAGAAATCGCAAAAATATCGAAACATGTTTGTTTTTCGGGAATCTAATACTCAAATAATTTTACAGAAAACTATAGAACGAATTTTGTCTACTAAAATATGTTTTTGAAAAGCTTACCTTGAGACGCTTCCAACAAAAAAAACTGGGACGCGTTTCGAGTACCGAGCTAGGAGATATGGCCCTTCTAAGTTGCTTTGTCGGGTAAAAATGTGGCTGACTTTTCTAGCGAATTTGGAGAATATTTTTGGACGAAAAAGAGAAGGTGTGCATAATTTTTAATATAAGAATTATGAGATACTCATATATTTATATATATATATAATTAAGATAGATATGTATTATTTAATTTAAGTATGATTAGATTGGACATGTTAGAATAAGATAATCTGGATAGTAGTAGGATTACCAACAAGACTAAATTTGGAATATAATTTATTTAAATATTATAATCATTGGTCATTATTGAAGGAGACTTAATTTAAAATCTATGTGCTGCTATTAGATAAGAAGCATATAAGTTTTAAATATTAAATTTAGATTTAATTAAAATACAAAGAAGATTTGCATGGAGCGTTTCCTAATATGGAACTAGTTAGATTTCTAAATATAAATGCAATCTAAATCTGAATAAATATTAAATATATATGGTTATTAATATATATTAATTTCCAACATGCCTACATAGATTTGGGTTGGACTTTGGGTCAAATATAAACTAATGCCAACTAGGATTATACTAGGATTACACGGAGACACTTTTTATAAATAAAAACTTTCCAAAATTAAAAACATATTAACATTAATAAAATATATATACAAAATATATATATCAACATGAAGGTATTTGAGAGTACTCTATGCCTATTTAGATTTAGATTTGGTTCGGGTCAAGTCGGGGCTAAATTGGTACAACCGGTCTCCTTAAAAGTCATTAATCTAATAATTAAATAAATAAATCATCGGTGGGGGTTAAGTCACAACTTGGCCTGGTTTTCCTAGTTAGAACACACCTTTGGCTCGGCCTTCCCTACCATGGATAATAGACTAGTCAAAGTATACGACTACACTATTCGTGCTAAAATTCCTAGTCGATATGTATCTCAAACTTAACCATAACTAAGGCCATATATATATATATATATATATATATATATATATATATATATATATATATATATATATATATATATATATATATATATATATATATATATATATATAATATTAGACTATTATAAATATAATCATTTACACAAAATTGTATTCAAATTTATTTGGCTGTATACCATCCCAAAATAAATAAATCTACTAATTCATGGCAATCTAACATGGCTCTACCAAGTAGGATTGGCTAGGATATGGTCCAAACTTATTTTCTAGTCAAACTGAACTCGAAAGTTCAACCAATGAGTCTCTTGTGCCATTCTCAAATAAATAGCACATGGGGACTCGATTGAGTGGCATCCCCTTATCATGTGTGTCGTAGGCTCAAAATAGATCAAAATCATATATTAGGTCAAATGGTTTTGATCAATATCGAATCATGAACTCAAGTTACAAGTTAGGTCTAGAATTACGGTAAATAATCAAATGGCCTAACTTGATCCAAAGTTGTGTGAAGTCAAAAGAATGCTAGGGGACAAGTTTGGATGGGATATTATACATTAAATTGAAGGTCATCCTGTCTACTACAAAAATTATGAAGGGCGTTTCGAGAGATGGGCATATTTTGTGCTCCAAAAATCAAAGACACGAAAAAGTACATATATAATCCTAATTAAATATACAATATATCCTAATAAATAGAAATACTATAAAATAAATAAAAATAATAATTCCCAAAAATCAGGGTCCTTACAATCTATCCACCTTAAAAGAATTTCGTCCTCGAAATTAAAATAAGGCTCACTAACGTAGAACCGTGCTAGCATAACTAGGAATAGTTCAAGGGATACGCTAGATCAATACGGTGTCTCCTAATACCCCACATAATAATTGATCCTAAACAGTTTGGTTTTGTAACATATTTATCGTAAAGCTATAGATAGTTATCTCTAGTGGCTCTTCTTGGTACTGGCGGTCTTGCAAAGATCACATTGAAGACTTGTCCCTCCTAACCATACTATTATTACAATTATATGAGTCTCCTTTTTACCTAACCAAGCTAAGTGGTACCTACTAATCCGTCTAATCCTCACTTTAAACTAACAAGGTATAATAGTAAATGGGTTAGGTTAGATTATGTCTACTTTATTCTTCTTATAGAGGGTCTGTCTCTACACTAAAACTACCACTCTATTCTTGATCAAGCGACTACTATAAAGGGCATAACCTAGTACGATCATCTATTTATTTCTATATTGAGGACATCTACCCACCTTTGGTTAAACTACCTCATCAAACACATAATGCCCTATGGCATATGGCATCTCTAATCCCCATTATCTATCAAGCAATCACAATACAATAAGCAGACTAACTTGTACTATAACTTAAGAATTTTTGATAAATCCTATATAGCATGATTATTCGTCACTCCGAAATAGGAAGGGACGAGAAGCAATGATACGAGAAAGCAAGGGAGTAGTAATCGAGAGTAAATGCGAAGTTCAAAGGCGACAAAAAATTTCTAAAAAAATTGTCAAGGCAGTTGTGGATTGAGATTCCTAAGGGTTTAGTCATGTTCGCAAGCCCGCTCGGTACAGTAACGTAACCGAAACGGCTAACTCGACCTGCATGAGCCACCACAAAATACACGTTGGCATGGCACGACCCCGTCCTTGCACGACTCGGTCATTGCAACGTTAAGTATAGGCCGAGACGTCTTGTTCTAAAATGGATCCTAAGGCAAGACTAGAAAGACAATCGTAAAGAGACTCGTAATGCACAAAGTAAATGAACGTGTTAGTTTTGTATGGGTGGGCGAGGAGCTCACTCCACCAGTACAGTTGAGTACTGACACCCACATAGTTTTCATGTGCAGGCACAGGTAGAAGCTCGTGGCGCGGAGCTCGCTTGGACGCGTCGAGGCATGGAGTTCCTTGGCGATTTGAAGCGTACAGGCCGCGTGGAATCAAAGACTTATACAGGACATAATGTATGGACATCGCCTTCCGAAGCTTCCGCTGGCTTAAGCATTGTATCGAGAGATGAGAGAGAGCAGAGTGACTCATAAAATGAGAGAAAAGTGAGCATGAGAGACTTGTAATCATGGCCTTGCGCCCATTGTAATTTTATTGTTCAATATCAAAAAAGAGTTCTTTTGAATAACTTGTGTTTTGCTATTAAATTTCCGCTGTATGTTTAATGTTTCTGCTTGGGACTTCTGTGCGATGACCCCGTCGCCGTCGATGTAATCGGCCGGTATGAAACAGCCTTACACGAGCACAATCTAGGCTCGTGTGGCATCACACCTTAGCGAGGACGATCGCTCCTACGGGAGCGGGGCGTAACATAATGGTATTAGAGCACGGCTTTACGTCCTTGGACTTCATGTCGAATATCTCAGTTTTGAAAGCTCGTCGTTGGAAAAAAGAAGTGTGCGCTCTCTCTCGAATGTCCCTCGGCATGTCCATACAATAAGTCTAACGATTTTCAAAAGCTCGTACAAAGCGTTCACTCGAACGTATCGGTAGGCAAGGGCCTTTGTGTCGAACGGTGTCAACTTGACTTGATAGAGAACACATGTTAAAGTTAGCAAAGTCGCGTGCGTGCCCGAATAGTCCTACGTCGACATTAGCAAGTGAGCATGCAAACTCGAATATAGTTCGCACGGGATGGCTATGAACACGGCCTTTTGGCTAAGTTGTGTCGCGTATCGCGCACCTCGACTTTTTTGTGCAATCGAGTCGCGAGCAATATCAAGTATCGCTCGGTCGGGAACGGAGATACACTTAGAGTGTATATCGATAGAAACGCTATCGAACTAGCGCTTAGACATACTCGGAAGATTGGTTTGGATTTTGAAGAATAGTACGAATGACTTAGTACGTCGATACGACGTGAGCGATTACGCTAGAGATTCGTCGAACGAATCTGAAGGATATTTTAGCAAACGATGTGAACGTGATTGAGGACTAGATCGGATTGCTCGAATCCTGAGTGGTGTATGGATTTTTTTTGGAAATTATTCGAGAAAAATTGAGGATTACAGGTAACGGCGAGTATGTCGGCGAGGCGATGCGATCGTGCAAAGCCTTAGAACGTATCACGCTTAGTTGGTCGTGACTTCGAATGTTCCGAACGAGATGTCGTTCGGACAACTTGTGAATGGGCAATGCGAGTTAGAAAACGATTCAGAACGATGAATAAAAGTGATTGTCATGATCGAGGAAACCTAGAGGATCGCACTTGTGATTTCGGATTTAATCGAATAGAATTGTGGTATATCCAGTTCGGACAATAGCATCAGTCGCACGACTCAAAATTGGTTGCAAAGGAAGATCGTCAGGTTACGCATATCGTCGATGGTATTGAGGCGTATCAAAGATCGATATGCGATAACTCGGGGGGTACTCTGACTCGGCAAATGGGGATCGTGCAATTGTCATTGTTCCGATGGATGCTATACTCGGGATGTTAAAAGGTGTCAAGAAAAAGATAGACTTGGCTCGAGGATTTTTTAGTTGAACAAATGACGAACGGACTATCGAATTGAGATCTAGGCTTGGGTGAAAATGAAATGCTTGGATTTGCTTCGACGATAACCACAACGTTGACGTTCTTGTCTTATGCGAGCGCAACTCCAGTCTCGTACATACGTCACGCTAATTAGGATGATCACTCCGTGTGAGCACTGGTATGGTGATTCATATTGCAGGGGTGATCGAAACTTGTATGGCACGACAATATGATTGCTTCGACTTGTAGTTTGACGCGAAGGTGGACTCGAGAGTGACTCCGTGTGCTTGACGATTGAACTTGAGGATTGAGTAGGTCCAATTCGTGTACCGAGAATGAATTAGTCTGGACTCAAATAAGAGTTATGCCACGATGAGAATGATTATTCTGCGGGTGCGTTGTATGGTGATTCATGAACCACCGTGGATAATCGGACTCGCATGAGATTGGGGGTACAATATATTGTCGAGCTAGATGACCTCATGATCGAATACTTGAATTATTTAGAATGGATATGTGAAGTATGTCGATTGGTGATTTGAATGGATTCGAATTCGTTGTGCTGCACGACGAATGCCTTGATACGAATTAGGTGATCATACTCGATGTTTAGAAATCTGAGTGACGCGAGCTTGGGTAGAAAACCCCATACTATCGACTTTGGTTTGACCTTAGGATTGGGGTCAGTGTTGGCATTATTGTTGGAGAACTATGATTCCAATCCTGATATTGACTTAGCCTTGAGAAATGGCCTAGCGGTTAGGCGAGACGCCCCTATTTAAAGAATTGGCATGGGAAAGATTGATCTTGATGAATGGTATTGATAGATGGAGTGAAACAGGAATATAGGAATACCCCTCACGTGATTTGGCTGACATATATATATTTCAGGGACGCCGGAGTATGTGTACGATGCGACTCGAGTGAGAATGATGAATCCTCTATCATACGGTTTGGTGAGTGCATATATTTTGGGGATGCATGGAATGCATGCATGATCCAACCAAGTGACACATTGAATCAAATGAGACTTGAGGAATGGAAAGTATCGGGGATTTGAGATCGTGTTAAGAGAAAGGATTGATACTAGTAAGAGCGTGGCTCAGAATCAAAGAAATGTGTAGGTGAAATATATACGATAAGTTCTGGCGTACCTGCACGACTGTGATAGTTCCGTATCTTGGCTCGATTAAGTCTTGGCCATAAAAATGGTAGGATGGCTTGCCTTCAAAAAAGTCTCGAGGACGAGACTTGTTCTGAGTGGTGTATGATGTAGTGCCCCGTCCCACAAAGTCAATCGGAGGAATCGAAATGCCGACGGCGTTCGGTCCTAGCCTTGCAACGGTTGCTCGAAGGCTCGCTCGATCGAGGCGACGCCTCGCACAGGTAGGGTAGTTTCGGTGAACTCGCCTCATCTTAGACTTCACTTAATAACTCGCATGTTTTCAACTTGCACAAGTTAGGCTTGTTAATAAAAGAGACACATCCACATAGCTAAGGGAATAATCCCGACCCGTCGGAATGTCTTAGAACATAAAAAATGGTCCCACGGTCTACATAGAAGTCGGCTCAGCGTACTTTTAAAATGACACTCGATCCTTCATTCCCGTGGCTTGGGAGAAGAAAGTTGGCTTAAGTTGCTAAGTTGCCCCAACACTCGAATTGGCCTAAGTCCTAGGCGTCGCCTGCATGAATGCTTGACAAAGCATGCACGGTCCCATCGTATTGTCCCAACACTCAAATTAGCCTAAGTCATAGGCGTCGCCCGCGTGAATGCTTGAAAATGCATCCACAGTCCCGTCGTCCAAGGCTTGGCATAGCCTTCGCACGTCCCGTCAGTTAAGTCATCTTGCACGGCTTGTTGGCTTAAGTCTAGGCACCCAAGAGTTGGTTGTTCAAGTCGACCTCATGCATAACACGTTCCCTCGACGCGGAGCTCGGCGTAGCCTTTGCTCGTCAAGTCGTTACCCGAATAAGTTAGACAAGAGTTGTGCTGGGCTATTAAAGCCACTTCTAGCACTATCCCGCTCTATCTGCGTTGTCAAGTTGCGTAGTCCCTCGAGAACAAGGCTCATTGTATTAATTATATGACTTGAGCGATAGCGTCGCCTATAGAACAAGGTCTGTCTCAGGCACGAGCCACGATCGATTTAGTGAAAAGCATGCCATGGACAAAGAAAATCTACGCGACTGGTTGTCGCCGAGATCGGTCCCGCTACTTAGGAGTCTCGCTAAAAGTCTTGATAAGGAAGTGCACGAGATTGGTCTCGCTACTTGGGAGTCTCGATAGAAAGAAGGAAAGCATGGTCATGTTAAGGAAGGATTGGTAGATCTAGTTGAGTCTTGCATGGTCATTGGACAACTTGTCGACAAGGTGTAGTCTTCTCGAGTGATCGCCGGGGCACCAGGATCACGTCGCCCGGGGAAAGCGCGTTGCGGCTCAAAGTAGGATGCTGGATAACCGTATGGGAGACTTCGACCCCTCCGGGCTAGCTACCCGTGTAGGGACGAGCCGATATCCCCGAGCCAGTCCAAGATAGCTTGACATTGCTAGTGACCACTCATGTAGATGGGTCGGCAGAATAGCGGCAAAACCGCATGTTTGCCTTTGGATAGCGTCAAGTACTAGCACGGCGTCGATCGAATCATGAGACAGTCTAGCACGACATGTATCAAGTCAGTAAGATGTAATCCCGTTAGTGCCAGCCTTGTATCAGCACGGAAGGAATAAGTTATAGCTTATGTCAGCAAGACACGTGCTTCGGCACTAAGTATTGGCTTTTGCGTATCAATATTTGCATTCGCGTATTGGCTTTCGCGTATCAATATTGGCATTCGCGTATTGGCTTTCGCGTATCGGTATTGTTGGCCTAAGTTTGCATAAGTTAAGTCGAGTGCCATCACTTTAAGTCGAAAGGACCGTAATATAAAAGTTGGCTAAGTCAGGGAGTCGTTAGGCACGACCTCATCTTGAAGCACGAACAAGTCTAAGCAAGGTCTAGAGGCACGACTTGCATGAGTCGTTCTCCCTTGACGTCGCTAGCACGAGAATTGGTCTAGAGGTACTTGAGTTTAAGTAAACGTCTTGGCACGGCCGAGTTTGCATAAGTTGCCCCTCGGCAAAGTACCGTCCCGAATATGTTGAAGTCACAAATAGAGTATGGCCCAACCCTGCAGTCCCGAGTTGAAGTTCGGTCAAGTACATAAGCGATGAGGCATTGCCTCGATCGAAATACACGTTGGCATGACACGACCCCATCGTTCTACGACCCGGTCGTTGCATCGTTAAGTATAGGCCGAGACGTCTTGTTCTAAAATGGATCTTAAGGCAAGACTAGAAAGACAATCGTAGAGAGACTCGTAATGCACAAAGTAAATGAACGTGTTGGTTTTGTATAGGTGGGCGAGGAGCTCACTCCACCAGTACAGTTGAGTACTGACACACACACAGTTTCCATGTGCAGGCACAGGTAGAAGCTCGTGGCACGGAGCTTATTTGGATGCGTCGTGGCACGGAGTTCCTTAGTGATTCGAAGCATGCAGGTCGCGTGGAATCGAAGACTTATACAGGACTAATGTATGGACATCGCCTTCCGAAGCTTCCGCTGGCTCAAGCATTGTATCGAGAGATGAGAGAGAGCAGAGTGACTTGTAAAATGAGAGAAAAGTGAGCACGAGAGACTTGTAATCATGGCCTTGCGCCCATTGTAATTTTATTGTTCAATATTAATAAAGAGTTCTTTTGAATAACTTGTGTTTTGCCATTAAATTTTTGCTGTATGTTCAATGTTTCTGCTTGGGACTTCTGTGCGACGACCCCGTCGCCGCCGATGTAATCGTCCGTTATGAAACAGCCTTGCACGAGCGCAATCTAGGCTCATGCGGCATCACGCCTTAGCGAGGACGATCGCTCCTACGGGAGCGGGGCGTGACAGCGTGGTTCACTATTTCGATGATAGGATTTCTGGACCGTATTGTGGTTAGGGTTTTATTTATTTAATTAATTTGATTAATTGTTGCATGTAGCATTTAACATGTCATTAGTCATATGGTTAAGGGCATGCTTAAGATTAGGGTTTCTTTGAGCCAACCCTCACCCACTATAAATAATCTCTTCCACACTCTCTTTCCTCATTCACTCTCTCATTCATTTCCCTCAACCACCATCCCTCTTAGGCAAGTACAACTTGCTCAAAAGTGGAGATTTGTGCATTTTTCATTCTTGATTTTTCTTTTGATATTATTTGTCTATATTGTTCTTCTCTTCATTCTCTACAAGTTTAGTTCTTAGAGTTTTTTATTTTAATGGCTAGTTTTGTGTAGATCTAAGTTTCTAAAACTAGAATTTTATAGATTTTCATGGTTTTGATCTATCAAACTTGGTTGTTTTCGAAAACTAATGGTCCTAGGTTGTAGGAAATCTCATTCTACCCAATTTTGGCTTTTGAACTGCCAAATTTTGACTTGTTTGAGGAAGTTATGCCCAAAACAATATTTGAACATCTTCTATGTTCATCTGTCCTGGTTCTGGCAGGGACGATGAATACTGCCACAGGAATGAATAGTATCGCATGGATGCATAGTGCTGCATGGAATGAATAGTGCCGCATGAATAAATAGTGCCACAGGCTTGCATAGTACCGCATAGATGAATAGTGTCGCAGGCTTGCATAGTGCCGCAAGGATTAATAGTGTCGCATGGCTTGTATATTGCCGCATGTAATGAATAGTGCCGCAGGTTTGCATAGTGCCGCATGGATGTATAGTGTCGCATGGAATGAATAGTACCACATGGCTTGTATAGTGCCGCAGGCTTACATAGTGTCGCATGGATGCATAGTGCCGCATGGATGAATAGTGCTGCATAGCTTGCATAGTGCCACATAGTGCCTATTTTGGTTGTTTTTGGCTATTTTATGCCCTATTTGGCTGATTTATGGCCAGAATTTCTTCTAACTCCCAACATAAAAGTTTTAGATCATTGTCTTGGCTTCAAGGATCTTCATGTCTCACTTTAACCAGAATTCATATGTGATTTTTATGTCACGAGGGGTCCGTATAACTTCCTGACTTGACCGTATTCCTGATTTAATTACCTGTATACATGCTGGTACCTATTTTAAGTGTGTATTGAGATACAATATTAGTATGTACTGCGGTGCAAATTAATGAGTGCACTGAGGTGTGACTCTACGTGCTAAGTGATCATTCGTATTATATGTCAATACATGTGTACCTTCCAGCACAGTCATGATAATTTGTCAGTAATAGCGTCGTGGTATATTGATTGTTGTTTGATGCATTACACTAAGCATGGATCTATATTTGGGACTCCTTGAGCCGATATGGATTCATACTTAGGGTACACGTACTATGGTACGACATATATGAGGATGACCATGTGACCACGACATGTAATTCCAATATCAAGATAGGATTAATCTAAGCAACTTAACTTGGTAGATGCATTGGGTGGGAAGAATCTTGATATCGTGCCGTACTAGCCACCCCAGGTCCAGTCCTGACGTGTCGGGTTGGCCGCCACGGATATGGTTTCATTCGCTTATAGCGGATGACTATATCCGACTCCTACGTGCTATGTGTTATATGTTTTAGCACGGTTGCTTTACGGGGGACCGGTGCATAATCAAAGTGCTACGCGTATATGTATATTTATATTGGGTTGGCTGGTCCTACTGGGATGATACGATATGAGGATTCCTATATTGCATTACTGGGATAACCCAGGCAAATTATAGAAAGTCGTAGGATTGATTGGCCGCTTGTAAGCCGACTTGTTTGTGATATATTTTCTTCTGTTAGCAACTGAGGAACATGGACTATCATGGTGTGTGGTCCAACCCATGTCCTTATTTGGTTGTTGGGTTGGACTATTGTGCTGCGATAGGCTATGGACCGAAGTCGCGATCAGAAGCCCTTCACCTGCCCATGGTTATAGGATATATCTTTTTTCGATACGTTATTGGCACCGTTTGTCCTTGTTTGGTTGTAAGGGTGACGTATTGTCTCGATGATATGGTATAAGCCTATAACTCATGAATCAGGTCATATTTTACTCATTGGATTTTATCTCACTCTTTTGTGCTCCCTTGTGGTACTTGTTATTCGGGGCCTGACCCCGTTGGTTTTGTTTGGACAGATCTCGTAGCAGCGCCAGAGGATCCAGCCTTCTACCCGAACAATGGTGCACACCAGGAGTATGGGCGCCAGGGACTATGAGTGGGTTTCTTCTCCATCGCTCTGATATCTTCTCTTTTGTACTTGGCATTTAGCCACCGGCACCTGTTTAGCCGACAGTTCTGGACATTCAGTTCCTTACATTATTGTAATTAAATCAGACTGTAGCTGACTACGGTTATGTACTATTGACTCTCGGTACTAGCTTATCATTTTGTATAGCTAGGCTCATGAATCATTTTGATGAAGCATCGGGGATGCCTTACTGTTTTGTCTTATATGATCATTATTTACTGCTTCTTGTTTTGATTGATTGAGACATAGATGCTCTATGAGACCATAGGAGACTTGATTGTAGCATGGACCCCCTTGTCTCTTGACAGCCACGATCGTCGTATGACGTTTATATACCTTATATGGAGTAGCTGGCCTAGTCCGTCTCATTATTTCGGTTCTGGGGCGTGAAAGACTGCCCTATAAACAGCAAGAGCATCGTTACCATCTACACGGATACTACGAATCCCATAAGCCTAACCTCTGATAACTGCACCATCACCTGCAGAAAACAAAAGAATTAGTTTTATTTCCCCTCTGATACATACAAATTGAATTGATACAAGGGTGATCTCTACACACTTCGAAATTGCTCTGTGGTAGGAGTGTTGATTGCTCTGTGGTAAGGAATTTTACTTTTGAGATAATATACAGATAAAACCTAAAGTCGAAAGTCTTCATTTATACGTGTACCTCGCTAGTGCCACCATCTTCAAAGTACAACATAGAACGTATATTTTTTCCGTCCATCTTTAGAGAGTAGGCAGCCCCAACCGCATGAGAAATCTGTGTACTGCAAGCTCAGCACATAAGAAAAGGTTCACCGTAACACATCACCATGATAGTAAAGCTTATGGAAAAATCAAAAAAAGTAAAAAAAAATTTACTTCCATCGTTCCTAAATCCTAACCTAGGGTAGAATGACATCATCACTAGTGAGTGCAGCTGTGGAGGCAATGTTGGTAGCTTCTTCCCTAATGGAGGTGAGATAAAAGGAAATTCTTCCTTGCCTCTGTGCTTCATAGAAGATGGTGCGGAGTGCAGCTGTGGAGGCAATGTTGATAGCTTCGTCTCCTCCAAGACTCCTACTACGATATTTTTGTAAGACTGTAAAATTATATATAGTTTGCAAGCACGTTATCACTCCGTTTGGCAACCAGATGCTATATGCTCTGGTCAGGATAGAAGAGTTGGAGGCAATCATTAAGAAAGAAGACCCGAATAAAGCTCTAGGACCTGATGGGTTAGGCAGCAAATTCTTTAAAGTACAATGGGAGGACATCAAATATCAAGCTCTGGAGGTGGTACAAGACTTCTTTGCCAATGGAAGACTTCAGTGGGAACTAAATCGTACATTTCTCGCCCTTATTCCGAAGAAGCACGGAGCCTCCTCGCTTGTAACACCCAGTTTTCCAGATGAGGGTAATTTTGAAATTTTGTAATTATAATTATTATTATTGTTATTTCACATTATAATTTTTGGTGATTTTTAACTATTTTTAAACTATTTAAAAAGCTGTTTTAAGTCATGACTTGTGATTTTGATGTGCTGTCAGTGAAACCCTAGTGACTGCATGACCTAGAGCCTAACTATGTCATTAGGATGATTTAATTATCATTTTTAGTCTAGGGGTAATTTAGTCATTTTGACTTAATTGAATTATTTGATGATTTATTGAATTGGTGATTCCTAGTTTGGGCTTTGACTTATAGAGACTTGTAGACTAGTCTAAAAGCTAACCCTAGCCATAGTGACCCTAGTCTAACCTAGGTTAACCTACCTTAGTCACTTAGAAACTAATTTTGGATTAGGAGGATTAGTTTAAGTGAAATTATTTCATGGTTTATGGTTTAATGAAATGACTAGTGATTTAAGGACTTAATGACTTGTGACTTGGCCCATGGCCCATAACTAGAAGCCCTAACCCTAACCAAACCCTACGTGACCAGCCACATAGGGATCCCCACCCTATATAAACACTTATTCATTAGTTCTTGCCTCTTTTATTTCATTTCAACACATAGGAAAAGAAAGGTTTGTCCATTCTTTCCCAATCCATAGATTTCTCATTTTAAATCCTTTTTAACTCTAGTTTCTTGCATTAGAACCTAATACCCTCATATTTTTTGATTGTGGAGTTTAATCCCAGCTTTGGGACAATTTGGAAGCATTTTGCTAGTAAGGAGGAACCCCCCATTTGGAGCTTTTTCTTGCTATTTGCATCCATAGGTAAAACACCTCTAGTTGTGTTAAATTTCTGTTTTCTTTGCATTTAGGGTTAGATCTAGGAGTCCCCAAGCTGTCCCTGGAGTTTGAGCCAATTTCGTGTCCGTTTGGTGTCCGTATCGGGCACGTGTCAATGTGTAAGTATAGGTGTTTGATGAAATATCACTTAGGAATTTATTTTCAATTTTTGTAAATATAATTACATGAATTTGTATATCTAAGTATGTACATTAATTTTAGTGAATGATGTTAGGTATTTTGGTGTCATTTCGTGTCAGTTTTTGGTGTTGGACACGCGTGCACGACACGAGTGCACTGTCCTGCTACTCGGACACAATATCTCACTGCATAGGACACGTTGACACGCCAAATTTTGGGAGGATGTCAGGGCACTGACTGACATCATCCTCCCAAAATTTGGGGCCATTTGGTGCAGTGTGCGAGGAGTTCTCCTCCTCGCACTGGCCGCACTGGCCGCGCGCGCGCGCTGTGCACGCGTGGTATTTGACCACTGACACGCTATTAGAACACTGACACGACGCAACCCCGATACGGTGCAGGGTGTTAGACCCCTATCCCTACCCTAGGCGGACACGTGGGTACGAGCACGAGTCGTGTCGTGCCCTGTGTCGTGTCCTAGAGTGACACACACGCGTGCACGACACTTCCTGAACACAGTTCTGTGTCTGTGGACGTGTGGTCATTTGGACACGTTTGTGTCCACATGGTTGGACACAAACACCCCCTGTGACACGTACACGTGTGCTAGATTAATGACCAACCCTTTAATTTAGTATGTTATCATGTTTTGAATTCAAAATTTGCATTTCCCCATAGTTCTGATATTTGCTGTGCAGTTTTGAATTTCCGAACTTAAATCCCATTTTAACTGATTTTTGATATTCAAATTACATGTATATTCATGTGCACATGTGTATTAGCCACAGCTAGATAGGTTTTTCATATTAGTTTAGGTTGGTTACAAGAGTAATGGAGATTTTGATTTGGATTTTGAATGGTGAAATATTATGCACACTGTTTAACTGATACTTATTCAGGGTTCAAATTCTGTTTTAATCTTCTTTTCTAAAACTGATTGATGCTTTATTGCCATGTGTGAGTCATAAACATTTGTGATTGTTCACTGTTAGATCGATTTCTGTTGGTTTGAAGTTAACAAATGGGGCAAATGGATTTCGAATTTGGGTAGGCTGTCAACTGAGTAATGTGTTAGCTGATACCAAACAGGAACTGAATTCCTGTTTTCTTTTTAAATCCTTTTTAACTGAAATCTTGGTGTTAATTACATGTTAGTTCATGAGCACATGTATTAGACCACTGTCATCGAATTTCTAAGCCACTTTACTGTTAACACATTGCAATCCTGAGATTCACTCACATCTCATTGATTAATGACACGCACACACATGTTAGTTGTCACATTAACACATTATTTCCTGATTTCCCTGAACTCTACACACACCCTACATATTTTCAAGATATCATACACACAATCTAAAATAAACTTTCACAGGATACACACACACCCACATGGTCACATGCACACCTAGGCTGGCACACTGATTTTCCCTACACCCTTCACTACACCACACATGGCTAACTAAACACACATTACCATATTGACATTTCTGTTAGTGTCACGGACACACACGTGGACTGATTTAGAATTTCTGAGAACTTAAAATCTGGACACTGTTAACCCACACACAGGTTCCTAATACACACACACACAAAAACTTATTTTCATGTCATTTTTACACTCTTCACCCCACTTGGACACTCATTATACACTCCTTGACACCCTAACTATTGACACCACTGTCATGAACACACACCCTTCATGATTGGTTATACACACATATGTTAGTTTTCAGATTTCACACACAAATCACCTTCCATGTTTTGTATGTATATAAGTATTCCCTATGTATCTATATATATAAGTATATAGATATACCTCTATATATATATATATATATATATATATATATATATATATATATATATATATATATATATATATATATATATATATATATATATATACATGTAAATGCCTTTGTACCTAAACATGAATACTTGTATGCAATATATGATGTGAGTATCCTATCTATGCAAGCATGGATATATAGAGCTAAATGAATGTATAAATATATGTATAGATGATATGTATAATGTGTGATGCCTTGTGGCTTGTTATGTTGCTTGGTTGTATGCTAGTCTAGGCTTGGTTAGGCCTAGTGAGACTTGACTGGACTAGGATTGACCTAGTTTGACCTAGACAGTTGACCAGGGTTGACTTAGAGTTGACTCGACCTAGTTTGACCTAGAAATCATGTAGTTACATTGTAGCTTTATTTTCCTCGTACTGAACATGTCATAACCCATATTACTCTATTTAGGACATTGTGACTCTGGGGCAGGCATATGATATTACACTACTCTTTTTAGAGTAGCAGGCGAGTACATTCTCTGATAGTTCTTCCATTTACTTGTCGTTTACTGTACTTCAGTTGTAGCTAGTTCTATTTGATTCTCTATTACGAACACGATTTGATATTACTGGATCTATTTCATGCGACACTCACTTATTCGTGTCTGGCCTCTATTTCTGGAACCACCTATTGGAACCACCCTGGAATCATTTACTGGAACCATTCGTGTACTGGTTGGACTTATACCTATTTTCGTGTCGGGTTATGGATTCACTTGTACTTGCTGGGTGGGGAAATATTGGAATAGGCATGTGAACATACCCAAATACTGGAACCACTCCCTTGGAATTATACTGGAACGATAGCCATCCCATACTTGGCCGAGTGTGCGGTGTGCCGTGTTACCTGCAGCCGTTCACATGTCGATCCCGATATTTTAAAACACACTGTTAGAGTATAGGCTGGACTCACCCTGGAACCTTTGATCACTGACTGGACTCACCTTATACCGGACTCATCTCGTGTTGGAATCACCTGGTATTAGATTACATTGTCTGGACTCACACATGACTCTTATTATACTGTCTGGACTTATATCATGCTATTCTAGTTCAGCTAGATTATATTTTACAGTCTTCATTGCCATGCTTCTCTTCTTGTTTAGTACTTTTCCTTTCCTTGTACCTTAACTGTTCTCTATATATCATTACCTGTATAAAACTGCCATGATTCATCAATATAACTATCTATAACTGCTTTATAGTTCTCTGTCATTTACTTGGGATTTCTTGATGAGTTGTACTCGTTCCTGTCCTGACTGGACCTGTTAAAATTTTACAGATGATTGCCCTGAGAACACATGCCCTACATATTATGGACCCGGTGACAGGATGACTACCTTTGGCCCCGACACTCAGGAGTGTTCGGGATTTAGTTTAGTAGACTAGCATCTGTTTTTTATGTCGAACTTTTGTATTGATTTGAGACTTGTGTAGTTTTTGAGATTGTTGAGAGTTGTTATTATTTTAGTAGTTGTCTTTCTATTCTTAGTTAATTCTTCTGTGATTATCTTATCGTGCTTAGACTGTGATTGAGTTACAATATTTTATACTTGTCCTCCGTTCGGAGTTGATCATGATGAGTACATTATATTTGCATGAGTTGCTGGTTAGATAGTGACCTAGGACAGCGCTCTACCGCCGACACTGCGGCGTAGGCTAGGCGTCGTTACGTACTCGTACCCTCACAGTGGGTGCGGATCGTGACATCGCTTTCAGACTACAGACCTATTGCGTGATGCAACTATTTAGGGGTGAGCATTCGGTTTATTCGGTTCAAACCGAACCGAATAACCGATAACCGAATTGGAACGAAAACCGAATAAGCAAAACCGAAACCGAACCGAATTGATCCATAACCGAATTAAATCGGTTCGGTTTTTGATTTATTCGATTTATTTGCACTTTTTTTGTTAATATATATAATAACTAAATATACCTAAATTTATTTATTATATACATATGTATATTCAGTATATACCTAATATATTAACACATGTGTGTGTATATATAGTATATACATATATATATATATATTAACTAATTTTTCTTATTCGGTTTTCGGTTTTGGACCGAAACCGAAACCCAAAACCGAAACCGAAACCGAATAAGAAAATTTAGTATTTTCAAAACCGAAACCGAACCGAATCTCTTATTCGGTTCGGTTCGGTTCAGTTCGGTTTTTGGTCCAAAACTGAATAATGCTCACCCCTGCAACTATTTATATGAACTAATTACGCATATATATATATATATATATATATATATATATATATATATATATATATATATATATATATATATATATATATATATATATATATACAAGGTTATAACCTAACGGCTAAGACGGGGGCACCTCCCAGGAGGTTGCTAGTTCGAGCAACAGGCTACCACTTAATTCTTTTTAGAGGGATTAAGTGGGTGGTGGTGGGTGCAGTACATGTGCGGTCCGTAGGAGGCGGGAGTGGTGCGACTACAACTACGTGAGGCCTTCGAACGGGGGTGGTGCCTTCGGACTGGGATGATGCCTTCGGGCTAGGAATTGTATATAGGTCTTGGGGTTGGAATTGGCTGTAAGCCTCTCGAGGGACCTGAATATATATATATATATATATATATATATATATATATATATATATATATATATATGTGTGTGTGTGTGTGTGTGTGTGTGTGTGTGTGTGTGTGTATAAATGTGTGTGTGTGTACACACACACACACACACACACACACACACACACACATATATATATATATATATATATATATATATATATATATATATATATATATATATATATATAAATATTTATATATTGAAGCAATGGATAATTGTGGCGAACTCGCCTCCACTGGGGCTCGAACTCCAACCACTTGGGCTGCTTGCATCTCTCTTAACCACTAGGCTAGAGGTCATTTGCTATATATATATTAGTATGTGATTTTATTTTTGGGTTCCTTTGCATTTGAGGTGACCCCCTCTCTTAAATTATTGCTTTCGCCCCTGCCAAAAATAGATCCAACCTAGATCAACCACAAGCATTATTTCACTACTATACATGTCTTGATCATTTCTTTTATTATATTTCGATGTCTGGTAAGAAAATAGAAGTCTTTCACAGCAAGCTAAGCTAAGACATCCGTACTATAAGCATCTGCATGCATTAACTACATGACTTTTTTTAATCCCTAATTTGGATCATAGGACACATGCATATGCCTAGCCTTCCTTTGGACGCCTCACTTTGATATATCTTACCTTGTTTTGGCATAATATTTTTTTTATTAGTGAGGATGATTGTGTCTGCTTTAAATTCAACTGGGTGCCCGTGGTACAACAAGCATAACTGAGACAATAGTTCCCCACTCTACAACTATATATATTTTTTGAAACGATTTAGTACATTATCATCGTTGTCTTTTTTTTCTTCATCACAATATCCTTCTATACTCTTTTCATAAATGACTCCCGGCTCCCGCTCACGACTTCGCTTCTCCCTCCGATGCCGGTAGATTAATTCTAAGACCAAAAGTCTTTCATTCTAATGGTTAAAAAATAGCTGATGCAAACTCGATAGTGTTATTGAAAGCGCTAGTCTTGCTTGTACATCTTTGTTGTTGAAAAATGACGACGTCTAGGGTCAATCGGGTACGTCACACTTGTGTCCACGATCCTACTGCTCTATATATAAAGTTTGATCGACTTAACATAAGAGTTTTCAATAAGATGGAAGAGCCTAGATTTCAAATAAATTAATAATTTCAAACTAAAATAGGATATTGTTTATTCTAGAAGAATGAGGGAAAGCAAAGAAGGAAATTACTCGAGAAAGATCTCTTGTTCTTCTTACATTAAAAGATCGTGATTTGATCCACATATCTTTAGTGAAAATAATAATAGTTTCTCCTTTGATCATGAATGGAATATGTTTAACTAGAACATAAAAACATGAATGAATTGGTCCTAATTACTATTTGGGGCATAGTGGAAGAAGGAAGGAGATTTTAGAACAAAGAAAATGATCCAATTACTTCGAAAGAATTAATTGAACGATAAGTTATACGATATAAAAAATCTTATGTACGTACTTGAGACACTCATGCAATCTCCCCCTCTTAGACAAGTTCAATAATCAAAGATGCTATTTGAAAGGAAGACTACAGTTATATAAGGAAATAATGGAGCTCATCTCTTCAGTGCTTGCAAGCTTTCACATCTTGGTCATTCACTTTCAAGCTTCCGTAGAAGATATTGAAATCCATTTCATTGAACATTCAAGATCTTTTGGGTCAGGCCCAAAACCTACCTATAAGATCTATATGATTAGTTCATCTTGAATCAGTTAAACGCGACCGTTAGGGAGGCCCAGCATGTCCTGCTAGAGGATAGTTTTGACTACGGAAGAGGCGTGCATGAGTTTCAGCAATAGGGACCAAAGCATGCATAGGTCTTCGGAACGCCACACTATTAGAGCTTTCTTCCGTAGGTGTGCATGATTTTCAGCAATAGGGACCAAAGAATGCATAGGTCATCAGAACGCCACACTATTAGAGCTTTCTTGCTTGCTTTCTGACACTGCCCTATCTGACTAATGTTTAGCAGTCTTCACTAGTTTTTACGAAGTTGTAAATCTACAATTTACGAAAAACTGGCAACAACTAGGCAACTATAGAAATTCTCATAGTTAATTGAGTTAAAAGAGGATCATTCGTGGGAGGACTTTAAAAAATTTGACAGTTCTTGCCGTTCTTAGGACTGTAAATACTGTACAGTCCTGGATATGCACAAGACTATCAAAATTTCTACAGTTCCTTATATGCACAGAATGATCAAAATTTTAGCATTCCAAGACAACATAAATAATGATATCTATTAACATTTTGTGTAGTGCCCTTAGTATTAGCCTAAATGGATTTCAATTAACAAGTTAAAAAAACAGAAATTTTCATATAGGAGGAATAATTTGAGTAGAATTGTATGTGAAGGAAAAAGTTTAAAAAAATTGCAAAATAAGGGATCAACCACCAATCTATTTGGCGTAAAAGAGTTTTTGCCAAGTGACTTAGCGATTTGTAGATGAGTTTTAAAATTTTCTCCTAGTGATTTGGCAAAAATTATCCAAATGAAATTTTTGTCAAGTGACTTGGCGATTTGTTGATTAAGCTCGCCAAGTGACAAGCAGCCACCGGTGTGATTTTTTTCCGACCAGTTTCATTTGTGTCACTTTTTCCACTTGCTCCTACCATTCCCCTTTCCCAATGCTCATCATAATCATGACATTACCTCTTGTTACTCCATGCACAAAACATTTTACATTCATGTCCTCCTCTCCCTTCCCTTCCCTGTGGCCACGTTGCTTGCATTTCTAACATTGCTTTCTTCTTCTTTCATTCTGAAAACCATCAGAAGAGAGAGAACAATGCTCCAGGTAGTGATGAATTTGTGTAAATTACCTTTCCAAATCGCCAAATCACTTGACAAAAAGTTTATGTGATTTAGGTAAAAATTTCAAGCTCCTCTCCAAATAAACAAGTCACTTGGAGAAATATTCATTTGGACAATTTTTGCCAAGTCACTTAGCAAAAATTTCAAAACTCGTATACAAATCGCCAAGTCACTTGACGAAAACTCTTTTACACCAAATAGATTGGCAATTCGTCTCTTGTTCCGCAAATTTTTCAAATTTTTCTTTCACATAAAATTCTACCGAAATTCTTCCTCCTATATGACAATTTTTGAAAATAAAATATAGTCAATAACATTTGGGTAGTGTGAACTAGAACACCAAACCCTCAACCTCCCTTATGTAATTTACTCGAACCTTTCTTAGCAATTGTTGAGTAAGTTAAGGGGGACTTTGGGACTACTTCTACTTCCTTCCTTCCACTTACTTTCCCTCCCACTCACTATAAATACATGCACTCTACAAACAAACACATATATAGCTCTCACACTCCACACACACACACACACACACACTTGAGTCTCATACAAAACATAGCATAGTTGTTTGTTTGTTCACTTCCAATGGCACCACAGCTGAGCTTCTCCGTCCGGCGCAAGGAGGCGGTGCTGGTGGCTCCTGCCGTCCCGACGCCGCATGAGTTCAAGATGCTCTCCGACATCGATGATCAAGAAGGCCTACGATTCCAGATCCCGGTCATCCAGTTCTACCGCAACAATCATACTACTACGGACCACCCTGCCAAGGTCATAAGGGAGGCTCTAGCCAAGGCTCTGGTGTTCTACTATCCCTTCGCCGGCCGCCTCAGGGAATTAGACCGGAACCGGAAGCTCATGGTCGAGTGCACTGGCGAGGGCGTCGTCTTCATCGAGGCTGACGCCGACGTCAGCCTCGACCAGTTCGGGGAGGAGCTGCAGCCTCCCTTCCCCTGCCTCGAGGAGCTCCTCTACGACGTGGAGGGATCCGGAGGCGTACTCAACTGCCCGCTGCTCCTCATTCAGGTGACCCGCCTCGCCTGCGGTGGCTTCGTCTTCGCCCTCCGCCTCAACCACACCATGTCCGACGCACCCGGTCTGGTCCTCTTCATGAACGCCGTAGCCGAAATCGCCAGACGAGGAGGAGGAGATGGCACAGCCACCGCCGTGTCGCCGAGCATCCCTCCGGTTTGGAGGAGGGAGCTGCTCGACGCTCGGAATCCCCCCAGCCCCACGTGCGTCCATCGAGAGTACGACGTCGTGCCGGACACGAGGGGCACCATCGTCCCCCTCGACGACATGGTCCACCGGTCCTTCTTCTTCGGCCCCACAGAGGTCTCCGCGCTCAGGAGGAAGCACCTCCCGGCCCACCTGCGCGGCTGCTCCACGTTCGAACTGCTCACCGCGTGCCTATGGAGGAGCCGCACCGCTTCCCTGGGCGCCGACCCAAAGGAGGAGGTCCGCATCATCTGCATCGTGAACGCGCGCAACAAGTTCGACCCGCCGCTGCCCCGCGGCTACTACGGCAACGCGTTCGCCTTCCCCGTGGCCGTGTCGAGGGCCGGTAGGCTGTGCGGCAACCCGCTGGGGTACGCGGTGGACCTCGTGAGGCAGGCGAAGTCGAGCGTGACGGAGGAGTATATGCGGTCGGTGGCGGACCTGATGGTGGCCAGAGGGAGGCCCCACTTCGCCGTGGTGCGGTCGTACTTGGTGTCGGACGTGACTCGGGCCGGCTTCGGGGACGTGGACTTCGGATGGGGGAAGGCGGTCTACGGAGGTCCGGCGATGGGCGGCGTGGGTGCCATTCCGGGCGTGGCTAGCTTCTACATACCGTTCCGCGACGGCATTGTGGTGCCCGTGTGCTTGCCGGGCCCGGCCATGAAGAGGTTCGAGGAAGAGATTGAGAGGTTGATTGAGGAGGATCCACCAACCACCGAGCAAGACACTGCACCCCCCTTCATGCCATCGGCTCTTTGAGGACCAACTAGCTAATTATTTGCCTATTAAAAATGCATGCATTCTTTCTTATACGATCGCATCTTTAATTATGTACCTGTGTGTGTCATGGTTTGAAGATCCAATCTCTAAAATGTATTATTGGCTACCAAATTATTTATGTTTATAGAATTAATGGCTTATATATTACTAGTGTGATCGTACACGCTATGCGTGTACATGTACATACTATTTTATCAAAGATAATGTACAACCACACTAAATTAAAAAAATATTATTTTTTGTTATAATTTTTTTTTATGTTATAAATGTTTATACCTTCTTATTTAATAAAGAAAACATCCATACACAATTACTAAGAAGAAATATTAAATCTTGAAAAGAAAATCAACCAACTGACAAAATGATAATCATAAAATGTTATTTATCAGCATCCTCGAGCAGCATCTTTATCCACATGAGTTGACTGGTAACCCTTGCTTACTTATAAATGGCCTATGGTCGCCGAAATTGGTAACTTACATTGTCCTGTAATACAACCGAAAGTAGAAAGGGGTATTTGGATTAAAATATAACTAAGTGTTTAACTATCTAAAATAAAACTAATAAAAAAGTTAAGGTATGAGGTATTGTTGTTTGAGTTCAAATTCTAGGTTTGTTAGTTTTTTATAATAAATTTATATTTGTTAAACATTTTTTTAGCACGTGCATATACTTTGAAAAATAGAATAATTCAAGCAAAATAATTCTAGTTCAAATAGCAGGGGTATTTGGATTAAAATATAACTAAGTGTTTAACTATCTAAAATGAAACTAATAAAGTTAAAAAATATATAATAAATAAGTGTTTTTTCCTTTCTTCCGTTCGTACCTTTTTTTTTTTAATTCTACGATGAAGATATAACGATAATTTTAGATTACATCAATTTAAATTATAATAGATTATAAAGTTTGTTCTCTTTTAAATTGTAGCTAAGATTGAATTCAAATCTCTTCTTGAAAAGCAAAGAAAATGCAACATTCAACCAAAGAAAAATATAAAACTAATATTATTGAAAATATTATAAATAAGTTTTTTTTCCATTTCATCCATTCTCACCTAATATTATTTTTCTATTTTTAATTCTAAGATGAAGATATAAAGATAATTTTATATTACATCAATTTAAATTAGAATAGATCATAAATTTAATTTCTCCTCTTTTAAATTGTAGATAAGATTGAATTCAAATTATATATTTACTTTATAGGTAAGCATGAGTTACCAAACAAGTCCTGCTGATGAAGATAGATGACAAATAATATTTTATTATAATAAGTTTGTTGAGTGACTTCCTATAGTAAAAGTGGACATTTATGTTTATTAAGTTTGGTTGGATATTTTCTTTATTTGATAAAATGGTATCAACATTTCTAACATAAAAAATATCTTTCCATGAAAAATGCTAATTTTTAAAAATAAATTTTGTTTTATGTTATGTTGCTACATAAAATAGTATGAATAATTGTAAAACGCGTTGCGCACACATCGTGTGTGCCATGACACTAGTATATATATATATATATATATATATATATATATATATATATTCATAAGAAATGGATAAAATAAATAATAATATATTTGAGTAGAGTTTTGTTGTCCTAAATTTTTGTAATAAATACTGAAAAGGAGAAGAATTTTTTTTTTTTTTTTGATCCCACGAGTTTTGAGAGGAACCATTTTTCTCCTTCTTCTTTTTCTCTCACTTTTTAAGTCTATGACTACCAAACAAAGAAAATGATCCATTTTTCTTCTATTTATAAATCCAAGACTTGCATAAGATGCATTTAAACCTCATGTCGGCCCTCACCTGCTGCACCCATGTATGAACGTCCATTTAGGCTGGAAGACTGGAAAGATTGTTCAATGTTTGTTTGAAGAACCGAAAGATTGTTCACTGTTTTCCGTAAGGTTACTCGAGAGAGTACAAGACCGTCTCCAATAATTATTCATATTTTGTCCAGCAATTTTACTAGAGAAGCTTCTATATCTCTAAGTGACATTTTTCCCTGTTAGTTTTTATATTTATTCACATCTTAGGTGTTTAAAAAAAATATTTTTTTTATTATGATATGGTAAATAAATATTTATGTATGATAAACTGTTATTTTCGCGGGCTGGTCCGAGTTCATCCCGTATTTGAATCCGGACCCAAGTCCGGTCTGAAGCTACCCGGATCTGATTCCGTACTGGATTTGGAAGTTTAATCTAAAAGTCGAGTCCGGCCCGACGTACATTTCTAGCTGGGCTGGTTACATGGTCAACGTTGGGTGGGGTTCGGTCGGATACACACCTTGACCCATACTGCCGCAAATGATGATGTCAAGAACGTCATGTATTAACAAGTGAGGACTTTATGTTTATGCCAAAAAGTGTAAAATGATTTTAGAAGACGAGGTCCATAGCATGCCAAGGGACCATTAGGATGGCCATATGCCTGTGGATTATTAGCCCATGTTGGGGTCCTCCAAATGTTGGTCCAATCTACAACAAGTCACGTGATAATGTGGTAAAAGTACGCTACTATTTTGTCCGTCCGCCGACGGTCACGTGGCACACAGCCATTGGCCTCCTAGTTCGAGAAATCCGTACTAACAGAGAGGCCAACGGCCAGCCGCCACGCGAACGCAGGCCAACACAGTCACATGTCAAATATCATTTTCGGTGGTAAAAATAGAGGAATTGCTGACCATGTTTTGGCAATAGAACCCAGTTTTAGCGGTCATCACAATAAAAACGGTAGCTCCAAATAAGGCGATGAAAAAACAAACATATTAGTGACATTTTGAAGTTAAATAAGACAATAACCGGTTTGAAAATTGAAGTCACCAAATTCCAAAGCATATTATCCATCGGTCATATGTAATGGCAAAGGTTAAGCGCATTACAACAACTACTAGGGACAACCTATTTTTTTTACAAGTCTGGAATTGTCAAGATTTTACCAGTCTTACGTCGTATATGTAGGACTGTCAAAATTTCGAGAGTCATGAAAAAATTGTACTGCCAAAAGTGCATATCCATGACTATCAAAATGTTGTCAGTTCATATAAAATTATGATGCCAAAATTTGACTATTCTAAATTAGCAGGGACTGCATAAAAAAAATACACTCCTAAATATGTACATAACTGTCAAAAGTGTGTTGTCTCCTAGTAAATTTTGCAGTGATTTTAGTATTTGTCTAAGACTGTAAAACAATCCAAACGAGTCACGTTCAGCTTGGTCCAAATTTGATTCAAAGCTCATTCGTGGGCTAGTCGGTACCAAGCTCAGTCAAAATTTTCTGTTCAAAGAGGTGTTTGAACCGAATTTGACCATAGGTTGTTCGAACCGGTCTTATTCGCGAGCGGGCTCGGTTTCGGCTCGGTTTCTCATATTAGGGCTTCCCCTGGTATATGCATGTTGCATTGTAGTGTATTGGTTCTTCCTATCCTCTCTCAAATCCTAATAATTGTGTCCATACTACGTTTTGATGCGCTGGAGCCTTGATCTTCTCAATTTTTCATATTGATTCAACAAAAATAGTTTTTAGGACTTGAGAGCAATCGTGATAATTTATACAACAGATTTAATGGGGCTTTGGCTCGGTCTTGGGTCAGATTCGGTTCGTATTCGTCCGAGCTCGCGAACTAAACCGAGTGAGCTTGATCCATTCGAATATCTAATCGAACCGAGTTCAAACACTAGGCTCGATCTTAAGCACGGCTCGAATCAAGCTCATTTGATAGTTTAGTCGAACCGAGTTCGAACACTTTGTTGGAGTGGCAGTCGCCTACATTTGCCTATGTAATTCATATTAATTGTACACTATCCGCTAATATGATATGCAAATTTGGATATTGTTTATGCAATACAGACCAAGCTGAACTACCAAGGTTCTATCTAATACTAACCCCACAGGACAATACGAATTTTCTTACTGACATATAATGTAATCACTACCATTTGTTAAAGTTGTATAGTATGAAATCAAAATTTTCATACATCTTAGTACTCTGCCCAAACTATTTTTTATGTGTACTGTGTCTAGAAACAAGTAAACTAAACAATAATATCCGAGTAACCCGGAGTTCAAGAAGCAACGGTTGCGGTAGCTGTCGAATCTTCTATTTATATATGGACAACCATGTGGACTGATGAACTTATCGGTCTTGATAATTATAAAGGATGATGCTGCCACATCAAGACAGTTTCAGTAAAGTTAAATATTATTCCATTCAAAACTAACATAAAACAACATTCACACAAAATTACGAGTAAATGTGGTAAATATTTTTGTAACTCTTAATACAAGTAATACACATCAAGGACGTTTTCTATGTTTTTAATTTTTTTTTTTGTTTTCTTTAAGAAACGCCACTTCTACAATTTAATAATAATAAAAAATGTCTGATGTTTCATTCACACTTACCCATATAGGTATAGGTCACATATATCACTTTTATTGTCTTTATTGTTATTTTTTATTCGATGTTGGGAACTATGGGGATAAAAATAAGCAAAAATGTGTTTAGCATGAATGTTTTTGTTCTTTTACTATATATATATATTTTTTTTTTCAAATTTTGTTCTCTTTGTACGATTTCTTATCAAAAAGAAAATACGCTAACCTTTTCTATATTTACACTTATTACATGAACTATTCATATTTCAAAAATAATTACACGACCTACCTTTTTATTTTATGTTTTATTTTTAAAATATGGATGGTTAGTATTATAAATCTTTATAGAAAATATAAAATATAGAAATGGTTCCTATCACGAAGGTTTCGTATAATAGTGTAAAATGTAGATATAGTTAATATAAAATGTACTTCTTATAATTTCTAATTTGGTTCATAGAATTTAACTCAAGGTTAATATCACAAATCCTATAATTTTCACTTGCCATAACATCCAAGATTCCAAATAACTTCTACATTCCTTTTCACATCCCTTTCCTTTTGGTTATTTTTCTTTTTTCCCGTAAAAGAAAGGCAAATGTTAAAGGCCACTCCCTTTTTTACTAAGGGCCACCAACTTAAAATTTTAAAAAAATTACAAGTTTGTCATTTTAAAAACACTAAACGCCACCCCGCTTCTGTCAATCGAGGACTACAGGGCTTGCCTGCAGTCCAAAGTGAAGACAGGATTGCAGTGCTTGCCTGCAGTCCTCGATTGACAGAAGTTTTTTTTTCTAATTTTTTTAAAACTTTCAACCTACAATGACTGCAGGACTTGCCTGTAGTCCAAAGAGAAGACAGAACTGCAGGTTGGCCTGCAGTCCTCGCCAGGGGAATGAGGCGGAGGGAAAAGAAATTTCTCAGTTATGAGGAAGTGGGTTCTCCCTTCCATTCTCCTCCTCGTCATCCTCCTCTCCAACCTTTCCGATCATGGTGAGTTCGTAAAAAATCCACTACACCAAATAAGGTCTTTTACGGCCCATAATGTGTGCCGTAAAACTAAATTTACGGCTCACAGGGTCATGCCGTAAAAGCTCCAGCCGTAAAAGGGTAGGAGTATTTACGGCGTGCGAAAATAGGCCATAACGTAGGTAATTGCACGCCTTAAATGAAGTTGCTGGGAAGCTTTAGATCTTATTTATAGCCCATAATGCAGGCCGTAAATACTAATATTTTACGACTCGAAGTGATGGCCGTTAAAGTATTCAATTTATTCAATTTGTGGCATACATAGCAAGCCGTAAATACTTAAAACAAAACATACAATCTCACTTTAATGGCCCTGCAAAGCAGGTCGTAAAGGCTATGTGTTTATGACTCAAAATAAGGGCTGTTAAAGGATTAATGAGTTAAATTTTGTGGCTCACAACGCGTGCCGTGATAATGATTTTTTTTTTTAATATCAACATTTGAATAGCTACAAATATAAATTAATCAACCAAAATCAAATATGACAATATATATTTCTCAAAGTATTTCCAACAAAAAATCAAACTAATTACACATCTTGAGAGTATTTACTTCCAAACAAGTTGACTAAATCCATAAACATTAATAAGATGAAACAACATGCTAGAATCTTAACACAAAGCAAAATTGTTTAAATTAGATTTCCAATACCAAGTCATTTTCTTACTACAAGACTCAATCCAAAAGCCTTAAGCTCAAAAAAAAATTCTTAATACAAAAGGAAGTCACTGTCTTGCTACAAAAGTAAAACCACTTTCTCACTATATCTGGACACTTCAAAACCTTCAAAGATAATGCTTTTAAATCTCATAATAACTCATTTTCTAGAAGCATGCCTCCCCTCTTCTTTAAGCTTTACCTGAATAAAAATAAAAACAATATTAACACAATAAAGATTGGGAACGTTATAATATCCAACAAAGAATCTGTTGACTTGTTCAAATAAAAACAATATTAACATAATAAAGATTGTAAGGCACTACTAGTTGACATGATTTTGAATATGAACCAGTAGAAAGAGACTCGAATACTATTATTGATAGGAAACCTGAAGAACCAATCCTGCAGGAGTAGCAGCTCCCAACTGAAATGACAATTAAGACATAAAAAAAAACTTGAGCGACTAAAATAAGACAATATTGGTCTAATTTCAGTTTATTTATATCGTCACCAAACTCGAGTACTATTTTTGTTGTTGTTGTTCTGGATTCTTTATTAAGCAAGGGACAATCTAGCGTTTCTTAGGAGATAGCTGGCCAAGTTCCCACAGTACAGAAACAAGGACCTCTACATTACTGGAGAAAGCTATGCAGGTCACTATGTTCAACACCAAATGGAGTCCCAAATGAGATATTATTGCAATCCAAACTGGGGTCCTTAACTCCTGGATGAATGTGAGGTTATGTTACAAGTATATCCAGACTGAATTCATGGAACCCCTTTGCATCAACCATGTGCAGTCAGAAATCAATTGTACATATCATGCTACCAAATAGTGCTCATACCTGTCTGATGTCAACATGGTCTGATAAATATACAATGTCCGATATCTCAGTTCAAGGGTCTCCTCCCGAAATGGTAAGTTGGTTATGATGCAACTAGGACTAACTTCAATGATGTGAAGAACCAGGTATAAAATTTTGTGATCTGGAACATGTCTAGAATGGTAGCAGGGCAGTCAGAAATCGATTGTCCATAACGTGCTACCAAAATAGGGCCCGTAACTCTGTCTGATGTCTAACATGTTTGATAATATACAATGTCCAATATCTTAGTTCAAGGGTCTCCTCCCAAAATGGTAAGTCGGTGATGGTGCAACTAGGAATAACTTCAATCACTACGTCAGAATTTGTGTTTTTCGACAGACTAAAACCGTCGAAAACTGTGTTTATTGACGGGTTTGGATCGTCACGTGGTCCGTCAAAAATAAAATGTAGTTTATTATAAATGACGGTTTTCTACCGTCGATACGTAGGTGGAGAAAACGACGGATTTCGTCTGTCATATAATAAACGGCGGACTTTTTTTGTCAATTATCCCGCTTAACACAATTCGACATACCTGTCTATTTTTGACAGGTGATGTCCGTCAAAATTCTACAAAATATTCACTAAAATTATTTTTAATTAATTAAACCTATTTTTGTTGTAAACCAGTACACAAATATTGAATCTGAATATATATAAATCAAAAGACTCAATTCAAAATGAATATAACACAAATCATTCACGAATCACAATTGAAAATGAACACATTCAATCAAAATGAACATAACTTATGAACATAACTGACAGTTGATTCAAAGTCTCAATTGATATTGAATATCACTAAGTAGAAATTGTTTTTGTAGCATCCAAATACTTGCAATTGTTCTTACACATAACATCCAAACTTAAAAAGGAGTAGTATTCAGAATACATACGAAGTTCACTACAAAAAAAAAACTAAATGCTAATATTCAAATCCTAATAAATTGAACGGACTCTTTTGGCCAATTGATCATATCACCAAGCATAATGTCTACAAACTTTCCATCCCCTTCAAACAAATATGCACTGCGGTCAAATATTTCATCGACGATGATACAATAAACATCTTCCTTTGGCGGTGCATCAGAATTTAAGTGTCCAAAAGCAATGTGTTTTCTTTTGAAGTCCTTTAGAAAACATGTCTTTGGCAAGCCAGATTGTTCCGGTACCTACAACCATTGAAACACAAAAATACAATATTAACTACTGGAATTTACATAGAAAGATGCAATTTTTTATTCCTTCATCTCAAATAATAAACGTAGCATAGATCAGAAGATAAAAACACCATGTGTAAACAGAAGCAAAGTTTGTAATTATGAACACGGAAAGCATATGTCAAAGTTCACAACCTGACTTTCTTTTCTCGTGGTGTATTTGATTTCAATTTGGCAGGTCAAGTCCTCATGAAAAAGAAATGGTCAACAAAATATTTTAAATTTGAAGGCAATATTACAGTTACGTAAATTTCTCATGTACAAAAAATGGAAATAATGGGAAACTGGTATTATTACGACATTATAAAGATGATTAGTTCATATATGCCATAGATTATTATAGTACAGAACTACAGATATCTTCTTTGCACCAAATATTGATGTAAAGAGAAATACTTAGCTCTAAGCTAGGGGTACTATCATCTCTATTAATATAATGGGGATTTAGTTGTACATTTCTACTGTATACAAAAATGTTTGTGCTCAACATCAAACTACAGCCTTAGTTGACAGGTATAGGCTGACAATAAAGAGGATTTAATATAAATGTCCCAAGCTTAACTGAATTCGATACTAAGAAGCATACATCCTCACCATAAAAGAGTCCGTAATAATCAGCTCATAGGGTATAATTAGTTTGCTATTTCAATGTTCCATTTGGAAAGTATGCATTCAACTGAAGAAATATAGAGGGAACCACTTGGCGCAACTTTAAGCTCGGCACTTGCGTCCTGAAGATTCAAGACATGAAAATGCAAGGAGTGCACATCTTGACCCTCCCCAGAATATGTGGTTATAGTTACAAAAGTGGCTCCTCTGTACTATGGGTGGGTTTACTTATCTCGGAAGGTCAGGCAGATGTCAATGAAGAAGAACCCATTCGCAATATTGTCTGCAATGGCCAGGAACCCCCTCGGTCTATTGATGAAGCCAAACTCGAAAGGAGAAGCCCAGGCACTATATGCCACCAAAATTATCAAAAACGTTTCCCAGGCTCTATGTTACCCAAACCAAAAAAAAAAGTTAGGGAAAACCAAATAATACAAGAATTGATCATCTGCAACTATTTGTCTTGTCCCCTGAAGTCTCAAACAAGATTCTTACTGACTGAAACATAGTAAGGTTGTAATTAGCAACCTGGAACTCAATACAGTAACAAAGTCTTTTATCCCAAACATTTTCAGGGACGGTTATTTGAATGATCATTTTCTTCGATTCAGCTGTAACATTTTATATATAAATAAGAAATTATATTGTACTTTACAGGTTCAATCCAAGTTAACTTACACTCACCTCTAGTTTTAGAGTTCCAATGAAATCCCACTTTGGGGTTTCAAAGCAAGATTCACAATTTCGATATTGGAATTGCTTTAAGATCCTTCTTATGAGTATCGGTATGATCTCCGACACTTCTTACTAGTATCGGTATCTTGACACTTTCTTGCCGTACTTTTCTCTTTTAATATTTTTTTTTCTTCATACTAGTTGTACTTGACACTTCTTACTAGTATCGGTATCCTTACACTTCTTACTAGTATCGGTATCCTTCATATATTGTACTTTTCTTACTAGTATCGGTATCTCCGACACTTCTTACTAGCAAGGGTTGTCCTAGCAGAGGGTTGTCCTTTACTTTAGTTGTTCAGTCCATTTCATTCATACCGGATCACTTGATAGAAGTAGCAGTCCTTTACTTTTGATACCAAAAGTCCGGTAGGGACTTGGCTCAGCTGGGCGGTTTCCCATCCCACACTTCACTGGCTTGCCTGCAGCTCCTACTGCTCCCTCACCCTACCTGCTGCTGTATGCCATGCTCCTAACATCCTTTTCTTTCTTAACTAAAATGCCACTAACCTTTCCCATAAATTCACTCACACACACACGCAACTCAATCTTGTGGACTGACCCTCTATATACTGCATATATATAGACACACTCTAATCAAACACTCAAGTTAGTTCTCTGCACCTGTGCCACTCGATTGATATTAAAGGGTAGGAAGATATATCACTCAAATAAGTGTGAAGCAAAAGTTTAGATCAGTATTTATACCTCAGAAGAACCATGAAGTGATGATGATGACTGTTGTCTTGTTTTTGGATGGTTGTTTTTTATCATTTCTTTGATTGTAGCCATTTCTTCTTTAAGTGTAATTAGATCCGTCTCCATAGCTTCATTTTTATTCTTCAATTGACGAGCAACCTCTCTACTTGCCGCTGAAGCACGAATCTCTGTCTTTGAAACACCTCCACCCATGCCACGAACATAACCCTTTCTATCACGTCCGAGTACCTAAACAACATAAATAGCAAGGGGATTATCTTCTACAAGCTTTCGAATTTTTTTCTACAAGAAATAAATAGCAAGGGGATTATCTCACAAACCATTGCAACAGGGTCATTGTCCAAATCATTTTGTCCCAAGTACGGATCATCTTCTACAAGCTTTCTAATTTTTTCCTACAAGACATAAAGTGGAGTATATATATGATTAATGAAACTCAAAATCAACAAAATTATTATTATAATTAAAAGAGAGTTATTCTTACAATGTAATCGTTCGAGCTGGTAGATGAATTAGTATTCTTGGGCATATGTGTGGTCACGTATAACACGCTTCTATTGACCTCACCAGTAGGACTCTCCTTTTTCTATATCAAAAGAGAAACAAAATATCATATTGCAATAAAATGTAAGAAAAGAAAAAAGCAAAAAGAAAATAAAGAAATACGTATATTAAGTAATTACCAGCTTATGTGCTACCCTCGCGAATCCAGTCCTACCGGTTGTATGTAGTACCTTAACTTTTTTCCTCGCTTCCTTACCAACTTCACGACGAATACTATCTTCAGGAATAGAGCAGAAATCAACAAAGTCTTCCCAATCTTCTTTCTTTACAATGTTAATAGGCCTATTTCTTTTTCGCTCAGCAACGGTTGGATACATATCACACCTTTTTCAGAGGTTAGACTTCCAATTTTTCCAAGAAATATTAGCTTTTTGTAAAACTTTAGCCTTATAAATTTCGGGCACAACATATCTACTCTGCAAAGACAATTTTCTTCATATGTTAGACATACATAAAGATTTAACAATTTTTTATAATTCACATTTACTCACATTAACACCTCTCCATATGTCTTCTTTCATACTTTGTGGAACCTTTTTCCAAGAATCAATTGCAGGTGGACAATGTGTCTTTGTTATCTTTCCAACAGTAGTTGCAAATTTTTCTGATTCAATATCAACAGGTCGTCCATAATCATCAAAAATGATAAGTTTTGGGGCACCTAAGAAAATTTTCAAATATTAGAACATATTGTAAAACATGGCTCCTATTCTAGTTGAAGGATATTGTACAACATATTATTAGATTAAGGTATGAAATAATCACCGATTCGATTAGAAGTGCTTCCTTGATAACCACTAGAAGGATCTCCATTATTAGATTCATCCCCATTAGCTTCATGATCACTATAAAGTTCATCTCTACTGGATTGGGTTCCATCTCCTGACATAATAAAACTAAAATAACAAACAGAAATGACAATTAAGATATAAAAGAAAAATATCAATTTTTAGTTGGTGCAAACAATCACAAAGAAAAAAGATAAACATAGCAGATATGTACTTGAGAAGAAAGACAATAGAAAAATTATTAGTATTACACATCTGGAATCTGCAGGTTTGCAGGTTTGTAACAAATAATCAGTGAAGTCTGAATCATGATATTTCAATTCCAGTTTCATGTGAAGTCTGAATCAGCAAGTTTGCAGGTTTGTAACAAAATAATCAGCAGGTTTGCAGGTTTATAGTACTTCATTTGTTTTTGATGTTGCAATGAAGTGAAAATAGAGAAGAGATGATGATCACATTTAATGGGTAAGCTCATCTCCCAACAGCCACCATCAACTAGTTGTTTTTGGTAGAAATTAAGAATGAAGGCTACCATACCTCACACAAACAATTAAGAAAAATCTCTTTTTCAAAAGTATAAAAAAAAAGTAGTACTCTCTCGCAGAATTTTTCCTCGTAAAAATTAAACAAACTTGTAATTCATGCTTTGGTAGAAATAGTTGCATGCTTATATTCGAGTTTTGCCCCATGCCACAGCTCGTACCATAGTTACATGCTTATATGCTAGTTTAGTGATAAACTTGCAATACTGAACTCTAACTCAAAAGGTTCTCACGAGCCATATAGTAGAAGAATAGCTGCGTTCTTACAAAATAATTACATGTTCTTGAATTTCCAGCAGCCTTACTATTGAATGTTCTCAAAATTCAAGCCACCTCTTATTGCATGTGAGTACCATAATCAAAGAAAGAAAGAAATGCCCTCTACAATGGGGCCTAGATAAATAGAAGATCCTTATTACTGACTTCAATATTAAAATTTGGGCTCAGAGTGCATAATTTCTTTTTAGAATAACTATTTTCGACCCAAAATTGTACCGAAAAAATCATTCATCATCATTCCCCCCTTTCAAAATCAGGACTAATATTTGGACATATTACTCACAAGAATCTCATGATAACCTGAATAAAAATTAGGACCAATAATACTCTCAAGAAATCATATATTCTAACAAATGAAGCTTCATTCAAATATGAAAGTTGTACTAAAAAAATGCAAGCATCCAAACTTGCAAATTAAGAGAAAAAACTTCATCATAGCCCCAAGTAGAGAAATATAACCATCCAAAATCAGACAATAAAAATACAACAAACATAGCAGATATGTACTTGAGAAGAAAGACAATAGAAAAATTATTAGTATTACACATCTGGAATCTGCAGGTTTGCAGGTTTGTAACAAAATAATCAGTGAAGTCTGAATCATGATATTTCAATTCCAGTTTCATGTGAAGTCTGAATCAACAAGTTTGCAGGTTTGTAACAAAATAATCAGCAGGTTTGCAGGTTTATAGTACTTCATTTGTTTTTGATGTTGCAATGAAGTGAAAATAGAGAAGAGATGATGATCACATTTAATGGGTAAGCTCATCTCCTAACAGCCACCATCAACTAGTGGTTTTTGGTAGAAATTAAGAATGAAGGCTACCATACCTCACACAAACAATTAAGAAAAATCTCTTTTTCAAAAGTATAAAAAAAAAGTAGTACTCTCTCGCAGAATTTTTCCTCGTAAAAATTAAACAAACTTGTAATTCATGCTTTGGTAGAAATAGTTGCATGCTTATATTCGAGTTTTGCCCCATGCCACAGCTCGTACCATAGTTACATGCTTATATGCTAGTTTAGTGATAAACTTGCAATACTGAACTCTAACTCAAAAGGTTCTCACGAGCCATATAGTAGAAGAATAGCTGCGTGCTTACAAAATAATTACATGTTCTTGAATTTCCAGCAGCCTTATTATTGAATGTTCTCAAAATTCAAGCCACCTCTTATTGCATGTGAGTACCATAATCAAAGAAAGAAAGAAATGCCCTCTACAATGGGGCCTAGATAAATAGAAGATCCTTATTACTGACTTCAATATTAAAATTTGGGCTCAGAGTGCATAATTTCTTTTTAGAATAACTGTTTTCGACCCAGAATTGTACCGAAAAAATCATTCATCATCATTCCCCCCCCCCCCCCCCCCTTTCAAAATCAGGACTAATATTTGGACATATTACTCACAAGAATCTCATGATAACCTGGATAAAAAATTAGGACCAATAATACTCTCAAGAAATCATATATTCTAACAAATGAAGCTTCATTCAAATATGAAAGTTGTACTAAAAAAATGCAAGCATCCAAACTTGCAAATTAAGAGAAAAAACTTCATCATAGCCCCAAGTAGAGAAATATAACCATCCAAAATCAGACAATAAAAATACAACAAATATCATACAAAATCAAAATCAAAACTGCTGCTCGTTCTTCATCATAAACCTCATTGTAATCCGATAATAATTGAATCATAGAAACTCCAAATTGCAAACAGTATAGCTGCTATAAAAACCAAGCAAACATCATAGGTATGGCTGCAAAAGACTGCAGCAAAAGCATAGCAGGATGATAGCAAAAGTATAGCATAAAACAGAGCATTAGGTGTAGCAAATACACATTGTATTTTAGTCTGCAACTTGGGGTGCCTATTCTTCAAAATCAGACACATAAAATAATAATCATAATGAAAACTGTGAAGCTTTTGATCTAATCCCTTCAAGAGACTATTCTTCAAGAAGTAAGTAATGAAACATTTACAACATCCAGAAATTTCTTTATCGTCTCTAGTTGAATACATCTAACAGGAAGAGGCACAACGAATATTCAGAAAATCAAAGCACACATTTGAGTATCCCTATAAAAGACCTGTAAGGGACAATATTAATTGTACTTGGGAATTCCTGCAAAACAATGATTCATTGCCTTGTTAAAGACACCCAAGGTGCTCGACTAGGTGCTAAGGTGCGGTGAGTCAACCCTCTGGCGCTCAAACAGCCTCACCTGAGGCCTTTCCACTAAGGCGACGCCTAGGCGCCTGCCTGTGCTGAGGCTTGAGGCACCTGAGACGCTCAGGCGGTCAGAGGTTGGTTTACAATCTTACTCTCATTAAAAGTTCAAAACCTATTTATGATTGATATTAAAGCATCGTTTGATAGGACAAGAGGTTGGTTTAGAACCATAAACCAAACAAATCAACAAAAATCTTGTGACGGAGAATCTAATGTTGACATACAAGATGACAAGGGGAGTGATTCATTAGATATTTATGATTGATATTAAAGCATCGTTTGATAGGATTTGCATTCTAGAAACTACCCTGACCCTGGCCCAAAGGCCCCCTGGTCAAATATGAAAAGATTCTGAATTGTGATACTAAAATTATGCCCAAGACGCAGAAGGTTCCTGCTTGTCCAGACATCCCGGTTTCATGGTACATTCATATCCATTCAAAGAGTAATAATTTGTATGATGAATTCAAAGAGCCTTTCCAGCTGGTGAAGGCCAAGGTATGCCTTTCCAGCTGATGAATTCAAAGAGCCTTTCCCGATTTCATGGTACATTCATATGCATTCAAAGAGTAATAAAATAAAACTTGCTGACATAAAATATGCTAAATTCATGTTCAGTTTTGCAAAAAATTTCATGTTCAGTTTTGCATAATAATGAAACAGTCACCTTGATGTTCAACTTTAGCTTTACTGGATATCAATGCTAAATTCATGTTCAGTTTTGAAACACAGTAGCCTCAATAAAACACTTGAGATCAAAAGAATAATGGGCCCATTAATACGCCAGGCACCTGAATAATGGGCCCATTAACTTTTCATCTTCTGTTTCTATCCATCCAAACCAAATTCACATCTTCATGCAATATCAGAACTAACATCTCGAAACCCTCATCATACAACAACACATTCAAGGGGGTACAAAGGTTAATGACTAGAAATACAAGAAATTAAGTCCACATAAAACACAGATATCATCAAGACTCATGATGGATGATACATAATTAACATGAAGTGTCCATATTCAGTATAACAAAATGATGAAGAACTAATGATCATCAAAATGTACTGATCATCAAAATGTATTAAATAATTGATCAATAATCTTCATCATATTCTAAATTATCAGCAAATGCAGATGCTAATGATGAAGCTTCTCCAGCTGCTTTAGTAAAAACAAATGGATCTTCGTAAGCGTCAACTTCGTGACTTAATCTTTTAGGAGATTCTAAAACAATATGCCAATTATCCCTCGTTTCATCTTTGCAATAAAAGACTTGAGATGCTTGAGAAGCATGAATGAATGGCTCATCGGCTTCACTTGTATTTGTCATGAACCTCCCAAAATTGACAAAAACCAAATTTGTTTCTGGATCCACCACACATCCATTTACTTTGTCTTCTACACGCACCCAATCACAATAGAAGACTGTTTGGTTGAAATCATAGTAATCCAGTTCAAGTATTTGTTTGACAATGCCATAATAAGTCACCTTATCATCCTTAAAATTGGATGAAGTAGATTTTGATCTACAACTTGTTTCAGCCTTCATGGAAACTCCACTATTTTGTGTGGTTGAGTTCAATTCTGAATCAGCTGTATAAAAAACATTTCCATTTACCGCATACGCATTATATGTTACGGCCTCAAAATTTGGACCATTTGCAAGCCTCTTAAAATGAGTCATTTCCCCCTTCTCAAGTTGTCCTCTTAACCAAGGAATATAGTCCATGATCTTCTTTGTTTGGTGTCTTACTCTTTGATGTTTTCCACTAGGACGATTATCCTTAACGTACGTTTGATATTTCCTGTGAATACATACGCAAAAAGTCTTTAAATTATACATTTATGGAATAAATATGTCATAATTCATATAGATAATTGCGTTGAAGTGTTACTTACTCCTCCCATTTATCATTTTCAGGAGAATGCGACAAAACCCATCTACGTACTTGTTCGTACTGCAAACTAGTCAAACGATAAACTTTGCCAAGTGAATTGATAGGATATGGACCTTCTTCATCAATATCATCGATGGATCTTCTCCCTCCTCGTTTGTAACTTTTATCTTTACCATTAGGAATGTACTCCATGCAATATTTCATTGCTTCTTCTAATGTATATTGCTCAGCAATAGAGCCCTCTATAAAAGTTTTGTTCCGACCATATCGTTTATATGTTTTCATCTTCCTACACATGTAGCACAAATCAGATTTATAAAATAACTCAAGTGAATAAAACATAAACTACTAGATTTTTGGATTTTACCTTTCAAAAGGATACATCCACCTATATCTAACAGGTCCACAAACTAGAGCCTCCTCTGCCAAGTGAATCACAACATGTGTCATTGAAACAAAAAAAGATGGCGGAAAATACATTTCAAACACGCATAATGCCTCCACAAGTCGTTGGTGCATGTTTGAAAGCTCTGACCGATCAACAACCTTGGAGCATAGGACTTTGAAAAAAATTGATAGTTGTCGAATTGCAGCACGCAAAGGTTTTTCTTTTTTGTAAGCATGCATTAGAAATATTGGTAGTAACCCTTGCATGAGAATGTGATAATCATGTGACTTCAAGCCTTTGAATTGAAAATCTTGCAAATCCACCTTATGTTTCCAATTCCCGCTATACCCAATAGGAACTTTTAACTTGCTCAAGGTTTTGCAAATTATTTCTCTCTCAGACCGGGATAATGTAAATGGAGCCTTCGGGATAATTTTTTTCCCATCTTCTTCCACTATCCATAATTTTTTTCTTATCTTCCATTCCTCTAGATCTTTACGAGCATCAACTCCGTCCTTAGACTTACCCTTAGTATCCATTATTGTTGCAAACAAGTTTTCAGCCACATTTTTTTCTACATGCATCACATCCAAATTATGTCGAAGGTGCAATTCCTGTGACAATGAATATGTTAATTAATAACAATACTTAAGCATAGCATTAAAAAAAAGACAAACCTATTTAAAAACCCAATTATATTACCTTCCAATACGGCAAATCAAATAGTATCGATTTCTTTGACCATGGAACATTTGTATCAGTGGGCCGCTTCCTCTTATTACCTGCTAACTTTCCAAATTCTGTTTGTATAGCTTCCATTTTACTGAATAATTCTGCACCAGTCAAACGTATTGGAGGCCTTCGATCTTCTTCATATCCATTAAATTTGGACTTTTGCTTTCTAAAAGGATGCTCGGCATCTCTTATGAATATTCTATGACCTATATAAGCAAACTTTTTTCCATGCTTTAGCCACTTCGCATCTATTTCTTCACCACATACAGGACAACCAAATTGTCCTGCAGTCCTACAACCTGAAAGATGCGCATAAGCTGGAAAATCATGTATACACCACATCAGCATTGCTTTCAAGGAAAAGTTGGTCTTCATGTGAGAATCATATGTAGTACTTCCAACAAACCACAAATCTTTCAACTCCTCAACCAATGGTTGCAAATAGATATCAATGTTATGTCCTGGACCACTTGGACCAGGAATCAACATAGTTAACATGGTAAAATCCTTTGCCATGCATAAAGATGGGGGAAGATTATATGGAACAATCATAACAGGATAACAACTGTACGAATTATGCATCCCAAAGGGATTGAAACCATCAGTTGCAAGACCTAGTCGAACATTTCGTTTCTCAGCAGCAAACTCAGGCCACATTCTATCTATCTTCTTCCAACAAGGAGAATCTACTGGGTGTCGCATATGTGTACTACTATATTCTATACGATCATGCCATACCATTTTCTCAGCTATCCATGGTACACTATACAAGCGTTGCATCCTTTCGGTCATTAGAAAGTATCTTAGCTTCTTCTTCGGCAACTTCTTACCTCCTGGTTTTGAGTTTTCTTTCGGTTTCTATCTACTTTCACCACACTTAGGACAATTATCCTTATCTGCATTTTCTCTCCAATAAAGTATACAATCATTAGGGCAAGCATGGATAACCTGATACTTCATGCGAAAAGACTTGACCAAATCCTTAGCTTTTTGAAAGTTTTCTGGTATAGTGTTTCCCACTGGCAAAACCTTCTTCATAAATTGCAACAATTCTGTGAAAAAAGCCTCAGAGCATTGATATTTAGCTTTCATGCTCAACAACTCTATTATAGTTGAGAGTTTTGTATGTTGATCATCACAAGAGGGATATAGGGGCTGCATTGCATCTTCCAACTTCTTTTTGTATTCAATATCCACCGGGGGATCATCTTGAACGTGAGCAGCATTTTGTTGATCAAGGTCAATAGGATCAACGTGTCCAAATGTATCGTTGAACAGGTCCTCCATTCTTGGGAAGGCATTTTCAGTATGATCAATAGTTGACGAACTAGAAGCCTGAGCATTAGCAACCGTTCTACGAGGTGGTTCTCCATGTTCAACCCAAGTTCGATATGACTTGTCAACTCCATTACAAACCAAATGCTCCGCTATTTCACTTAGTTTTTTTTGCATGAATTATAATTGCAACATTTGTCACATGGACAACAATACCAACCATTTCCACCTAATTTGTCCTTTGTGAACTGAATGAATGATGCAACACCTTCTAGATATACATCTGACAATGGAGGCGCATCCATCCATTCCTTACTTGGGTGCATAGAAGACATCTAATAAAATATAACATTATTATCAATAAACCAAATAACATTAAACATGAATTAAGAAAAAAAAAACTAACAAAAATGGATGAGGATGTTAGTAGTATGATACCCTCTTCCTTCTCAGCCTGCGGGGATTCAGCAGTACGACAAAGCTCAACAAATTCTTAGCAAGTGCCAAAATCTAAAATTCAGTCATCTCATTAGCATAGATGTAGATAAATGCAACACAACCTAAGATTATGATGCAATGTTCATAAGCTTTGACACATGCAGTGACAAAAAGTGAGACAATGCTTATGGTTATGGTTATGGTTACAATATTTTAGTCCTAGAAAGTAAAACCTCATAAATACCTCAGCAATTACAAATAAGATAACAAATGGCAACATATTGCGGTTCCCAACATTTTACAGTTCAAGGTATCAAAACACTATATGAGCATCAAACTATTCTCTTTGTTTATATGCTGTTGTTCTTTAGACGAGAATTGTATTCGTAAAAAAAGAGCAAAATGTATATAAAAAAATATGTTTAGTAAATTGTATGCTCCTGCTTGCAGATGCTTTATGAGATCATTCTTGTCTGGAATGTGAACAAAATTGTTACTTGTAAGTCAGAGTTTAATTGTATGCTTAGATTTGGGCAATCTGATGGAGGAAACTGGAGTATTAAATATTTCGAGTTGGACTCCTCAAACAGCCATCTGAGCTGAGATTTTGGCTTCTCTTGATGATACTGTCTTTAAGCATTCATAAACATAGAATGGGACATGTACATACTTGGATGGATGATGGAGGCATAAATAATCACAATTTTGGTACACTAAACGGGATATAAAATGGGACATGGACACGGAAAATTGACATTAGTCATAAACAAATACTATCTTTGCTGCATTGTCAGAAGCACATGCATCAAGTAAATGCATGCAGCATTGTCAAAAGCAAATGCTCTGATGGAAAAACCAAAAAAAGAAGCTAAGAATGATTAATTCAAATCCAAAAGGATAAAGAAAAGGTATGAAAGAAAAACCCTTAAGAGAATGCTATAGAGCAAAACCATCTTGTTTTAGCTGCATGTGTAAATCAAAAAGCATGAACAACAATATAGAATTCAGTATAGCCAGCTTATAAAAATTAATAACATGCATATGAAAATTGATAATAGACGGACACAGTAAACTCTACAATAAGAACGATAAGAGCTAATAATAAAGCATTTATATTCTCACTTACTAAGCCCTCATATCTCATATCTTTTGACATTCATCAAAGGCTTATGCATTGCTTTTCCTCGTGGAAGATCACCTACAACAAAAATCTGTTGCAGTTTACATTGGACTTGGAAGGTTTTCATAAGAAAAGGGACTTGTCCAAACCATCTTTGAACTGCCTCTGAGTAGGAATTTATGTATCTAACAAGTTATTAACACAACTTTAGCCACATAACTCAAGTAGCTCTTCTAGTTACCGAGGAGAGGTATAAGACTCGGCTGTATAACAGAAGATCCTTGGATCAAGCCACGACACGTATTATTTCTTCAATTTATAATAATGGTAGAGGTTGGGGACAATGAGCCCAAACATGAGAAGATTAATGTTCAGCGTATACAAATTGATTGTACTGCTTGCAGTTTAAGATTCGGCCACTTCATATAGTTTTCTTTAGTTATTGACATAGGGTACAATTTAAGATCATAATATAAAATGATTAAAATTTTCCATTTTCTTTCTCCTAGGCTTTATGCATTGCTTTTCCTCGTGGGCATATTCACAAGCATACGCCAGACAATGGTGATGCAGACAATAACAAGGGAAAAGTGGTGGCGGTGGCAGTAGCGGTGGCGGTGGCGGTGATAACACATTAACGCTCAAAAGGAAAAACCCATGGAAGCCTCTCCATCATTACAATTTTTCCATCATTTGCCACCGTTCATATATATTATGCTTACAGGAAAAAAAACCCTAAAAAGTAGTATATGCGAACCTAAATGCAACAAATCCTCACAACCAGTGGCAAACCATCCGATGGATCACAACCTTTGACCAAAATCAAGAATAGTTTTCGTTCTTTGTTAAGAAGAAGAAGAATAATAAAGTCTTACCTAGAGCAAGAAATCGATGGGCTCCAGCTCCAACAATTTTGGGGAAAACTGAGATGAGAGAGATATGGGAGAGAGATGAGAGAAGATGAAAATAGAATATTTTAGGCTCCAGCGGGGGAAAATAAATTTTAGGCGCTGGCGGCAAAAAATTGGGGAAAATTTTGAGAAGAGAGAGACATGAAAGAGATCGGTCCTGCAGAGCTAGCTGGCGGCAACACTTTTAGAGGAGATCGGTCCTCTTTTTAATATTTTAATAATTTTAATAGAAATTGACTGATTTCATCTGTCGAAAATAGAACTACTGTCATGGCCAGTCGTTATTTGCGAACCTCAAGGGTCGAAAACTGCTTGTTTTGACGTAGTGAATGATGTGAAGAACAAGGGATAAAATTTTATGATTTGCCGACATGTCTAGAATGGTAGCAGGGCAAGAAGACTCTAACTTATCAAGTCCTCCACTTGGAATACAGGATTAATTCCCAAGCATATACTATTTTTTAAGGTAAGTGTTCACATCCATCCCGACTGCCGAGAGTTCCCTGCTAGACCTATGAAAAATATATATGCTCACCGGGTAGTCCCACATCAGGTTAACAAATTAGAAACAAACGCCTATGAGCTTGAGACCTTCTCTGAATTCCTAGACTTTCATTATTCATAAACATTTTATACTAATGTACATAATTTATTGCTTGGTCACTTCTTGACAAATCACATTCTGAAAATCATGCATATGTTATGTAAATGACTCGGCAAACCCACTAGACCATGAACCTGCAGATAAATTAAGTCTACAGGCTTCCTATGTTAAACCCAATAAGTGATGACAGAGTTTAATAGGAATGATGACAGAGTTTAATAGGAATGCATAATCTGGTATGTCACTGATGAAGGTATGTTACATTCTGAGTTTAAGTCTACAGGCTTCCATGAACCTGAATGATGACAGAGTTTAAGTCTACAGGGTTCCTATGTTACATTCTGAAAATCATGCATATGTGATGAAGGTATGTCACTGAGGCTATGATGACAGAGTTTAATAGGAATGCATAATCTGGTATGTTACATAATGCATAATCTGGTAAAGATTTTGAACACAACGATGATGGAAAATAGGACAATCTTGAACATTTTCTGGATACCTCAATATATTGGTTCAAAATAAGCAAAAAAGAGTATTTATATAGAAATTACCTTCCATTTCTAACAAGTTATGATGTAATTGATTGGCCATGCTATTATGCTTCCCAGTGCTTCATTCAAAAGAAAAGCTTCACGCGTTGGTCGATAGAGAGTCACTCCCTCGTTACCCTCTACTACATGTCGCACAGAAACTTTCCAACATTGATCACCAAGCGACACATGATGTACTAGTGATTTAGGATCCCTTGATAGAATTTCACCAGTGGCAACAACTGTATTTTTGTCTAACCAGCTTAGCAATTTGTATCTTGAGCTATCATAATTGGAATTGCGAACAACTACATGTTCTTTCTTCTTGCTTAGTGTTGTCTCATGAACAGAATTCAGAACTGGATTGGTTTCATTTCTTTTGCTTTGCGTCATGTTATTGATAGAATGTTGAACACTTGCATTATCTTTCTGCTGTAATTAATATATGTTAAGCTTAATATATAAATACAAAAGAGTCACATTATTTAAAAAACAAATTTATTGAGGTACTTACCGAATTACTTCCTTCTTTTCCGACCATTGCAATAAAATTGTTCATTTGATTTTTCAAGGCCACAAGTTCATTTTCTAATTTATTAACTTTGTCCCTCATTTGTGTTTGCCCCTCCAACTTTGACGGAGCGGCTCCATATCCAAGCCCTCTTACTCGTCCTCGTGGATCCGGACCGAGTACCTTTGCAACCGCATCATCTCTAAAAGAAGAACAATTTTCTTGTGCTTTGTTTTTTTGACCTGTTGCTGTATTACAATAGAGCAAGTAAACTCAGGTACAACCATGACAACATGGCAAACGCATATTAAACCTAACAGATATAACTCACAAGTTATGTAATTTAAACTTTTATGCATGTGTCCAGGACAAATTATCATGTTAACTACATCTATATGTTCAGAAGTACACTTATAGTAGCATCCGTCTCCAGATTTGGTGAGTGGACAAAGACTTCATGTCTGTGACAAAGTGGGGAACAAGTGCTCGAGGCCATCTTTAGAAATCGGATTTACTGCCATTAAGAGTACCAATGGTACACATGTGCATGATTGTATTCTATTTTTATCAAGAAAGAAACAGAAACAAAGTTTATTTCAAACAAACTTGTGGCATATTGACCGTAAAAAGGATAGAGGCTAACCAGGAAAATATTTCACAGGCTGATATTATGTGCCAATGCTTTCTAAACAAGTCAACAACATCAAATCTTTCATTTCAGATTTTTGGAGTCAGCCAATGCAAGACATACTGATAGATAAAAAGGGCATGAAATAAAATAAATAGAAACATACTGAACAATGATGCATTGGAATAAAACAAAAGAGGTTTGTAAACTAGTATGCCTATTATCGTGCCTTGTAAAATACTAGACAGATTCCTGACACCGGTCGTGTCAAGAAGAAACTTATGTGAATAAAGAAGTAATAACCGAAGAAAAGGGCCATGTAAAGTTTTACTGCATATGTTATATCAAGCAGCATGCATCAACTACTGTGGGTTTATCTTCAAGAAAGCGCCTTGATCTAAATGTTTCTTGTCTCCATATATTCCTTTGAAGGTGTCCGATCCCTAAATAGCAATCCCTATATCAACATGTAATCATATACCATGAACATGCGAAGAGTAACAAGATCAAAAAGAAGGAAAATATTCGCACACCGAACATTCATTAGCATCAGCCATATAGGTCTTGTCCTGTGTCAAAGTGATTCCGCAATGAGGTCAAGTATATTATATAGAAAATGTTTAGAAATGAAGATCCTAGCTAACTGAGTGGAAGAGATGTTTTTCATGGTAGGAGTATCAAATGAATGAGCTTCCCAAAAAACTTGTGTTCAGCTTAAATAAAGTTCCCTACATTAATTCACAAATCCAAGATTGAGTATAAAGTTAAGTTCAGCAGTAAATAAGAGTAAAACTTAAAATGTGCATATTCATTGTTGAAACATTCACCAATTTTCCTTTTCACATGGTAGTCCAGGTTATCAACATAGCAAGAACAATGAACAAGTCAAGTTATGTCATGTTACACATGAAACAACTTCACAGATTTCACAAAGGGCAAGTAGTTGGAGTATCGGTCCAAATATATCTTATACATTTTATGTTGACGTCTAAAATGGAGGTCTAAAATAAAAAGATTTAGTATCATAAAAGGATACCTGGATTGTCTTTTCTAGGCCCATTTCATCTGCAATAAGGCAACGCCCACCCCTTCGGAGGCCAAAATTTACACTTTCAAGTTGAAAAGGAAGGAGTGTATCTCTCAACAAGTCAGGCAGTTTTTCTAGCAACTTGTCCACTTGTGCATCACTAAGGTAACCCTTAACTAAAGGATTCCATTGATTTTTTAGACAATCTTGAAATTTTTGGACCACAGAGTGTTATATGAGGAATGTCCTGCAGTTCAATCCCTGTTAATTTCTTTAGGCATCTCAATACTAACTCATATAGGTCTTGTCTCATGTCGAGGTTACAGGTGTTATATAGGTAAAAAGAAGCACGGACACCAACAACTGTCCGAGGTTACAGGTGCAAACACAGAAATGAGTACACTGGTGTTGGCAGTCGAGGCTAAAAAGAAGCACCAACAACTGGAGCATTGTCAGGGCTTGCAAAATGAGTGGTCATTGGGGCATTATATATACAGGACAAGGGGCTCAATAAAAGGATTCAAATAGTCATTATACAAATTTAAGGTGAAGCATGAAGTAGTTCTGGTCATTGTTCAAATAGTCATTGTTCCAGTCATTATTCAAATAGTCATTGTTCCAGGCATTATACACATTTAAGGTGAAGCTAGCATGAAGTAGTTCTGGTCACTCATCGGAAACATTCCAGGCATTCAACTACAAATTCATGGGAAACATTTTTAAACAAGCAGACTTGTGATAATAAAGATCGAAAATGATATCTTCCATGTCTCTACCTCTTGAAGCCAAACTTCAAATGTGCATATTCATTGTTGAAACATTCACCAATTTTCCTTTTCACATGGTAGTCCAGGTTATCAACATAGCAAGAACAATGAACAAGTCAAGTTATGTCATGTTACACATGAAACAACTTCACAGATTTCACAAGGGCAAGTAGTTGGAGTATAGGTCCAAATATATCTAATACATTTTATGTTGACGTCTAAAATGGAGGTCTAAAATAAAAAGATTTAGTATCATAAATGGATACCTGGATTGTCTTTCCTAGGCCCATTTCATCTGCAATAAGGCAACGCCCACCCCTTCGGAGGCCAAATTTTACACCTTCAAGTTGAAAAGGAAGGAGTGTATCTCTCAACAAGTCAGGCAGTTTTTCTAGCAACTTGTCCACTTGTGCATCACTAAGGTAACCCTTAAATAAAGGATTCCATTGATTTTTTAGACAATCTTGAAATTTTTGGACCACAGACAGTGTTATATGAGGAATGTCCTGCAGTTCAATCCCTGTTAATTTCTTTAGGCATCTCAATACTAACTCATATAGGTCTTGTCTCATGTCGAGGTTACAGGTGTTATATAGGTAAAAAGAAGCACGGACACCAACAACTGTCCGAGGTTACATGTGCAAACACAGAAATGAGTACACAGGTGTTATATAGGTAGACAATTTTTTTAGAGGAAGTAGCAGTCGAGGCTAAAAAGAAGCACCAACAACTGGAGCATTGTCAGGGCTTGCAAAATGAGTGGTCATTGGGGCATTATATATACAGGACAAGGGGCTCAATAAAAGGATTCAAATAGTCATTATACAAATTTAAGGTGAAGCATGAAGTAGTTCTGGTCATTGCTCAAATAGTCATTGTTCCAGTCATTATTCAAATAGTCATTGTTCCAGGCATTATACACATTTAAGGTGAAGCATGAAGTAGTTCTGGTCACTCATCGGAAACATTCCAGGCATTCAACTACAAATTCATGGGAAACATTTTTAAACAAGCAGACTTGTGATAATAAAGATCGAAAATGATATCTTCCATGTCTCTACCTCTTGAAGCCAAACTTCAAATGTGCATATTCATTGTTGAAACATTCACCAATTTTCCTTTTCACATGGTACTGGTAGTCCAGGTTATCAATATAGCAAGAACAATGAACAAGTCAAGTTATGTCATGTTACACATGAAACAACTTCATAGATTTCACAAGGGCAATGTATGAGATATACAGAACAAGTCAAGTTATGTCAAGAACAATGTATGAGATATACAGAAATTTCCATCAAATTAGGGATTTGGTGAATACTAACTCATGTTCAAAGGCTAGGTATATACAATATAGATCAGACAATAACAGTCTGTAAACGTATTCAATGGAGTTTGCTCATTTCAAAGGGAAAGAGTAAACTTTATCCACTTATTTTCTAACATAGTCAGAAAAGTTAGAATATGAAAGGCTGCAGCACTAATCTTACCTCTCCACTGCATTGAACTAAAAAATTTTTAAATGGCACAATAGACAGGAATATTTTTTGAACCTTTATAGTACAAAATTTATATTTGTTGTACTTTTTCTAACTGTTTATTTACAAAGAGACGTTACCTCTCCATTGCATTGAACTGAAAATTTTTAAAATGGCATTTGATGAAAATAGTCATATGAGAATTGATTGTTCTCTAACACAAGTTTTAGTCAAAATCATCCAACAATTAGAACTGGACTAACAACTAGTAAGAAAATAACATGTTGTTATGCATGTTTAGGTTATACCATAGTAATATTAATGGTGACTTCTCTTGCAGTATTGAAGTATTGAACTATGGGTAAGTTTAGCAATTTCAATTATTTCAGACATCTGACTTTAGGCTTCCAAGACAGCAATATATAAAAAACAAATGAAGCATATGTACCACTATTTCATGATCCTCAACTTCTTCTTCATCATCATTATTCTTCTTCTTTCTTGCTTCGTACCCACGAATCCAAACGTCAGACCTTGATATTGCATCCGGTGTCTCACTTTCTTGTCTCTACAAAAGAAAATTTTATTTGTCATATCAATAAATTAAGTGATCACCAATAGAGATTAAATAATTTGCCTTACCATCTCATCCTCTAGCCGTACAAAACCTTTACGACTTGTTCTATGCACTAGAGTTTGTTTTGCTCGCATTTCCTTATACTTTTTATTTGTCGCCTACAAAATATTCACAATTCAAGGATATATACAAAATAAAACTGCAGTATAAGTAAAAAAAACTGCATTATTTAAAATTAATACAATATTTGGATTGCTACAGTACATTAGAAACAAATTAGTGCATTACTTCCATATAACAGAATCAATTAATGTAGCATTTCCATTGTATAAATTAAGGACTCACCAATTGTTGTGGATTGGTCCGTTTTTTGATAAAAGCTTGCCAAACTTCTATGGATTCTACACTGTCAGGTTTTAAGAGGGTAGCAGCACGTTTCAGGCCAACCAACTTGGCTTGGTCCATCACTTTATTTATCAGCGAACTCCGGTAATCCCTCCAATGTTTTCTTAGCTTTCCAAATGTATACTTTTTATAACATTCAGCAAAACTAAACTTTTGCTACAAAATAAAATAAACAATTGTATTAGAAATATATCTAACAAAATGTAATTTGATACTTGTAGAGAATACTACCATAATGTGCTCCCATATTTGCGTGATAAATTCATCGGTAAGATCACTCCAATTGTCAAGTGTCACTGGTATTAACTCTCTAGCTGTGATCCCAAGGAAAGAAGAAAATTTTGCTGCATTCTCTCTAAAAGGTTGGCCTATTTCATTGAACTCAACTTCAAGGCGAGTCCCCTTTCCTTTTCCTTTGGTAAAACACAAAACTTTTGCCTTTCCTCTGGGTTTTAAGTTTGTAGGCTTTGGATTTTGGGGGGATTGAACTTCTGGGATATCAGTAGTTGGAGAATTTGAATCTCCATTCGATAATCCTCTAGGTTGATTCTCATCTTGAATGGCTGTAGCTGCTGGTTGTTTTTTTTTGCAAACTTTGCTCTCTTTTTTGAAGGCTACAGAGAAAAAAACAATGTTTGCAACAGTTATACTTAAAAAATATTACCAAAATGAACTTCATAAACATGACAGAAAATATATACAAAAAAGATGCTTACCTCGACACCACTCATGATTTATGATGGTTGAATCTGAAAAGAAAATAAAAAATTAGTACTAGTATTCAAATCTATCTCATGAAACATAAAAATAATAAACAACATCATCATTGCAACAATTATTTACCGACTCATCCAAGACCTCATAGTCCTTTCTTTCAAAATCTTCATCATCAAGATTAAGATTGGAGACATCTAATGGAGCATATGGTATGCAATCATTCCCATTAGTGTCACACTCATAAACTCCTCTTCGTGGTGCTTTAAGTACCACATACCAATTTGAAGTATCATCGTGTCTGGAATAAAAGACTTGGTTTGCTTGCGAGGCAAATATAAAAGGATCATTCTCAAATTGATGCTGACCTTCATGAAGGTTAACTAATGTAAAACACTCTTCAACTTTGACACCACTTCCTATGTTTGCCCAATCACAATGAAATATAGGGAGTTTAAACTTGTGATAGTCCAACAAAATTATCTCTTATAACACCATAGAACACAATCTTTCCACTAACATTTGATGTATCTCTTGCACTTGATCGACACATTGTCTCTGCTTCAAGAGAAACACCAGAGTTTTGTGTGCAATTTTTAACATATCTTGTATGGAATCGATTTCCATTGATAATATAACCTGAATAGGATTTAACATGTGGTTTAGGTCGACACCCTATCCACTTTACAAGGTCTGACATGTTACTAGCATCTCCAACCTTAACTTTATTTGCTAACCATGCACTAAATGTGTCTCTATGCCTCTTTCTTAAAAGACTTTCGTTCCCACGAAGACGTATATCAGAAAATCGAAGCTCCTCTATGTGCATTCTGGAAAAAAAGACCAGGGTGAATAAAGTTAAAAACTACAAATAAAAACATACTAAAACCACCAAAGAGATACTTATATTACTATAGCACATATACATTAGAAACTTACTCTCTATACGGTTCAACTTCTGCTGTATTCTCTAGAACATACAAATGAGCAGCTTCAAACATGTTTTGAGACAATTCCTTCAATTTAGCCTCACCTAATGGTCTTCCTTCTAAAATATTTCCATCTTCATATTCTTCGTATCGGCTCTGTTGTGCACCTACTTGTGCTGCTTGTTTTATGTAAGGAGCACAAAAACTTGTGCACTCTTCTGCATTATACTTTTCAACTATACAACCTTCAGGATTTGAACGATTTTTCACAAAACCTTTCAGTACTTTCATATACCTAACTCAAAATGTAAGTTTAACAAATTAGTAATAGCTAATTTGACCAATAATTAAACCAAAATTTTTTTTATATAGAAGAGTAAAATATTGGAGTTACCTTTCAAATGGGTACATCCAACGAAAATGGACCGGTCTAGCTATTAGTGCTTCTCGAACCAAGTGAATAGTAAGATGAACCATAATGTCAAAAAATGATGGAGGGAAAAACCTTTCTAGCATACACAGAGTCTCTGCAATGTGGTCTTCAAGTAATTCCAAATTATTTTTATCAAGATCTCTTTGACATAGGCAATTAAAAAAAGCACATAATCTAAAAATTGCAATTCTGGGCCCCTTGTCTAATAGTCCCCTTAATGCTACTGACAAAACTTGTTGCATTAGCACATGGCAATCATGGGACTTGAGCCCATAAATTTTGCAGTCTTTTAGTGACACATGACTTGCAATGTTGGAGCTATAACCATCTGGCAATCTCAACTCAGATAGTCTTTTACAAAATATTTTTTTCTCATTTTTTGACAACACATATGGTGCTTTCTTATAACCAGAGTCAACATCTTTATTCGGATGCAATGACTTTCTAATTCCCATGTGTTTTAAATCTTCACGAGACTTTAAGCCATCCTTTGTTTTGCCTTTAATGTTCAATAGAGTGCCTATTATACTCTCGCAAATATTTTTCTCAACATGCATCACATCCAAATTGTGCCGCAACAGTAATGACTTCAAAAAAAACAAATAGAAAGATGTTAAATTCTATAAACAAATTTAAAAGAAAACAAGCATATTGTGTAAACCAAAAATATATAAACCAAAAAAGACAAACCTCCCAATATGGTAGTTCGAAAAAGATTGATTTCTTTTTCCATACTGATTGAGGTTCTGCGACATCCTGCTCTTCGTTTTCATCATCTCTTTTCCTTTTCTTTGTCTTCTTTTTCTTAGCCTTCCCCCAGTCATTTTCTATATCTCTGATCACTTGAAATACTTCTGAACCGGTTAAAATTCGAGGCTTTCGACCATGTTCTTCAGTCCCATCAAACCAAGATTTCTTTACCTGAAATGGATGATTGTAAGCTAGAAATCTCCGGTGGCCCATGAATACATATTTGTGGCTATTTTTCAACCATTTGGAGTATGTCTCAATTCCACAGGCAGGACATCCTTTACTGGATTTAACAGCATACCCGGACAAATTGCCATAAGCTGGGAAATCGTTTATTGTCCACATCAAAATAGCTCTCAAATTAAATGTGGATTGAGTAAATGCATCATAAACACTTACTCCATTCGTCCACATCTCTTTCAAATCATCTATAAGAGGTGCTAGGTACACATCTATATCATTTTCTGGTTGTTTTGGCCCAGGAATGAGTAATGTCAACATTAAATTTTCTTTTGTCATGCACAACCATGGAGGAAGATTATATGTGACCAAAATTACAGGCCAACAACTATGTCTAGAGCTAAGATCACCAAAAGGATTAAATCCATCTGAAGAAAGGCCAAGTCTAAGATTACGAGAATCAGATGCAAAAGAGGGCCACTTATCATCTATTCTATTCCATGCCAATGAATCAACTGGATGTCGCATAATTCCATCATTACTTTTGTTTGAGTAGTGCCATGTTAATTGTTCACTCTTTTCAGCTGACTTAAACATTCTCCTAAATCTTGAAATAATAGGAAAGTACCTCAAAACTTTTGCTGGAACTCCCTTTCTTATCTTTTTGGTTCGTTCATTGACTTTCCACCGAGAAGAACCACACTTTGGACATGTCTCAATATGCTCAAGATCTTTTCGAAACAAGCAACAGTCGTTCTCACATGCATGTATCTTCTCGTAGCCTAAATCAAAGGCATTGAATAACTTTTTGGCTGAGTAGAAGCTATCCGGAAGTATGTTATCAATTGGTAGTAAATCATGAACAATCTTGAGAACATCATCAAATGCTTTGTCAGACATGCTGTGTCGAGCCTTGGCCTTGCATAACATAAGTGTTGCAGACATCTTAGTGTGTGTCGAACCTGAATATAAAGGTAGTTCTGCCTCCTCGACGAGTTTTTCAAAATCTTGGTATCTTGTTTCATCTACATAATCCACATCATCATCTTCGAAACTTGTATCTTTAAACATTTTATACGATGGTGGAATTTCATCATTTTCAATTTGTCCTATTGTGATTGGTTTTTCTCCATGAAAAACCCACGTGGTATAAGTAGGATCAATTCCAGCATAAATTAGATGGTCGTATACTACATCATAATGATGGTATCTTAAGTTTAAGCACTGGATGCAAGGACATTGGATTTTATCTGGATAACCCTTATTTTCTTGAACGTTATCTACAAACTTTCGTGCTCCCTCCCGATATGCTTGTGATGGTCTAAAATAAAAAGAAAACCAAGTTTACACCAATTAGAAACTAAAAATGTATAGGATATTAAAATTTGTATATTGTAGGGATTCAGAATTCACCTTGGCATATAAGTCCATTCTTTATCCATAATGGATGGTCGTCTTACAATGACAATACTGTGAAATTATGGACGTAAGACAAAACAATTTCAGATAAATACCAAGTAAAAAAGAAAGTAACATTTAAAATCAATGTCAAAAAAACTCAACTCATGGAGCTACCCAATCAAAACTAGTCCAATAAAACTATAGCAAACAAGCATAAACTAACATCAAAGAGTACATATATTTAATTAGAAAAGCAAGAGAACTAACAACACAATCAAATATTCTTGCCACCATTTCATAAGGATCTGTAATATGAGTAAAGTCTCTAATGAATCTAGTGATGCATGTTCTTGCCAATTGACACATAACGAGCAGATATGTAAATACTTTTAAGCCACAGGGATACTATAAATCATCATTGTGACTTCTAAATCTCCTATTAAGCAGAGATAACATGAGTATTATGACAGTAGCAAACCTTCTTGAAGGTAGTTGTTGATACTGGTGATAAAATCCTCCAACCAAATGGATTTCCATAATTTTCTTCCAACAATTTTGGGATGTCTTCAAAGGTAAAATTTGTGTGCCTTTTGACGAAATTTATTATGGAACAGCATAATTATCTAGATTCAGTAATGATGTCATTACATTAATTCCAAACGTAAAATTTGTGAATGGTTACAACTTACCATATCAGAGGGATTTAGGATAGGGTGATCCTCTTTCTTCTTTTCTATTTGTGCTTATCGTTGATGTTCTATTAAAAATTTTGACAAATGCTAAACAACATGGACTTAATCAAGGACTTGCTCCAAAGCATGATAATGTAAACTTGCATAATGTCGATGATACTCTGGTACTTTGTCAACCCTCTCTAGACCACGGATTCCCTAAAATATATTTTGTATGTTTGAAATTGCTTCCGGGCTCAAATTAAACTTCTTGATAACATCTCTTCTATTGATTGGTGTATCGTATAGCTGCATTCTTCTCTGACATCTAGGTTCAATTGTAAAAAAAGATGTATATTCGATTATTTACCAAGGTTTATCCTTCATATTAGGAAAACTTCAGAAAACTGATGGTTGCCTGTTTTGAGAAAAGTAGAGAAAGGAAACTAGCAGGTTGGAAAGAAAAAATTACTATGGAGGGGTGGCAGATTAGTCTTCATCATTATCTTCCATTCCCGTGTATATGTTGTCCATGTATTTGGCTTCAAAGTAGATTATTAGAAAAATTTACTCACTTGGAAGATCTTTCTTCTTGAATGGATCTAACACCACATCATCTTTGAAGTGTCTGGTTAATTAGAAAAATGCTTACAAGAGTCAGAAAGAAGATTGCCTCTGTATTCTAAACCTAAAACACTTTAATTGTGTTCTTCTAGGCAAATGGAGATGGAAAATACTAAATGGTAATAAAGCAGTATGAGTTAGATTGATCTTCTGGAACTACTATACATGATGACATTTTTAGGATTTATCAACTCATTCTCAATGCAACTTCTCATTTTTGGAAGCATGTTGTTCAAACTAATTTATTGCATAAGGTACTTCTTTAAAATATGGGGATGACAGTACTATCAAAACCTTCTAAATCTCCTATTAAGCAGAGATAACATGAGTATTACAATGACAATACATTGTCAGATGTAGGTCCGCATCATCGATACCTCATCCTTACCCAAAAATTGTTTAGATATTGCATGCAATTTATGTTCACAGATGTAGGTCCTCATCATTGCCACATGGGAAGGTGGTCAAATTAATGTTGAGAGTATTATATAAACCTTATAGGCTTAGAGGATTATCCGATTTAACACCAACTTTTCTTCATTGACAACATCTAGGTTCTCATCATTGCAAAATACAAAATATCTCTCATCTAAATTTGCGAAATTCATCTAAACATGTAAGGACAAAATATAGTTAGAATATGATTATGCTAAACCCAATCATAGTTACTAGAAAAATGCCATAGATCTATTTCTCATCAGATGTCCAAATTTCACAATAATGTCATCATTAGCAAATTCATTATTCCAATTTATAAGCTAAAAATTGAGCATAATCACAGTCCCAAAAACATTTCAAGCATAACGACAAAGATCAATGTAGCAGAGACGTGCATATTCACGACAATGGAGAAGAAAGAACATAAAATTGGATCTATGTGAACTATAAACTCGAAAAAAAGTGCAGCCAATACACATAAATTACAAAGTGAAGACTCCAATAACTTGAGTTTCTCCCAAAACCATCGAAATTAAGAAATCTCTTAACAAAAATGTTAAGATTAATGCAAAAAATGTGACATAGAGCCAAAAATGTTACCTAAAATCATCCAAAAAAAGTTATCAACATAAATACAAAAAATTGGACCTAAGCGACACAGAAGATTGTGTCTCATGAAAGTTGATGTGTCCTATTTGGTGTAGTTCAGGTTAGCTCACAGAACAACTAGGGCTTTTGATTCCTTTCTAAATATCATTGAGAAGGAATAGATCTTAGCTTCTAGATCGAGGACCAAAGCCGGTGGCTTCTGTGAGGAATTGCATCGAACACCTACTAATTAGGTTTGAATCAAGAAATTCAATGAAGGTTTCGGATCGAACCGAAACTCGCCGATGAAGACTCGTCGACAAAGACGATCTTCCCAGAGAAGGAATCGTAGATAAAGAGACTCGTCGAGAAGGACGATCTTCGCCGACGAAGACTTGTCGAGAAAGAAGATTTTCTTCGATGAAGACTCGTCGAGAAATAGGAAGACTAGTCGATGAAGACTCCTTACCGGAGAAGGAAGCAGTCGCTTGCGATCGCCCACCGCCAAGAATTTGAAGCCGCCAACGCCAAGTTTCTTCCAAATAGGGTTTTGTCTTCGGAAGAGCCTGGCCTTTACTTTTATTTCTTTTGACAAACCCTTTTGTACTCCTTTGGGTTTGGTGGATGAAAAATTGAGGAGGGAAACTTTTCCCTTTTATGGTTTTAGGTTCTCTGCAAAACTGTAAAGTATTTTTTTAGAGCAATTAATTAATTAATAACTATATGGGATGTGATTTATGGCACGAATTTGGCAGGCCGTTAAAGTCCATCTAATTTATAGCCTGCATGGTAGGCCACGAAATGATATGAGAAACTTATATATTTACGGCTCGCATAAATACAGGTCATAAATGATAACATTTAACGGCCCTAAAAATGCATGTCGTATTAAAATGTGAAAAAGGAGAATTTACGACTCGCATTTATCGTGTGCCGTAAAATGATATCATTTACGGCATGCGCCCAATGCACGCCGTAAATGCGAGGCCGTAAAAGCCCAAATCTGGTGTAGTGATCTAGGATTTCCTGGTCCGAATCTAGGGTTTATGGAGAGATTCGTCACTTTGACCCCCCATTTTCTTCTTCCAGGTCGTAAGCCCCATGCGAACGCAGAGGAGGACAGCGATGAGCTCGTCGATCCTCCAAAGGTGGAAGAGAAGCTCGGCGTCGTCCATGGAGGTCTGTCCACCGACTCCGTACGTTCCAGGCGGAGGAAGGGGTGCTCAGCGAGGAGGTTGTGAATGGGGATGAGGTGTGGACCTCGGGGAAGCGGCGGGAGGGGTGCTCGGCCGGGCCGACGCCGCCGAGGGGGTTGCCCTTAGTAATCTTGTTCAATTTTGGTTGCCTTTAGTAAAAAAAGTCAGTCATGGTTACCCTTAGTAGGATGGTTGCCTTTAGTAAAAAGGGGGTGGCCTTTAACATTTGCCAAAAGAAATGAGAGCTGGACTTTCCTCCATCCTCCCATCACGACCCGCTGCTCTGCTCACCACAGCTTTCTTTCACCGGCCCCTCGTTCTCAAACCCCTCCCCCCTAAAACCCTAGCTTCCTCCTCCTTCCACGTCACCACTCCCGCCACCTCGCCGAATTTCCCGTCATGGCTGCCGCTTACAGGCCGGACGAAGCTAGTGTTGGGTCCTTTTCCCATAAGACCTGGTAAGTTGACACTACGAGAAGGAGTAGACATATTAGTTGATCAATTCCGCAGTGTGAAGGAATGACAGATGAATTTGGGGAAGAACAGAGGAAATTAGGGCTAAAGGAATTTATAGATTTCGTGGAGAACAAGAAGCTACAACTAAGAAAACAAATGCATTATCAATCATCACTTTCTCTTTCCTTTACACCTTTTATACTACTACAGCTACTACTGCATTACTAACAACCTAACTGCCAATTTGGTGACTGTGCATGTGACGTGGCTGATTGGAATCTTTAGGGTGGTGGCCTCTTTCTTGCTGGCAGTCGACTGAGCATTCTCCAGGCTGGCTATTCAGTTGGAAATTGAATATAACTGTTTATTTGCTAAATTGGGCAAGGGAGAGAAGTAACCTGATGACATTCACAGAGCCATGGAAATGGCTCGTAACAATGCCTCCCTCTCAATTTGACCTTGCCTCAAGGTCAAAATGAAGAAATTTCTTAATGAATTCCTCATAGGGAATCCACTGGGCTTCTTCCTAGGAGCAGTCCTGCCATTGCACAAGCAAGTCTGTAGCTGCCTTGTTCTTCCTTTGTACTAACCTCCTTTCCAGCACCCAAGGTGGTTCCAGTACCAGTTCCTCTGTGTAAGTAGGACTCTCTTGATGAACTGTAAGGTTGGGGATAAGGGTTTTCTTCAATTGAGATACATGGAAGACTAGATGTATCAGTGATCCTTCAGGTAAGGCAAGCTTGTATGCTACAGCTCCAATCTTGGTGATGATTTGGTAGGGGCCAAAGTATTTTGGGGAGAGCTTCTGGGGTCTTCTTTGTCCAATTGTAATATGTCTGTAGGGTTGCAATTTCAGATAAACCCAGTCTCCAAATAGAAATTCCCTGCCAGTTCTATGATTATCCACCAACTTCTTCATTCTTCTTTGAGCTATGTGCAAGTTGTCTTTGAGGAGTTAAAGAGCATGATCTCTAGACTCCAAGTTTCCTGCAACTTCTCTTTCTTGTGTTGATTCAGGCACATAAGTAAGTATATGGGGGGAGGCCTACCATAAACTGCTTGAATTTTGTCTCTATCCACTTCCATCCCTTGACCATAGATGACATGCCCCAGATATCCCACTTGCTTTTGAAGGAATTTGTTGGCCCATTGGTCATGGTCAAACCTGATTTTAATAATTGATCAAACTCTGTCTCGATATAAATGTAAGTCAATTCAGATGTTTACCTATGACGTTTTGGACACTGCTCAACGATAGATATCTACTATGTTCAAGACTGAAGCCGTTTGCCACTCAGAATGTATTTCCTTCAAAGCAATGTAATTTTTCATTTTATTGAGTCTAGGAATACATTGTACACCAAGTCGTACTGGCAAATAGGTTGTCCGGAATTGTTTTTCAAAACTGACCTATCTTTTAAAAAATGACCTATGTTTTTGAAAAACATCCTTTTTATAAAAAACTTCTGAAGGACTTTTCAAAAAGCCAAATTAATTTTTCTCAAAAAATGAACTGGCAGAACCCTAGCAGAACTCGGCCAGAGTTCGGCCAGAGTTCGGCCAAGATGAACGTTAGTGAACGTTTCATTTTGAACTTGGTCACCCTTCAGTTGCGGTTTGTTACAAAGAGTTCTGTCCGAATTCTGCCGGAATTCTGTCAGAGTTCTGTCTTTGGAAAAACTATAAATAGAGAAGTATTTCGATCATTTCAAATCACCAATTCACTTTCAATCTCTTCTCTTCTAAAGCTTATATTTTCTCCAAAGAGTTCTAAAAAACTTTTATTTTCAAATTCCAAGCCAGTTACAATCCTCTAGTCGATTTGCCAGTACGGTGCTGTCTAGAAGTTTCAAGAGTGATTGTAATCAGAGGCTTGATAGACGATACAACTCTTCACAATTGAAGTTGGTCGAGTTTTTCGTATCAAAGCTCGCGTCTGTAGAAGTTGCAAGGACTTCGTATGAAAACTTGCAGGATTTTTCAATAGTGGATTCAATTGGAAGCTAGAGTTCTTCCGACTGGACTAGTCCTCATAAGAGGGAAACCAGTATAAATCTCGGTGTTTGTGTTTGCCTTCTGATCACTTTTTATTTCTGTCATTTACTTTGTGATTATTTTTATATCTGCGATCTAACTGCTAACAAGATTTTTAATTAGCAATATTCCGCTGCCTACTCTATTCACCCCCCTCTAGAGTATTCTGCTTTACGATTTCGTTCCTACAATTGGTATCAGAGCAGGCTCTCAATCTAGAGGTATTATATTCTGATCCCAATTGTTCCTACAATTGGTATCAGAGCGGATTATACAAGTAAAGCAAGGTAAAATTGCAGTTATATTCAATTTTTATATAGATCACAACATTACACATGGCAACTGTGAAATTCACAAGTGAAGGCCAAGCCACAAACAGACCTCCACTATTTGACGGCACAAACTACACTTATTGGAAAACACGTATGAGTTTCTTTCTGAAATCTCTTGATTTTGACTTATGGTCTATAGTTATTGATGGCTATAAAAAGCCCCCTCGTATTAATGTTGATGGTGTTTCAGTTGAAAAACCCCATGACAAATATACAGAGGAAGAAAAGAAAAAGGCCAGTCTTGACGCACGTGCTATTAACGCCTTATTTTGTGCTTTATACAGAACAGAATTCAACAGGGTGTCTACTTGCACAACATGAAACGAAGTGTGGAAACTTTTCGAAGTAACCCACGAAGGAACAACATAAGTCAAAGAGTCAAAGATCAGCAGACTTACTCAGGAGTATGAGGCGTTCAAAATAAAGCCAAGTGAATCAGTCATTCAGATGTTTACAAGATTCTTGGATATTGTAAATCCTCTATCTTCACTAGGCAAGGATTACAGTAACCATGAGAAGATTCATAAACTTCTACGAGCCCTTACAAAGAACTGGATTCCAAAGGCTATTGCAATCAATGAAGGGAACGATCTCTCAACAATGTCTCCAGAAACACTCATGGGTAAGCTACTCACTCACGAGTTAGAACTTCAAGACTTTGAAGATGCTACACCAAAGGAGAAGTCAGAGAAGACAATCGCTCTCAAGGCTCAACATAGAAGAACCATCAAAGATGATTCTGACGACATCGACTCCGACTCTGAAGATTAAGCTCTTTTGGTAAGAAAATTCAAGAAGTTCATGAGATTTAACAGGAGAACAAAAGACAGCAAAGACAACAACAACAACAAGGAAGATCCTATTTGCTACGGATGCAAAAAAAAGGACACATGAAGAAAGATTGTCCCTCAGCATCATCATCAAAGAAAAGCAGCAAATATGACAAAGTCTACCTGAAGAAATCCATATCAAGAAAGTACGCCAACACAAGCATATGGCATGAAAGTGAAGCTAGCGACTCAGAAGATGAATAATCAGATGATGCTGCAAATGTGTGCTTGATGGCTTGCGATCAGGTAATCACTAATCCTCTATTTGATCCTTATGATGATTTCACCTTTGAGCAACTAGGAGAGGCTTTCAGTGAACTGTTAGATGATTACAGAAAACTGCGTAGTAAATATGAAACCTCTAAGAAGGTACTCAAAGAGTACAAAGGTGAAATAGGAAGACTTACCGACCAATTAGATCATGTTAGAAATAATGACTCTTCAAGTGAGTCTGGTGAGCTTTCTTCTATTAAATTGTTGTTACACGAGACTGTTAAGCTATCCGAAGAAAAAGACCAAACTATTATCCAGTTAAAGGAAGACCTATCTAAGGAGAGAAAGAGTCTCCAGTGTGCACAGGTCAGACTAGAATTACTCACATCTGACTATACTAGATTGTATGACACTTCCAAAAAGTTAAAAATTAGTTTAGAAAAATGGCCTGAAGTTGCTGCTTCCTATTCTAACACGTGTCAATTACCGAATCATTGGAACATGCCCAACACTGTCAGACCAAACCATACCAAAACTATGCCCAAGAAGACTAATAGGCATGCATTCTTCTATACTAGAAAACCAAAACCTACCAATCATGCACCTCACCCTACTCAACATGCTAAATGTCATTATTGTGGCCTCATTGGTCATACATCTTTTGCATGTAGAATCAGAAAGTTAGTAGATTTAAATGTTTATGCATGGATACCAAAAACTAACCAGTCAGGACCATATAAGAAATGGGTACCAAGAGTTTCATCTGCAAATTGTTTTGTAGGTGGGACGCCCTTCACATGTTAGGACCAAATGGATCCTCGACAGCGGTTGCTCACGGCACATGACCGGTGACACTTTATTATTCGCAACACTGTCGAAGAGGAATAAAGAAGGATACGTCTCCTTCGGTAATAATTTAAGAGGGTACATAATCGGTATTGATGACATTGGTAAGGCTCCCTATCCAGTGATTAAAGATGTTTGTCTAGTTACCGAGTTAAAACATAATCTGCTCAGCATAAGCCATTTAGCTGATCACGATTATGGTATTAACTTCGTAAAAGATAAATGTACTATAGTTGATAGTTCAACTGGTAGTACTATATTTGAAGGTATTAGGGAAGACAATATATATGTTTTCTATTTGTTGGAAGATGCTAACAAAGCAGGTAGATATTTGATGGCCAAAAGCGTTGAGAGTCAACTATGGCATATGAGACTCGGTCATACAAACATAGATACAATTTCAAGATTATCTACGAAGAAGTTGGTACGCGGCTTACCGGATATTTCTTTCAAGAAGGATACAGTATGTAGTGAATGTGAAAAGAACAAAGCTACCAAATCCGTATTCAAATCCAAGAACGCTGTAAGTACCACTAGACCTTTACAACTGTTGCATATGGACTTATTTGGACCAAGTAGAATTGCTAGTCTAGGTGGTAAGTTATATGCATTTTTCATTATAGATGATTTATCTAGATATACATGGGTTTATTTTCTTGCACGCAAGAACGATGCTTTGTCAGAATTCGTCACCTTTTATAAGAAAGTATAGAATGAAAAAGGGTTCATGATTACTCGTATTCGTAGTGATCATGGCGGCGAATTTGAGAATGCAGAATTCAAGCAATTTTGTGACACACACGGTTATTTGCATGAATTCTCTTGACCTAGGACTCCGCAACAAAATGGAGTTGTGGAACGTAAGAACAGAACTCTATCTGAAATGGCTAGAGTAATGTTAAACCAGTTTAGTCGACCTAGATACTTATGGGCTGAAGTTGTAAATACAATATGCTATATTCTTAATAGGGTTCTAATTTGACCTATATCGAAGAAGACTCCCTATGAACTATGGTTTGATAGAACACCAAATATTTTTTTTTTCAAAATTTTTGGTTGTAAATGTTTTATTCTTAATACTAAAGATAATTTAAGTAAATTTGATGAAAAGGCCGATGAAGGTATATTTTTAGGTTATGCAGCAAAGAGCAAAGGATACAGAGTCTTCAACAAAAGAACCATGATCATTGAAGAATCGATCAATGTCAAGTTTGATGAGCTAAATCAACACTTAGACGATGATGACAATGAAGATATAATCGCACCAAGTACAGCTACTACAAAACCTTCACACAAAGATACAAAACCATCACATCAGGCATCAGATGAACCTCCAAGCAAAGAAGCCGGAACTAGCAATCTTGAGACTACACCAAAAGAGATGTGATTCTTGGCTGATCATCCAAAGGACTTGGTAATTGGTAAGATTATCAAGGGTGTAAGTACTCGTTCCTCTAATAAAGATATAGCTTCTTGTGTTGCTTTTGTCTCACAGTTTGAACCCAAAAATATTGATGAAGCATGTAGTGATAATTTTTGGTTAGATGCTATGCAAGAGGAATTAAACCAATTCGAACGGAATCAAGTTTGGAAACTTGTTCCCAAGCCCATTGATCATCCGATCATTGGCACCCGATGGATATTCCGAAACAAACTGAACGAGAATGGTTTAGTGACTCGTAATAAGGCTCGACTCGTAGCTCAAGGATACAATCAAGAAGAAGGTATCGACTACGATGAGACTTATGCCCCAGTTGCGAGATTAGAATCCATTCGCATATTATGTGCATTTGCATGTTTCCATAATTTTAAGTTATTTCAAATGGATGTCAAAAGCGCATTTTTAAATGGTTTTATAAAAGAAGAGGATTATGTAGCTCAACCACCCGGTTTTTCTGATTTAAATTTTCTGAGTATGTTTTCAAGTTGAAGAAAGCCTTATATGGTTTGAAACAAGCCCTTCGTACTTGGTACGATCGTCTAAACTCTTTTCTACTTGATAACGGTTTTTCAAAGGGAAAGGTTGACACTACTTTGTATTTAACTACTAGTCGACCAGACATTATTTTTAGTGTTTGTTTATGTGCACGCTTTCAAGCTAATCCTAAGGAATCACATCTGTGCGCAGTTAAGCGTATCTTTCGATACCTTAAAGGTACTTCTTCTGTCGGCTTATGGTATCCCAAAATTATATCATTTGACCTAACCGGTTATTCTGATGCTGATTTTGCCGGATGCAAAGTAGATAAAAAAGTACCAGTGGCACATGTCATTTTCTAGAAAAATCTATAGTCTCATGGTTTAGTAAAAAGCAAAATTCTGTTGCATTATCAACAACCGAGGCTGAGTATATTGCCGCAGGACGTTGTTGTGCACAAATTTTATGGATGAAACAAACTTTAGAAGACTATAGATTGCATTTTACACACATACCCATTTTCTGTGACGACCCTAGTTCTATTAATTTAACTAAGAATCCAGTATGTCACTCTCGTACTAAACATATCGAGATTAGACATCACTTTCTTAGAGATCATCAACAAAATGGAGATATAGACCTTGTATACATAGACACTCAGAATCAATTAGCTGACATACTCACAAAACCTCTAGCGGAAGATCGTTTCAATTATTTATGTCGAGAATTAGGCATTTTAGATGTCAATAATATTAATTAATTTTATTTTATTAATTATTTATTCGATACTCGATAACTATTTTCGAGACAAGCCTAAAAAGAGTCTGTCTGTCACCACGACTACGGTCGAAGCGAAGCGGTATTTAAGAGTTCTCCGGTGAACCTCAATTAGCTAGAATAATACTCCTACAACTAATCTGAGACAGATGCTGAGTAAAGAATATTAATTTATAAAATAATATTAATTATATTATTTTGAGATTTAAAATTACTAAACTCTGAATTAAACATTTGAAACGAATAAATGAAAAAGATGTGGCCCCATCATTATTATATATATATATATATATATATATATATATATATATATATATATATATATAGCCAGGCAACCCTTGGCGAATCCGGCCCGAGCTCGGTCCGAATTCGGCCAGAGTTCGGCTGGATATATATGTACCAGCCAGAACCCGAGGCCCCCATCTTCTTTATTCTTCCAAACATCCTCAAACAGCAGCAGCCGTGCCTCCAAACCCTAGCTCTTCTCCACCCTTATTCTTCCAATCCGCGTGGAGATCTTCGTCAAAACTTTGGATTCGTGCGGAGAATTTCGTCCTCAACAACATATCCAATTCTTAGAAGGTATAATTCCTTCTCTCCTCCACTTTCAAATTCTTAGGGTTTCTAGAATTTTTGGGAAAGAATGCCTAAGTTCAATCCCTTCAAGATGAAGAAGACCAATGCCAGTGAAGAGGCATCGTCTTCGGATCCGCATACGAATTTCCTTTTTTCTCCGGTCCAATCGGATGATGGTGCATCGGACAAGTTTTACTTCAAAACTTCCGACCAAGCTTTATTATGGTATGCCGATTTCATTATGCGTACTATCTGTACTAGATCACCGATTAAATGGACTGTCTTTCCTGACCACCGCCCTTACTTTGAGGTATTAGGGTTACAACACTTTGTTACCTTATAATTTTCTATTGCTACTAATGCCATTAGATTATTCTATTGTAATTTCATGTTAAACACTTTTACCGTGAGAACACGTGTCGGAGGGATCGATATCGAATTCACTGATGAAACGTTAGCAAAAATTCTTGGTATTCCAAACGAAGGGGTCCCGCTCGATGACATCACTGATTTTGATTTTCCCGATGGTATGACTCTCGTTAGTTTCAAGAATCAGCTTTGTGCACCCGTACGTACTCGTCCTGGAAAGTTCAGGGCTAATAACTTGAACTTATTTAACTATGAATTATATCGCATCATCTATTCTACTTTACCTCCAAAATCTACTTCCAAAGATGATGTCACTGTACTTGAGCTTTCTGCTCTATATCATATTCTTAAGAGGATTCTTTTTTCTGTCCCTAAGACTATCATTCAGATGATGGGTAGATGTCGCGAAAGAGACCGCAAGTTCCTCACACTCTTTTGTCGCAACAGTGCCACTGTTCCTCCACCTACTGCACCTGCTCCTCCTATACCTACTCCCACAGCACCTGGTCCTCCCTATTCTTATCCTATGACATTTGAGGGTATTCATCAGCACCTGTCAGATCTGCAGTCATTTTTTGTTGACACTTCCAGAAAATATGAGTTTCGTGACGTGACTCGATTCCAGGCTATTGCCAACTCCTTCGCCGATCTAAGATTTGTGCAGACGGGTCACTCTGCTAGCTCTCTACCTCGAGACCTTCTGTTTCTGGCTACCGCATTGATGATGAGGCGGTTCACTCTCTGTTCCAGCCAGGGAACGCTTACGATTGGTATCGTACTACTGGTGCCACTCCTCATACTTCTGGAGCTGGTACTTCTGGACATGCTGGCACTGTAGTTGATGACGATGATGTTAAGGATGATGATTTTTGAGATGTTACATATTGAGGATGATACTTTTTTCTTACGTTTACTTGGAAATGCTCCGACATTCCAATATATTATCAGCACTCTATTAGTTATTATTTGTGACTCTTCATAGACATGGTTTTTATTATGCCTCAGTTTGGCATACGTTTCACTTAGTTTATTATTCAGCATTTTGTTTGTTTCAGCTTTACTATAGCATTACTTTTCTTGCTTCCATATAAACTGCCTGTGACAAATATCATGCCTGTGTTGTTTATACAATATCTTTTTAACTGTTTATACCATACCTGTGATGAATGTTTTATATATATTTTTTGTGTGTTTCTTCACTGTGTGTTACTTATGCATTTATTGCGGGAGAGCTTTCTCTTTTGCAATTATTTTGCTAAGTGACAACGGGGGAGAAATAGATCTAACATCTTCATGAATACAGGTTATGAACAATTTTTTGTATACATTTTTGAATTGATCCAAACTTAGATATTATATCGGCAAGGTTTGTCAATTATCAAAATGGGGGAGATTGTTGGCCCATTGGTCATGGTCAAACCTGATTTTAATAATTGATCAAACTCTATTTCGATATAAATGCAAGTCAATTCAGATGTTTACCTACGACGTTTTGGACACTGCTCAACGATGGATATCTACTATGTTCAAGACTGAAGCCGTTTGCCATTCAGAATGTATTTCCTTCAAAGCAATGTAATTTTTTATTTTATTGAGTCTAGGAATACATTGTACACAAAGTCGTACTGGCAAATAGGCTATTCAGAATTATTTTTCAAAACTGACCTATCTCTTTAAAAATGACCTATGTTTTTGAAAAACATCCTTTTTACAAAAAGCTTCTGAAGGACTTTTCAAAAAGCCAAATTGATTTTTCTCAAAAAATAAACTGGCCGAACCCTAGCAGAACTCGGCCAGAGTTTGGCCAGAGTTCAGCCAAGATGAACGTTAGTGAACGTTTGATTTTGAACTTGGCCACCCTTCAGTTGTGGTTTGTTACAAAGAGTTCTGTCCGAATTTCGCCCGAATTCTGTCAGAGTTCTGTCTTTGGAAAAACTATAAATAGAGAAGTATTTCGATCATTTCAAATCACCAATTCACTTTCAATCTCTTCTCTTCTAAAGCTTACATTTTCTCCAAAGAGTTCTAAAAAGATTTCATTTTTAAATTCCAAGCCAGTTACAATCCTCTAGTCGATTTGCCAGTACGGTGTAGTCTAGAAGTTTCAAGAGCGATTGTAATCAGAGGCTTGATAGAAGATACAACTCTTTATAATTGAAGTTGGTCGAGTTCTTCGTATCAAAGCTCGTATCTGTAGAAGTTGCTAGGACTTCGTATGAAAACTTACAGGATTTTCCAATAGTGGATTCAACTGGAAGCTAGAGTTCTTCCGACTGGACTAGTCCTCACAAGAGAAAAACCAGTATAAATCTCGGTGTTTGCGTTTGACTTCTGATCACTTTTTATTTCTGTCATTTACTTTGTGATTATTTTTATATCTGTAATCTAACTGCTAACAAGATTTTTAATTAGCAATATTCCGCTGGCTACTCTATTCACCCCCCTCTAGAGTATTCTGCTTTACGATTTCGTTCCTACAGAATTAGCATTTGCTCCTCTTGATTTTTAGTTGATGTGCATCCAGCTTCTGTAGGACTGTTTCTAGATGTATATAATGATCTTCTTCTTTAGGGCTGCCTAGTAGCTGCACCAAGTCTTGATTGCTATTCTCCTCTTGGGGTTGAGCTTGTACTGCACATAGCTGGATGATGTATATTTGAGCTCCCTGCCTCAAGTCCTTGCTGTTAGCTTCATTCAAGGCCTCTCTCTGGGTTTGTAACCCTCTGAATATATAACTAACCCTTGATCTTCATACTTTATGATCAAATCTTTGAAGTTCCACAAGATATCTCCCAAGGTTCCCAACCAATTGGCTCCCAAGACTACCTGACAGCCAGTTATAGGCAGTACTAGTAAGTCAACTACTATTTTTCTTCCTTGACAGTCAATTTCAACTTTCTGATAGAGCCTTTAAATCTGAAGCTTGTCCCCATTAGCTACCATCACTTCAAAGCCTTCTTTTTCTATTACATGTAGCCCAATTCTTTTACAAAACTTGCTATCTACGAAACTGTGAGTTGAACCGGAGTCTACTAATATCAGCACTGGCATGTTATGTATGCTACCTCTTATTCTCATGGTAGATTGCTGTAGTATTCCTGAGAGTGCCTGCAGTGATATGGAAAAAGTTTCTGGGAGTGAAACTTCCTGTGACTCTTCATTGGGAGCTTCTGCTTCTACTATGTCTGGTTCTTCAAGGTCACTGACCAACATGTGCAGTTTCTCTTCTTTGCATCTGTGACCTCTGTACCACTTTTTATCACAAGTGAAACATAGACCCAAGCCTTTTCTTCTATCAAGCTCTTTAGAAGAAATAGTAGAGGTTTTTGGCTTTTCAGGAGGCATCAACAAATTACCAATTCAAGATTGCGCTTTGCCAGTTGTCGGTGACGGCAGACGAGGAGAGGAATATTGTTCATGCCAAGAAGGCGATCGAGGAGGCTGCCGGTAAAGGAGCCGAGCTTGTGCTCTTGCCTGTAGGTTTGCGGAGAACACTCGATTCTATTTTGAATTTGCAATTTTGGTCCATTTTTCAGCTAAAGGTTAAATTTTGCTGATAAAAGTGCAATTTTGAGATGACTTTGCTTTATTTCGGAGCATCCGAAGAACAATTATGAGGAATATTTAATATATGGAGTTCTTGGAAAGGGATTTTTCATAAAACGGGCCTTTTTAAGAAATATTCCATAATAAGGGCACTTCTGACAAGGCCACCTTTTTTTTTCTTTTTCTGAATTCGCGTTCGAAGAGGAACGATGATATGATATTAGCTTTCAATATTACTGTTTTATAAAATAAAAAAACCTCTCAGAAAGAAATATTATGGTAACAACATTTCTATCTTAATTTATTTGTTCAGAATTGACAATATCTTTCTTTATAGACAACTTTTGTTGCCCAACTACTGCCCTTACAATGTGGAACATTTTGCAAGTCTATAACTTGAGATACTTCCATGGCTTTTGAAGAAAATTCAAGTCACGAAGTCATAATAAAATCATAGTCAGTTGTTAGCCTGTAGAACCTCCCTTGAGTTTGAGGCTCAATATCATTTGGGGAGACATTAATATAATGTGTCAGTTATCAGCATGTTTCATATATATATATATATATATATATATATATATATATATATATATATATATATATATATTTTTAAAGAAAAGCTTTTATTGAAGGAAACAGGAACGAGCCCACACACCAGACTGGACCCACAAGCGGGCAGCCCGGACCAACCACACACAAAAAAAACATTCGAAATTCAAAAACACGGGGGGACAGCCCCGCGTGGAACCCAAGGAGGCAGGCCCACGTGGCGGAAGCGCGCGTGGCCCGAGGGCGCCTGTCCAAGCGCGCGGCCCGAAGGGGCCAGTCCTGGCGCGTGGCCCGAGGAGGCGGGGCAGAGGCGCAGGGGCCACGGCGACCCACCCTCCCGCGACGAGGGGGAAGCGGAGGGCGGATCTACGGCATGTCGGAGCGGAAGGGGACCACGGCGAGTCAGCGAGCCGGAAGGGAGTGGCCACGGGCCGTGCCCTGAACGAGGAGGAGGGGGGACCTCGGCGGGGGGAAGACGTCACCGAGGCGTCAACAGGGCCAGCGGGTGGGCCAAAGGTGGCCGCGGGTTCGGGGAGGAAGGGGGAGGGGATCGCCGGCTCGCCGAGGGCGGGGCAACCGGCGGAGGGCGACGCTCCCTCTACTAACCAGAGAAGGAGAGGAAAGGGAGGGGAAGTGGACGGGAGCGGCTGAGGGAACGCCGGAGACAGGGGAGGGGAGAGGATCCGGCTGAGCACGCGCTCGGGGGTGCTCTGCCGGCGGGACCGCTCAACGGCCGGCGGGGCTCGCGAGCATGAGACGAAGCGATCGCAGAAGCGATCGCCGGAGCTCGGAGGGAGGCTGGGAAGCGGCCAGGGGAGGGAGCGACTGGGATGGCGTGCCAACCGGCCACGAGAAGGGAGGGGGGAGCGCTCCGTCGGGGGCCGCGGGGCCACGAGCGTCCAGAGGTCCGCCGCCGGCGGAGGCGAGGGGGGGAGAGGGGCTGTGGGCCGGGGGGGCTCCTAGACCGCCGGAGCACGGGGCGGAGAGGGGCTGTGGGCCGGAGGGGCTCCTAGACCGCCGGAGCACGGGGCGAGGGCGAGGGCCGGGGGGCCGCAGGAGGAGACGGCCACGGGAGGGGGCCGCATGAGCGCTGGGCAGGCGGGCTTTAGAAGGGGAAGACCTGAGGGGGGGTCCCGAGGCGGGGCCGGCAGCAACTGGAACGTGCGCCGGGGGGGCCGCGGAAGGCGGAGGGGGGAGGAGAGGGGGGGGCGGGGAGGGGGGTAGGGGGACCCAAGAGGGATGGGAGCAGGCTGACGGCGGGGTGTGGAGGCGAGCGGCGCCGAGGAAGACTCCGGGAACGACGCCGGTGGCGGCGGGGGCGCCAGCGCCGGCGGGGCCGAGCGGGGGAGGGGGGGTAGCGATCCACGGGGTGGGGAACCACGGGGGCCAGGCCATCCACAGCGGCCAAGCTGCGCAGGGGCAGTGGGGGCCGCTGGCGGCGCTCTGGAGCACGCCGGGGAAGAGGGGTGGACTCCTCGGGCGTAGAGCGGAAGCTCTCATCTAGAGAAATTTTTTGATATATATATATATATATATATATATATATATATATATTGGAATAAGTGTACATTTTATTACAGTACACAATCTCACACCTCTCCCACCCCGGTTAAGGGGTATTACAGATACATCGAATTCTAAATTATTTAGAATGCCAACGGGAGGGGTAATCAGCCCCTCAAATATACGTCTGTTACGCTCCCTCCAGACGTGCCAAACTGATGCTGCAAGTCAAACTCTGGCCATCCTAGCCCAACCAAGCTCCATACCTCGGCGATCCCTAATCCAAGTGAGGATCCCCCATATATCTCTAGCCCTGCCAACACCTCCCAGCGACCTCGTGCATTGCTGTGACCATATATGCCAAGTCCCCGGACACTCAAAGAATAGGTGGCCAATAGATTCAGCTTTCGATGAACATAGTATGCACTTCGGGTCTGGGATCTGTACCCCAAACCTGATGAGCCTGTCCCTCGTCATCAACCTACCAAGCAGCAGCTTGTATGCACATAGCTGTATTTTTCGGGCAATCCCCTTTCTCCAAATAAAATCGAACTTCATAATCCTGTCATGAGGGGTCCTGACCAGATTGTAACAACTCTTGAAGTGGAAGGGACCTGCCCCACCATCTACCCCATGAGCAGCCCAACTCCAGGAATCTGCATGCTGGCTAGTATCAATGGTGATCCGGCGAATCTCCTCTCCAAACTGAGCAGTGTACCGATAGTCCTCAGGCCTCCAGATTCTATCCCAGATAATTATATTGCACTTCAGCCCTCTACCCGCCTCTCTGTCCATCTGTCCTTCCAAGGTCTCCAGGAGGGAACCATTATCCATCTACGGGTCGAGCCAAATATCGATGTTAGCCCCATCTTTTATGATCCTGCATATAGTGGACTGAAGTACCGATCGACATCTAAGAATAGCCTTAAAAGGAACAAATAAATTGTTATCAATCCTACAGGACCAAAAATTTGTCTGCCTCAAGTATCTGCTAGCGATTCAATCTGCCCAAAGAGAGTCGCCTTTGATGAACTGCCAAGCCATCTTCACCCCAGAGGCCTCCCTAACCGCAAGAAGTGGTCTCAACCCCATTCCTCCTTCCTTCCAAGGTCGGCAGAGTAGCTCCCAGGCTATCGTATGCATACCTTCCCGCCAGATAAAGTTGGCGCACCACCTTCCGGATGGTGGCCACCGAAATCTTTATCGACTACAACCAGAACATAGCAATGCCCGAAATGACCGACCTCACTAGCTCAATGCGACCCCCAAAAGATAGTCCAGCTGCCTGCCAGCCTTCCACTCTCTTTTGGGCAAACTCCACCAGGCTGTGGCAATCTTGGTCTCTAGCATAATTTACCGTCAAAGGTACCCCCAGTTACTTAACCGGAAGCTCACCTTTCTCCACTCCCAGCGCAGAAGCCCTTTCCTCCTTGAGTGGGCAAGTCGAGTTAAAGTAAACCCTGCTCTTCTTCCTATTCAGCTGAAGTCCAGACAACCGTCCAAACTCCTCTATAATATCTGAAAGCGCACGCATCCCCCGTATAGAAGGCTGAAGAAGCACCAAGAGGTCATCAGCATAAATCAAGTAGGGACTACTACCGGATTTACCAGCCTGAAGAGAGAGACAATCTTTCTACTATGCACCACCAGGTCCATCAGGCAAGTGAAGTACTCCATCACTAATGAACAATACGGGGAGAGGGATCCCACTGCCGAAGTCCGCTATTGCTCCTGAAGAAACCATAAGGAGTACCCTGGATGAGAACCGAAAAGTGGGGAGCATATGCATTCCCTCACCCTCGCTACCCACATCTCGTCAAACGCCATGGCTAGCATAAGGTAGCAAATGAAGTCTCTGTTGACAGTGTCGTACGCTTTCCTCAGATCCAGCTTCACACAGGCCTTCATCCCCCTGGCTTGTTGAAATCTCTGACCATCTCATGAACAAGCAGACTGTGCTCAGCAATCGAGCGACCCTTGATGAAAGCCGCCTGATTCGAGATACCAGGTCTTGCATAATCCCCTCCATGCGCCGGCACATAAGATGGACAATTATCTTATACAGATAATTACAACAGTAATAGGCCGAAGTCGCCGAGGATGTCGCGCCCTCATTTTTTGGGACCAGGGTCAGGAAAGTGTGGTTCAACTCCTTCAACAACTTTCCTTCCAAGAAAAACTCCGCACCGCCTCCAGAACTAGGTATTTAAGCACACCCCAGTGTCGCCTGAAGAACCCACTAGAGAAGCCGTCCGGTCCCGGGACTTAATGGGATCCGCATTCATCACAATAGCCTACACTCCTCCAATCTCACATGGGCCAACAACAAGCTATTCCATAAGGCGTCACCAGCCTCTTCGTGACAAGCTCATGGAATAAGGTGGGATAATCAGTCTGCTGATACAAGTCAGAATAAAACCTGACTGCCTCCTTTTGAATCCCACCGGGTCGCCGATAAGCCTGCCCTCGCCATTGAGAACCTGGGTATGCTGTTCCGGTGCTGCCTGGTCCGATCATATTGTAGAAGAACCTGGTGCACTGGTCCCCATCCTTGAGCCAGGAACACTTGGCCCTCTGAGCCGCACTGATCTCCTGCTGGAGCCTCAGGATGTTGACCTCCAAATAAGGTCCTTCTCCCTGGCCGCCAACTCCTCGTCAACATATCTGCTTGTAAAGCTTCCTGAACCTCCCGCAGCTCAGCCTCTTATCCTCCAGGAAGACCGCGCATCATCTTCACCAGTTCCGAATGGCTTTCTTATCCTGTTTGAGTTTGTGAACAATACAAAACTGAGCCGTGCCCTCCTGAGAGTGCAGCATCCCCCAAACCACCTCCTCATAACCAGCAGATAGGTACCAGCTATTGTTGTACCAAACGTCGAGCCTTCCAAGTAGGCCTCACCGAGAAGCCTATCCGGATAGGGGAGTGGTTACTGGTCCCTGCCGCAAGCCCCTCCCATAGAATTAGGGAAGCAGCGAAACATTCACTGGTTCCCTAGAACCCTATAAGCTGACAGGCAATCCTGTTTGGACCGCCTTATTGTGCCAGGTCCATATGTGCCAGCCCTTTCCAGCCCCCTCAGTCCCGACAGGAGGAGTCACCTCTAAAAGTCGTATAAGATCTGGTCAGGTACCGGACGGCCCCCACCTTCTCATACCGGTGCAGCATGGATTGAAGTCCTCCATAAGTAGCAAAGGAGATGCAGATGCTCCGCCATACGTCCTACACGCACAATGTCCTCCCACAGGGTCTCATGAAGCCGCCTATCATTGTGCCCATAGACCGTACCCAGGATGAAACGGAATCCTCATTATTTACAAATAAGATGCCAATAAGTTGCTCAGTCTTCAGAACCTGATCCTCCTCCACTATCCCTATTCCATCGAACCCAGATCATTGCCATATCACAAGATCTATTTATGAATATCGGCCCAATTAGCAGGAGTCCTGCGAGATAGCATCGTCGCCCCTCGAATCTTCGTCTCAAGCAATAGAGATGTCACACTTCTCACGCTTCAGCACTCCACCAATCTCCTTCCATCTCCCAATGGAACACCCTCCACGAATGTTCCAAGCGAGGACCGACATTAATTAATTAATGGGGTCCCCCTGGACAACACGTGGATGACACCCGGGGGAAAGTGCTCTCCATCAAATCTAGATCCTCCTCCGTCCTGATGAGGGCAAGGTGAGCCTGGATCCTGGAGAGTTAAAGGTCCAATCCGGGTTGGCCTCGGTCTGATCATCTTCCCGCGGAGAAGGTGCATGCCTCTTCCTGCAATACCTTCTCCACCACTGGAACCTCCATACCATCCTGACTGCTACCAAGGGTAGTCATACCCCTGGTCACCATATTCCTCTGGTACCTGAACGGAACTATCACGCTCTGCGGACTCTCCTGACTCGTCTGGGAGTCTGTCTCCGGCTCTGGCAACCTCCATCATAGTGCCCCTCCTTCGCCTGTCTGCATGCCGTCCCCGCTCCGGGGTTGGAGCTGGCGCCTTCTCCGCTCCACTACCTCCATCAGTGCTACCACGGCCCAG
>JANAVB010029819.1:39498119-39525619 GCA_029216955.1 Iris pallida
CATATATATATATATATATATATATATATATATATTTATATATATATATATATATATATATATATATAATATATATTTTACTTATATATTATAGTAAAAGTGGGCATATATATAATTATATATTATTATATATATATAATATAAATATTATATATATATATATATATATATATAAGTAAAAAAAAATATAAGTATATATATATTATATATATATATAATATATATATATAATATATATATAGCCCCCTAAAAACCCCCTCACTCTAATCCGTAATTTAATGTTAATATTAATGTTAATATTAATGTTAATGTTAATATTAATGCTAATATTAACATTAAATACTAAAATTAACATTAAACTTAACATTAAAATTAATATTAACATTAACATCAATATTAACATTAATATTAACATTAACATTAATATTAACATTAATATTAACATTTATTACGAATTAGAGTGCGGGGGGTTTTAGGGGGGCTTTCTAAGGGGGGCTTTTGATCCCCTCTACTTTTTACTTATTTTGTCTTCAATATCAAACACAAACTTGAGCACATTTATATGCTTATGTTCAATATATGGATTTAACAGAAAACACATATAATGTCTGTGTGAATTTCAGGGAATTAGTGTGTGAGAAACCTCATATACTTGTCAAAGTGTGAGATCTGTGTCCCTATCAAGTAATCGGAGGTGAAGATAACTTCTAACCGTTTACAGTCCTTTAGTCATATTTATTCTACAATAACTTCTAGAACATTCTCCTTTCTTGCGAAACTATATTGTCCTTCAAACATTCAATGTTTCCACATATGTACTTTTCTCACTACAATGTATGTACTTCCTTTTCCTTTTGTTAAGTTATGAACGTACCCCTATTCACTAGCAAGCGATAAATTGCATGAAAATAACACAAAATGGTTTTCCTTTTTTTTGTGCCACATAGTTATTGTATTTTCTATACCATCATGTTTTTTTTGTATTTTGTTGTTATAGTCTAAGTTGCCACAAATTTTATTGTGTTTATGGTAAGACATATTGTATGAAAGTTTTGTTTATTCTACCTTTTAGGAAATATGGAACAGTCCCTACTCAAATGATAGCTTTCCAGTATATGCGGAGGATATTGAAGCTGGTGGTGATGCTGCTCCATCATATTCCATGCTTTCTAAAGTTGCTCGTATGCTACAGATTACTATTGTTGGTGGCTCAATACCATAACGTTGTTGTGATCGATTGTACAATACTTGTTGCGTCTTTGGCAAGGATGGAAGTCTCAAGGGTAAACATAAAAAGGTAATATGTACTAGTAGTGTTGATTCTAGCTGCATGCTACTAGTTTTTCTATCAACTTAACCAAAAGTGTATTTGTGATATATAACATTAGTTCTCTGCCACTCCGATATAGAATTAGAAGCCTAATCGTCCTGTACAGCAAGTATTTTGATTCTTTGGTGAAGGCTGGTCTGAATATGTTTCCTCTTTGCTTATTGCATCATCTAGTCCTATGATTTCTTTCTTTCTACATGATAAAACTTTATCTGCAAAACCAGTTTATTGCATTTTCATACGTGTGAAATGGCAATGTAAAATGTAGGGGACCTCAGTGCAACTTATTGGCTTCTCCTTTACATACTTCAAAGAGGCTACTCAAACTGAAACCACGTTAGTTGTCTCTTAGACATCTTGAAAATTGAAACAGTCGAATAAGTTAACAAATTACATAGTTTTCTAAGAATTATAATTATTAAGTAACTTGTAATTTTGTGATAAAAAGGTTGTACTTAGATAATATCACCTGATCCCAAGTAGCCAACCAATAGCTATATATATATATGTGGTGTTATAAAACATACAATGGTGTTCTTATTTTGCACACCATAACAGGCGTGTCTAAACTTACAGTATACTAAAACTACTCCAGTAGGACCAGAACTAAAGATGCAGTCAGAATAACACACTAAAAGTATCATCCATTCTAGCCTTAAAATAGTAGTTAATTTGAAATCAGCAGATCAGCTAAAGAAGACACCATGTTTCCACAAAACTTCTGAAAACTTAAACTCTCAGGGGCCCCAGTTGGTACACAGATTGTGATATTTCCAGGAATTTTATATTCCTGGGAAAGGTAAATTGCAAAAAACCCCTCGTTAGATTCCCGCTTTTTGCACTAAAAGACCCCATGCTCTTAATATTCCTAAATGTATGAAAAATGCTTATTAGACCCCCTAATACTCAATTTTGTGTAACGGACATTATATCTTCAGTAAACTGACTGTTATACCCTCAGTAATATAGCCTAAACCCCTCATTAGATTATTTTCCTTCTTCCAATTTGACGGTTAAGCTTTCTTCCATAATTCGAAGACGGAGAAGAAGAGGTTCGTGATTCAAAGACGGAGGAGAAGAGGTTCGTGAATCCAGTTTCGAGATTCAGGTATACTCGTAAACCCTAAGCTTAGTCAAAGAACGATGAGGATTTTTGGGAAATAACCCTAGTTTGGGGAGACTTTAGGAAAAATAACCCCATTTTGGGGTGAGAACCCTAATTTCGTTTGTAACCCTATTTTGGTGTGACAACCCTAATTTTGGGAAGAATTTTTGTTCGTGACGAGGATTTTGTTCGTGACGAGGATTTTTGGGAAATAACCCTAGTTCGGGAAGACTGTAGGAGAACCCTAATTTCATTTGTAACCAAATTTCGTTTGTAACCTAATTTTGTTTGTAATTGTGTCTGCACAATTACTGGACAAAGTGTCTGGACAAAAAACCCTAATTTTGTTTGCAAGTGTGAAAATGGTAGCTGTATGTAATTAGTTATTAATTTGTTATTAGTTTGTAATTGTGTACATATTTTAACACAACATGTTTGGTACAAAGTATGCTCTTCACATGTATGTTGGGGGTCACTTTGATGTTGGTGACAAATACGTTGGTGGTGTAGTATTGGAACTAAAAGAATTTCTTCTTAGTGATGAATTCTGTTGGTTTGACCTTGATGGCCTATGTGCAAGTGCTGGGGTGCAGGCTCCATGTGAAGTTTACTTCTATGACCCTGTGGATGGAAGGAAGACACAATTATTGGGTGACAATGATATAATGAGCTGCTTTGCAAAGTTTCTAGAGCCATATCTTCTCAAAATTTTTGTATTAGGGAAGCTCGACGAGTCACTCATTGATTACAATGATTATGAGACACATATTACTGATTTTAGTGAAGCAGCTATAGAGATGGAAATGAAGATGGATGATGATTATTGGGCAAGCATTAACTTGACTGGGGTACCACTTGAACATGTGGGTGAAGAACATGTGGCTATTCAACCAGTGGGTGAAGAACATGTGGCTGTTCAACAAGTGGGTAAAGAACATATGGCTGTTCAACAAGTGGGTGAAGAACATGTGGCTGTGTGTGAAGAACAAGTGGATTGTAGGCCTCAAAAATGAAAGTCACGCTGAGTTGATCAGAACAAGTCACGCAGAGTGATCCGAGAAGCAGCACAAAAGATACGCTAAGTTCTACCTGGCCATCTCCTTTAGAAGTCACGCAGAGACAGCTCAGCCATACGTCAGAATCATAATGACTGACAACACAGCAGTCGAAAAACGTCTCCTCGTATGCCACGTATGCACAGAATTCGAGAGATCATCGTCGTCTTTTGCGTGATTTTCGAAATCTTTCTTAGCAAGACTCACTCTTCACCAAGTTGGCGTGACTTTGGGTCTTATCTTCATTTAATACGGCTGACAATATAATCAATGTCAGAGATTTTGTGTCAGACGAAGCGTGCCAAATCAAGACAGCTGGCGGTTGGCGTGGATTCTGAACCTTCTCCTTCCTCAAGTTTGCGTAGATTTTTGAGTTATTCTTCTCAAAGCCTGCGTAAATTTTGAAGTATTCTTCTTCAAAGCTTGCGTAGATTTCGCCTTCAACGAGTCTGCGTCAACGAAACTGCATGGATTTTTGCCTTCAGCAAGACAGCGTGGATTTCATTTCAACTGGAGTACGTGGCAGCCATGCCACCGATCTCTCTCTCGCGTGCCCAGTAACTTGCACATGACCCATGCACTAATGCCATGTGTCCAACAGTTACGGGCCACGTCCAGTAACAACTCACTAACCCTGCGTGTATTTAGAGTCTGCGTGACTTTTCAAATGCACTAGTGGTGAGGTAGTTATCTTTTCAGTTACTGTTTTGACTCTATAAATAGGGTTCTTTTTTTTCATTGTACAGATACATTGATATCTACTGTCAAAATTTTGAGAGCTTTTCTTCTTCGCATAGTCCAAAGGATAAAACGATCGTCTTCTAGATCGGATTCCTACAGTTGTAATTTTCTCAGATACAAAATAAATAAAGTAAATTTATTTATGGAAAACAAATTGGCGACTCTGCTGGGGAAAACCATCTCCTCTTCTGAGATGGTAACAACTCAATGCGATACTTCGTCTATCGGCTCGACGAAGAAGGTGATGACGATCAAATTTGATCAACTCGCCTATGAAGAAATGCAGCGGGCTTAGGGTGGCAAGCCCATTCCAGCCTCCATTATCACTGCCAAGTCGAAGGGACACTCTGTCTATGTCCCTAAGAATTAGTTGGCAGTCAATGGTGAAGTCTCTGCCACAGTGTCTACTCCTAACACTGGCAAGAACTCCATTGCAAGCACGCACACTCTTGTGCGCTCGAAGATGACAGTAACTAAAAGTCACGTTGACAGTACTGGCTCCTTAGCCGAATCTGTTCCAGCGTGCAAATTCAATTCTAAAAGTTACGCTGACAGTACTGGCTCTTTAGCCGAATCTGTTCCAGTGTGCAAATTCAATTCTAAAAGTCACGCTGACAGTACTGGCTCTTTAGCCAAATCTGTTCCAGTGTGCAAATTCAACTCTAAAAGTCACGCTGATAGTACTGGCTCCTTAGCCAAATCTATTCCAGTGTGCAACCCCACATTCAAAAGTCACGCTGACAGTATTGGCTCCTTAGCCAAATCTGTTTCAGCGTGTAATTCTAAAATCAAAAATCATGCTAACAGCTCTGGTTCTTTAACCAAGTCTGTTTTAGCGTGTATTTCATCAGAGAAGAATAACTCCTTAGTTATCTCTTCTTCTTCACCGAGTTCTACTAGAACTGGGGGTGGTCTTCCACACAAAGTCCCTTCGAAAAGGAATAACTCTTTAGTTGTTTCTTCTGCTCCTGTAGTTTTTACTCCAGGAACAGCTTTGACTGATACTTTTGTTAGTCAAAGGAAAGGAGATGGTCTTTTGACTACTCTTCCTTCTGGACATTCTATGTCTCAACATCTGAATGAGTCTAAGAAGAAATATTCCTTAATGTCTTCTTCTTTGATTTCTTCAAATTGGGCACATAATCTGTCCATTAAAGAGGGTCTGTTACCAACTCCTAATCAAGGGAGTAGTTTAACTCTTCCTTCTCTACAAATATCCAGATCAATGGAAGGAAAACTCCATGTTTCCAAAATTAATATGTTACCTTCCACTGATTTAAGAACAAAACTCAGCACTTCTGGTGTTAAGAAACCATACCAATTGGATATGAAGATAAAAGATCCAGATGCAGAGTATGCAAGAAATTATGTGGCTCACATTAATCACTCTTTGTATAATCAAGAGCCATCAAGACCCAAGAACAGGAAGTATATTCCTCAATCTTCACAAATAGATTTACGGGAATATCTTCAACAGAAGAGAAGGAGTAATTCTATATCAAAGGAACATGCTGAATGTGACTTCTATCCAAGAGTCATAATTCAGTGCAGATGTGAATCAACAGTTCAAGACCATGGTGATCATACTGAATGTGACTTCCAGCCAAGAGTCACAATGCAATGCAGATGTCAAACTAAACGACAGTCTGTCTTTAATAGGATTCAGTATAAACCTATGCCTGATGAAGATGAGCCTTTGTTTGCCTCTGTCAACATAACTTCTCGGGACACCGGGGGTAGAGTTGATAGTCCAGATGGAGTATATAAAAACACCAGAGCAAGAGTCCTGGCTTCTAGTCAAAGAAATTTGATCCCTGAAATTGATTCTGAATTTCTTGGAGAATCTAACTTCCCACCTCTTCCTACTGGGGGTAATTCTCCTATAGTTGACTTTGATACACGAAGCAATGATTCAGAGCATACAACATCTACCAGTTCATCAATAATCCCTCATACAGTCACGACTTACATGGTTGATGGGAATACTGATGAACCCTCTTCTTCCCTGACTCCTCAAGATCAAAGAATTGCTTCTTTGGAATAGCAAATGAAGTCTATGACTGACACAATGAAGTCAATGTATGAACTCATGACAACTCAGTTGCAAAATCGACAGACTGTATCAGATGCCATACCAGTTGATACTGATATAAGTCCAGTACAAGTTCCTCCAGCAGTACAATCCAATACTCCTGGACCTGCTCAACCAAATCCTAGTCTCTCTGGAGCTGGAGGTAGTGCTTACAATGCTGTTCCTCCTCCTAACTATTCTCTACAAGCCACAACTCCACAATCTTCGGGAGTTGTCTCTGAAGAATTGAAAAATCTTAAAACTCAATTCGAGGCATTCAAACAGAAGGATGGTTTACAAAGGTTAGGCATCAAGCAGCCTTATCCGATAGAATGGAAGCAAGTATCATATCCTCCTAAATACAAGCCTCCTACTATCTCATTCTATGATGGAACCACTTCTCCAAGTTAGTTTATCAATCACTTTGAAGTAATGACTGATCAATTACAACCAAGTGATGCCCTCCTTACTCGGGTATTTATTGGATGTCTCAAGGGAACGGCTTATGAATGGTATAGAAGTCTCCCAGATGGGAGTATTACCTCATTTGCTGGTTTCAAACAGATATTTCTTGAAAGGTTCTATGAAGGGCTTAATGACATGACTATGTCTGCTCTTATTAGAATCAAGCAGAAAAATAATGAATCTACAGAGGAATACATTGAACGGTTTTGAAGAGAAGCTCTAAAGATGCCTCTTGGAACTCCTGATGCTGTCACCATTGACACGTGCAAATCAAACTTGTTGCCAATCATCAGTATGTGGACAGGGTCCACTCAATTTCAAGATTGGCCTTCCTTCATAGTCAGTGCTAAAGCTGCAGAAATCAGTGCTGAAACCTTCAAAGGTTTAGGAGTGCAGATGACTCCTAAAGAAACAGGACAAGGGGCTAACAATAAAAATAATGCTCGCAAAGGAAAAAAAAACTCTAGAAGTTAATCTTCAGAGCAAAGATGCATCGAATGTTCAAACTCCTGCCTCTACAACTCAACAATCAAGAACACCTCGCCCCAGAGAAGAATATTCTTTTGATGACGACGATGTCCTTGGTATCTTTGAATGTCTGCTGAAAGGTAATAAAATACAATTACCAAAGATCAAGAAACCTGATGAAGCTGGTAAGACAGATCATCCTAAATACTGTCCATATCACAGAATGCTGGGTCATACAATTCGTACATGTTATGTATTGAAAGAAAAGATCCAAGAAATGATTAAATCTGGAGCTATCTCTCTTACTCCAAAAGAGAAGACCGTCACCTCCAACGTCGTCTCTATGCAATTTGGAAATTTCCTTCCTCAACTCCTTGAAAGTGGGATTATTCCTATTCCCAAGGCAACTCTTGACATAGTGAATCTTCCTCCTCCACAGTTTGAAGGATTAGTGCCAATCACTTTGGAAACAGGAGAAATCATGTGGATCCATCCTGATCTAGTGGCAGATTTTGAATCGCCTTCTCCTCAAAAGATTTCTTCTCAAAAATCCAAGAGGGCTGGAAAGATCAAGTCATGTCATATGACTTCTCTTGGGTCTACTTCTGACACAGAGCCAAAAGATAAAGAAGAAGCACTTGTTAGTGCTACTCGAACGGGAAAACCTTACCTAAAGGATTATTCTAAAAATCCTGAAGATCCTACTGATATCCCTTCAGATGCTAAAGATGCTCCTAATGTTCCTTCCGAGGAAGAACCATCTACTGAACCTGTTCCTCCCAAGCCTACGGCTCTGGAGAAAGGCAAACAACAGGCTCGGTTTGATAAGCCAATCAAGAAGTCTTCTCCTCTTGGACTTCAGAAGTCTTACAACTTCGACATTTTGGCTCAGCTTGCTAATACTCCCGCTAGAATGTCCCTTTTTGAACTTCTACGTCTTTCCAAAGAGACTCGGGAGACGTTAAGTGAAGCACTTCTACAAGCTGACTCTTGTCTTGCATAATTGAAGAAGTCGGATGCGGAACCTGCCACTTGCTTACATTGCAACAGTGTACTGGAGATTATCCCAAATATCACCTTTACACAAGACGACATGTTACTGGAGGATAATCGACATGATCGACCTCTCTACTACACTGGTTATATTGATACGATGAAGATAGATCGTATTCTCATTGACCCAGGGTCTGCTATAAGCATAATGCCGAAGAGTTTGTTGGATGAACTAAAAATCCCTCTTCACAAACTCTCCAAGACGGTTACTACTATCTTGGGATTCAATCAAAGCCGAAGTGAGCCTTTGGGAAAGATTCATCTGAAGCTTCAGATAGGTGATTTCAGATCTAAAGTCACTTTCTATGTGATCGAGATCGCGGGATCCTATAATCTTCTTCTGGGGAGGCCCTTTTTTCATGAAAATAATGTGGTGCCCTCTACTCTTCATCAATGTTTTAAGTACATTGATAGCAATGGGAGAGTACAAAAAGAAGTTGCTGATATAAATCCCTTCCATGGGGTTGAAGCTTATTTCAATGATTCCCGAATGTATAAAGAAGAATATACAAGGATCATACAAGCTATGGAGAAAGAAGATGCACAAAGTAAGACTTTAATAATCCCTGTTAAATGTCGAACTACTCAGCAACAATCTCCTAAACCCTTCGGAGAAGATTCTTTCATCATTCCAGTCAGTGGACGGATCTCTCCGTTACCTCAGTCATCTACTCAGAATACACTGATCATTCCTGTCAGTAGGCGTACTACAGTTCCTATACCTTCATAAGATACTCTGCTAATTCCAGTTGGAGGGCGGACTACTCTTCCTACTCAAACTTCAAGGGAGCTCACCTCTTCTGAGCCATTTGTTATCGATCTTAATCGAAACAAAGCTTCTTCTTCTCCTTTAGTCATTGACTTGGCTAAAATCTCTAAGGCTCAGCCTTCTCCCAATGTAAATATTGCTGCTTTTGCATTTAATGAAAAGTCTCCACCTTTGCAGTACGTTGATGTATGTAATTATGTTCATAGTTATTTACATCTGTTAGATGACTTGAACACAATCACCATAGGAGTTGTACAGACTGTTCATACAGATGTATCTCTAGAACCTGTACAATCTTCATACTTTCTAGTTCCCAGCAGAAAGCCAGGAGACATTCCAATATTCTTCTACAAAGGGCCTCAAAATCTTTCTGATCTTGAAGATGATGACAAAAATGATGATACTGGAAGATTACAACTACGTCGTTATAGTCAGCAATCTAGAGACAGCATCAAAAATATGGGCTATGACTTCAGGACTGGCCTTAATAATAGAAAAGGAAGAAAAATGCCTGTCCGGATTCCTCCTTTGAAATATGGAAGGACGAAATACGGATTGGGTTATACTGCTCCTACTCCTTTCATCAATATTATCCATGAAGATCTTGAGTCTGACGAAGATAAGAGATTTGATTCTTCTAGTACCACTTCTTGGGATTTCGATACGAGTATCGGTGACTTCTACTGCAACCTTCTGTCTTCCAATATGGTTTCCATTGACCATTCTGAAGAAAGTGATGAAGACGAGGAAGAGTTTGAAATCTCACCTGAATCAGAACAGTGGGCCCAAAGATTAGATAATCAATGGGAGTTCCGTTTCGAACAAAAAGAACCTCCGACTGAAGATAAACTTGTTCAAATAGATGTTGGTGAAGAGGGGTCTCCCAAACCAATATTCATCAGTGAAAGTCTTTCAGAAACTGATAAGAAAGACATGATCAAACTCATTCGTGAATACATTAATGTCTTTGTTTGGAGTTATGAAGATATGCCAGGTCTTGATCCACAGATTGCAACTCACAAGCTCAACATCTTGCCGAATACTAAACCGGTCAAACAACAACAGCGACAATTTCGTCCGGACATCATGGATGCAATTGAAGCTGAAGTCAATAAACTTATTACATCTGGGTTTATTAGAGAGGAACAACATCCCGATTGGGTGGCTAATATTGTTCATGTTCTTAAAAAGACTGGCAAGATCAGAGTATGCATAGACTTTCGCGATCTCAATGTGACATGTCCTAAAGACGAATTCCCTCTACCAATCACTGATGTCATGGTTGATAATACCTGTGGATTTGAACGAATGTCATTCATGGACGGGTATTCTGGGTATAACCAGATCAAAATGTTCCCAGAAGACGAGAAGCACACTTCTTTCAGAACGCCGATTGGTACATACTGTTATACAGTTATGCCATTCGGTCTCAAGAATGCAGGAGCAACTTATCAACGAGCTATGAGTACTATATTCCGTGAACATTTGCAGAAAATAGTCGAATGCTATGTTGATGATATTGCAGTCAAAAGTCGACAAAAGGAAGATCATATCCAAGATTTGAAGACTATATTTGATCTAATACGTAAGCATCAATTAAAGATGAACCCTACTAAGTCCTTCTTAGGCGTCTCTAGTGGTAAATTTCTCGGCTTCGTCATTACCTCTAAAGGTATACACGTGGATCCCGAGAAGATCAAAGCCATCCAAGAGATGCGTCCTCCACGCACCTTAAAAGAGCTACGAGGATTTCAAGGAAGAATTGCTTATATCAGGAGATTTATCTCTAATTTATCAGGACGCTGCAGACCATTCAACAAACTTATGAAGAAAGGTGTCTCTTTTGTCTGGAATGATGAATGTCAGAAAGCATTCGATGATATAAAACAATATCTGATGAGCCCTCCAGTATTGGTACCTCCCGTCTCAGGAATACCATTCCTCCTCTATACTCGAGCAATGAGTCATTCATTGGGTGCATTACTCGCTCAAAAGAATCAAAATGGCCATGAACAAGCCATTTATTATCTCAGCCGCACTATGACCGGAGCTGAACCTCGATATTCACCAGTTGAAAAAGAGTGTCTAGCCTTGATGTTTGCTGTCCAAAAGACACGTCATTATATCATTGGTCAGACTATTCATGTCATCTCCAGGATCAATCCTATACGGATCATGATGAAGAAACCCAGTGTTTTGAATTCTCGATTGGCTAACTGGGGAATCCTACTTGCTCAGTATGATATGCACTATATTCCTCAGAAATCCATCAAGGGACAAGCTTTAGCTGATTTTCTGGCTGCTCACTCAATTCCAGAAAATTCAAAACTCTATGATGAAATCCCAGATGAAGTCCTAGATTCAAATCAAATTGCTGAAGAAGATCCTACTTGGCGTCTATTCTTTGATGGAGCGTCAAGAATTGGTCCTAATGGCGATATTGTTGCTGGAGTTGGAATTGTTCTTGTATCGCCAGAAGGTCTTGCCATCCAAAGAGCTTATTCTCTCGATCAGCCGTGTTCAAACAATGTAGCTGAGTACAACACATTGCTTATTGGTCTTCAACTTGCTAAACATCTGAATATTCAACATTTGGAGGCGTATGGAGACTCTAAACTTATTGTCAATCAGATCAGGAGTACTTATGAAGTTCGCCATCAAGATCTGGTTCCTTATCATAGAGTGGCCATATCTATGGCCTCATCATTTAAGAAATTCTTCATTGAACATGTTAGGCGAGCATGTAACACAGAAGCTGATGCCCTTGCTAATCTTGCAGCGGTGCTGGCTATCCCAATCAGACGACAACAAATGATTGTTGTTCATAGTCGAGAATTATTTCATCTTAAAAATAACCTGACTCTAGGACTTCCAGTTGACGTTGAAGAATCAACATCTCATGACGTCAACACAACAAGAGGATTTGGATTTAGTCGTAAATCGATATCATCTTCATCCGATTCCAGCATGGAATTCATCTTCAGTGACTCGACTGAGAATCAGAATACGGATAAAGATTGGAGACTTCCTTTCTTAGATCTTGTATTGTATGATATTCTTCCGGACGATCCGAGTGAGGCAGCATCTATCAGACGACGATCACTCAGATTCTATTACAATCATACAACAAAGACCTTATATCGTCGAGCTTATGATGGTTTACTCCTTCGGTGCATTGCCGGTGATGAAGCCCAACAAGTTATTCGTGAAGCACATGATGGAATTTGTGGAGCGCATCAACCTGGGCCAAAACTTCAAGACCGTATTCGACGGATGGGTTATTATTGGCCAACTATGGTATCAGATGCCATTGAATATGCAAGGAAATGCAAAGCTTGCCAAATCCATGCGGATTTTATACATCAACCTTCAGAATTTCTACATCCGACGGCAGCATCATGGCCCTTCGAAGCTTGGGGCATGGACATTGTCGGCCCGATCAATCCTCCATCATCTAAAGGTCATCGGTTCATTCTCGCAATAACCGATTACTTCTCCAAATGGGCCGAAGCTATTCCTTTATCTGAAGTTAAGACGTCTAATGTCATCAGCTTTATTAAGCACCATGTCATCTACAGATTTGGTGTTCCTCGATGCATTGTTCATGATAACGGACCACAGTTCGTCAGCCAAAAATTTACTCGATTCTGTGACGATCACCGGATCAATAATATTGCTTCTACCGCATATAATCCAGCAGCTAACGGATTGGCAGAAGCTTTCAACAAGACTATCATCAAACTCCTAAAGAAGTTTGTCTCCACTAACAAACGTAATTAGAGTGACAAGCTCGGGGAATGCTTGTGGGCTTATCGCACTACAGTCCGTAATGCTACTAAGTGTACACCTTTCTCTCTGGTGTATGGATCTGAGGCTGTTCTCCCATTAGAGATTCAAATTTCTTCTTTAAGGATAGCAATCGCTAATGAACTCACTGCCGAAAATAATGATCGTCTTCGACTTCAAGAATTGGAGGCTCTGGATGAAAAACGGTTATCTGCTCAACAGAATATTGAATTCTATCAAGCTAAAATTTCAAGGGCTTTTAACAAGAAAGTCAGAATTCGAACATTTCAGAAAGGAGAACTTGTGCTTACTGTCAGACGCCCGATGACTATGACACACATGAGTAAGGGCAAGTTTGATGCAAAATGGGAAGGTCCATTCATTGTCAATAAGATCTTTTCTAATGGGGCTTATCAACTCACTACTCTAGATGGTAAAGCCACTATGATGCCCATCAACGGCAAATTCTTGAAAAAGTACTACGTCTGATATTTCTATCAAAATTGTCCTCCCATCACTCTCCAGCTGTTTCACTGTTCTTTCCGAAGAATCATTCTGATATCTATTATCCCCAGTGGAGATAGGTATTCTACTTTGTATCGTTTTCTCAACAAATTTGATATCCAGAAAATCATTCCACATCACCTCTGAATTTTCTATCTCAATATCATATTTATGAAAATGATATTTAGTCTTTCTGATTTCTGAGTCAAAAGATCAATGAATAAAGGCAAAAATATAAAAGTGGGAAGGATATATCATAAACAAAGTTTCCTTAAACGGAGTTTATTTGAGACAAAATTCCTCAAGAAAAAAAAAGTACATCATCATGGAAGATCACTATGATCCCTTTCATATTTGGGACGAAGACCGCATACATAATCAGCAAAAGAATTGAATACATCTTTTTCTGACCGCACCAAGAATTGACAGGCAGCCAGCCTCATTGCTTCTTCTTCTTCGGTTTCTCCTGGTTCAACTAGGAAGTCCAGGATATCTTTTGACGGCTTGGGAGTGACGAGCTTTCGCCCATTTCCTTCTTCTGCGGAGGTGGATGTTCTTTAACACCTTCAGTAGCTTCAAGGGCGACTTCAGCCTTCTTTATGTTCTCTTCAAAAGACATTGTGGATAAAATATGATCCTTCTATTTCAAATATATGCTCTATTTATAGGCATATGGTTACAAGGATCGAAGGGACGTATTCTTTCCCGATATTCAGTTCATCCATTCATTTCTCACATTCATCCGACGTTTCACATATTCATTAATACTTGACGGTTCGTCCGTTCATTTATTACATTCACTCGACAGTCTATCTGTTCATCATTTCCTAACAGTTCATCAGTTCATAATCTTCTATCAGTTCATTAAGTGGGGATTCATTATTTATCATGTTTTCATAACCTCTGAATCAATTCCGAATCTGTTTACTCATTTGTCATATTTTGACCTCTGCATAGAAATCAATCTATTTTCTTTCGAGTTCCTATATATTATCATGTCCATAATACCTCTGATAATATCATATACTCTAAAAACAGAAAAGATGATTTTATTATCTATCATGTCCACAATTCATCCACAAATACAAATCATTGAGCATAGAAGAATTGTCATTTTTATTCCCATTTCACCATAAAAAGTCTATTACATTTTCTTAGACTTTCCTACAAATCATAATGGAAATCTATTACAAATCTTGGATTTTCATTTTACACCACAACGATAACCTAATAGAGATCTATCTTCTTCTTTGGATCCTCTCCGTCGGACCTTCTCCGTCAGGTTCGTTGTTGGTTGCTATTCCTGACTATTTGGGTCTCAGTCACGACCAGATCAGCAGGAATCAAACTCTGGTCTTCTCTCTCAGACGAGAGGAGAACCACAGAGTATGGCAGCCCGACGGCGTGTTGCTGCCAATACAGCTCGTGGAGGAACGGCGGCACCTCAAGCAGGTAGGAATGTATCCAGCATTGGAATACGATTCCTAGTTCTGCCGTCAAAGGAACTCTACTACCCAATCTCTTGGTAGTAGAGTTAATTCCACCATCCAACTCTCGTGTATAAAGGCTCTTCCTACCATCTAAGGAAGACCCTTCTATCTCACAAAGAGTTCTGAGTTGTCTGATATATGCGTCAAAAGCGTATAAGCTCCCTGATGTAAATGTCAGAAGAACATTGTCCACAACATCCACATCACCAATGCCAGTTCTGAAGAAGGTTTTCAGCCAAAATTCTGTAAGAAACAGTAAAGAAAAATCAGTCAACAGAAACTGGCCAAGCAAAGACAGATGCATTCTGTTCATTTCAGGAAGATGAATTTGTCCTTAGCAAACAAAAAAAAATTCGATGCGTGTATATTGAACTTACCGCTGAGTTTGCTGCTAAGGATTGACAGATCCATGTCTGGTATCGTGCACAGAGATTTGACATCAGGCAACATGGCTTTTCTATTTCCTTCTCATAGAAAATTCATTCTCAGAAGAGAGGAAGAAGAATGGGAAGATGAGTTTGCATGGAGTTCATCCATCTATTTAAAGGGTCAAGTGCAGGTCTATTCTTGGAAAAGATCCACATAAATAGCGCTCGTAAATTGTGGAATGAGTGTCACGTGTACTTCGGGAGACCGTGCAACATTGGAAACAGTCAAAGAGTGCTAATTAATATTCTTCATTAAAAGGCACGCAGATCAAACATAAAAGTTGTACTTTATTCTTTAAACAGGCACTGATGGCCTTACAAAAGACAAGACAAAAAGAGTACAACAAAAGCATAAAAGTCACGCTCTATTTTCCAGAGCGACTGAGCTTAGTGCCTAGTTCTTCTACGCTCCTAACTCCCAGACAGTGCAACAGAGCTTTAAACATTTCACGCTGTTCTATGAAGCTGTGCCCATCAGAAGAGGACGAGCCATCCAAGCCAAAATAGCTTAAGAAATTCTTAGCTAGTTGCAAGGGATCATCTTTGAGCTCGAAGACAAGGGGCTCTGGCTCTTCACCTCCAAAAGTGGGGTCACCATGGGAACAAAAGCCCAACTTGCGTGCTTCTTCCTCAGCTTCTTCCTTTGGTGTCATATTGACGTAAGATGAAGATTAAAAATGAATCTTCTTCCTGTTTATATAACAGAGCTCGCCGGCAGTTCATATTCCATCATAAATTGGACACAATCAGTCTCGGAGAACGAAGAGTCATTATGATATTTAATAGGTTCATTCGGGTGTTTTCGAAGAACTTCAAAGTCTTTTTGACTTTCGAAAAATCATTTAAGTCATCTCAGCGTGACTTTAACTCATTTCATCATCTCTATTTCAAAGTATTTCGAAAAAATTTATCATTTTTCGAAAACTTTGAAAGGGGTTTTGTAGGCCTCAAAAATAAAAGTCACGCTGAGTTGATCAGAACAAGTCACGCAGAGTGATCCGAGAAGCAGCACAAAAGATACGCTAAGTTCTGCCTGGCCATCTCCTTTAGAAGTCACGCAGAGATAGCTCAGCCATACGTCAGAATCATAATGACTGACAACACAGCAGTCGAGAAACGTCTCCTCGTATGCCACGTATGCACAGAATTCGAGAGATCATCGCCGTCTTTTGCGTGATTTTCGAAATCTTCCTTAGCAAGACTCACTCTTCACCAAGTTGGCGTGACTTTGGGTCTTATCTTCATTTAATGTGGCTGACAATATAATCAATGTCAGAGATTTTGTGTCAGACGAAGCGTGCCAAATCAAGACAGCTGGCGGTTGGCGTGGATTCTGAACCTTCTCCTTCCTCAAGTTTGCGTGGATTTTTGAGTTATTCTTCTCAAAGCCTGCGTAAATTCTGAAGTATTCTTCTTCAAAGCTTGCGTGGATTTCGCCTTCAACGAGTCTGCGTCAACAAAACTGCGTAGATTTTTGCCTTCAGCAAGACAGCGTGGATTTCATTTCAACTGGAGTACGTGGCAGCCATGCCACCGATCTCTCTCTCGCGTGCCCAGTAACTTGCACACGACCCATGCACTAATGCCATGTGTCCAACAGTTACGGGCCACGTCCAGTAACTACTCACTAACCCTGCGTGTATTTAGAGTCTGCGTGACTTTTCAAATGCACTAGTGGTGAGGTAGTTATCTTTTCAGTTACTGTTTTGACTCTATAAATAGGGTTCTTTTTTTTCATTGTACAGATACATTGATATCTACTGTCAAAATTTTGAGAGCTTTTCTTCTTCGCATAGTCCAAAGGATAAAGCGATCGTCTTCTAGATCGGATTCCTACAGTTGTAATTTTCTCAGATACAAAATAAATAAAGTGAATTTATTTATGGAAAACATGGATGAAGAACAAGTGGCTGAAGAACAAGTAGGTATTGACTATAGTAGTTTTTTACCTGATGAAGACATTAACCAAGAGTCTGAGTATAATCTCAGTGATGAGTTGGGCAGTGTGCAGTCCTCAGAAGACAGTTGGGGGTATGAAGATTTTGAGTTGGGTTCTTCAGATCCTGTTGTGATTAAAAATAGTTTGTTGAGAGATGAAAATGTGGATGTTCATGTAGGAAAATATTTTGCTACACATGAAGAATTTAGGAGTGCTCTGAGACTCCATGTCATCAAGAACAAGTACGATATGAAGTTTGTACACAATGAAAGAAGGAGGATCACAGCTATATGTTCAACTGAAGGATGTGAGTGGAGGATTCATGGAAGTGTTGTAGGTGAAAATGGATACTTTGTAGTTAAAAAATTCCAGTCGGCACATGCAAAATATTGTGGCTAGGTGGACAGCAACAAACAAGCTACTTCTACATTTCTTGCAAATAGGTAGCTTATTACTTAACTGTTACTATTAGTTAGCTTTGTAGTTAACTCATAAGTTAGCTTATTAGTTAGCTATTAGTTAACTGTTATTTAGCCACTTCTACATTTCTTGCAAACAGGTATCTCCACAGGTTCAGACATGATCCAGACTGGAAGAATGTTGGATTTAAAACTCATATAGCTGAAGATTTGGAGATTGAAGTTTTCAGACATAAAATACACAGGGCAAAAAAGAAGGCATTGGAGATGATTGATAGGGATGTCCAAGAACAGTATGATTGTATAAGAGAGTATGCCATGTTGGTGATGAAAACAAATCCTGGAAGTGTTGTTAGGGTAAAGGGAGAACTGGAGCCTGATGGGAAATCAACAAGATTTGTGTGGGTTTTTCACACCTTGAATGCACTGCTGAAGGGCTTCAAAGAAGGTTGCAGACCATTCATTGGTCTTGATGGATGTTTCTTGAAGACAGAATACAAATGTCAACTTCTAAGTACTGTTGCTAGGGATAGAAATAACAGTTTCTATCCTGTTGCTTGGGCGATTGTCGAGATAGAAAACAAAGAAACATGGAATTGGTTCATGAAGCAGCTGTTGGAAGCACTTGCCATAGATGGCAATTCAATCACTTGGATTTCTAATAGACAAAAGGGCTTGTTAGATGTGTTTCATAATCTTCTTCCTTTTGCAGAACATAGATTTTGTGCTAGACACGTATATGACAACTTTAAGAAGAAACATCCAGGAAACAAACTTAGAAATCTTCTATGGGAAGCTTCAAATGCATACACCTTAGCTGATTTCGAGATTGGGATGGATAAGATAAAGAAAGTAAGCATTCAAGCTTACGATTGGCTTCAAAAGCTGCCTGCAGCACAGTGGTCAAAGCATGGATTCAGGTCTGAATCCAAATGTGATCTCTCAAGCAATAATATGTGTGAATCATGAAATAAACACATATTATTAGCAAGGGACAAGCCTATTATCTATTTGTTGGAAACTATAAGAAGAATGCTAATGGCAAGGTTCCAAGATAAGAGAGAATAAATGGCAGCTTATGATGGGTTACTTGTTCCTAAAGTAACAGAAAAGCTTGAAGAAGTGAAAGAGGATTCCAAAAGGTGTGTAGTTATTGGCTCTGGATTCAACAAGTATGAAGTAATTCAAAGGGGAACCAATGATTCAGTTGACTTAGAAGCTAGGACATGCACTTGTAGAGTATGGGAAATTACAGGTATCCCATGTGAGCATGCAGTTGTATGTCTTAAGAAGAAGAGGCATTCAATTGAAGACTATGTGCATAAGTACTACCATAAGTCCACCTACTTGATGACTTATGCAGAGCCAATTAATCCTCTTTCAATGAGGCATCTGAGGCACATACCTGGGGTTGTGCCTATGATCCCTCCTGTGGTTCGTAGCCTAACTGGAAGAAGGCCAAAAAGTAGGAAGAAACAACCTGATGAGATTAAAGAAAGTAAGAATACAGGAAAATGCAAGAGAGGCACTGTGACATGTGGCTACTGCAAGTCAGTTGGACATAATACTAGATCCGACAAAAATGAATTTAAGGAGAAGGTGGTAGTGCCAAAGGCCAAGCCTGGTAGGCCTAGGCTTTTTAAGTCAACCCTACATATTTGTCATGGTGATTCAACCCCCAATTCATGAAGGTCAGCATCTGTTTGTCTTTCTACTCAACTGTCTATACTACATTGTGCATTTTAATTATTTGTTACTCATCTTTTCGTAGGTTGTAGACAAGTAAAGGGTCTTTATCATTTTGGTGACCCTTTCTGAAAGTTGGTAATGATGATTTAGAGTTATGTTAGTGTAACGCTCTGTGGGTGGGGCTCAATTTGTGGGAACTGCTCTATTTTATGGGGCTCTGGTGCTCTGTTTGTGTGAGACACATATTTTGTGGGGCTCTGATGCTCTATTTTCCTCTGGGGTGCTCTGCTTATGTCTGTGTTCATCTTTATTTTTCTCTGCTGAGCCACTGTCCCTAGCTCAACTTCTCTAAGCCACTGCCCCTAGTTTATTTTGTCATGCTGCAGTCCCTACCTCATTTTGTCATGCTACAGGTTCCTACTTCTTCATTTCATTATTTAATTTTCAATTTTTAATTCATTTCATCAATTATAACTCTGCCTTTTTTCCCTGCAGTTGTTGAACAAATGTAAGATGTTGGTGCTCTGTAAATCTGTAAGATGAAACTTTGTTGGTGCTCTGTTTGTGAAGATGAAACTTTATTGTTGTTGAACAAATGTAAGATGTTGAAGTAAATCTGTAAGATGAAACTTTGTTGGTGCTCTGTTTGTGAACTATGTTGGTCTTTGTTGGTGCTCTGTAAGATGAAACTTTGTTGGTGCAATGAACTATGTTGGTCTGCAATGAAACAAGAGATTGGTCTTTGTTGAAACTTTGTTGGTCTGCATTTATATGAATCTCTTCATTTTATGAGTAAGGATTTTGTTGAGTAAGGATTTTATGGTCTGCAAATGTTGGTCGGTAATGAAATATGTTGGTCTGTATTTACTTTCTACAATTTACTGTAGTTTTTGTGAACTCTCAGGTTTAGTTTATTTTCATTTTATATAAACTCTCAGGTTCAGTTTTTGTGAACTCTCAGGTTCAGTTTATCTTCTCATTTTATATGAACTCTCAGGTTCAGTTTATCTTCATTTTATATGAACTCTCAGGTTCAATTTTTGTGCCACTGAAGTATGCTAACCATGTCACCAACATTTTTCCCACATAGATTACTTCATTCAACAATTGCAACCGTCATACAAAAATTTTAAACATAACTATGCACGTTACAAAACTAAAACAAATTGCAAAATATGCATGTTGAAGTATGGTCTTCGTTTACTTGTCGTCATTGCCACTGGCAATTCTCTAGAAGAAATTAAACGTCCGCTTGGATGCTCCTTCAATTCTTTCATTAAATTCCACATTAGATTCTGATAGTACTCTGGAAGTTTATCATCCTCCCATAGTAGAAATCCACAAGAACTTGTTGGAAAATTTGCACACCCATAGAATCTTCTTCCAGGGTTTGCTTGCGTCCACACAGTCTTCAATGGACTAATTGATTCACAATGGCAGTAAATAAATTTCCCTCGATTTCTACTTGAATGTCGTGAGAACGAAGATTGCGAGCTAGAAGGCATAACTTCGACTTTGGATTAATCTGTCCGGAAATAAATTAGAAAAGAGAACAAATTACTTTGGAAACAAATTAGCAAAAATACAAGAACTAAAAAAATCAGAAAAAAACAAATGAAGGGTTGTGTTCAACCCCCAAGCTGCTGTGGAACCCCCAAGCTACTGTGTAAGCCCCGGCCGTTCTCCCAAGCCCCAAACATCCTAAGCCTTAAATAGATCAAATACAAAGGGTATTTTTGGTGTTTCATTAAAAGTTTTGAAAAAATTTGGAGAGTAACGGCTGTTTCCAACGGCTCTCAGATGGGAGGTCCTATTCCGAGCAAGTCACTAATTGCAGGGGTCTTTAACTGCTAAAATTTACTAAAAGGTCTTTCTACGCAAAAGGTATACATCTAACGAGGATTTTTTTGCAATTTACTCTCCTGGGAATGATATTCTCGGGCATCAAGTTTTCAGGTATTTAGTTATACTGCATTTGATTTAACACAATATTCACAGAAATATACAATTTGGATGGGAATAATGTATTCTCATCCGTATTACCGCGTACCAAACGGCCCTGTAAGTCTTCTGCTTCTGTCATGTTTTCCACCTTCAACTTTGATTCCAGTTCTATTATTTGGCAATACCAACTTTTATATTCTGAATTATGATTATTATTGTCTGCTTGCTGCAAAACCTAGATATGTCAGGATACCAAATGGGTTGCATATATGAGTCATTTTGTTCACCCGCCAAAACTTGGGTGATGTTTACCATTCCACTCAGTCGTTGTCACATGTCAACCTAAAACCACTTTTACTTTTAATTTAATTTCTCTCACCTCATAATGATAAAAAAATGGTTTTAGGTTGACACATATCCTTATTTTCTGGTGCTCGCAAATATTCTTATTGTTTTTGTTGTGCATTGTCGCCATTGGTATTTAGCTAGCACTACAAATATATGCATACTGTTTGGTGTACCACGTTGAGGTTTGTAATAAACAGCTCATTGTAGTACCATTTGAAATCTAGTGTCATGGCATAGGCAGTACGTGTGCAACGCATTTTACGATTTTTTAGAACATTTATGTAGGAAACAGAACATGAAACCAATTTTATTTTAATAAATTAGTAGTTTTGGATTGATTATTTTCTTATGTTAGAAATGTTGTTGTCATCTTATTTAACAACTAAAGCATCTAACCAAAATTAATGAACATAAATATACACTTTCACTTAAAAATAACTCACTTGACAAAAAACGCAATTAGGAAAATGCAATTTGTTAGCATCTTTGAGCAGCATCTTCCTGAGCATGACTCGACCTGCAACTCTTGCTTACATATAAAGGACCAAAATTCATCGTTATTGATAACATGCATTGTCCTGTAAGAAATAAGAAAAAGTAAATAGGTTATATCGAAGCAAAGGTAGTGGTAATAATTAAGAACATGTTTAGTTCTATTACTTAATAAGCATAAGTCAAGTACCCCATATGTGATTAGTTGTGTGGGAGTAAATCCTGATAAACAATATAACCTATCTTTTAGGATACACAATCTACTTTTCTCTCCACTTCTTTCTATTTTGTACGAAACTGAACAAAAATTTGTTTAAACCATCAAACCTTCCTACTACTTAAAAAAAAATTCAGATTTGCTAGCGTCTTCTCTACAAATGCCATTCATTTTTTGACAGTTGAAGATGCCAAAAATGTGAGCTTTTACTTCTAACTCATCTATTTTATTTGGATTAAGAATTAATGTTTTGATTACAATCTCCCTTTATGTTCCTGATAATTTTTCGGGAGTTTCTCTTCCGGTTGTTATTTCTGTAAGATTTACGGTAGTAGAGAGTTTATTCCCTTGGTATCATTCAATTTTATTGCAATTCCTAATTTCTTCAGTGATCTGCATTCAACTAGAATTCTGTCATCCATTCCTCTTTTGGAGATTCACTCTTCTTTTTCTTTTTCTTCTTTTTTGTTGTGATTTTTCTAAAATTTGGCGTGACAAATTCATACGTGCGGATAGAGGAAGCAAAGGAGAGAACTGTACAAATTTTTTTGGGATGAGACAGTGGCAAGAATCAAAGACCTCGAAAAGGTATTAAAAATGTATCCTTAATATACTAAGTTTATTTTTTTATATCAAAATTTGCCATTTTTTGTTTTGATTATAATGCCAATATGTCAAATACTTTGCCATAGTTATTTTTAAGTATATTGGCCAAGCAATGACTTTCTCCCCTTTATTTTTAGTCCTTGAATGTCAAACAAAGTTGACTGTGTATAGTGATAACTATATAGCTAGAAAACATGAATACTCAGCAACCTGGTCCCAGTGTCCCAAGCATTACGACGATTTATCACTTTCAGAAACCAAATAAAATGCAAAGTTCAACCAAACAGAAATATAAAAATAATAAAACTGAAAAATATATTAAAAATAAGCTTTTTCTTTTCTTTTCTTTCATCCATTCATATATAATATTTCTTTTTCAATTTTTATTCTAAAATGAAGATATAAATAAAATTTTAGATTACATCAATTTAAATTAGAATAGATTATAAATTTTGTTATCTTTTAAATTGTAGATACGATTTAATTCAAATTATAGATTTAATTAATTTATCGTAATAACTTTGAAAGTAATAAGATTTTAAATTATAGATTCGATTGGAATAAAAAATAATTCTTAATGTACATAACACAACCAAATAAAAAATTTCAAACAATATGAAGATTTGTATCATGTTAGATACCGAAGAAAAAGAAACATTCAACCAAACAAAAATATTATCACGTCTCGTATCCAAAATCAACGGTGACGTCATGATCACATCCTCAGGCTACGCGCCAAAATCGCGATTGTCGCCCGTAAAATAGAAAGGAAAATACAAGGAATTGCATTTAATTTATACAAACTGTATTTATTATACAACAACCATTTCTAAGAGTACATTATCTTACAAGTTTATTACAACAACATAATTTACATAAGATTGTCTGGCCATCTTGAGATTATCCTACATAGATTATCCCTCGACATTGTCTTCGTCGTACAGAGGTAACATCTCGGCAGGAACATCATCTTCCTCTAGTGAACAAATACTAGATCGTTTAGAAATGACAAGCAAGTCCTCGGTCAAAAATGGTTAAAGAAAGTAGAAGTATGATAAGGGATGAAACATAATTTTTCGTTAAAGAAATAGGAAATGCAGTTTTACATTATTATATGAATATCTCTTTTTCCATTCAGCTAAGTAGTGTAAACGTCCTGTTGACTCCCTTTAATAGGGATAAGTTCTCCTAGAATGAAGTGCAATGTTTGGAGGACTAATTTTAAAATATAATGCAATTTTGGAGAACAATCCCCTGAATATTCATCAAAATAGCTTTCCATCAACAATCCTATATACCTGGGATCAGGCTGTGATTTTGGTGGCACGGTGCTTAGATTCTGGCCCTGCGCCTCCCTTGGGCTTACAAATTCATCTATTCGATGTTACTGTCGAAGTAGATGTAAGAATTTTCGAGCTTCTCTTGAGCTTATAATAAAGTTTGCCTCCCTTGGGCATAAATTGAAAATTGTCTCCCTTGGGCATAAGTGAGCTAAGCCTCACATACTCGATTTGTATGGCCTTACGAATGAGCTAAGAATAATACTAATAAGCTTTTTGCTTATAATTATGTTGCGGGACTATTTAGAGATATTCAGGTTGTTCCCCCCGCCCAATGCTTTCTAGTTGTGAGTTAATTTCTCAAAGGATTACCTAGAAAATTTCCAGGTTTCTGAGAATAAACCGATTTCTCTAAAATTCTAAATTTTTGGCTATTTCTTGGAATTTTTGAAAATTTTGGCAGTCTCCTTTGTATTTAGAGACTCCAAAAATTTTACAAGAGACAAATAAAGATATATCATAATCATGGGTTCGTCGACCCCTTCGGTGGAGCAACTCTCAACACCGAAACCACGCAATAATATATCGGATTCGTCAACCCCTTCGGTGGAGCAACTCTCAACACCGGATACTCACGCGATGTAATAAAGTGCATTTTAAAGTTTTCTTACCTTGGTAAGCGATTTAAGCAAGTAAGAAAGTTCCTGTTTATCGCAGCTTGTTAAAAATCATACAAATTCAAAATAGTGTTATTAGTAGCACATGTGATATCAAATTTTGCTTTCAAGTGTCATGACTTGCAAAATAATGTTATACACCTGGTAATATTGGCTTGGTATGCAAAAAGAGAGTTTAGGGAATGGAATCTAATAGATGTAATGTTACTTTGATATATATGAACTTGTAATTACTCAATTTAACTAATCAACCATGTCAATATAGGTTATTTTGGCATATTTGACCAAGTGGACAGAATTGGTATTACACCAAACAAATCTAATTTTCAACTAAATCCTTACTTGCTAAATTACTTATATTTTAGCTCTTTGGGTATGCATAAAAGTTTAAAAATTGAAATTTTTGCAAGTCTAAGGTTACCTTATCCTATAGGAACCTAAAAATTCTATTTTGACTATATAATTGTGAGCCCTTGACCCGAAATTCCTAATTTTTCTTATTATTAATTTTGCTAAATCATTAGTTGAAGCATACATGTAATTGAATACTCAAGTATATATATGTAATGTATACATACCTTATTGCTTCTTGGTAAATAGTAAAGGAAAGAAGGGGTTTTTTTTTTTCCAAATACAGCTAGAAGAAGGCCCAGCATATAATTCCAATTTCGAGAGGTGAGGGAATTGCAAAGTTCCCATTCAAATCCCAAACGTTCAAATATAGATAGAGACGAACACAGTTTGAATCCTACTTCAAATCGAATTCAAATCAAAGTACAGCTGATCTTCTCAATCCCTGAGAAATTCGACTAGATCCCAAGCTCGAGTATATAAGCAATACCAGCCGACCCTGCCTTTCCCCAAACCCTAGAAAATCCTGTTTGCGAGAAAGAAGCAAAGAGGTGTCGCAGGTTCGATCGAGAGCTGCAAACTAATCAAACAGGTTAGTCATCTGCCCTGTTCGATCTCAGCTTTCACATTACCAGATATTCGATCAAATGTCTAGATGGGGAATGAAACAAGGGGAGTCACATGAGTATTAATAGTGGTTATATCATAGGGTGTGTGCCGGGTTAGAGAACCATCATAGACAATGTTTAAACAATAAGTGCAAGCCCTGCATACCATGGGGGGATCATGACCTTAGCAAAGACAAATCGGGCGCAGGAGGGGTAAGTGCAGGTGTCGAATTGGGTTATCCATGTAAAGCTTCCAGAATTTAGGGTGAGACCTTTGGCAGTAAACCAGTCATGTGTTAAGCCCGAGTTTTGTGCCACACTACATTTGTTTTAGCCCCTCATTGCAGGATACATGCCCTTGTTAGTATCGCATTAGTCTTAATCCTCACCATGTTAACTTTCCTGTAATCCAACCACCTACCTGGCCCTCACCCCATTAATCAGCCTCAAATTAATGGCACCAGTAATATAGGAAGACCTAGTCCTTAACCATAACCCAGCCCTCGATTATGTAAACAGTTAATGACAATATTAAATCAAATCTGATAGCCTTATGGCAGGCACCGGAGGTTGGTACCCAGTTCTTCCTTGCAAGCTATATTTGTAATCAGTACTTGGAGGCTCGAGTTATGGCTTTGCAACAGGGGTCTGGCCTTGGACCTACCTGGAGAGCAGGTGGGATAGGCAAGGCTAGTTGATGGCAGATTCAAATATACTAATTAATAAACAAGTGTATGGATGTAAGGTTGTTAGTATCAGAACAGGGTCTGAGTCAAGTCCAGAACATAGGAGGATAGGCTATGTCTATCTTAGTAGCAGAGATTAATAGGACATATGTACCTTCCCCGTTATATGTTTTAGTCCTCTTTGTTTAACAGACTTCAATAGAAATCTGGGTATCCATCCTTTGATGGAATTAGTAGAAGCCCATGGAGGGGCTTGGTATCAGACTTATATAACTTTGATACCCAGCTCTTACATTCCTCATAAATTCCAGTATACAGATCAGTCTCCTGGACTTGGTTACAGAGGGAAAAGGTTCGGAAAGCTCAGACATAACAGGGTATTGTTGGCAACTTGGGTTAGGGGCCTACATCATAAGGGGAAGGGATTTAGCATCAGTACTAATTATATGTGCCCCACCTCTTGGTTGTCAGGATATGTAGTTGCCTGTTCTATATTAGTTAACTGTATTCGAAACGTTTACACAGTAATAGTTGTCTAGTGGTAATGAAGGGAATTTTAATGTGGGACTTTCAGTCCATATCTATGAAGCCACCTTATAACAATGTATCGGATTCTCACAACAAAACTTCAGGATGTGTAGTAGGATTGCATTACTCTCATAACTGGAAATAGTTGTATTACTCTTATAGTGGGAAATTGCCTCATACAGACTGGGGGTTCCAGAAATATTAGAGAAGGGATAGGCCAATACCCCTTGACCATTCCACAGCAGCAATGTACTTTGATGACCAGACCTGCATTAGAGTCCCACCCCACTCCATATGGGTTACAAGCCATGATTGAATACCTTGGTGAACAGGGAGTTATTAACTTTTAGTTGGTTTTGTTTTGGTATCAGAGTTACTCTAGTATCCTGCACTCCTCTCATTTGCCTATAGGATAGAGTACTGTACCAGTACGTAGGAACAGTATTGGGTT
>JANAVB010029819.1:39530619-39601035 GCA_029216955.1 Iris pallida
TTTCTGTCTGAAGCCCTTCTTTTGTTTGCCTCCAAATTTTTTGAAGTTTTGAGTCTCCTCGTTGAGCTTCCTTAATTCTGTCTATTAAGGAGGATTGCACTTGTCAGTTTTTTCAAATTCCTTCGGCTGTCGGGCATATCACTTTCAATTTCCATTTTTTTTAAATCTTCTAGGATTTCTTTAGGTGTGTTTATAAATAAGGCTTCGGGTCTTCTACTTAGAGCATCAGCCACCTTATTAGCTTTGCCTAGGTGGTATTCCAGCTCCATATCAAAATCCTTTAGTAGATCTAACCACCTTCTTTGCCTCATATTGATCTCCTTTTGCGTAAAAACATACTTTAAACTTTTATGGTCCGTGTATATTTAATTCTCTCTCTGTATAAATAATGCCTCCATAACTTGATTACGAATACCACAGCTGTAAGCTCGAGATCATGAGTTAGATAATTTCTTTCATGCGGCTTTAACTGTCGGGATGCATAGGCTATGACTCTGCCGTGCTGCATCAATACACATCTCAGACCCTTACCTGATGCCTCACTGTATATTTTATATCCACCCGAACCTGATGGTAAAGCAAGTACAGGGGCTGTAATTAATCTTTCATTCAATTCATCGAATGATGTTTGACATCCTTTCGTCCAATTAAATTTTTCATACTTTCGAGTAAAACGGGTTAAAGGTTCTGCAATTCTTGATTTTTTTTACAAATCTTCGGTAATAACCAACCAGTCCTAAGAAGCTTCTGATTTCTGCTACAGACTTAGGCGTTGGCCAAGACTTGACTGCCTCTACCTTCTTCGGATCTACCGAAATGCCTTGTCCGATAATAATATGCCCTAGAAAGGGTATCTGGTCTAACCAAAATTCACATTTGCTAAGTTTGGCATATAATTGTTCCTCCCGCAAAATCTGCAGTACTATCCTCAAGTGTTGCTCGTGTTCTTCTTCACTCTTTGAGTATATAAGGATATCATCGACGAATACAATTACAAATTTATCCAGATATTGATAAAATACTCGATTCATTAGGTCCATAAATATGGCGGGTGCATTTGTCAACCCGAATGACATAACTAAGAATTTGTAATGCTCATATCTAGTCCTAAATGAAGTCTTTGGAATATCTTCCTTCTTCATCTTTACTTGATGATATCCGAACCTTAAATCGATTTTTGAGAATACCCTTGCCTCTCCTATCTGATCAAATAATTGATCAATTCTAGGTAAAGGATACTTATTCTTGATAGTAACCTCATTCAAAGCTCTATAACAATTACTAGTCATAAGGTACCATCCTTCTTTTTCACAAACAATACCGGTGCACCCCATGGCGAAGCGCTGGGTTGAATAAACCCTTTTGATATAACTCCTTTATTTGTTTATTCAACTCAGCTAACTCCTTTTTGTTCATTGGGTATATTTTTTTGGCTGTGGGAGCTGCTCCAGGTATTAGATCTATATAGAATTCTGCAGCTCTATCTGGGGGTAGCCCTGACAATTCTTTAAGAAATACATCCTTAAATTCTTCCACTACCCTTGGGAATGGTTTTTCTTCCAATCCTTGCAACATTACTTGGATTGGTAATTCAAATTTCTCTAATTCCTCCGCATTGAATTCCTTTTGGTCTCGAATGAATTCATAAAATTCTCCGTCAGGAAGTTGAAATGAAACTTTCCCCTGACCGCAATCTATATTGGCTAATGTTGCAGTTAGCCAATCCATTCCTAGTCTTATATCATAGTTGCTTGTTGGGAAAACAAGTAACCAGGTTCGAAAGGCTCCTCCACCTAGCTTTATGGGGCACTTTCTACAAACCCGACTAACTTCAACCACTCCATTACCTGTAAGGATTTTTAATGTTTTAGGCAGAGGTTGGGTCTCTATTTCACGTTGTGATATAAAAAAAGAAGCTATAAATGAATGAGTAGCCCCAGAATCAAATAATACTGATGCTAGATATGCAGAAACTAGAATAGTACCTGAGACTACTTCTCCAGGGATATTTGCATCTTCGATACCCATTATAAATGCTTGCCCTTGTTTTTTTCTTTTCTTGGTGTGGTTTTGAGTTTGTCCCGCCCTTTGTGCTTATTGAAATTGATAAGCCTGTGATGCATAGGGTGGCCTTGGCCTTTGCTGATTTCCATAAGCCATGACAGCTTGTGATGTTGGGGCCTGTATCATAGGTCGAGGTTGGTTCTCTCGAACTGGAGGTCGATACCCTTGATGAAAGCTTTGCATCATTGCTTTAATTGCAGGCAGCTGAGGGTACTGATTGGTTGGCTGATTTTCTGCTCCATACTTTAAGCAAAGCCCCAACAACTTTCTATAGACATTTCGTTTGTGCCCTGGCCTCTGGCAATAATTGCAGACAATGGGCCTATCTGAGTTGCTAGTCTGGGGACGCTTGGAAGGTCCCTGCCAGTGATTCTTTTTAGAGGGTGCCCCTTTCTCAAAGGTTCTTTTTGTTTGTTGCGACTGGAAATGTTGCTCTTCTTTTAGTGTCCTTTTCTGGTCTTGAGCGGCTTCCGTTACTTTAGAAAAGGTCTGGCATCGGTAAAACGTGACCCTGATTTTCAGTTGGGTCCCCAGCCCTTCTAAGAATCTGGATATCTTTGTTTCTTCATCGGCTATCAGACTAGGGGCAAACTGACTGAGCCTGGAAAATTCCTCAGTGTATTCGTCCACTGTACGTCTCCCTTGTTTATGGTAGTTGAATTGCCGTTCTAATTCTATCCTTGCCGACTTAGGATAGAACGTTTCTTCGAACTTTTTCTTAAATTCAGCCCATAACATGTCCTTGTCGAAATCTTCTGGATATTCGACACTCCACCAATATCCAGCAATATCTTCCAACTGAATGCGGATCGCTGGTACCATGTCTTCTAGTGGCAGCTTTGCAGCCCTCATCAGGCCTTCAATGGTTTTCAGCCATTGGCCTGCTTCCATAGCATTTTCAGTCTCCTTGAACTTAGGTGGCTTAAGATCCCTAAAATCTTTTAGGTTTCCTTCCTTTGTGTTGCTAGAATTCTATCTTTGTTTCAATATTATGGTAACATGAGCGGTGTTGGTATGATGGCTATTGGTTTCCAGTAATTGTAGGAATAAGCGGAACATGTCGGCCACAGATGGTTCCGCTAATACTTGAGGTGGTGGAATATTTGGTTGTTCCTGGTTGTCAATGTGTCACGACCCACACCCTAGAGTTATGGCACGAGAACGTAACAACGCCCAGCCTATGCCGCAGTGTCGGCGGTAGAACGCTGTCCTAGGTCTCAATGCATCTAACAGTATAAGACTAAACAGTTTATACTCCCCGAATGGGGGTGACATAGCAGAATGTAAACTCAATCACAACTAAGGAAGAAGAAGTACGATAAGATATAAAACTCAAATGAAAAACAGAAGATCAGAAGAGTCTAAGTGTCTAAGATACATAAACTTAGAATACATCTCAAAACTCAAATACAGTAATCCATAAATACATCTCAAGACAACTGAAAATAAACTATGAATAAACCCTAGCTATCTATACAACCTCTACTGTCTCCTCTAGGCTAGCAGGCAACCTCCAGGCTATCTGTAAAATTTATCAACAGGTCCAGTCAGGACTGGAGCGAGCACAATACATCTCAACAGTTCATAGCAGGTTAGAAAATATAAACATGCAGTAGAGTAAGATACAGGATCTGAAGGAAATACAGTATGTAAACAGAGAGAGAACTGTAATAGAAATATCTACTATAAATAGAGAACTAACAGTGGCTAGTGAGTCAGAGTACAATATAAACATGTGAATGGCATAGAAGATTCTGGGAACTATACTATGGAGTGATTCTGGGAACTACACTACTTGGATATTATTCACATGTCTATTTCTACTCCCCCGTACCCCCAATCAATACACAAAGATCCAACCAGGTTATGTTATGATTCCATGCAAAGGCCCATAAGGGGTGATACATGGATAGCCCATAAATGGGTGATTCTGGGAATGCCCACAATGGGGTGATTCTGGGAATGCCCATAAATGGGTGATTCTGGAAGGACTCTGTGAACATGAGAGTACATGTCACAAGTGATCGAAGAATCGTGAAGCATAGTGATACACCATGTAAGTGAAACGCACAGAACATGTAGTATACGATGCTCCCTGAGGGGATAACATCTCAAGAATGGATCCATATAGTACTAATCCGTGTTACCAATGTGACAGCATCAAGTATAGTAATCTAAAGCAGGAAAATAATTCTAACAGGATATGAAATGATCAGAGAATGTACTCGCCTGATAACCTGAACAGCTGATAGGTAAAGGGGTCCAACTGAAGCCACAGAGTCCTATTTAAAGCAACACAGGTTACAAGGTGTTCAAGTTGTAATAAATAAATCTCTACAAGCAATCTATCTTATACTAGGTTCTTCTAAGTCAAAATGACTCTAGGTCAACTCCGGTCAACAATCTAGTCAAACTAGGTCAAGTGTTGACTTACAGTTGACTTTGGGTCAATTGGTCAACTCTGGTCAAACAGGGTCAATTCTAGTCTAATTATTAAAGATATAAAGTGTACTTCGTTATTCGTACGTCGAAACTTACGACACGCAAATCGAGATAAGATAATTAACGGTAAGGTTAATAATCTTATTATAGTGATCTACGTGTCCATCTAGTCAATTTTAGCGATGTGAGATCACTGGAATTGACTGAGCTCAGTTTCGTTGTACTAATCTCGAAATACGAACATTATAAGAATTAATTATAATAAATTATAAAAAGGTTAAACTCAAAGGAACTATAAACAAACATTGTCGGACGATGAAATAAACATCGCCAACGTGTCCAGAATAGTCAAATTAGCTAGGATAGCCTACCCGTCGGCCCAATTTGGAAACAAGGGCAAAAAGGTAATTTTGGGTCAAAACGGCGTCCGTGTCCGAGCCGTTTTGCACCGAAAAACGTACAAGAAAATAAGACTATAAAATATAACAAATTGTATGTCCACGAAACCAGAATGACGATACGAACCCAACGGTATATCCGGAATTGGATTCCGTTGACCCGATCTCAATTTGGTCCGTTGACCAGAACTTGAAATTCCGGTTTGCACGGAAATGCGTGCCGGAGCCAAAGTTTTCAAAACTCAGCAAACTACATGTCAACGAGTCCAGAATGACGATACGAACTCAATGGTATATCCGAAATTGGATTCTGATGAGCCGGCCTCAAAAAGTCCCGTTGACCCAGAATTTGGGACCCACTTTGTACCAAAAAATGTGCCAGGACCCACGTTCTCCAAATCTAACAAATTTTATATAAAAATATGCCAGAACGACGCCACGAGTCTAATGGTGGTGTCAGAAATGAAATCTGGGGTCCCGTATTCAAAAATGGAATTTTATAAGTTGGAAATTACGAATTCGTACGGCCAACTTTGGCGTCGAATTCAACCAATCAAACAAGCTCACAATGAAACGAAACTGGAGGGGTAGTAAGAGGGTTATCCAGCTTCGCACAGGAACTGGTAGCACGCCAAAAGGAGCTGCGGTGGAGGAGATACAAGCTGACGAAGTTGGCCCCGCGAAACTGTCCAAATTTAATACAATTTAAACGGTCAACTTGGTGGCCGGTTTTGATGTATCAAACGATAAAATTAACGGACGAAAGTTGACAGGGGTGAAGGTGGATATACCGAGATTGTGATGGAGCAAAAAAATTGCCGATCCAACGGTCGAAATTCTCAAAAATCGTACGAGAAGTTGCTACGACGGAGCGCCAAAATGAACATGATTCCGCGCGCGTCACGACGGGACTTCGTGCAAAACGTACGAATCGTCTCGACGGCGCGTCCCGGAGGACGGTGGCCGTCAGGGAAGAGTTCGACAGAGTTCGGTGAATGTCCAGGGGGCCACGGCGGTGCGGCAGCGCACGACGGCGGCCCACGCGCGCGCGTGCGTGCGCGCCTGTACGCATGCAGCAGCTGCTGCTGTCGGGCTCGCGCGGCCTGGCCGGCGACGTCGGGGGCTGCACGACCAAGGGGCGGCGGCCACGGCGAGATGGGGACTTGGTTGCTCGGGGCCTGGTGGCGGATGGTGGCACGGATAGGTGGTAGTGGTGGTCGCGGTTGTATGATGGGAAGGAGGAGGAGGAATGAAGGAGCTGATGTTGGAGGAGAGGTGGCGCGGGCTCGGCCAGGGTGGCCGGAGCCACGGTAAGATGGTGGTCGGGCTAGGCTGAGTGTGGGGGTGGTGCAATGGTGGTGGTGGTGTTTGTAGTTGCTGCTGTTGGAGTATTTGTGTAGGAAAAAAATTATTAGGAAAAGAGAGAGAGAGAGATAAGAGTGAATAGTAATAAATGAGAGGGAGAGAGAGAAAGGTGTTATCCTACATTAAAGTCTGGGCCGGCCACACTTTGCTGTGAGTAGGATGGAGGAAAATGGATGGTGAGGATTTAATTTGAGAATCAATGGCTAGATTGGAATATAGGGAAAAATAGGTAATTCGAATAGGGATTTAAATAAATAGAAATTCCAATAAATATTGAAATAGGTAGATAGGTTATTAAATATTATTTTGGACACGAAAAAATAAGGGTGTCACGATGGAGAGTAACATGGGGCTGGGCTAGACTTGGTGGAGCCGGATTGGGTCAAAATCAGACATTGTGTAAAAATCGAATTAAAATTAGGTATTGATGATCATGGGTAAATAAGTAGCCCATAGGGATTCCAATAAATGGGACACAAGTGTCGGACGGGTAGTAGGCTCAATTTGGGCCATGTCCATATTTGGGACGGACAGGTTTTGGTCGACATGGTACCCACAAATCAAGTTGGAAAATGAATGTGACACCGTGGGGTGAAATAAAATCGGGTCACGTGTCAGAAAAGTTGTACGAAGCAAATGGAGCATAAAATGGCGTGTCTGAGTGGGACACGAAGGTCATGGGTGACGAGCGTCTCGAGTAGATCATCAATGAGAAGTTGGTTTCAAGAAACTGACTGGTCTTGCGCTCCCAAATTAAAAGTCACGGTAACGTGCTAAAATGATCAAGGAAAAGAGTGGGAAAATAATTAATAATCAAATGGTCTAAATCGACCCGAAGTTGTGCGAAGCAAAAAGAGTACAAGGAAACAAGTTTGGATGGGACACTATATACCGTCATGAAGGCAATCCTGTCCACTCCAAAACTCGTGAAGAAGATTTCCAGAGTTGAACATCCCTGACACTCCAAATATCAATGGCACGGGAAAGTACACTTAAAAATAAATAACAGAATAAATCATTTATTAAAACTAAATCAATCAAAAATTTTATTTAAAAAAATTAACCCGAATTTCAGGGTGCTTACATCCGACCCACCTTATAAAAATTTCGTCCTCGAAATTAAAATGTTCATAATCCTTCTAGGTCAAACCCCCCAATCAAGTCCCAAATTTAAACAAAGCATACCATCAAAAGGGACGTCATACAGGGTCATGGCATACGGTGGTAGTGAAAGTCTCATCTAGGTATACTAGTCATGCTAACTGAATCGGTCATAGGGTATCAAAACACACAAGCAGTCTAGGGTGTTAAACCGGAAAAGATACTGAATACAAATCATCAAAACTGTAAGACAGCCTACCATCCTATGTGAAAACTGGTACTTATCATAAAAATAAAGAAAGGTAACTACCAATTATCTTTAAAGGGGTTCAGAAAAATCAAAATCAAAGTTAAAGAATAAAAGCCAATTTCATGGAAAATTCCAATCACAATACATATTAAGAATATTTAGTCTCGATACGATCTAAGTTGATCAAATTGGGGAAATCAAGATTTAGGCAATATGGAGGACAGGTTCAACAAAGTCTGAGAATGAGCATACAAGGATGGAGATTCAGGTCACAATCAAATTTAATTCAATTGAGTACAATCCAAGATATTAATATGATAAGAAAAGAAAATCGGAGTCGATTTGGTCGTGATTAAGGAAACTAGAATTCAATGATAATGAAAAACCCTTTTAGAGAAAAAAAAAGGAAAGATTTCATACGATGCCAGTTAATCATCTCTCTCTGAAACTATCAGTTTACCATTTGCCAATCATATTTTCTCACAAATTCCAGTATGAAAATCAACCCTCGTATGACTATCATCGAAATTTTATAACCTTCAGTCATCTAAACCTTTACCATGATCACCATAGACAAAATTTCAAAGTTCTAAAACATTTCCCATGAAGCATACCCCTCTTAATTAGGTATCAACACTTATTCATTTAATCAAATTTTTAAATCCCTTCACATCGTTCTAAATTAGATCCGAAACCTCTAAATCCAGTTTATGAAATTCTTGAACTTGTTTAAGTCAAGTCTCTTATTTACTAAACTCCAATACCACTATGTCACACAAAATTTATTCTTGTTTATAAATCAACCTTCATATTTCTTCAACGTTCACCTTCAAATATTATCCTTTTGAATTCTATAATTTTCTCCAATCATCTAAGAATAATTCCTATAACTTAAAATCCTTGTGTTCTCTCTGTCTCTAGTCACACTCTTAAAATATCTAATTCAATTTCGCATAATCATTGAATACAATTAAATTCTCCTTTCCATCTCTAAATTTCTACATAGCCTTGTAATAGTCCCCAAGAATCAATAACCAAGATTTTTTTAGGTTCTCAAAACTAGGTTGACCTCTGATATCCTCATCAGTTTTTTTTTGAAATACATCCATGAATTACTCATAACCAAAATTTTTTGCAATTGTTTCTAAATTGATAACATTTATCACTCGATTCCATTCTAAACCTTTACCACATCTCCCTCTCAAATCTTTCGTATTTGACATCCAACATTCTGATTCCTACAAAATCATCCTATGATAACCAATTACGTCATTTCTGAACTAGATGATTTACGTCACTTCCTCAACATTTCTCAGGTAAAAAGATATAAAGATTCAAGGGTTTAAAGTCTACCTGACAGAATTAGATACGAGACAGGGAGTTGATGTAATCAGGATAGTTATATAAGACAAGGATTGATGGGAATAAAAATATTGGCAGGAAAAGAAATGATAATAGAATCTGTTCTGCTTATCTGTTTAAAAGAAGGAGCCATTTTGAAATCAGAGCTATAATATCAAATCCAAATAAGGTCTAGCAAAATCATCGATTCATTGTATTAAGAAGAAATTCATAGTAAGAAGTTGCACAAGGTTCATAAAAACAGCTAAAGCTACTCCTAAGTTAAATAATGAGAAGCAAAACAAAACAAATAATAATAATTTTTTTGAAGGACTGAAACAGAAGTAGAGAAAACATGTTCGAAAATACTTAAGGTACAATCTGATAATCATATGCGTCTATCCAAAATCATGATACTCTAAATCCTCGTCATACTAGTAAGCAAGGCTACGATAATCACAGAGTCCTTGACTTATGCACATACCTCTAGAATCATGGTATTTAACATTTTTGCGATGCCGCTAGCTTGGCTGCGAAAACCTTAAATTCCCACACCCGAGAAATATATCCAAAATCAGACTATATGTCCTCACCATGCTGGCTAATGTGACTATAGAAGACTAGATTCCATAACTTAGATGACCTAGCCCATATAATTTCATCTTGACAAAAATTAAATTAAATCAACAATGAATACCAAAAAAATCAAATTTATCAACGAACATCAAGATTCAAAAATGAACAAAATCCTTCAAATCATATAAATACAAACTCGGATGCTACAGCTAACATCAAGATTCAAAATTCAACAATCATTCATCAAAATCACTAAATACAAACTCAAATTAAACAATAATCTATCAAAATCAAATTCAACAACAGAAAGTAAAGACAAATCAAATCAAGGGAAAAGAGTTTTTCAAATCGAAGTTAAAATAAGATTCTCAAGGGTCGTCCCAGGAATCTCTCAAGAAATCCTAACTGTGATTGAGTACCTTCAAAAATATATCCTATTCCTACTGCAGGCTGTAGTGGTACTCTAGTTCGAATACCACTACACAAACTCGACCTGCATGGGCCACCACTAAAAACGTGTCACGACCGACACCCTAGAGTTAGGGCACGAGAACGTAACAACGCCCAGCCTACGCCGCAGTGTCGGCGGTAGAACGCTGTCCTAGGTCTCAATGCATCTAACAGTATAAGACTAAACAGTTTATACTCCCCGAATGGGGGTGACATAGCAAAATGTAAATTCAATCACAACTAAGGAAGAAGAAGTACGATAAGATATAAAACTCAAATGAAAAATAGAAGATCAGAAGAGTCTAAGTGTCTAAGATACATAAACTCAGAATACATCTCAAAACTCAAATACAGTAATCCATAAATACATCTCAAGACAACTGAAAATAAACTATAAATAAACCCTAGCTATCTATACAACCTCTACTATCTCCTCTAAGCTAGCAGGCAACCACCAGGCTATCTGTAAAATTTATCAACAGGTCCAGTCAGTACTGGAGCGAGCACAATACATCTCAACAGTTCATAGCAGGTTAGAAAATATAAACATACAGTAGAGTAAGATACAGGATCTGAAGGAAATACAGTATGTAAACAGAGAGAGAAATGTAATAGAAATATCTACTATAAATAGAGAACTAACAGTGGCTAGTGAGTCAGAGTACAACATAAACATGTGAATGGCATAGGAGATTCTGGGAACTATACTATGGAGTGATTCTGGAAACTACACTACTTGGATATTATTCACATGTCTATTTCTACTCCCCTGTACCTCCAATCAATACACAAGGATCCAACCAGGTTATGTTATGATTCCATGCAAAGGCCCACAAGGGGTGATACATGGATAGCCCATAAATAGGTGATTCTGGGAATGCCCATAATGGGGTGATTCTGGGAATGCCCATAAATGGGTGATTCTGGGAAGACTCTGTGATCATGAGAGTACATATCACAAGTGATCGAAGAATCGTAAAGCATAGTGATACACCATGTAAGTGAAAGGCACAGAACATGTAGTATACGATGCTCCCTGAGGGGATAACATCTTAAGAATGGATCCATATAGTACTAATCCGTGTTACCAATGTGACAGCATCAAGTATAGTAATCTAAAGCAGGAAAATAATTCTAACAGGATATGAAATGATCAGAGAATGTACTCGCCTGATAACCTGAACAGCTGATAGGTAAAGGGGTCCAACTGAAACCACAGAGTCCTATTTAAAGCAACACAGGTTACAAGGTGTTCAAGTTATAATAAATAAATCTCTACAAGCAATCTATCTTATACTAGGTTCTTCTAAGTCAAAACGACTCTAGGTCAACTCCGGTCAACAATCTAGTCAAACTAGGTCAAGTGTTGACTTACAATTGACTTTGGGTCAACTGGTCAACTCTGGTCAAACAGGGTCAATTCTAGTCTAATTATTAAAGATATAAAGTGTGCTTCGTTATTCGTACGTCGAAACAACATGCAAATCGAGATAAGATAATTAACGGTAAGGTTAATAATCTTATTATAGTGATCCACGTGTCCATCTTGTCAATTTTAGCGATGTGAGATCACTGGAATTGACTGAGCTCAGTTTCGTTGTACTAATCTCGAAATACGAACATTATAAGAATTAATTATTAATAAATTATAAAAAAGTTAAACTCAAAGAAACTATAAACAAACATTGTCAGACGATAAAATAAACATCGCCAACGTGTCCAGAATAGTCAAATTCGCTAGGATAGCCAACCCGTCGGCCCAAATTGGACACAAGGGCAAAAAAAAAATTTTGGGTCAAAACGGTGTCTGTGTCGGAGCCATTTTGTACCAAAAAATGTGTATGAAAACAAGTCTATAAAATATAACAAATTGTATGTCCACGAAACCAAAATGATGATACGAACCCAACGGTATATCCGGAATTGGATTCCGTTGACCCGATCTCAATTTGGTCCGTTGACCAGAACTTGAAATTTCGGTTTGCACGGAAATACGTGTCGGAGCCAAAGTTCTCAAAACTCAGCAAACTACATGTCAACGAGTCCAGAATGACGAAACAAACTCAACAGTATATCCGAAATTGGATTCCGATGAGCCGGCGTCAAAAAGTCCCGTTGACCCAGAATGTGGGACCCACTTTGTACCGAAAAACGTGTCAGGGCCCACGTTATCCAAATCTAACAAATATTATATGAAAACATGGCAGAATGACGCCACGAGTCTAATGGTAGTATCAGAAATGAAATCTGGAGTCCCGTGTTCAAAAATAGAATTTTACAAGTTGGAAATTACAAATTCGGACGGCCAACTTTGGCGTCGAATTCAACCAATCAAACAAGCTCACAATGAAACGAAACTGGAGGGGTAGTAAGAGGGTTATACCAGCTTCACACAGGAACTGGTAGCATGCCAAAAGGAGCTGCGTTTGAGGAGATACAAGCTGACGAAGTTGGCCCCGCGAAATTGTCCAAATTTAATACAATTTAAACGGTCAACTTGGTGGCCGGTTTTGATGTATCAAACGATAAAATTAACGGACGAAAATTGACATGGGTGAAGGTGGATATACCGAGATTGTGACGGAGCAAAGAAATCACCGATCTAACGGTCAAATTTCTCGAAAATTGTACGAGAAGTTGCTGCAACGGAGCGCCAAAATAAACTTGATTCCGCGCGCGTCACGACGGGACTTCGTGCAAAACGCACGAATCGTCTCGACGGCGCATCCCGGACGACGGTGGCCGTCAGGGAAGAGTTCGACGGAGTTTGACGCACGGCCAGGGGGCTACGGAGGCCCGTGCGGCGGTACCGCGGCGCACGATGGCGGCCCACGCGCGCGCTTGCGTACGCGCCTGTACGCATGCAGCAGCTGCTGCTGCCGGGCTCGCGCGGCCTGGCCGGCGACGTCGAGGGCTGCGCGGCCAAGGGACGGCGGCCACGACGAGATGGGGGCTTGGTTGCTCCGGGCCTGGTGGCGGATGGTGGTGCGGATAGGTGGTTGTGGTGGTCGCGGTTGTATGATGGAAATGAGAAGGAGGAATGAAGGAGCTGATGTTGGAGGAGAGGTGGCGCGGGCTCGGCCAGGGTGGCCGGAGCCACGGCGAGATGGTAGTCGAGCTAGGCTGAGTGTGGGGGTGGTACAATAGTGGTGGTGGCATTTGTAGTTGCTGCTGTTGGAGTGTTTGTGTGGGAAAAAAATTATTAGGAAAAGAGAGAGAGAGATAAAAATGAATAGTTATAAATGAGAGGGAGAAAGAGAAAGGTGTTATCCTATACTAAAGTTAGGGCCGGCCACACTTTGCTGTGAGTGGGATGGAGGGAAATGGATGGTGAGGATTTAATTAGAGAATCAATGGCTAGATTGGAATATAGAGAAAAATAGGTAATTCGAATAGAGATTTAAATAAATAGAAATTCCAATAAATATTGAAATAGGTAGATAGTGTATTAAATATTATTTTGGACACGAAAAAATGAGGGTGTCACGATGAAGAGTAACATTGAGCTGGGCTGGACTTGGTGGAGCCGGATTGGGTCAAAATCAAACATTGTACAAAAATCGAATTAAAATTAGGTGTTGATGATCATGGGTAAATAAGTAGCACATGGGGATTCCAATAAATGGGACACAAGTGTCGGACGGGTAGTAGGCTCAATGTGGGCCATGTCCATATTTGGGGCGGACAAGTTTTGGTCGACAGGGTACCCACAAATCAAGTTGGAAAATGAATGTGACACCGTAGGGTAAAATAAAATCGGGTCATATGTCAGGAAAGTTGTGCGAAGCAAATGGAGCACAAAATGGCGTGTCTGAGTAGGACACGAAGGTCATGGGTGACGAGCGTCTCGAGTAGATCATCAATGAGAAGTTAGTTTCAAGAAACTGACTGGTCTTGCGCTCCCAAATTAAAAGTCACGGTAACGTGCTAAAATGATCAAGGAAAAGAGTGGGAAAATAATTAATAATCAAATGGTCTAAATCGATCCAAAGTTGTGCGAAGCAAAAAGAGTACAAGGGAACAAGTTTGGATGGGACACTATATACCGTCATGAAGGTAATCCTGTCCACTCCAAAACTTGTGAAGAAGATTTTCAGAGTTGAAGATCCCTGACACTCCAAATATCAATGGCACGAGAAAGTACACTTAAATATAAATAACAGAATAAATCATTTATTAAAACTAAATCAATCAGAAAAATTTTAAAAAAAATCAACCCAAATTTCAGGGTGCTCACACCATGTCCTAAAAATTGAAAGATACAATTCTCAAGATCAATTTGACTCACAATGTTTACTTATAATCAAAGGTGTAAAGCAACAACTATATATATTTCATTATCAAGATGAGAGTAATAAAAAATGATATTCCTACTCCCACTTTACATTTGGTTGCATCCTTCTTACTAGTCTACTCATGCCACCCATCTCCCAAAATATGACATGGTAGCCTATGCTACTCTTACTCATTTATACATATATTTACATCAGCTGATTTCCAAAATACAACACAACAGACAAAATGATTGCTATTTATAGGGTTAAAGCTTCTATTCTACCGCCTCAATAAGGACCCTTTCCTCGACAAGAATTTTGACTTATGGACGAAGTCTTTCGAAGTCATCTATCGTTCTCTCGTACCCTTCTATTGCGGTGTATATGCGGTTTGGTTCTCGAACATAAAGACAATATGTTTTATTTTTGAAGTACACTTTGGCGCCATCCTCGATGTCTCGGATGATGGGGTGTCGGATCCCATAGAATACTTCGTAGACGTGTAGGTCATACCAGTCAGGTGAATTCCACATCCTCCGGGCATATCGATGGTACAGATACATGGTATAATCACTGCCATCCCATTCCAGGCTTGGCATAAACAGGTCCATACCTATATTTATAATATTTTAAACAAGTAATTTTTAATATGAATAACAAGGTAAGGAACATACATATTTTATTGATTGATACAAGTGGTACAAACGTTCAGACGTTACTAGTCACGTTCTTACTATTTACATTCATACACTTTTACATACTGGTGACTTATATCCACATTTTCCTTATATTAAGGATTTTTTCCTCTGGATATGTCTGTATCCATTCTTCTAGAGTGCCATTGTGATTGGATTTTGGATCTCTGGATGGTTGTGCCTTGATACGTACATAATAGTTCACTGTATTATATTACTCTTTCGTCAACAATATCCGAGACTATCGAATATTTTAGTTCGTAGTGCACTCCATAGACCTCTATCATTTGTTTTGGTGTCACTCGCCACATCTTCTTTATGAACTCATAGTATTCGTCCAGGCTGTGGCTATCGTTTCCCAATCGTGCATACGATACAAATCAGAGCATGATCTACACCAAGAAACCTTTAGGTTAGTACTTCTAATTTAATATTAAATATTGGGATAGACATCATATAAAAATAATAATATTCTATGTAGCATCCCTAATCCCCTTTATAATCATCGATAATATCTATCTCAAGGTTTTACTAGGGTGTGATTGGAAATCAAAGTTTTTTCTATAAGTTTATAACTTATATCCCATTCATACCTTTTATAAATCTAGACCTATATCTATCCTAAATTTTCCATTCTTTGTGGACCTACACGGGCCACCACTAAAAGACGTGTCACGTCCCGCATTCAAAATCAACGGTGACGTCATTATCACATCCCCAGGCTACGCGCCAAAATCGTAATTGTCGCCCGTAAAATAGAATGGAAAGTACAAGGAATTACATTTCATTTATCCAAACTGTATTTATTATACAACAACCATTTCTAAGAGTACATTATCTTACAAGTTTATTACAACAACATAATTTACATAAGATTGTCTGGCCATCTTGAGATTCTCCTACATAGATTATCCCTCGACATTGTCTTCGTCGTACAGAGGTAACGTCTCGGCAGGAACGTCATCTTTCCCTAGTGAACAAATACTAGATCGTTTAAAAACAAAAATGGTTAAAGAAAGTAGAAGTATGATAAGGGATGAAACATAATGGTTTTTCGTTAAGGAAATAGGAAATGCAGCTTCACATTATTAATATCTCTTTTTCCATTCAGCTAAGTAGTGTAAACGTCCTGTTGACTCCCTTTAATAGGGATAAGTTCTCCTAGAATGAAGTAAAATATTTGGAGGACTAATTCTAAAATGCAATACAATTTTAGAGAACGACCCCCTGAATATTCATCTAAATAGCTTCCCGTCAACAATCCCATATACCTGGGATCAGACTGTGATTTTGGTGGCACGGTGCTTAGATTCTGGCCCTGTGCCTGCCTTGGGCTTACAAAATTCATCTATTCGATGTTACTGTCGAAGTAGATGTAAGAATTTTCGACATCCTCTTGAGCTTAAAATAAAGTTTTCCTCCCTTGGGCATAAATTGAAAATTGTCTCCCTTGTGCATAATTGAGCTAAGATTCACATACTCGATTCGTATGGCCTTACGAATGAGCTAAGAATAATACTGATAAGCTTTTTGGTTATAATTATGTTGCAGGACTTTTTAGGGATATTCAGGTTGTTCTCCCCCGTCCAACGCTTTCTAGCTGTGAGTTAATTTCTCAAGTGGATTTACCTAGAGAATTTCTAGGTTTATGAGAACAAACCGATTTCTCTAAAATTCTAAAATTTTGGCTCTCTTGGAATTTCCAAAAATTTCGGCAGAGTCTCCTTTGTATTTAGAGACTCTAAAAATTTCACGAGAGACAAATAAAGATATTATAATCATGGGTTTTCGACCCCTTCGGTGGAGTAACTCTCAACACCGGAACCACGCAATAATATCTCTAGTTCGTCGACCCCTTCGGTGGAGCAACTCTCAACACCGGATACTCACACGATGTAATAAAGTGCAGTTTAAAGTTTTCTTACCTTGGTAAGCGATATAAGCAAGTTCCTGTTTATTGCAGCTTGCTAAAAATTATACAAATTCTAAATAGTGTTATTAGTAGCACATGTGATATCAAATTTTGCTTTCAAGTGTCATGACTTGCAAAATAATGTTATACACCTGGTAATATTGGCTTGGTATGCAAAAAGAGAGTTTATGGAATGGAATCTAATAGATGTAATGTTACTTTGATATATATGAACTTGTAATTACTCAATTTAACTAATCAACCATGTCATTATAGGTTATTTTGGCATATTTGACAAAGTGGACAGAATTGGTATTATACCAAATAAATCTAATTTTTAACTAAATTCTTACTTGCTAAATTACTTATATTTTAGCTCTTTGGGTATGCATAAAAGTTTAAAAATTGAAATTTTTGCAAGTGTAGGGTTACCTTATCCTATAGGAACCTAAAATTCTATTTTGACTATATAAGGAAGTCCAGCTATATTAAATAGTGATATTTTATGTTGTGGACAGATTTGACATAATTGAAAAAAAAACTATCTTAATATTATACAAGGAAGTATAAAACTCATATATATATATATTCCTTTTGAGTGTCAAGGTTGAGTCCCTAAGATATGTCAAACTTGTAAGTGTCCATTGAATATAGGGATATGAGTTTCGCCGATAAAATGTGTCAAGGTATATATATACAGTTCTAGGGTTGAATCCATACACAATATCACTTAAAATTAGAGTCAAAGTGTCCATTTGTTCCGTGCCCTACCTATTGTGTCCAACTTACATGTCCATGCAAGATATATATATATATATATATATATATACAGACACTTTTATATACATATATAAGTGAGTAAATGATTGGTATACATATATATATAAATATATATATATATATATATATATATATATATATATATATATATATATATATATATATATATATATATATATATATATATATATACAGACACTTTTATATACATATATAAGTGAGTAAATGATTGGTATATATACAGACACTTCTATATACATATATAAGTGAGTAAATGATTGGGACACAATACATTGACACAACACCAATGGGCACCTCGATCCAAATTCATATATATATATATATATATATATATATATATATATATATATATATATATATATATATATATATATATATATATATATATATATATACAGACACTTTGTGAATAAATGATTGGGACACAATACATGGACACAACACCAATGGGCACCTCGACTCAAATTCATATATATATATATATATATATATATATATATATATATATATATATATATATATATATATATATATATATATATATATATATATATATATATACAGACACTTTGTGAATAAATGATTGGGACACAATACATGGACACAACACCAATGGGCACCTCGACTCAAATTCATATATATATATATATATATATATATATATATATATATATATATATATATATATATATATATATATATAATATATATATATATATATATATATATATCGTTAAATGAGTTCTTTCAATCTCTAAACTACTTATATCCATATTTTGTTCTTGCAAGAGTGAATTTGTCATATCTCCCCTAAATTCCAGAAATGAATAATGCATATATTTATTCAATAAAATTAGGAATTTAATTAGACAATTTTTAAGAAGAAAAGGGAAGAGAGGACCTGCCTTGGTTCCTTGAATTGGACCTATAATTTCTCCACAAAATTTCTAATTTGAACCCAACCATAGTTCAAAATGGGTTTTTGTTAGTAAACCCTAACCTAGGTTTTTGAATTTGGAAGAAATTGAGAAAGGAAAAGGGCTTTATCTTGGGTTTAGGGAGTGGAAGGAGAGGAGGAAGAGGGAAGAAGGTGCTGGAGGTGGTGGTGACCGGCGGCGGCAGCAGCTCGGCGGCGGGTTCGGCGGTCGGCGGCGAGTGGCCGACGGTGGACAGCGGCAGCAGGTAGCAGCAGCAGTTTGAGAGAGGGAGAGAGCTATGTGTGTGTGTGTGGAGTGAAATAAATATTGGGAGAGGGAGATGATGTGTTAAATGAAGAGAACTTCTCTTCATGAAGGAGACCATGTGGCAGTACAAATGCCATATGTTTTCCAAGGATGACACCTAGCCCTCTCCATAATGCCACATACCTCACAAGTAGACACCTCATCATTTTGAGTTGGTGAGTTTAATTTGAAATTGTAAAATTTTTCCTAGGGTTAAGATATGCAAAGTTATATATATATATATATATATATATATATATATATATATATATATATATATATATATATATATATATATATATATATATATATATATATATATATATATATATATATATATATATATATTATGATTATCATTTGTTAATTATTTTTTAGGAATTTTATTCTTGCATAACAAATATAAAACTAATAAAATTAAAAAATATTATAAATACGTGTTTTTTTCCTCTCTTCCATTCGTACCTTTTTAAAAAAAAATTCTACGATGAAGTTATAACGATAATTTTAGATTGCATCAATTTAAATTAGAATAGATTATAAGGTTTGTTCTCTTTTAAACTGTAGCTAAGATTGAATTCAAATCTCTTCTTGAAAAACGACGAAAATGCAACATTCAACCAAAGAAAAATACAAAACTAATATTATTGAAAATTTTATAAACAAGTTTTTTTTTTCATTTCATCCATTCTCACCTAATATTTATTTTTCTATTTTTAATACTAAGATGAAGATATAAAGTTAATTTTTAGATTACATCAATTTAAATTAGAATAGATCATTTTTAATTTCTCCTCTTTTAAATTGTAGATAAGATTGAATTCAAATTATATATTTACTTTATAGGTAAGCAAGAGCTACCAATCAAATCCTACTGAAGAAGATAGTGCTCGAAGATGATGACAAATAATATTTTATTATAATAAGTTTGTCGAGTGATTTCCTATAGTAAAAGTGGATATTTATGTTCATTAAGTTTGGTTGGATATTTTCTTTATTTGATAAAATGGTATCAACATTTATGACATAAAAAATATCTTTCCATGAAAAATGCTAATTTAAAAAATAAATTTGGTTTTATGTTATGTTTGCTACATAAAATAGTATGAATAATATATACAATATCCCTCTCAGGTACAGATTTGGCGACGAAACCTCCGCAATATTCCTCTCGATTACAAATTTTATCACCGGCGCCTTTGGAGCTCCCGACGGATTTCGTACCAAAACTCTCCTCTCAAAGCTTACTAACCTAGGAGTTACCGTAGCACCCATATATATATATATATATATATATATATATATATATATATATATATATATATATATATATATACATATATATATATATATATTTTTTTTTATATTTATATATATATATATATATATATATATATATATATATATATATATATGTATATATATATATATAATATATATATATATATATATATATATATATATATATATATAATATATATATATATATATATATATATATATATATATATATATATATATATATATATATATATATAGTCATAGCATATGTGCTGCATGTGCAACACATGTTTACAAATGTTGGTACCATTTAATATAGCAAAAATAATATAAAACAAACTTATTTAAAAAATTATTATTTACCGATATGATTTTTTTGTTAGAAATGTTGATACCATCTTATTTAAAAAAAAAAAATCCAACCAACTTAAAATATAGACTTTCCCTGTAGGGAATTACTGAACTGATAAAATTATAATAATGAAATGTTATTTGTCAGTATCTTCGAGCAGCATTTTTATTGACATAACTTGATTGGTAACCCTTGCTTACTTGTAAAGGATTTATAGTCACCACCATTCATAACATCTATTGTCCTGCAAGAAATAAAAAAAGATAGTGATGAGTAAGCAGATGTAATTCCATCAATTAATAGTACCGAGTTAATCCACCGAAAATCCTACTATAATCTATTAAATTTTGATAAGAGATCCACTTCATAAATATACTGAGTGAATCAAACTCTCTCAAAAAATTCAGTAGTTTTTAAGTTTTCAATTTGTTACCATCTTATGTAGAAGATAACTACCATAATTTAAACTTAAATAATCAAATTAATGGACTATTGTTCATTTGATCTAATTCATAGTTTCAAATTTATAATTTAAAATCTAATGAAATTTAATCTACCATAATTTAAATGTAATATATACAAAATCTTAAACCTAGTTTATAATTTTAAGTCTAATCTATATGAAGATTTAATGTAAGTAGATCTAACTAACAATTTAATCTTATCAAATTTAAATTTTCTAATTATAATCAAAATTTAATTTAGTCTAATACATAATCACAATCCTAGTTAACGTAATACTTAGTTTAATGTGATTTAACCTAATCTAATTATTTTAAATTAATCTACTTGAATAAAAAATTAAAATTACAGGAAAGTCACCAAAGATAAGGCAATCTTATTTAGAACTTTGAGCTTAGCCACATCCATCTTGATATTCTGCTGTCATTTTCTGCAACCTTCAAACATCCCCCGACAATTTTTTTTAGAATCATCACTACAATATACGCGAGTAGAGAAAATGGAATATGTCCATTTCTTTTTTATGCCTATATATTAAACCTACATTAGAATATATTTAAATAATATAAATATATAGAAGACAAATTATAGACTAAACATTCGTTCTTCAAAGCATTATTCACAACATATAACTACCACATATTGAAATTTTAATCTAACTCCATTTATACAACTAATTTTTGATTTAATTTAATTTAATATAGTTGAATAAAATTAATCTAATTTAACTTAATCTAAAGCAAATTTAAAATTTATTCTAATTCATAATTTAAATATAATTTTAATTATTCCCATATAAAAAGATTTAGAAGATGTGGAACTCTAGACAGTAACTAGAAATTATTAATTTATAGTATAAAAATTGTTTAATAAGTACATACAGATGAAGCATTATTAATTTTTAAGATAAATGAACTAACCTGAAGTAAGTCGGAAGTTTGGAAAACTTTTATTTCTTCTTGTTCTTCTCTAGGATGCTACATAACACAAAACAAAAGAAATTTGATCTCAAAATAGTCAGAAAAATAAATTATATCTATATATTTAAGGAAAAGGAACCTGAGAAACTTCTTTTCTTTCTTTAATTTGAGAAACTTCTTTTCTTTCTTTATTTTTTTTCCTACGGAAAGAAAGAGGAGGTGAGAGGAGGTTATGGTCATGGATAAGATAGAGGAAGAAGTTACGTTAGTGGGATCTAAATTTAACTACACGTATAAAGAATAGAGTTATAAACGGTTTTAAATTTTAAATTAGTGGGAGATGAATGACATTTTTATCCATATATAAAAAAAATTAATCTAAAAATCTATATCATCTTCATAATCTATTTATAAAATTATGTAATTCAAATACCCCTGGTATTTGGATTATATAATAATATAGATGTTAAGTTTGAATTCAAGAATATATACTACCAAATATTATCTTTTAGATTATGTAGATAATATGTAAAAAATTTAAACGTCATTTAACGTCAAAATTAAAGTAGATGTTGTTATAATTTTTCTTTTAAAAAACTTAATTTTAAATTTATGCATTAATGTTATTTAGATTAAAAAAATCATCTAATTATATGAAGAGTCCTCCAATTAAACTCGACTTCATTTAGAATGACGTCCAAAATTTTAAAAAAAAGAAGGAGATACCTGCAATAGATGGGAGAAGAAAGCTTCTTTTAATTAGCAAATGTAAAATAAAAAAAGTGAAAGAAAGAGGAGATAGTGAATCCTAGAAATAGAACTTGGTTACAATATTTAAGATTTAAATCTGTGAGTAAAAATATCGTTATTATAATTAATAATTTGATTTAACTATGTAGCTATTCTTAAATATTTGATACCATATTATCAATTTGGTACCATATTATCTATTTGTTGTAGTTGTGCGCAATTAATACATTTAAAATAAAAATTGGATCAGAAATATGATAATGGGGTTCATAATAATAATTAAATCTGATTAATTAATATTCTTATTGAATGTAAGGTCGGTGGACTCCACAGATTGCTCAACTAATTTAAGATTATAAGATTAGGCTGAAATAATTATATGTATATAGAAAAAAAATCTTTTATTATATTTTTAAATATAAAATTATGTAAAGTAAGTAGATCATCAACAAATCGAAGAAACAGACATATAAGTTCCAAAATGTCAGAAAATATGAATTTAATAGCCCTATAAACATAAATATAAAGAAAATACTAATAAATTTGTACCTTTTTCTTTTTCTTTTTTCTTGTTGAAGAAAACTCGGTTGGGATTGAGACGTAGTTGGCGTCCTCGAACAAATGTTATATAATTTCTTTTCTCTTCCTTCCGTAGAAGGTCCCGGTTGGTGATAGTTTTAATTTTGTTTGTGTTCGGTTAAGTTAAAAAAGTGAAGGAAAAAAAGAGTGCATCCTAAAAGATAGGAAGAAGTTACGATAATTTTAAATTTTAAAAGATTGTGCATGCTAAAAGACATTTTTATCCTAATATAAATATTATTTTGTAGCTTAAAATCTATGTAAAATATATAATCCAAATACCCCTAGTATTTAATTAAAATACCAAATATAAAACTAATAAAATTAATAAAACATATTATTGGCTACCAAACTATTTACGTTTATAGAATTCGGCTTATATATTATTACTTTCAACTTGTTCAATGTTAATTTTAGTTGGAAGTTTTGGGTTTACATGATTTAGCAACATATGTTCTTTGGCGCAAAAGTGTTGGCAACTCGGTGTGATCCGAACTGAATTGGCGTATGACATTTAGGGAATAGCACATGGAATTTTGCATACATCCCAAAGTTCATAGAGTTTGGCGCATAGAAACCCCTACGTATGAGGTTGCTTCACTGTGCAAGACTGTTGCGATAATGTGGATATGCTTTCTTTGTTCTGTGCGTAAGGTTGTCTGTCATATTTACACATACGATGTCTGCACATAGGACTTCTGCGCATGGTGTGAGACTCGTCTCACAGTATATGTATTTGTATGCGGATATGTATTTTTTACTGTAGCTTGTACTTTTTTTAGTTTTTGGAGAACCGCATAACTTTTTAAACATAGAGAACTTTCTTCTTGACCAGCATACCACTGGTATACTGGAGTATACCACCAGTATACTGTTCGCGTAATATTTCTATTTTCAGGTATTTTTTATTTCCTAATATTTTCGTGAATAGTTTTCTGATATTTTTGTGAATAGTGTTTTGATATTTTCATGCATAGTGATGATAGATTATTTTATTCAATGGATACTTGGTTTTCTTTTGAACGGAGGAGATTGATTTACGTCGAGTCATGGATCGCTAACATGGAAGTTCCGACAATCACGATTAATTCACCCCATTTGTATATACCCCTTCGGTTTATTTCCATTTTTTTACTCTCACTACTCTTCTTCTCTCTTTGTATCCTCTCCAATTTTTTCGTGAGTTAGGAGCTTTTGGTTTCGAGGCCTCAGAGTGTGGTTCAGAATCCCTTTTGGTGGTGGAGTATAAGAGTTAGATTGGAAGCTTGTTTAGGCAAGTGCATATTGTCGAACTAATAAACAATATTGATTTACTGCTGCTTTCGCTTCCTTAGTATTAATAGTTCATTGTTACCAAGTACATGATTTACTAAATATCTTTCCTCCATGATTCTCGTCATTTTGCCAGTCTCAAAATTTGTTTTGAACTAGGTTTTGACTTTCTACAATGTTTTATTATTTTCTTAGTAGGAAAACTCAGTATCGAAAATGATATCGGAGTGGTTGCCATAAGACTTAGTATACATGCTATATAAGACCTTCCTCTAGTATTATTTTCATTGTTATACCTGATTTCTGCAACTTTCGGGACGAGATTTGGATTCTAAAATTTGCTTCATGTCCTTAGTAATGGCATACCGCTGGTATATTGGTATATACTGACGACATACCTATTTTTGTCATTTTTGTCACATCAGTTTTCTGTGTGCCCATTTTTGACATACCGTCGGTATACTGATCTATACCAATGACATACCGGTTGTGGCCGTTTTTGAGATTGAAAAACCTGATGTGATAATTATCGGCATACCGTCGGTATACTGGTCCATACCGACATTATACCTGTCCGACACTATTTTTTTGACAGAGAACTTGTTGTGGTCTCAGACTGACATACTGCCGGTATACTGAAGTATACCGTTGGTATATTTTTAGGACACCCAAGTTTCATATTTCCTGATTGTATTTCAGTTTTCTGGTTTTTTTTTTGCTCATTTCTTCCTTTATATGCAATGACATATTTTCTAGTATGTACCGCTATACCTACCAAATTTGTTGTATTATACTGTTTAAGGTATGTCTAGCCCTGATCTTGATTACTTGAGCATGTAAAGGCTATCCTGCTATTCCTGCACATGTTATTTCCAGTACTTGATATTGGCTTTTCATGCATAGTGCACTCCTTGTTCCCATACAATCCCATATTGTTACTAAGTGGCACGTCATAACGCATTCCCGCTTATAGCTTGTAATAGTTCCTATTGTGGCTTATTATAGTACATATGTCTTGTATTATCCAGTCTTGTATATCTCCAAGCTGAATATCATGTCTATGATGGATTTTATAGAATGCCATGCCCGGAATCATGAAAGAAAATGTTAAGAACTAAACAACTAGCTTGATTGAATGCATAGGGTCGGGTCACATGCATACCCTTTATTTCGACCTTTACAATGGACTTGTAGCTCTTCGTCGAGAGGGCATTTCTCGTCCACCATCGAGTGGGACAATCATGTGTATTCTATATGTTGTACTTCTATTAGCTCACCATCGAGTGGCTACCTCTTTAGGATACACCTCTTACGGTGGTATATCTGCTATATACATATCCTGTATATTCCAGGACTAGGTAATTTGGAAAGACTGCAGGGTAAGTGATCGATAAGAAATTATCAAACTGCATATGTTAGTAAATAGGATTGTGATAACCCTAGTTACCCAATGTATCAAGCCGTATTCATTGCTTGGCTGTGATTGTTGGATGGAGTCCAGTCCATTCTAATATTATCTAGCCTTGTCTCGTCTAGCCTATCTCCCGTCTTTGCTATACATGATTCTCATATTATACATGCTCACATGTCCGGTTCACCTTACATGTTCACATGTCCCCATTTATTTACATGTTTACTGTTTACTTTATATGCATCTTTATTTTCCATCTCTATCTGTTGCTATGTTAGTTATTACTGATTTTAGTTCATTAATTGGCTTCCGTTATGGTACTTTCTATCTAGTTCTGACCTCACTGGTTTTGTTTGGCCAGATCTGGTAGAAGAGCCGGAGGATCTTTCGTACCTTCTCCTTGATGGTGACCACCCGGAGCGTCAGGATGCCTAAGTGTGTGTTCTCTTCCTTTACCCACTGTATGGACATATTCTTTTGCGATGTTTAGCCACTAAGCACGTGTTAGCTCATGTTTTGGATCTTGGCATTAGCCTATGGGTATGACATAATTTGTGTATATACTAAACTGCAGCTAGAGCTGATCATATATGATTTATGTAATGTCCCAGTCCCAAAATACGTAGGACTATGAATAAGTACATGCCAGCTGTTTGTATACAAAAAATACTCCAATATATGAAAACTTCAAATACATACATAAGCTGTAAGATAATTAAATAAAATAAACAGTCTCCGATAATTTTTCCATCTCATCCATAATAGTAAAGCAAAAGAAATAGTTTATCATGAATAAATAAATAGTCAAAATAAATGATAGCCGGGTAGAAATAAATCCACTACCAAGCAACTAAACGAACTAGAAAAGGGAAATGAAATCTGACATCCAAGATAAACAAATAAAAGAAAAGGCAACTAAATAGGCTCCTCAACCCAATAGAAGCAGCTATGACCAGTAGGTAAAACCTTCTCGACCAAGAATGATAAGTCTGGTCCGGGGCCATACTCCTGCGAAAAGTCCTGATCGTCTATACCTGGAGATCACCAGGTCCTCGGAGGGACGTAACAAGATACATAATAGCATGCCTTATAAACTGAATATAAACTGCTTAGTAATAATTCGGGTCACAACATGGTCTAATATTTTATCCTCAAAATAGTGTACTACCCCCGCAAGCAAACAACGACAAGAGGTGGCACCCTATTTCGTGATGAAATACCTGTCCATGCCATAATCCGGCATAGAATCCGGATTATAACAGGGTTCAGTAATCTATCATCGAAGCAGTAAACCACACCTACAACCAAACAAGGATAAAGTGTGGCACACTAGTTCGCGATAAAATACTGTTCCAAGCCATGATCAGATATAAGTACACAAATCATACAGAAAGTACATATACCTAAATGGATAAAGGTTGTCTAACTATTTTGAGTGAATATGCAATTTAAGGACAACCTTCAATACATGGCCTCTCTGGCCAAAAATAAGATTGGCAAAGTCCCCACTTGGGCACCAGGGCCTCACACCATAATGTTCCCTCGAACGTCAGAGACCATCAGTAAATACGGGGATGTCAACTCGCATCTCCAACGGAGTGTACGATCACAAAAAGATAATGTGTATATTAGCCCATACGCTAAGGAACTATCCTTTCCACCCCATGCCTATCGATGTTGTATCTACAATACATATAACCTCTGTTAACCGCTAGGTCAATCTAACATGCATTCTATTAGTAGTTATACCTAACGCACGGCCTGTACGTACCGATATACAATCGATACGCAAGTCCGAGATCTACATGCGACTCACAAATCATGGCACACATGTGTCAAGGCCAATGAGTACAACACAAACATAGGTTGGTCTCTTAATTCTATGTCAATTATGCATAGAAATAAATAAGTAATGAAAGACAGAACTAAGCAATAATTTGCATCTAAATACGATTTGAAAGAATAGTTTTATATTGCAGAAAACAAATAATATATAAATTCATGCAATATGGTGAGCTATAGTAAATAAACACTAATGCCAAGGTATCTTGCCTGAATGTGGTGTGCAGAATGCCAATATCTAGTAACTCAAACTGTCATATCAATGAAGCAATGAAAGTAGAACATCCAGAAACGTCCTAAGATGCTGAAACTGACATCACTAATATTTTTAGAATCAAAGAAATGTCTAAGATCTTCTACCCATAAGTCCAATTCTGGATACATGAGTAAAATCGTAATTTTAGGTCAAATCGGTGTACCGTTGGACCCGCTTTGTATCGAAAAATGTACCAAATCCTACGGTTTTTAAAGTCATTAAGTTATATATTTACAGGTTCGGTTTGACTACACAAATCCAACCATATATCCAAATTTGGATTCCTGTGAGTCATGCACAATTTTGCCCATTGGATCGGGTTATGGGCCCGCCAAAGTAGTGGCCTAATCAACCTTCTCAGAATCAGACCAAACTTGGTTTATAGGACAAAAAGGATACGAGTCTAGTGGGACAAGTTTTGTCTCGATGTGACGAGCGTGCACGAAGTTATGGACTAGTTTAGAAAATGACGGATACGGAATACCTCGACAGATACGTTTATCGCACACACACAACCAAATTGAGTTTTGTTGAATCCTACACATCGACGAAGTCGATAAGCATCTTTTGATGCTTTCGGTTCGCAACCACGTCGTCCAGTTTGTTTGGACGAACGTCGTATTGGCAAATTTGATTGAAATTCTACTATTTTGAAAACTGTTTTTCTTGATTTTGGAAATCTATTTTCTCGACACACAGTAGTTCAAATTAAAAACTACAAAATGGATTTGTAGTCCTACATGTTGTCTTTATAATTGTTCAAATAGTTTTGCAAATTGATCAATGATTTGCCATTTATCGGACCTCAAACATGGGGGTTGAACTACCTATAAACTGTTTGCGAAACAATTTTTTCTCCAAGTTTGCATCGACTTTCTGGTTCGATTGATCCCTTATACCTAATTTTACTTGCTGAATTTCAAGATGGACATATAGGCTTTCTATAGGAATTTACAAAATCTGAAACGATCGAATGTAGCATGAGAAATTTAGGTAGAAAGGGAGGTACCTCGACTGCGAGCGAAACAGAGCAAGTCACTGTGCCAGCGACTTCATGGTCGGGTTTCCAGCGACGGCGGTTGTTGGCGTGGTCCGCAGGCGGCGTAGTAGGTTTGGGAAGGTTCTGGGTTCCTTTGGGTGTATTTGCTCATTTGGTTGGGATGGCATCTGATTATATATATATATATATATATATATATATATATATATATATATATATATATATATATATATATATATATTCTTTTCATATTCAATTTTGAATTTCCTTATGAATTTAACCCATTAATTTGATTGGATTTAATCCAATCTGGTAGAGGATTGAGTAAGGATTCCAGGAAAAAATGGTTTTAATGGTGTCGGATTGTCCAATTGGATTGATCAATTTTTAAAAAAAAACTTCTCTTTTTCGAATAGGGAGGATCGGGTCTGCTTTAGAATTTATCTCACAAGAAATTGAATATATATATATATATATATATATATATATATATATATATATATATATATATATATATATATATATATATATATATATATATATATATATTACCTCTAATATCCAATAAAATCTTAACTTATAACAAATCCCTCTAATTAATCAAGAAAATACCCAAATTATATTTAATAAAAATAAATAAATTTTTGAAAATTCTGGGGGTTTACAATTTACACTCATGATACTTCTTTATTTTGTACTATTAGTTTCATGATCACCCATATGTTATAGTTTGAAACGTTTTACTGTCTTATATACCCGATGATCAAACTTTTGTACTTTATTATTTTTCTGTGATTGAGATATCTAAGATTGCTTGATGTAGGATTGACTGTTGGATTGTAGTTGTAACCTCCATCTCTACAGCTTTGACCGTATCTCGGGGTATTAGAGTACTCTGGTATACGTAGGTGGCCCGGTCCGTCCCAACTTTCTAGTATTCTGGTTCTATGGCATGACACATGGGAATCCTAAGCATGGATTTGAAAATTTTCATGCTTGTACAGACACATTTATGCTTATTGATACAAGTATATTATTCCATGTGACTGATCCTAACAATAGATCAGAATGACCACATAATGTTGTTTGCACTCAATAATTCAACATTTCAGTTGGTCGTGTCGGTAAGAGGCCAATCACCAGTGCTTATATACTTCCCCCACTTGATCTTCTAAGGTTCAGAGTTTGCTTGGACATGCTGAGGCGTTGGAGCTCGGTTGGTAACATGTAGCAGTTCGTCAGAGGGTTATTTCTGTATATATAGAGGAAATAACATATGGAACATCTTCCTTTGTATTATTCTTGAGTTATAAACCTTGTGGCTTATTGTATTATATTGAGAGAGAGAGAGAGAGTGCGTTTAATCAAATTGTTCTTGGCTTTAGAGAGAGAGAGTGCTTGTAATCAAATTATTATTGGCTTTGAGCCATTATAATTCAGCTGCTATTATCAATAAAGAAATCAAATTTTGTATATCTTGTGTTGATTCAACATTTCTGCTTAGTATTTCTGCTGTAATAACTTTGTATCTTAGATTGTTCTATCAGCCATTTTGGTGCTTGTATTATGCAAGTACAATTTATACTTGTACGATATCATGTCTAGTGATAACTTTCGGTCCTACTAGATTGGAATTTGACATAATGGTATTAGAGCACGGCTTTACGTCCTTGTACACTCAATTGATTTCCTTCAACTCTGAGTTGCTTCCATAGTCAAAGTCTTTTAATTCGATGTTTTGCTGAATATTCTATACAATAAGTCTAGATGTGTTATGGATCTCATGTGGGTGCTTTGTTGACCAGGAAAAGCTTTAAAAAGTAGCTTCAAAAGGTTTGAGTTGAGTGTGTGGCAGAATATTTAGGTATGAGCAAGTAATGAGTTAGATATTTGGAATAAGGATATCATAGATTTTGATATGTTGGATGAGTAGTAGGCTATTGGTAGATATACTATAACATGATTTGAGTATTGTTAATACAAGTATTGCAGGAAGTATGCTTGGATTAATCTAGTGTCTATCGAGTAGCTGGGGTTGGATATTATGTTTATGATCGTTGGGATCACCGGTATGAATTATCTGGAAGGGATGTTGATTTAGTATATGGATGATGGATTGATTGAGTGCAACAGCTCTGGATGGGGTGGTGCAAAGTCTTAGTTTAAAGTTGTGCATGTTAATACGAGTTTGATGTCTCTTGTTGGATTGATTCGAATGATCGAAAATGGTGTTTGGCAGATTCAAATAGTATTGGATAGTAATTTAAATTTATGAAATAAATGACTTGGTTGGAAAATCGATATGAATGTGTATTGAAATGTAGTTTGAATCAAGCAGACCGAATTTTGAATTGAGTATGAGGACTCGGTAGTGCGTTTGGAAGTTTCTTCGAAGGATATGTGAATGACTCTAAGGATTGAAGAGGAGTGTTGCTTGATGACCTGAAAGCCTATGACTGATTTGGTCTTGAGTTTTGATGAGTTGATCTTTTATCGAAATTGGAAGATATCATTGGCTGAAATGATATTGAGTTGGTAAATGGATATTTTCATGGTTATGTATATGGTTATGAGATTGACGTGTATCAAAAATTGATCGAAGTTGACTCGAGGATATTATGGGTGGATAGATGATGATAGTATAATCTAGTGAATCAACGAATTTGTTGTGATTATAGGTTTAGCATATGGACTTTTATTAAATTGAATAATAGTATTAAATGTTCAAACGACTTGGTTAGGCAAACGTGATTATGGCATGAATGGATATGAGATAAACTCAGCTTGGTAAATTTTGAATTTATTGTGATTTATTATTGATTCGAATGATGGGACAAATGGCTTAGGAAAGTGATATATGATTTTGGCTGAAATAGATATGTGTAAAATTGAAACGATCGGTGACGGTGAGAATTGCCTTGACTTGTGGATTTATTCTGAGATGATCTTGATTGTACAAGTGAAGTCGATGCATGAAGATTGATATTATGATGTGTGATCGATGATTTTGATTTTTGACTTACAGTTTGATGATTACGATATGCAAATTTGAATCAGGGGAATTAATCAAAACAAATTGAGCATTTGGACTACGAGAGTTGCGTGGATTGATGTAGTCGATCATGATGGGAGTTTGCCCTAAGTTTGAAAAAATGTCATATATTGCTGGGTATGGTTTGGAACTAGATAGGAGTGAGTACAATGATTCTTGGTTATATTTTGGACATGAGTTATGTTGATAGTTTAGTGCGATTGGTGACATCAGATTTTGAGTGGACCTTGTAAGCTAGCCTAGTAGCTGGACAAAAGTCCCAATATTGAGTTATGGAATGGGTAGAATTGTTTTTAAGAATAGTTGTAAAGATTGACATGTTAGAATAGAGCTAGGTTTGCGAGATTGAGAGATAAATCTTGAATTTGATGTTGGATATTTTGATTGATTACTTGCGGTTGGAAGAACGATATTGTATTTGAAACTAGTCGGATTATTTCTTATAGTGGATTGTTTTATTTTATTATACTCAAATGAAAGTGGTGGATAAAATTTTGTTGACAAATTGGATAGTGATTTGAAATTATAAGTTCGAAAGTGCGGTTAATGGTAGTGTAACCTTTTGATTGATGTGGGCTTAGATTTAGATTGATCTTTCTCGTGGTAACATAGACGTATGCATTGTAATGCCCCGTCCTGCTCAGTTTAACCGGAGGAATCGAAACGCGATGACGTTTGGACTTAGCTGTGCAACAGCTTGTTCGAAGTCCCGCTCGGTCGAGACAACTCCTCGCTCAGGTGGGTGGCTTTGGTAAACTTGCCTCAGCTTGGCCTTCACACTGATAAATGGAAGTTTTTTACTATACTGAATAGGCTTGATAATAAAAAAGATGAATCCACATAGCTAAGGAAATAATCCCACTGGCCAAATGTGTATAGAACTTGAAAGTGCTAGCTTGTTGCCTAGATGTCAATCCACGATGGTTTTTAAAGTTGCACTCGGTCTTCCGACCACACATATTGAGTCAAGCAAAAGTAACGCAAAAGACTATCGACTGGTTGACATAACATGCATTGTCCTACGGTTCTACAGCTTGGTATAGCCATACGTTCCCACGGTCTCCATGCTCGTCATATAGAGTATGACTTGGACGGTAATGTCGCACCAAAACACAATTAGTTTAAGACACAAAATACTGTTAATTCAATGATAAGTACCATAGTCTATGGCACTTATGGAACACGTTTTATTCAAGTTAAGTAGAAAGGATATATAATAGCCGTTTCATGGGTTTCAAAGAGTGGAAAGTTCACGCGACCGTTTGCCGCCGAGGCAGTCCCTCATTTGGAGTCTACGACATAATACGAAAAAGATAGTAACACTGAAAGAGATAAGTTGAGTCAAGTCCTGCGTGGTCATTGGAAAACTTGTGTACAAGGGCGACGATTCTTCAGATGGCAATCTGGGTCGCAAGACCGATCCGGTCGAGGAGAAAACACGATAGCTGAGTTAGATTGTACTACTCAGGTGATTCAAGGCTTTCGACGGGGCTCACTGCCCGTACCGAATGACCTTGTCTACGCCAGGCTATAGTTTATGGATACCTTGTCATGCTAGTAACCTTTTATATAGATAAGTCGGTGTGCTGAGTGACAATCCGTATGCATGGTATCGGTTGAGTTACAAGAATGTGTAAGCACAATGAAGAAAATGGATGCACGGTCTGCACCACGATTATGGAGCCTAGGATTTGGTGATATGTAAAGACACGTGCTTCGACACGAGATACAGTATCGTATTTTGTGATGCAATGACACAATCGTGCCATAAAACTCTTTTGTGATTCAACGTCGAGGTCGTGCCTCGCAACTCAGTAGTTGTGCCATAAACTTAATCGTGCAACAACATCGAGATCGTGTCTCGTAACCCAGTGTGACTTAACCATACCTCGCCATAAGGTATTTTCTATACTTTCTCAAATGACTCAATCCCAAACTTATGCAAATTCTTTGTCATAGACCGTCGTACTTATTATTGAATTAACCGTGTTTCGTGTCTTAAACTAATTATGTTTTGGTGCAACACTACCGTCCAAGTCTATACTCTATATGACGAGCCTTAAGACCGTAGGAACGTGTGGCTATACCAAACCGTAGAACCGTGGGTCTGCTATAATAACTAGTTGATAGCCTGTTGTGTTACTTTTGCTTAAATCAATACATGCAGTCGAAAGACCGAGTGTCTCTTTGAAAACCATCATGGGTAGATACCTAGGCAACAAGCTAACACTTTCAAGTTCTATGCACATTTGACCAAACGAGATTATTTTCTTAGCTATGTGGATTTATCTCTTTTATTATCAAGCCTATTCAGTGCAGTAAAAACTTCTAATTATTAATCTGAAGGCCAAGATAAGGCAAGTTTACCGAAGCCATCCACCTGAGCAAAGAGTTGCCTTGACCGAGCAGGACTTCGAACAAGCTGTTGCAAGACTAAGTCCAAACGTCTTTACGTTCTGATTCCTCCGGTAGAACTAAGCGGGATGGGGGCATTACATGCATAATGCTAGAATACTTGTAATATGAATTATGTCGTCATAAGGAATTGATTGGAAGAATTTGTTGGCTAATGCTATGAATTGGATTTTGATGGTTCTAGATTTCAAGTATTCGAAGAAACTTGATCAACGAGATAGATGAATGTTTTTGATATAGTTGTAAGTTGTCGATGAATTAGATCGATCCTTAAGGAAATTGAATGGTAAATTTATACTTGGCTAAAATTAGACGATGTTAACAATGATTAAGCTTGTGTTAGGAAGAGTGAGAATGAGTTATGCATAATAAGGGATTCTGATTTGGTTTGTTGTTTCTTGGATTGAGAAATTCTTGTAAGATAAAGCGTAAAATAATGCAATGGTGAATTATGAGGATCATAGGATTTTGCTAGAACTGAGCATTGATGTATAAGTATGATTGAGACTTGGATGCAGTCAGGCTAGGAAGATTAATTGTTGTTAATCGAATTTAATGTCTTTAGAATTTTTTAGTTTGTTTGAAGGAAAACATTTGAGATTTTAAATGGAGATATAGGTTGGACTTGGACTTGAGTATATTGAAACCAGATGGGTATCACGGATGGATTAGAATGTGATGGCTTGGTTGAAATTAGATCTAGTTGATTTTGATCGTCTCTTTGATTCATAATAATAATGAGGTATAGTTCTGGGATAGTTGCCTTAGTTCTTAGTAGGTTTCCTTGGTGCAATGAGTGTTAGCATGCCTAGTTGTTTGGAAGTTTGGTTCTGCGCGAGGTGTGCTATTATGGGGCAAGTTGAGTTCGATGGTGTAAGTTATTCGATATATTTGGTTAAGGTATAAGGAGCTTGTATATTTAAGGAATGATGGAAAAGTTGTGTTTGATTGATCTTTGAAGTTATGCAAAGCATATTCAAGTTGGTTATGAAGGAAGAAGCTTCATGGGTTCATTGAGTTCCCTATATTTGAGTATCTTGGCGCATCTATGGATTTGAAGAGCAAGCGTAGGCTTGAGTAAAGAGAGTTACTGCGGATGTGTTTATTGTTTGTGGAAGGATTTTCTCGTTGTTGATCATAATATACGGTGTTTCGTAATTTTCTTGGAATTGATTTGCTTGTTTGGATATTGTTTCTGCCATGGAGTCGACATCAGAGTTTAAATCAAAAATCGAGTAGGAGTTACTTCATTGATTAGTAGTGCCATTGGTGTAGGTGGTTCTTGTAAGTTTCGATGATAAAACTTCTTCTAAGTGGTAAATTATGTAATGCCTCGCTCTGTATGGTACAATGAGCTGGTTTGTTAGCTGGAAGGGCCATTTGAACTTGGGTCCGGTCCAAGGATTTGTTCTAGAGATCTGTTTGGTCGAGGCAAATATTCAACATTTTATCATGTGGGTTGTTTCGATGATTCTTCTCTCCTTTACCCTCACATTGATGAAATAGAATGATGCATGTTAATTTCTATGGTATGAATCGTTGATATTAATAAAAGAGACAAACCAAGATAGATAAAGAAAATAATCACATTTTCATAACTTGTTGCTAGCGAATATATAACTTTAAATTATTGATATAGACTTGGTAATTTAGGGATGCTCATATATATCACATGAATTATGTAACTTGTTGTATAGATGCAGATTACGTACCTCCGTGGTATGTTATCTTTTGAAGTGTAGTTCTATGATTATATTTTACTTATGAAATATAATGTTGTAAAGATGTATATGGTGGACTATAGTATTGTTGCTTAAAGTAATAAAAACATGGAAATGTTGGTCGCCAAGGTAGTATCCCTGGACTAGGAATTGAGGAAGTATGATAATCACTTGACTGGGAAGTTTTAGTTGAGCGATGGCTTGAGGAAGTATGATAGTAAAAAGAAAAGATGTATTTGTATAGTTTAATTGTTCACGCATTTGCATGGTCATGGACAACTTGTGTACAAGGTTTTGTTCCTCGAACGATCGGTTGGGCACTGGGATCGATTCAGCCTACCGGGAACGATGTTGACGTACTAGCATGGTATTGTAGGACCTTCAGTAGAATGTTAGACATTGACTAAAGGGTGCATCATAATATGGGTATTTCAGAACCTTCGGTGGAGATCGCGCCTCGCACATGAAGTGTTCACCATCTTACTAGAATATAGTCCAAGATGGTATGTCACTAGTGACATTTATATAGTTATGCACTACAATAAAAAGGCCTATTAATAACGCTCGATAAGACGTATTAATGACGCCTGATACCTAAGCGTTATCAAAGTTCGAAATAGCTTTTTTCTATGACGGTTTGGGCTAATTCTTGACTTTTTATAACGTTTATAAAATAAAGCGTTATTAATATTTTAGAGCGGTGGCAAACTTGTAATATTTTGTAAACTTATTAATATATTAGAGCGGTGCCTTTCCTTTCTTTCTCCTTCGTTCGTTCCATCCAGGGAGACCCCCAAATTCTCCGATCGAAAAAGAATTTCTTGGGTTTCGTCGGACCGATCGCCACCAGAGCTCCATCATCAGAAGCCATGGGTCCCGAATAGTAAGCTCCTCCTCCTCCTCCTCCTCCTCCTCTCTCTCTCTCGATTACAGACGTCTTTGTAATCTACGATTTCGTAGTGGTTGCTGATTTCTAGGTTTTCTTCTTAGATTGGTTTTAGAGACTTTTGTTTTGGGTCTTTCCTTCGCTGGTTGATCTACTTGTTATGAGAACGATTAGATTTTGGAGGTTTGATGTTAGACGAAGGTCTAGGAAGCATCGACACCCCCAAATCGGTGTCTTGTCGTGTGTCATGTCGTGTCGGACACGTACCCGATATGGTACAAGGCATAGGCATGAATGAAACTCCCCCCCTTTTTTCGTTCCAAACTCGATCGGAGAATCCAATCTCCATCAGCCATAGGTCCCAAGCATTAAGCTCATATTCCTCTGTAGAGTACAGATCTCTCCTTGTAGTCATATATCAAACCTTATGTACACCCATGCACAGATAAATACAAAACCTTATACATGTGACCAGTAGGCATGGACTTGGTTTGGTTTGTTGTTGTTCATAATCTACAATATTGGCAGGGGGATCTTGGCTTCCCACCTGCACAACAATTGGAGTTCACTCCCTGTACAGGCTAGCAAAAATGGAGGGAATTGTTCCCTGCATTGCACACAAGTGTGTACATGTGTGTACCACACAGGTAGCAGGGAGTAGAATGGAGTCCAAGGAGGAGGTAAAGGCATAAAAAAAACCTCTTCAGTTTGTAGGAGGAAATAAACTGTTCAATAGGAATGCCTATTGTGCCTAGACAATTAAGGTAGCTACCTAATAATGGCTACACAAATAAAGTAGCTAATTGGCACCTCATTATGCTCCGTATCTTCTAAATTTCAGAAATACTTTTGACAATATGCAATGAGCTCCTTTAAGCGTATCATCTTCTTCATGTAGTGAGCAAATTGCACTAATAAAATTGACTCAGAACTTTTGTTGGAAGAATTTATAAATAAGATTCTGTATTGCGTTACCGCCTTTACCCTTGATTCTTAAATGTTGCTTGTGACTTTATAATTATATCATTTTATCCTTTGAGGAAACAGCTCAGTTGTCCAATTTTTCAGATATATATTATGGCTGGGAAAGTGATGAGAAATTATGCTCGTATCTTCCACCTCATTACTACGCTGCAGCAGGTATGGTGGCTACATTATATTTAGAGCTACTACGTCTTGATTTTTACATCTTTGCTTTAGATGCTTGAATTTATTTGTCTATTCGTCCCTAGAGTTCTCTGACACGCGCTATCTGCAGTTACTTTGTTTCCACTTTGACGACTCCTAGTCTGTTTTTCAGAATGGAATACAACTTTGTTGCATGTAGATTCACATTATCAAAACTACTATGCTTGTGGTTCGGTTATCTGGATGACACCGTAACCATATTATTTGATTTGTATCTATAGTATTATTTGTAATGAATCCCACAACAACAGAGATATAGGGGGTCTTCCGTGTACATGCAGGTTAGCTCATGTCTTGGCAGAGAGTAGTGTATCAGATCAGTATGTATAGGTGTTGGCAGTTGTGTGTGTATGTTGAGTGTAATGTGTGAGTGTGCTCATGTGTGAGTGATAGATAGGTAATCAACTAGGTAGACTGATAGGTAAGAACTTGGGGGTCCCCTGCTTCGTACAGACAGAAGGTCATATAGAGGGAAGGTCCGGCAAACATGCATGACCTTGTTTGGCCTCCACACAGGCAGGTGTGCAGGTATGACAAGAGCAGTAGGCTTAACTGCAGGTAACAAGCAAGGCTTACAATTGCCTGCAGTAGGTCTTATATGTCCAACAACAGGCAAGACTTTGTTCTGTGTGTACTGCACAGGCAGCAAGGGTGCCTACACAAGAACCTAGGCATGTGCACAAGTGCACAGGCAAGGGGACTTAGCCCCTGTTTGCTGTATAGGGTGTGTGCACAGGGGCAGGGCTTTGTCCTACACACAGGAAATTATAGAAGTGGTGGGGCTTGCACAGGGTCTATGTGCAGGCTTTGTACTGCCTGTACAAGCAGTGGGCAATGTATGTTGGTGTGTGCGAGGCACATACATGTTTGTGTGTGTGCGCCTATGTGTATGAGAGAGTTAGACACATGAGAGTGGACATGTGAGTTTTGTATGTGTGTACATGTGTGTCTTGAGTGTATATGAGGGCATTATACACAGATAAAGTGTGTGTGCTGCCTGCACACATGCTGGCAGTCCCTATGGCACACATACAGGGGGTGGGTGCACAGGTCAGTATAGGGTTGATGTTTGTGGTTGTGTGTTTTAGACGAGAAGAGTATAGCTAGTGTAGCAATAGGTAATATGTTAGAACACATAAAGCAGAAGGGAGCTTCGGAACATGGGGTTCAGGTATAGGCATATGGAGAGCAACAACAATTTATAATAAGGGGGAATTTGTCAGCATGAATGAAGTATTAGTGAGCTGTAGAAAATATGGTAGCAACAGGTAGAGGAGCTAGTGACAGCCTCCAGAATCATTGAATGGTGAATAGAGGCCCAGGGATGTCCGACAGCCATGTTCCTAGGTTGAAACCCGGTAGACAAAGCTGTGCTTATTTTTCAATAACAATTTTCAAATTCTATTACTTGAATAATTATATTTAAAGCGGCATACAATCTTTCCATTAAATGTTTTCTTTTGATTGTCTGGATAACAAAGAAATATGAGCCCCTTTTACTCGATGGAGAATGAAGAATGCATGTATTGGTTTGTGAGAATAGGATATCTTTCACACTTTCCAATATCATTTAACCATTAGTTCCATCAAACTTGTACTTGTTCGCATTATGAAGCTGCACATGTCATACCCCATATGCATGTGAACTTACTGATTCGCCAAGGCTGTGTATTATTGATACATTAAATACTCTTTCATAACTGTTTTTCCTACTTATACTTGTTAAAATAATTAGGACACAACTTTATCTTGATATCGAAATCGCCAGTCTTATGATTTATGTTGGGGAGTTGGAAGGTTCTTGAAACCAACATCACTGATAGCAAGTGAGGTGATAATGTCTACTGCTAGTAGGAACAAAAATTGGAGGTCCCGAAAGACACTGGACAAGCTCCAATTGTGGGGCCAGCTTGTATTTATAGTAACTCCACAAATTCTTATGTAAATCCATTTATTAACAGCTTATGTCCAGTTCAACATTTGTGCTTAGCTTGCTCTTGACATGCTCACTGTCCATTCATCCAAGTTGGTCCTCCAAACAATTTCCAGTACAGAAGCAAAGCTATGGTTGTGAATCATATCACATTAATATATTCATATATGTTGTTTTACTCCTTTCTTTTGATATTTCATAATTAGATTTGATTTTTAGGCCTGACAATTATATGGACTGATTTGGTTGTCTTCTCTTTTTCTCAGGATTTCACTGGTGTTCCGGCTGTCGTTGATCTTTCATGATTATTGGTTATGTGGCCAAGTTTTGATGTGGACAATTTTGGTAGTTGTAAATATATATATGTATTTGGATATTCTATTTTGAGAATGTAATGAAGATGTTGATATGTACTCTATTTTGAGAAATGTAATAAAGATGGTGATATATAATGTTAAATTTTTGGAATGTATTATATACTGTGAAGTATAGAGCATTATAAATACGCTAATTTGAATAGTATAAAGTGTTATAAATGTGCTGCATTGAGACTATACATATTATCTATTCATGACGTTTTAAAATTGTTCTGAATTGTGCACTATATATTAACTATTCATAACGCTTTTATAGAAACTATTCATGACGGTTATTTTATGACGCTTTTAAAAAACATTTATAACACCCGTTTTCATAACGATTGCTTTGAAAAAAAAGCGTCATGGTTTGTCATTAATGACGCTTTTTAGCCGTCATTAAAAGAATTTTTTTTGTAGTGATGGTACATGCTAACGTTATCTGCTTGCAAGCCTACTATCTTGGCACGAGAACAAGGCCCTCGGCATGATTATATTTGCATGATGGCTAGCAAGTGTCTTATACGGGGACACACATTATGACATATTCTTTTATACATTGTGAATTGATATAGCTGTAGTGACTTTTATGCTTTATGAAATGATATTGTTGTATTGAGGAGGAAAGGATGGTAAATATTGGATAAGATCAACTCTGTTGCGTAGCATATTTATGCTTACTGACACAAGTATGCTATGCCGTATAAGTGATCCTAAGGCAAGATTAGAAAGACGACATAATGTTGCTTGCACTCACTAATTGAACGTGTTGGTTTGGTGGTATCAGCAAGAGGCCACTCACCACTGCTTATATACTGTATTCTCACTAGATCTTCTTAGGTGCAAAGTTTGCTTGGACGTGCTGAGGCATTGGAGCTCGTTTGATAACTTGTAACTATTTGGTAGAGGGACGATTTATGTGGATATAATATATAAAGAATCATTGTTTGTGTGGTTTTTGGGTTGTAAGCCTTGTGGCATGTTGTATTAGATTGAGAGAGAGAGAGAGAGTGAGTGAGTGAGTGAGTGCTTATAATCAAGTTGTTCTTGGTTTTGAGCCGTTGTAATTACCCTGTTATTATAAATAAAGATATTCACTTTTGTAAATCTTGTGTTGATTCAACTTTTCTACTCAGTGTTCCCATTGCAATGACTTTATATCTTAGATTATTCTATCAACCGTTTTGGTGTTTGTCTTGTACAAGTACAATTTAGACTTGTACAACATCATACCTAGTTATGACTTTTGGTCGTACGGATTTGGGACGAGACAATAAACTCCAAACTTTGTCCCAAAAATCATGATTTTGTGATTAAACCAATACAGTGTAAATGGTCCATTTTGGGCACACATTTGATTGAGCAAACTTTAATAATATCGAAACCAGACATGTCGAAAGATCTTCATTTAGGCTATCCATAGTATCTTCTAGCTTAGAATTTTATGAAACACATGGAAAGATATGGCTACCCAAAGTTGGCTCTCTATAGTTTAATTCTGAATAGAATTCCCAATTTCCTTGAGCAAAGTTGGGTCGTAAATAAGTCTTGGCGAGGAGGAAGAGAATCGTACATTTTAAATTCTAGAGTTGATATATGGAAGTTTGTAGGTTCAGAAGAGGAGAATTGAGCTCCTAAACTCAGCCCTGAAGAACTATTTCTAGAAAATTCACTATCAATTCGATAGTATGGGATAGGAAATTGCTCAGCTAACTTCCCTCTCTATATAACAAACAACGTCAACTAATACAACTCAATTTGTTGTCAACTAATACAACTCAATTTGTTGACTCTTCTCATAACACTACATATAAAATTAAGCACATATGCAAGCACCAATTAAGTGACATCTCATTAATTAAGAGCTTAATTAATTTGGTATGTACGTAGTTGCAGACTTGCAGTGCAATTGTTGGGATATATGCTTACAGCTCCATCCAACCGCCCACGCAGACGGATGTATTTATAATAATCATATTTCATGCCGAGTCGAGCTATCCAAGCGTATTTATCTGCATTTATTTATGTTTCAAAGGCAGGTTAGAAAAAAATAATTTTTTGTTGTTGAAATCTGTAAACAAAATAAACAAAAAAATAATGATTACTACCCTCCGGAAAAGTCGTTCACGAAACACTGTCCTAAGAGTTAATTCGAATTTATGTGCAGACTTTTTTGAATGCTCCTAGTGATAAAATTTTTGCTCTACCGGTGTGTCGTCGTCGCACACAACTCAGGATGATTGACCCTGACTTAGCTCTGTCTAGAACGAGAATATAAGTAATAGAAAGAACTTCGGCAAGAGAAGAATTTGAGAGAGATTCTGTAGAGATTTTCTGTGTCCAGAGAGAAGAATAAAGGCTTATTATATAGACATTAAACTTTGTAACCGATGGCTGGACTTTAAGGTCTTAATTGATGCTGGATGAAGGTACATAAAAAATATGTTGAAACGTTTGGATTAATGTGGAAAATCAATATGTGTAACATTTGGATTAATGTGACAAAGCAATAGGTGTTTACTGTCCAATGTTCAAATATTTATGATTCACAAACGGTCAAAAATTAATAGGAGCAAAAAGATTTTTAGGGTTTCAATCTGAACCTGTAGGGCCTAAAAATCAAGTTGCACCATGTTTTTACTATTCAACAATCAAGTTGAGCCCCAGAAATCAAGTTGCGCCACTGTTTTAAAGCCCAGGGATCAAACTGCGCCATTGATTAGGTTGCGCCTGACATCAGGCTGCCCCAATCTACATTGCGTCCAAGCCTACGTGGTGTCTGACATTAATTGCCATCATTACCTGACATCACTGACATCTGACAGCACAATAAACGAAGAAAATCTCTTCGAATCCCTCAAAACGTGCCGTTCGAGGAGATTTAAGTGACAGCCGTCCTGCACATCTTGTGAGTTGCGCCTAGGCGCAATCTAAATAAATTTCTTAATTGCGCCTAGGTGCAATCTGGATAAACTATTCTTATATATTCAAAATCTGTCACGTGTCTAGGCGCAGTCCAATCAGGCGCAGTTTGACTTGTTGACTGAAACTCACGCAACCTGATAAAGTTGAGACAACTTACATTCTAAAGAAGGATGGCGTGGCGCACATGCCACTAATCTCTCAAAACGTGTCCACTATTCTGTACACGACCATTCGCATCTCAATTACATGATGCCACGCGTCAAAATACAGTTAGTACACGATTGTTAACTGAATGAAAGTTGACGCAACATATGGTTGGCGCAACCCAAAGTGGCGCAATCCAGCCTCGCGCATATCAGAATAACTGCTAAAATAGTTATTTCTAGAACTCTATAAATAGAGTTTCCAATCATTTTCAAAGCATCACAGAGATCAAGTACTTCGGCAAAATTGTTGCTGCATTCTCCAGAGGCTCTAGTCTTCAAGTTCACATAGTCCAAGGGATAAAGTGATCATCTTCTGATCAAATTCCTACAGTTGTACTTCCCCAGAATTCAAATTGTACTTTTTTACTCTTTTCTAAAGTTTGTAATAAATTTTTTTGTTTTTGCAAACAAAATGGCGACTCTACTGGGGACGACTTTCTCCTCCGAAGAGAAGGTGACAACTCAATGTGATGCTGCGTCAATCGGCAAGACGCAGAAGACTCTTGTTGTTCAAGTTAACCAGACAGCCTATGAAGATATGATCAACAAAAAGAGCAACAAGCGCCCTGTGGCCATCACCAAGAACAAAACTGTGTGGACTCCTAAGTCCTTTATAGTTGTTGTTGCCCAGGCGCAACCTGCCTCTATTGCCCAGGCACAACTTATCTCTGTTGCTCAGGCACAATCTACTCTTGCTGCCCGTACACAATCTACTCTTCTAGCTGCTCAGGCGCAGTCTGCTCATGCTGCCCGTGCACAATCCACTCTGCATGTTCCTGTTGCCCGCACGCAACTTACTCTCACTACTGCCCGTGCACTGTCCATTCTTCCTACTGCCAAGGCGCAGTCCACTACTCCCTTTGCTGCCAGGCGCAGTCTGTTAATGCTGTTGTTAAGGCGCAGTCTACTCATGTTGCTGCCAAGACGCAACCAGTATCCTATATTACTAGGGTGCAACCAGTAGCCCCTATTGCTGTGGCACAACCCAAGCAATCAGTTGTTTAGGCGCAGTCTGCTGCTCTGGCGCAACCCAAGGGATCTAGCCTTTTGGCTATTCCTTCCTCCAATTATCCAGTTCTGAACTTGGAGAAATAATATTCTAGTGCTAAAACTAGACAGAACAATGGAAAAGGCCCCATTACACTTCCCCAACTGGCACAACCTGTACCTAAGATGGTGCCACAATAAAACAGAGGGAAACGCTTCTTAGCTAACCCTCTACAAAATAAAGGAAAGCACCCTTTGGTCTTTTCTCAAACTTTCCTAGTCTATGACTAAGAGGAAGATATATCAGATTCTATTCCTTTAAACAGAGGTCTTCAGATCTCTGCTATGGGAAGGAATACTGATCAAAGAGGCATCTTGTCCACCCCTATGGGGACTGGTCAAGATCTTCCAACCTTGCAAATTTCAAGATCCAAGCAAGGAATGTTGATGGTATCTCAAACAGAGACACCCGGAGCAGAATTCTCTGATTTACGTGCTTATCTCAATAGGCATCCATCAATATCAACTTCGGTAAAACGCAAGAATTCTATGCCGAAGGCCAATCTGTACCAGAAACCAAAGTTTGAAAGGAAGGAACCAATCACTTATGCTAATGAGTTAAGTACCTCTTTGTAAACTCAGGGAACTAAACATCTGAAAAATAGGAGGCATATTCCTAACATCATTAAGGAATATATTCCTCCGACTTCTTCTCGTCCTGTAGTGGTAACTGATCTCCGAGAACGTCTTACACAAAGACAGAAGATCACAAGAATGTCTCCTTCACCTCTAAATCACTCTTCAGATCACCACTGCCTTCATGAAGTGGTCATTAAGTGTTGTTGCCATTCAGCTAAACGATCTGTCTTTGATCGTCTGAACTATGTTTCAACTCTTGAACCTATAATGGAAGATGAAGACGAGCCATTATATGCTTCTGTCAATATAACTTCCCAAGGCACTGGGGGTAGAAAACATCCAAGACGTAATGCGTCCCGTAATCCCAGTTAGCAATACTTAGATCAATTTCATGCATCCAGTGAAGGGGTTTTTCAATACACCAGATCAAGAAATCGAAATTTAAACTAAGGTGTCTTTAATCAAGAAGATCTTCCCATCCCTTATTGGGGAGAGGACTCTTTATCTGAGTTTGATGCAGATAGTGAAAGTTCTAAGCAAACTATCTCGTCAATAGTAGCAAGAGAAGTGATGGCATATGCCATTATAGAAGATCAAGATGCTTCTAGTTCAGCCAATCAAGAACAACGAATTGTTACACTAGAGGACAAACTGAAGACCATGGCTGAAATGGTCGCAAGTATGCATACTATAATCGTGGCTCAACATACAGTGCCATCGGTTATAAACCATGCTACAAATCCTGAGCTTATAGCATCTTCTGTACCTGTTAATGTTAGTCTGGGGGTACCACCTCCTCAGGTTGCTTCTGTACCAATTCAAGCTGATCCCAGCCAGTCTGGTACTGGGGGTGGTAATTACTATGTTGTTCCTCCTCCTAACAATTTAAATCAACCCACATATTCCCAAACATCAGAAGATGCTAATGAGGCTGTAAAACCCTTACGCACTCAGATTGAGGCCTTTAAGCAAAATGATGGCCTACAAAGACTTGGAATAAAACAACCTTATCCTACAGAATGGAATGAGGTTCCATTTTCTCCTAAATACAAGCTTCCAACCATTATGCTGTTTGATGGCAGCACTTCTCCAAGTTAGTACATCAATCACTTCGAAGTGATGACTGACCAATTGCAGCCAAATGATGCTCTTGTTACCAGAGTATTCGTTGATTGTTTAGCCGGTGCAACATATGACTGGTACCATAGCTTACCTGACGGCTGCATAACTTCTTTTGCTGGTTTTAAGCAAATGTTCTTGGAACAATTTTATGAGGGAGTCAACGACATGACAATGTCTGCCCTCATTAAGATTAAGCAAAGACGTAATGAATCCACAGAGAGTTTCTTTGAAAGATTTTGCCGAGAGGCACTTAAAATGCCTTTAGGAACTCCATCTGCTGTAACAATAGACACCTGCAAATCAAACTTGTTGCCTATTATCAGCATGTGGATGGGATCTGCATAATTTCAAGATTGGCCTTCTTTCATTGTGAATGCCAAGGCGGCAGAGGTCAGTGCTAAAAAATTTAAGTAGTTAGGAGTTCAAATGACTCATCCTAACCAAGATGAATATTCTACACCCGGTGGTAATAATCGCCAGAATAACCGCAAGGGTAAAGAAACATTGGCCATTAATCTCAAGGGCAAGGAGTCATTGGTTGTTAATGTTGCTCAGACGGCACCCACTCCATCAGCACCATCACAGAAAGCACCTCGTCCAAAAGAAGAGTATTCTTTTGATAAAGATGATATTTTGAGCATCTTCGATGCTTAATTAAAAGTAATAAACTTCAACTGCCAGAGGCAAAGCGGCCAAAAGAAGTAAGTAAAACTGACCACCCTAAATATTGTGCTTATCACAGATTTATAGGACATCCAACCAGAGCATGCTACATGCTCAAAGGCAAAATCCAGGAGATGGTCAACTCTGGAGCAATTACTCTTCAGCAGGATGAGAAGACAATGACAGCTAATGTTGTTTCTATACAGTTTGGTGATTTTCCACCACAACTAGTGCAAGATGGTGTTGTCCCTATTCCAAGGGCTACTCTTGAGATCGTGAATCTCCCACCTCCCCAAAATGAAGGTCTTGTTCCAATGTCAACCGACAAAGGAGAAATCATGTAGATCCAACCAGATTTAGTGGTAGACTTTGAAGCGCCTTCCTCTTCCAAGCAAAAAAAGCACTCCAAAAATAAATCCCAGAACTGCAACATGGTATCCTTTGAACCAGTAGTGGAAGAAGAAATTCTAATTGGCACTAGATCTGGGAAACCTTATCTTCGGGAATATCCCGAAAATCAAGAGAATTCTGCCCTATCTCCTGATGCTCCTCCAACATCATCTTTTTCTGCTGAGAATATACCATCTACATCTCTACCGGTAGTGGAACCAACTCCTCCCAAACCAACATCAGCAGACAAGGGAAAGCAACCTATTCGTTTCGACAAACATTGAAAAAGTCTTCATCTCTTGGACTTAAAAAACCATATAATTTTGATATATTGGCTCAATTAGCCAATACTCCAGCAAGATTGTCAATCTTTGAACTCTTACGTCTCTCAAAAGAAACTCAAGAGACGTTAAAAGAAGCTTTGATGCAGGCTGATACTTGTCTTACTCTTCTCAAGAAGCCTGAAAAAGAGCCAGTCAGCTGTGCACATTGTCATAGTGTATTTGAATTAATATCCAACATTACTTTTACACAAGATGATATGTTGTTAGAAGACAATCGTCATGACCGGCCTCTCTATTTCACAGGGTATGTGGACACCATGAAAGTCGATCGCATTCTGATTGACCCAGGGTCTGCTCTTAGTATCATGCCGAAGTCTTTGCTGGATGCTTTGAAGATCCCAGTGCATAATCTTTCTACAACTATCACCTACCATCTTAGGGTTCAATCAAGGAAGAAGTGAACCTTTGGGGAAGATACGCCTGAAACTTCAAATTGGAAATCTTCGCACAAAGGTGACTTTCTATGTGATTGACAATCATGGCTCCTATAATACTTTACTGGGAAGACCATTCCTCTACGAACACAATATTGTACCTTCTACTCTCCACCAATGTTTCAAATATATGGATGGTAATGGAGAAGTTCAATAAGAGGTTGCAGACCTGAATCCTTTCAAAGAAGTTAAAGCGTACTGCAACGACTCTTGCATGTATAAGGAGGAATTCATGAAGGTGGTATTGGAAATGGACACAGATGAAGAATAGAAAGGTATGCCAAATGATACTCTGGTAATCCCTGTCAAATGGCGTACTTCATGTCCTCAGTCTTCCAAACCACTGACTATCTATCTTCCTTCCTACGAGAATCAGCCTCCTGGTGATAGTCAGGAACAAAGGGAGCTCACATCTTCTGAGCCGTTTGTAATCGACCTTCGTCGTAAAAAGCCCCCTCCTCCTTTCCGTTCTTCTTCTCTTCCTCTAGTAATCAATCTGACTAAGCCTATTAAGGCTAAAGGTCCTGTTGTAAATGATGGTATAAAAATCAATAAAGTATCTCCTTTATATTATACTGATGCCTCTTACTATACTCAATGTTATTTGGATATTCTAGATAGCTTTAAACCACTTACAATAGGAGTCGTATCGTCTCTACGAAATGTGGTATCATTGGATTCAATAAAAGAATCATACTTCTTAGTACCGTCTCGAAAGAAAGATGAAAGGCCTATATTCTTTAATAAAAGAGGAAAAAAAATCATGCTCTATAATGATAATAGAGATGATACAGGAAGACTACAATTACGTCGCTATAGTCCGTAATCCAAAGCAATCATCCGTAAAATGGGCTATAATTTTAGAACACGCCTCAATAGCGGTAAAGGAAGGAGAACTCCTATTCTTATTTATGTTCCAAAAGGAAAATCACAACAATACTACAGTAAAAAGAAGCGGGGATTAGGTTATGCTTCACCACTTCCAACTCTAGAACCTTCTGAATCTGATGAAGAAGAACGATCTAACTCTTCTGATTCTATCTCATGAGATTCTGATACCAGCATTGGTCATGTTCATCGGGTGATAGTATCTTCTAACATGGTATCTGTCAATTTCTCGGAAGATGACGAAGATGACATTGAAGAAGCTCCTAAAGTGGACCCTTGGACACAAAGGATGGACAATCAGTGAGAACTTCATTTTGAACAACGAGAGCCACCTACTGAGGATAAAGTAGTCCAAATCGACATTGGAGAGAAGGGCGTATCACGACCGATCTTCATTAGCAAAAATCTTTCTGAGGATGATAAACAAGAACTAATTCACCTTATTCGTGAATATATTGATGTCTTTGCCTGGAGTTATGAAGATATGCCAAGATTAGATCCTCAAGTTGCAACTCATAAACTTAATATCTTGGCGAATGCCAAGCCGGTCAAACAACAACAACGGCAATTCAAGCCTAAAATAATGGATGCAATTGATGATGAAGTCAAAAAGCATATAGCTTGCGGTTTTATCAAGAAAGAACAGCATTCTGACTGGGTAGCTAATGTTGTACCAGTTTTGAAGAAGACCGAAAAGGTTCGGGTTTGCATATACTTTCGGGATCTCAATGTTGCTTGCCCTAAAGATGAATTCCCTCTCCCAATTACTGATGTCATGATCGACAATACTTGTGGATTTGAACGAATTTCTTTCATAGATGGGTTTTTTGGATATAATCAAATCCGGATGAATCCTGAAGATAAAAAATACACTTCATTCCGTACTCCTCGTGGAGTATACTGTTATACAGTCATTCCGTTCGGTCTTAAGAACGCAGGTGCAACTTACCAGCGGGCTATGAGTACTATCTTTTGAGATCATTTGCGAAAGACTGTCGAATGCTATGTTGACAATATTGCTGTCAAAAGTCGTCTAAAGGAAGATCACATTCAAGAATTAAGAACTATTATCAATCTAATGCCCCAGCATCAACTCAAAATGAACCCCACCATGTCTTTCCTGGGTGTCTCTAGTTGCAAATTTCTCGGATTCGTTATTGCCTCTAAGGGTATACACGTTGATCCCGAGAAGATCAAAGCCATTCAAGAGATGCATCCTCCACGCAACCTAAAAGAGCTACGAGGATTCCAAGGTCGACTTGCGTACATCAGGCGGTTCATTTCGAATTTATCTGGACGTTGCAGACTATTTACTCAGTTAATAAAAAGAGGTGTATCTTTCATTTGGACGGAAGAATGTCAACGAGCATTTGATGACATAAAGCGGTATTTAATGAGTCCACCGGTTCTTGTACCACCGATCTCAGAAATATCTTTCTTGATGTATGTCCGAGCAATGGACCATTCATTGGGAGCGTTGCTAGCTCAGAAGAACAAGGAAGGTCATGAACAAGCCATCTACTACCTTAGTCGAACGATGATTGGAGCTGAACATCGTTATAGTCCGGTGGAGAAGGAATGTTTAGACTTAATGTTTTCCGTTCAAAAGATAAGACATTACATCATAGGTCAAACTATTCATGTTATATCCCGAGTCAATCCTCTTCGGGTCTTAATGAAGAAGCCAAGTACACTCAATTTCAGGCTCGCTATATGGGCCATATTATTAGCACAATATGATATGGTCTATGTTCCTCAAAAGTCTGTGAAAGGTCAAGCACTTGCTGACTTCTTAGCAGTTCATCCTGTCCCTGAAACATCTAAACTCTATGACGAGATTCCAGACGAAACATTGGAATCAAATATGATCTCAGAAGAACTTCCTACTTGGCGTTTATTCTTTGATGGAGCATCTAGAATTGGACCTGGAGGCACCCTAGTTGTTGGAGTAGGAATTATTCTTGTTTCACAGGATGGATTAGCTATTCAGAGAGCTTATTCCTTAGATGAGTCGTGCTCCAACAATGTAGTAGAATATAATGCCTTGCTCATTGGACTCCAATTAGCCAAACAACTGGATATTGAATATCTCGAAGTATATGGTGATTCTAAGCTGATTGTTAATCAGGTTAGAGGCATATATGAAGTTCGACATCAAGATCTGGTACCATACCATGAAGCAGCAATCAGAATAGCTTCTTTGTTCAAAGGGTTCTTTATCGAACATATATGTTGCGCATGCAATACAGAAGCTGATGCTTTAGCTAACCTAGCTGCGGTATTGGCAGTTCCAGTTAAAAGACAACAAATAGTTGTTATCTCTAATAGAGAACTATTTTGTGTTGAAAACAACCATAACATTGAATTCAGTAATTCAATTGAAGTTAATGTCATTAGTGAGGACTCGAGAGCACCTTTCTTTGATTTTGCAGTACATGACATATTGCCAGAAGATCCTAAGGAAGCTACAAGTATTCGTCACCGATCACTTCGATTCTATTATAATCATACTACTAAAACTCTCTATCAAAATACTTTTGATGCATTACTTTTGAGATGTCTTGCTGATGATGAAGCAAAGCAGATATTACGCGAAGCTCATGATGGCGTTTGTGGAGCACATCGACCTGGTCCTAAACTACAGGATCGTATCTGACGTATGGGCTATTATTGGCTCTCTATGGTATCAGATGCTATTGACTATGCAAGGAAATATCGTGCATGTCAGATTCATGTAGATTTTATTCACCAACCGTCGGAGTTTCTTCATCCGACCACTGCCTCATGGCCCTTTAAAGTTTGGGACATGGATATAATTGGTCCTATCAATCCTCCTTCATCTAAAGGACATCGGTTCATCCTGGTTATAACCGATTATTTCTCTAAACGGGCTGAAGCTATATCTCTAGCTGAAGTAAAAACTAGTAGTATCATCAACTTCATCAAACATCATGTGATATACAGATTTGGTGTACCTCGTCGAATTATCCATGATAATGGGCCACAATTTATCAGTCAGAAGTTTACCAGGTTCAGTGATGACAACAGAATCAATAATGTTGCTTCAACTTCCTATAATCCTGCAGCTAACGGGTTAGCCGAAGCATTCAACAAGACTATCATCAAACTTCTCAAAAAGTTTATTTCTATTAACAAATGCAATTGGAGTAAGAAACTTGGGGAATGTCTATGGGCTTATCGCACTACAGTCCGTAATCCCACAGGTTGCACACCTTTTTCTCTAGTATATGGATGTGAAGCCGTCATACCACTGGAAAGTCAAATTCCTTCATTGAGAATCGCTATTGCTAATAAACTTACTACAGAAAATAATGATCGTCTTCGACTTCAAGAATTGGAGGCGCTCGACGAGAAAAGGCTACTGGCCCAACAGCATATCGAACTTTATCAAGCCCAAATTTTGAAAGCTTTCAATCGCAAAGTCAGAGTGCGAACATTTCAGGAAGGCGAGCTAGTTCTCACAGTCAGACATTCTATGACTATGACTCATATGAGCAAAGGCAATTTCGAGGCAAAATGGAAAGGTCCATATGTGGTAAACAAAGTTTTCTCAAATGGAGCCTACCAATTAACAGATATGGATGGCAGAGTTGCTATGATGCCTATCAATGGAAAATTTCTCAAGAAATATTATGTATAAAAGCAGAATATACTTTATTTTCAGAGAAATAATGTAAATAAAGTTTATTTTATTCAAAAGCAGAATGTAATTACATAATATTAAGGACGGGGAGGAGGCCCCAATCCTTCCTGATTAAATATTTAGTTTGCCAACAGTTCAAACATCTTATTGTCTGAACGCACTAGGAATTCATAAGCAGCCGTCCTCAATGCCTCTTCTTCGACAATCTTACCAGACTCTACTAGCTTGGCAATCAAGTTCTGTCCTGGTGTAGGAGCAGTTGAGCCTTCTCCCCTTTCTTTCTGAGGAGGCACCGGAGGCTCAGTAAGAGGGGTCTCGATCTTTCCTTCAATCTTCGGAGTGAGCAAATATTTGGAAGATATTTTGTACAGAAAGAAAAGAAATTGACAATATCTACGAAAGTTTTGCTCTATTTATTGACAAAATGACTAGATAATCGGCTTCGAGAACCGATGCAATTTTTTGAAAGAAGTCCTACTGTTCATTCATTTATAACTGTTTATTAATTCGTTCTCTTCCTCGAGAATTGAGATGACTGTTCATTCATTTGTTCTCTTCCTCGAGAATCGAGACAACTGTTCGTTCATTCAGCACATTTTTCCTCAAAAATCGAAGTGACTGTTCGTTCATCCACTTTATTTGACTTATCATTTATTTGGCATTCATTGTCTCTTATTTTAAATAATGTGAATTCATGACCTCCATACTTCTGAATTTCGATTATTTACATCAGCAACTTGTCACATCCATATTTCTTCTGGATTCTATTTTCCATATCATCACATCAAAATCAAATTATTGAAGAAGGGAAAATTATTCTTTATTCCTTCTTTAAAAACATAAGTACATCTTGATGGAAATCTACTACATCTCAGATTTCCATTCTAATATAACAAATGAAGGTCTACTACATCTTTGGATCTTCTTATTGATGCTAGTTCTTTGTCATCTCGACCTGATGCAGCGAGCAAGACAACAGAATCAACTCTGGTCTTCTCTCTCAGAAAGACGATAGGAGAACCACAAAGTACATCAGCTCAAAGAAAAGCTGCTGTCAATACAACTGGTGGAGGAGAGACGACCCATCATGAGAACTAGGAATGAGATCACCCTCGTAATACGATTCCTAATTCTGTCTCTCCACCATCCAACTCTCATATATAAAGGCTCTTCCTACCATCTAAGGAAGATCCTTCTGGGACATGAAGAGTTCTGAGTTGTCTGATTTGATTGTCAGAATCACATGAGCTGCCTGATGTGGGTGTCAGAAGAATGCTTTTCATAGCATGCAAGTCGCCGATGCCAGTTTTGAAGAAGCTTGCCAACCAAACTTCTACAAATATTAACAAATAAAGAAAAGTTAATAAAATCTATCAAAACTGCGCACCTTTGAACAACAGGCGCATATCAACAGTGTGCGCCTCTGACCGAAGTCGGGCACTAGATTGCAGTGCGCGCCTGTTCTCAGAACAATAGTCGCATATCAACAGTGTACGCCTATGACCGAAGTCAGGCACTGGATTATAGTGAGCGCCTATTCTCAGAACAAATAGGCGCATATCAACAGTATGTGCCTCTGATCGAAGTCAGGCACTGGATTACAGTGTGCACCTATTCTCAGAACAAAAGGCACATATCAACAGTGTGCCCCTCTGACCGAAGTCAAGCACTAGATTGTAGTGCGCGCCTATTCCTAGAATTTTAGGTGCGCATCTACAACATGCGCTCTATTTCTACAAGTTAGCGCCTGTCTTCAAAACTGTCTTAGTAAAAAGTGGCGCAAAGTAAACACAACTCATGAATGACGCTCATGTGTGGAAACCACTAATTCTTTGTTGGGACTTACCATCAAAATCAACGGTGTTTGTGCTGAAGAGCGTCAATAATATAGAGCACAGCAAACCAACATCCGAAGGCGCGGCATGCAAAAGAATAGCATCAGGTTGAAGTGGCGCAAGTGAACTTGTGGAGGTTAAATTTTTGCTGGACAGTGGGACGTTATGAGAAGTCATCTTTTAATAAAATGAGAAAGCATGAATGTCTCTTTCCTTTCGTTTGGCTGTCCTTTAAAAAACGTTGAAGATGTGAACAATACGTTGTTCTAGGAGTTTATTTCAAAAAAGAACTAAACGATAGGCGCTGATAACCATACGATGACTGCCATGTGTCTCTCAAAGAAACAACAAGCATTGAATTAGTCAAAGGAGCACATTTACATGCGCCACTTGAATCATAGAATGGTACTACAACTAATAGCCACACAATAAAGATGCCCGAAATTATAAGTTTTATTTCATAAAGAGTGGTAGACCCCTACAGACAAAAAGGACATGGCACATAAAAAGAAATAAAAAGCTGGCACGCTTAACATTATTTCTTTTTCTCTTCTTCATCATTGGTCTAATGAAGGGCAGCGGCCAACTCTTGCATATTATGGATCCCCGAGTGATACATCAGACGAAGGAATACCTCCGAGTCACCGCGCTCTTCAGAAGAAAGTGATGGCCCACCACTCGAGTGATTGAAGACTGTTGGAGTTAAACCAAAATAGTCTAAAAGGTTCACCGCCCTTAGCGATGGGCCAGCTTCCAAAAGATAAGTCGTAGGCATGACATCAGGTTTTGCCTCAGGGAATTTGTCTTCAATGTCAGCATTGGTCTCCATCTTCTTCTTCTTAGGTGCCATAGAAGTACAGAACTGAAGAATGAGTACAAGGATCTCTCCCTATATATATAACCAACCAACTCTTCATATTCCTCATGGGAAACCGAAAATCATCAATGAAACTTGGGAAGACGAAGAGGAGATCGAATATTTTCTAGAAGAAATTTATTATGACGGCTGGGCATTGACTGGCACAATCTAAACAAAACTAGCATTAATTCAATGTATTTCAAAACTTTGAAGTATTCTTAAGTTTTGAAAACTTTAAAAGGGGTCTTATAGGGCCTAAAAATTAAGTTACGCCGTGTTTTTACTATTTAGCAATCAAGTTGCATCCCAGAAATCAAGTTGCGCCACTGTTTTAAAGCCCAGGGATCAAACTGCGCCATTGATTAGGTTGCACTTGACATCAGGCTGCACCTAATCTATATTGCGCCCAAGGCTACGTGGCGTCTGACATTAATTGCCATTATTACATGACAGCACTGACATCTGACAGCATAGTAAACGAAGAAAATCTCTTCGAATCCCTCAAAACGTGCCGCTCGAGGAGATTTAAGTGACAACTGTCCTGCACATCTTGTGAGTTGCGCCTAGGCGCAATCTAAATAAATTCCTTAGTTGCACCTAGGCACAATCTGGATAAACTATTCTTATATATTCAAAAGCTGCCACGTGTCTAGGCTCAGCCCAATCAGGCGCAGTTTGACTTGTTGACTGAAGCTCGTACAACCTGATAAAGTTGATACAACTTACATTCTAAAGAAGGATGTAACGCCCGTAGTTCGTATTACGTATTTGGTATACGTGTACGTATTTTGACTCATATTGCATATCTCATTGCATGGTTTATTTTGGCATTTCGGTTTGCTTGGTTCGGCTTGGTTTGGGGTTAGTATGCAAACCCCTACCTACCACCATTCCCCACTTATTAACCCAACAACCCTTCTCTCTCCTCATTCATTTCTTATTACTACTCTTCTTCTTCTTCTTCATTTCTCCACCGAACACCCACAGTAGGCAAGTGCATCTTGCTTCATGGAGAAACTCACTTTTGTTGTTCTATTGTCTTCCTCACGATATTCTAAGATACTTTAGTACTTAGCATTTTTAGTTTCGATGGTTCATTTCATGTAGATCTAAGTTTGTTGCATTTTTGGATTTTCTGGTTTTGATCTACTAAACTGGCTTGTTTTCGAAAACTAAGAGTTCTATGTAGAAGGCATTCTGATGTTATGCAAGTTTGGCTTTTGAATGGCTGGATTTCACCAAATCTTGACCAAGATACGGCATTCTTGAGCTCTTGAGCTTTTATGCCTGCTTGTCTTGGCCTTGGGGAGAAGATGAATTTTTTATGCACACGTTCTTACGTGCTAGCATAGTATTTAGTTTTACGCTCACGTTTTACGTGCCAGCGTATCATTTACCCCCTTTACACATATGTTTCACGTGTCCACGTATTAATTACCCTTTACGTACACGTTTTACGTGCCCGCATATTAATTACCCTTTACGCACACGTTCTCACGTGACCGTGTAATCTATTCTACGCGAGCTGAACCGAGCTCTACGTAGAGGCCAGACTCCCGCTCGCGTAGAGGGTTTGCCCGCGTAGAATCTCGCCCGCATGCTGTTTTGCTAGCGTAAAGCGCTTGCTCGCGTAGAATCCCACCCACCTGCTGTCTTGCTCGCGTAGAGCTGCCTATCCTTAGGTCTTGCTTGCGTAGAGCTGTTTTACGCTCGGGGTCTATTTGGCCAAGCATAGTCTTGCTCGCGTAGAGACCTTGAGTCCCCATGGCGTACCCCGTTGCCCTTTTATATTCTTACGCCTTTTGTCATGAACTTGATAATCACGAATTTATTTAATATATTTGGAATGGTAATTGTACATGGCATGGTATGACAAGTAACTGATATGATATGACATGATAAGATATGTCAAGCAAGCATGATGGGAACTATTGAATGTTGTTGCGACGGCTAGCATGACATAACAAGAATGAATGGCCTGGACACCGCGGATGATTGTGTTTGTACAAATGAACCAGTACTGTCTCGCATCATGTCTAGGATAGGGACCCCTGAGTAACACGGTCAGGGGTACCTACTGAACTTGACTAAGGCTAATAACTAGAATAATCCAGTAGTCATGAAGAGATTTCCCAGCTACAGGCAATCCCGTTATCTGGGCGCCCCACCTGGGATTTGTAGCCTGCCATCGAGTTGGGCACATTTCCAGCACACTGTCATGTATTGCACCCTTCAAGCTACTTAAGGGTACATGCCTTTCCTGGACGATATATCCACATGGATTCAACCCCTAATTTGCGTCCGGATAGCCTGGATGGTCTGCAGGGCTTATGGCTGTGGACTAATCTTATTGCATCTTGCTAGTTATTAGGCCTGTGATAACCCTAGTTAGTTAAAGTATCAAGTCGTACTCATTGTTTGGCCGTGATTGATTGGATGGAGTCTACCCAGTCTAATCTTGTCCTGATCCTGTACAAGATTGTTATCATGACCTGAATGCTTGTGCTTACTTTATCGATAAATGGTGGGAAACCAAGTTCCGTTCAGATGAAGGATTACAACTCCGATCCTTGTTTGGTTTACAGGTTGTAACTTGGTTATCTGAATAGTCCCACGGTTATCTTATCGTATATCATCGTAATTTTTTATATTTCCAGTCTTTCATTATAAAGTTATGTTTTGTGCTAATTGTTGGTTTTAGTTCTTAAGTGAAGCCTCCTTTATGGCACTTGCTCTTTCTGGGATATGACCCAGCTGGTTTTGTATGGCCAGATACCGGAGCGGCCCCAGAGGATCTCCCTACCTTCCTGCCATATGGTGACCACCATGCGTAACCCTGACAACGAGTGGATTTTATTTGCTCTTCCACTCTATTATAAAAATATTCTTTTGAGTCATTTAGCCGATGAGCACGTGTTAGCTCGATTGTACTTTACTTAATGTCTGCCTACGGACTGTAGCATGATGAACAAATCCAAGGGTTGATCATGTATGACTGAAACTCTTGCTAGTCTTCATATTTTGTATGACTAGCTTCATGATCATCCAAATATGTAATGTATGGGATACCTTACTATTGTATATTTGGTGCTCTGACATCTTGTAACTGTTATTACTTGCTTGAGATTGAGACAATAGGCTTGTTCATGACCATAAGAGACCGATGGCTTGTAGTTAAACCCTCATGTATCTAGACAGCCGTGACCATATAGCGAGGTGGATTACACTTCAATATACGTAACTGGCTATGTCCGCCCCTGCTCTCCAGTATTTTGGTTCTGGAGCGTTACATGGTTTAAGTGGTGGCCCATGCAGGTCTTGTGAATCAAGATATGTGAGGGTTTACTAAATAGATATCTCAATCAGCACTCGCCCTTGATCTCTGCTCGTATCCTCTAAATCCCTAAAATCTTGACCTGATCACATGCGTGTATCTTTGATCTTTCCTGGTCCATCCTTATTGTTCCCTGTGTCATCTTCTTCACCAGCACTGTTTCTGGTCCTGCCAATCAGCCGGAAGGAGCTCAACGAGTACTCCCGCAACAAGAGGTTCAAGCTCAGCACTCAGGAGCAGCTTCCCGAGTCATGCTTCCTGGAGATCCAGAACCCCCAGTACAGCCGGCCCAGTCTGTGAGACAGGATGATAGAGTCTTGGTCGGACTCATCGGGGAGTTGCTTGCATCACAGGATCGTCTAGGTGATGTATTACACCAGACAGTACAAGATGTCTTGAGCAGAGGTGGTCATCAAGGGAACCAGGCAGCCAACAACTTCAAGCGCTTGAACCCTCCCTTCTTCGATGGTAGCGAAGATGCTACAGCTGCAGATGCTTGGCTGCAGGATACTGAGGTTATTCTAGAAGCAGCTAGGACCCCAGAAGATGAGAAGGTGGTCGTGGTGCGCCTACAGTTATTGGATCTAGCCTGCAGCTGGCGGACGGCACAGGCCGTTAGATTAAGGGCACCTATTACATAGACAGTATTCCGTGAGAGATTCCAGACCAAGTATTTTGATGCTATAGCTCGGTATGATCTACAGACGAAGTTCACCAACTTGAAGCAGATGGGCAGGACGGTCGATGGATATGCGACCGAGTTCTCCAGGATTAGTCAGTTTGCTCCCACCTTGGTGGCGACCGAGTTCGACAGAGCTCAGCGGTTCCAGCAAGGACTGCACCAGGAGATTTTGCTGGCGGTAGAGTAGTTCAAGAATCAGATCTTTGATACAGTATTGAGAGCATCTAAGAGGCATGAGTATACCTCCCAGAGGATTGTGGACCAGACCGAAAGTCGGAAGCGGTCTCACGGCCAGATGAACCAGTCTTCAGTACCAGCCCCGACAGCCTGGGCTGTGACCATTGGAGCTCCGAGGCGGGCAGCTTACGTTGCGTCGATTCAGCATTCGACCCCGACATATCCCCAGCAGCAGCAGAAGCAATCTTCCGCCATGGGTTGCACTCATTGTGGGAAGTCATGGCACGTGGTGTCAGAATATCGCAAAGCACAGTTTTTGTGCTTGGCTTATGGGGCGCCGGACCATAGGGTTGGGAACGGCCCGAATAGGGGGAGTTCATCTTCATCAACCTTTTTCTACTCCCTTGGTTAGGGGGCCAGCCCCAGTACCAGTTCAGCAACAACAGCAGTACCCGTTTCCGAGGCCCTTGTCGCCTCTTGCCCAAGTATTTCAGCAACAGAACCCCCAGCAGTATGTACAAGTCCAAGCTCAGACCCAGAATCGTCAGAATGATTTCCACCCGAGAGGACCCGCACCTAGAGGGCACGATCAAGTGATGGCTTTGACCGTAGAGGAGGAGTTAGCATCTGGTGAGGTAGTGGCAGGTACTATACTTGTCAACTCCTTTCCATCATCAGCGTTATTTGATTCTGGTACATCGTATTCATTTATGTCTGTACGATTCACGACACGGATAGGGGTGGAGCCCGTGTCATTATCAGTAAGGCTCAATATACTTAATGGTAACGAACTTGTGGTAGTAGATAGAGTATTTTTCTCGTATCGGATCGTAGTTAGCGGTAGAGAGTTCCCCGCTAGGTTAATAGAATTCCCGATGGCCGATTATGATGTGGTCCTAGGGATGGATTGGTTGAGGGACCAGTATGCTAGAATAGATTGCCACATCGGCAAGATTATTTTTAGTATTCCTGGTGAGCCAGAATTTTTATTTTTTCGAGGCGGAATAGAACCTTCTCCTCCAGTGTTGCAGATGGCAGTGGTAGCGGTTTGGTTTCCCAGAACTGTAGAAGAGTTTCTCGATGTTTTCCCCGAAGAGCTTCCAGGTATGCTACCAGAGAGAGAGATCGAGTTCACTATAGACTTGATCCCCGGGTCAGCACCAGTGTCAGAGAGAGTCTACCGGATGGCGCCATCAGAATTGGAGATTTTGTATAAGATGATTGAAGAACTCAGGACCAAGGGATTCATCCGTGCTAGTGGATCGCCTTAGGGAGCCCCGATGCTTCTTGTAAAAAAGAAGGATGGTACGTCCAGATTATGTGTTGACTATCGTACCTTGAACTCAGTGACAATCAAGAACAGATACCCTCCCCCAAGGATAGATGACTTGTTTGATCAACTCAAAGGGGCGTCCGTATTTTCGAAGATTAATTTACGGTCAGAATACCATCAGATCAGAGTCAGAGAGCAGGACATCCCGAAGACGGCTTTCAGATCTAGATATAGGCATTGGGAGTTCCTTGTTATGCCATTTGGAGCAACCAATGCATCGACTGTATTCATGGACCTCATGAATCGTATCTTCATGCCTTATTTGGATCAATTTGTGATTGTGTTCATAGACGACATCCTGGTCTACAGCAAGAGTGAAGCGGAGCATGAGCAGCATCTCCGTGTGGTTCTTCAGATTCTCAGAGAGCACCTGTTGTATGCGAAGTTTAGTAAATGCGAGTTCTGGCTCGATCGCATTTCATACTTGGGTCATATCATCAACAGAGGAGGAGTAGAAGTGGACCCCCAAAAGATCGTGGCTATTGAGACGTGGCCAGTATCCAGTACCGTTGCAGAAGTTCGTAGTTTTCTTGGCTTGGCCGGCTACTACCGACGATTTGTTTCGAACTTTGCACGAATTTCAGCACCTATGACCCAGTTGACCTGCAAGGATGTGCAGTTTGCTTGGACAGCAGAATATTAGGATTCTTTTGAGAATTTGAAGCGAGGCTTGATAACGGCACCCATTCTCACGCTTCCAGATGGGACCGGAAGATTCTCAGTGTATTGTGATGCTTCAGGCAGAGGTTTATGATGTGTTTTGATGCAGCATGGGAAGGTAATAGCTTATGCATCACGTCAAGTTCGTGATCATGAGAGAAATTACCCGACCCATGACTTGGAGCTGGAGCAGTAGTATTTGCACTTATGCTGTAGAGGCATTATTTGTATGGAGATTGGGTAAAGATTTTCACCGACCACACGAGCCTGAAGTATGTGTTTACTCAGAAGGATCTTAACATGCGTCAGAGGAGATGGCTTGAGCTACTTGTGGATTATGACATCAACCTGCTGTATCATCCTGGAAAGGCCAACGTTGTTGCAGATGCATTAAGCAGGAGAGCCGGAGTTTATTTTCTGACAGCACAACTAGAATTGTTAGCAGATCTTCAGAAAATGAGTATAGAAGTTATCCTTCCTACCAGTGTGGCATTGATGGCCAGCATGCAAGTTCAGTCCAGTATAGTTGAGAGGATCAGATTAGCACAGTCATCAGATTCTAAGCTTCAGCAACTTAGAGCAGAGTGTGAGGCAGAACGAAGACCAGAGTTATGTGTCCATGAGGATGGTACACTTCGACATGGGAGGCATCTTTGTGTACCCAGTAGAGATATCAGACAGAAAGTCAGGACAGAAGCTCACAGTTCTCAGTATTCGATTCATCCGGGCGGTACGAAGATGTATCGTGATATTCAGCAGCATTTTTGGTGGAATGGCATGAAGAGGAAGATAGCCCAATTTGTCTCCCAGTGTTTGGTTTGCCAACAAGTTAAAACTGAACATCAGAGATCGGCTGAACTTCTTCAACCTTTGCCGATCCCAGAATGGAAGTGGGAGCATATAACCATAGATTTCGTGACTGGATTACCTAGGTCCCCGGCTGGTAGAGATGCTATTTGGGTCATTATAGACAGGCTCACGAAAGTGGCTCACTTTCTTCCGTTCAGAGTTGGTCAGTCGACGGCTCAGCTAGCAGAGATGTACCTCAGGCAGAACGTCAGATTTCACGGTGTACCAATCAGTATCACCTTGGACAGAGATTCAAGATTTATGTCACACTTTTAGCATAGTCTGTAAGAGAGTTTGGGAACTCACCTCCAGTTCAGCTCAGCTTATCATCCGCAGATAGATGGTCAGTCAGAGCATACCTTACGAACCTTGAAAGATATATTGAGATCTTGTACACTCGAGTTCGATGGTTCGTAGGAAGATTACCTACACCTGGTGGAGTTCTCATACAACAACAGTTTTCAGGCCAGTATCCAGATGGAACCGTTCAAGACACTGTATAGTAGGAAGTACAGATCTCCTTTAGCTTGGGATGATATCGGCGAGAGGCAAATGCTTGGTCCCGAGATGGTAACCCGGACTATTAAGGTGGTCAAACAAGTCAGAGATCATCTTCGAGTCGCACAAGATCACTAGCACCATTGGGCCGATTATCATCGGTGTCCCCTTGAATTTTTTGTCGGCGACCACGTATTCCTCAGGATATCGCCTACCTATGGCGTCATTCGTTTTGGCGTACGGGGAAAGCTTAGTCCTAGGTATATCGGGCCATTCGACATTCTAGAGCGAGTAGGTGATGTGTCCTATCATCTCGCTCTCCCATCATCATTGCGAGAGGTGCATGATGTCATCTATGTATCCCAATTACGACGGTATATCCCGGATTCGAGTCATGTCCTTGATCATTCGGAATTGGTTGTTGGTACCAACCTTTCGTATGAGGAGAGACCCGTATCCATATTGGACCGAAGAGAGAAGATACTCAAGAACAAGACAATCAAGTTAGTCCGTGTTGCTTGGGATCATCACTCTTTGGGTGAGTCAACGTGGGAGCGTGAGGATGACATCTGATCGCGATATCCTGACCCGTTTGACTCGTGAGGTATAATGTCTTTCTTATGCCTTATGCCTTCGATTCCTTGCTTGCATGATTGATTGTTTGATTGATTGCTTAGTTATATCTTGCCTGTGATTAGCGTAGCTTGTTCGACATCTCTAACCTCTTGACTAAATTTCGGGGACAAAATTCTTTTAAGGTGGGTAGAGTTGTAACGCCCGTAGTTCATATTACGTATTTGGTATACGTATACGTATTTTGACTCATATTGCATATCTCATTGCATGGTTTATTTTGGCATTTCGGCTTCCTTGGTTCGGCTTGGTGTAGGGTTAGTATGCAAACCCCTACCTACCACCATTTCCTATTTATTAACCCAACAACCCTTCTCTCTCCTTATTCATTTCTTATTACTACCCTTCTTCTTCTTCATTTCTCCACCGACAACCCGTAGTAGGCAAGTGTATCTTGCTTCATGGAGGAACTCACTTTTGTTGTTCCATTGTCTTTCTCACGAGATTCTAAGACACTTTAGTACTTAGCATTTTTAGTTTCGATGGTTCATTTCATGTAGATCTAAGTTTGTTGTATTTTTGGATATCTTGGTTATGATCTACTAAACTGGCTTGTTTTTAAAAACTAAGAGTTCTATATAGAAGACATTCTGATGTTATGCAAGTTTGGCTTTTGAATGGCTGAATTTTACCAAGTCTTGACCGAGATGGGACTTTCTTGAGCTCTTGAGCCTTTACGCCTGCTAGTCTTGGCCTTGGGGAGAAGATGAAGTTTTTACACATACGTTCTTACGTGCTAGCGTAGTATTTAGTTTTACGCCCACATTTTACGTGCCAGCGTATCATTTATCCCTTTTACGTACACGTTTCACGTGCCCGCGTATTAATTACCCTTTATGCACACGTTCTCACGTGATCGCGTAATCTATTCTACACGAGCTGAACCGAGCTCTACGCAGAGGCTAGACTTTCGCTTGCGTAGAGGGTTTGCCCGCGTAGAGTCTCGCCCGCATGCTGTTTTGCTAGCGTAAAGCGCTTGCTTGCGTAGAATCCTACCGACCTGCTCTCTTGCTCGCGTAGAGCTGTTTATCCTTAGGTCTTGCCTGCGTAGAGCTGTTTTATGCTCGGGATCTATTTAATATGTTTGGAATGGTAATTGTACATGACATGGTATGATAAGTAACTGATATGGCATGACATGACAAGATATGACAAGAAAGCATGATGGGAACTATTGAACGTTGTTACGACGGCTAGCATGACATGACAAGAATGAATGGCCTGGACACCGTGGACTAATGTGTTTGTTCAAATGAACCAGTACTATCTCGCATCATGTCTAGGACAGGGACCCCTGAGTACCATGGTCATGGGTACCTACTGAACTTGACTAAGGCTAATAACTAGAATAATCCAGTAGCCATGAAAAAAATTTCCAGCTACAGGCAATCCCATTTTTTGGTCGCCCTACCTGGGATCTGTAGCCTGCCGTCGAGTAGGATACATTTCTAGCACACTGTTATGTGTTTTACCCTTCAAGCTACTTAAGGGTACATGTGTTTCCTGGACGATGTACCCACACGAATTCAACCCCTAATTTGCGTCCGGATAGCTTAGATGGTCTGCAGGGATTGTGGCTGTGGAACAATCTTATTACATCTTGCTAGTAATTAGGCCTGTGTTAACCCTAGTTAGTTAAAGTATCAAGCCATACTTATTGCTTGGCCGTGATTGATTGGATGGAGTCTACCCCAGTTTAGTCTCGTCTTGATCCTGTACAAGATCGTTAGCATGACCTGAATGCTTGTGCTTACTTTATCGATAAATGATGGAAAACCAAGTTTCGTTCAGATGAAGGTTACAACCCCGGTCCTTGTTTGGTTTACGGGTTGTAACTTGGTTATCTGAATAGTCCCATGGTTATCTTATCGTATATCATCATAATTTTCTATATTTTCAGTCTTTTATTATAAAGTTATGTTTTGTGCTAATTGCTGGTTTTAGTTCTTAAGTGAAGCCTCCTTTGTGGTACTTCCTCTTTCTGGGATCTGACCCAGCTGGTTTAGTATGGCCAGATACCGGAGCGGCCCCAGAGGATCTCCCTACCTTCCAGCCAGATGGTGACCACCAGGCGTAACCCTGGCAACGAGTAGGTTTTATTTGCTCTCCCACTCTATTATAAAAATATTCTTTTAAGACGTTTAGCCGACGAGCACGTGTTAGCTCGATTGCACTTTACTTGCTGTCTGCCTACGGGCTGTAGCATGATGAACAAATCCTAGGGTTGATCATGTATGACTGAAACTCTTGCTAGTCTTCATATTTTGTATGACTAGCTTCATGATCATCAAAATATGTAATGTATGGGACGTCTTACTATTGTATATTTGGTGCTCTAACATCTTGTAACTGTTATTACTTGCTTGATATTGAGACAATAAGCTTGTTCATGACCATAAGAGATTGATGGCTTGTAGTTTAACCCTCATGTATCTAGACAGTCGTGACCGTATAGCAAGGTGTGTTGCACTTTAATATACGTAGCTGGCTATGTCCGCCCCCGCTCTCCAGTATTTTGGTTCTGGTGCATTACACAGGATGACGTGGCACACATGCTACTAATCTCTCAAAACGTGTCCACTATTCTGTACACGACCATACGCATCTCAATCACATGATGCCACGCGTCTAAATACAGTTAGTACACGATTGTTAACTGAATGGAAGTTGGCACAACATATGGTTGGCGCAACCCAAAGTGGCGCAATCCAGCCTCGCACATATCAGAATAACTGCTAAAACAGTTATTTCCAGAATTCTATAAATAGAGTTTCCAATCATTTTCAAAGCATCACAGAGATCAAGTACTATGGCAAAATTGCTGCTACATTCTCCAGAGGATCTAGTCTTCAAGTTCACATAGTCCAAGGGATAAAGTGATTGTTTTTTTATCAGATTCCTACAGTTGTACTTCCCCAGAAATCAAATTGTACTCTTGTACTCTTTTCTAAAGTTTGTAATAAAACTTTTTGTTTTTACAAACAGAACCCGAAAAGAAAATCGGATCGACATTCGACGCCCGCAGATGTGGGCACGTACTCGCACCCGTTACGTACGCCAAACCAAACCGAACCAAACCAAACCGAGCCAGACGGGACGGCGACGGCGGTTCGTGCGTGTCCCATAGGGCACCCACACAATGCTTCATAAGAGAGCAAATAAGAAAAATTAATATATACATCATTCCTTCTTAGTGCCCAACCGATATGGGACTAAAAGTAGTAAGGAACATAAGCTTTTGCTCATGTGTGTGTGGACACATACACACACAGCCAACCATCCCCCATCCTCCCCATCCAAAGATCAAGTTCCGAAGTAATAGAAGGAAAGAAAAATAAGAGAAGAATAAGAGAATTTCTGGACAGTTATATACTATGCATAGATGAGACGGACTAGAGCCTTGAATCTCACATAGTGACTATTGTCTTTGTATAAAGAAGTGCATAATGGACTACACCTTGAATCAGTCTTCTTGAAACAGATTCAGAAAATAGCACACATAGTATGCTAGAGGTATTTGGGTCTATCGGGTGGCACATTTGTTTAGCCATGCGCACTTTTTCATATTCATGAGAGTTGCCTAGGATCGCCCTGTTTTATAGTCGCGACCTTCATGACCTCTCTTATAGGTAAGTCCTCAAGGGTTGGTGATAGGAGTCAATCCTGCATATCATGTTTGGACTTATTAAGAGTTAAAACTCATCCTAACCATATCACTCCAGAACACTGTCACCATAGGGATCGGGTATCAATGTACACATGTACACCGTCTTGGACATTTATTTTAAGAGAATTTAATCTCAGGGTCAGTGTTCCATAACAATTACCTAAGTCCAGCTTGTTCCTACCCATTGAACCGGTTTCTTGGGATCTCTAGTCAGACTCTGTTGCGTTGTCACTGCTGGTGACTTACTTGTGGACTTAATTTTCTAGGGTTAATTTTCTAGGTAAACTCTTCGTCAAGCATAAACAGATTCTTCGTCAAGAGATATGTAAAGTTCTTTTATGACTTTTAGAGTCAAGAACTATAATTTTGCCTTTTAGGCTCTTTTAATGTCTTGAAATACAGCTGCAGATACATGTTCATCTTAGAATTCACAAGATCATGCTTTAGCAGTTTTCTAGCATAATTTATAAAAGTAACATGTACAGAAATATCTAGATCATGTATATGCATAATAAGATGCTTGATCTATTCAGTTTCAATATATCATGAAGTTAAAGTACGAGTAAAATTGGCCTTGATCTATTTGATATATACGTAATAAGATATGTGAGCCATTCAACTTCAGCACAAACTATGTTAAATAAACTATTTCAAATTCTTTGATACTCCTAGCTATGTTAGTTTGTCACAACGACCTATCAACTTATAAGTATCTAAGTTTTTCCACAGGTGAAACCTTGCACTAGATCTTAGTGATCTTTAGTGTTTTTATGTCCGAAGAAAATGTCATATAATGACTCAGAAAAACTTTAAATTCTGTGAAACCAATTATAGTCAAATGTTTGGATTACTCCTAAATCATACTCTGTGTCATCAGAATCCATTTAACAAAATGTATGATTTCACTAATTGTTGATATAAGCCATAGGATAGTTAGTCAAAAATTAGCAAACTCTGTCACCTCTTAAAGTAAAACATAGTATCTTTTAGCCATGGCTCTAAAGATTTATTTTTACTAGCCATGTTTGCAAAAATGATAGCCTAAAGTACTAGAATAATAGTTTAAGTGATTTTGCTAATCAACCTTAAGAAATATTTAGTCTATCAAGTGTTGATTAACTTGGGTTAGCTGTAGGGGCCGGTTCCCAGCTACCGAAGGTCCACAGGGGGATGATTAAGTATCGTGTTGCTTAGAGCTATTTACGTCCGGTTGACAGAAGGATCCTTTCGGCTTGTATCTAAAATAATCTCAATTTTTAAAACTTTAGATTTAGAAGAGTTTGTAATTTCACTAACTATTTTCTTGTCACTAAATTGTTTTCAATTAGTCAAAAGAATTATAGCGTCACGAAATATAAGTAAAGACAAAGTCTGTCTAAATATTATGACAGAACAATATTGTGATTTCCTTTTGACTAGAAATTCTAATATTGTGATAATATAGTCATTTAGGTTCAAATATGTAAACCGATCAAGGAAAGAATATCATCTATTATCATCATATTCTACATACAAAAAATAAGAATGATGGCTCACATACTTTCATATATTTGTCCAACTAAAACTCAGTAATCAAAATGAATAGATTATGTGAATTGTAAATGTAAAAAAGTTACATTTTCACGTGTTCGGAACAATTTTGTACTTCTAGCCTTGATTTGTCTTAGTAGTTATATTGAGATAGTTCCATTATTTTTCTAGACATACATCATCCAAGAATTTAGAAAAAAAGATTTACGAATATCAAGTTTATAAAAAATAGAGGAAAGGACTTTTGTATTACTTACCTTCATCCTTAGCAGGTTTGAGCATTTTCTAATAAGTCATAATCTCTAATTCTTCTAAATTGAAGAGATAACATTACAAAAATCATGGTAAGAATAAGTGAGTACAAAAATAAATTTGTATTATCGTCACTATTAACAAGATGCCCAGTTCCTAAAAGTTAAAATATTTATAATGATCGTGTCTTCAAGAAAATAGAAGTTACTTTTTATATTAACAAGAAATATAACTGTCACGACCCACACCTGGAGTAGGGGCACGAGTGCATGACAGTGTCCCAGCCTACGCTGCAGAAACGGCGTAGAATGCTGTCTAGGTCTACTATCTAACAATAATTATAATATCAAAACCTATCGAGATGGTCAACTCCAAACGGAGGACAAGTAATGACAATATAATATACTCAATCACCATATTCTAAGAAGGATAAATGATGTCGAAAGATAAAGATAACAAGATATAAAAATATCATCCAGAAAATCCGACACAGAATAATACAGGTCCAGAGTCTCAGAGTCAACAATCTCAAATACAAATTCTGAAAATAATAACATGTCAAAGTGTTATCTGGAGACAAAGTTCAGTACAAATCTAATCTAGCTGAGCTACCACTAGTGCCTCATCGGCTGGAACTAACCCCTGCTGGACTAGGGTCCCCGGTCTATACCCACTACGTCATGAGGACCATAGTAGGTAGGACACTCATCCTCGCTGTCGTCTATAAAATTTTGTCAACATATCCAGTCAGGATGGAACGAGCACAAATCTCCAATAACAGTTCTAGTTAGACGATAAAGAATATGTAGCAGTAAATAGAGAGAATATACACTATAAAGTGATACGTACATGAGCATGGTAAGGCATATCAAGACTGTAAATGAATGTAAGAACACGAGAATAGTGTATATCATTTACAGGAATCAGAAAACTACTAACCATGTGAGTTAGCTCTAATTTCATAATGTGATCGAATTAGAAACATGATACATGAGTTGGTCCGGTTAATCATACGTACGGTGTATGATTAACACTGTTCAAGGTTCAAGACTTGATACAAGGACGGTATTGATTACATATCTACACTAATACCCCCGCCTCCGACTAGTATAGTAGATCCAACCATGACAAGTTATGACATGTATTCTCTGAGAAGGTCACGAGCCTTCATAGGAATTGTGTCTATATAATGTACAAGGAACAAGGACAAGATTAGCACAAGATATACCAAGGAATACAAGGAATAACATCCCATGGCGGGATCCATACAAATACCA